>CM050514.1:84267424-84974924 GCA_027563665.1 Antrozous pallidus | reverse complement strand
GTTACTATGGGGGCATTTATTCACATAAAAATAAATGAAGTGCTATTCCTGGCATGTATGTGTTCACCTTTCAAAAATGTAGGAGAGAGATTCATTGCCATGCCATGTTGTTTTTTTGGGATAAGGGTACTTATTTGGAATAGATAGCCATTCTTCTTTATTTAAAACAGTGGTTCTCAACCTTTCTAATACCACAACCCTTTAGTACAGTTCCTCATGTTGTGGTGACCCACAACCATAAAATTATTTTAGTTGCTACTTTATAACTATAATTTTGCTACTGTTGTGAATTGTAATGTAAATACCTGTGTTTTCCAATGGTCTTAGCCTCTACAGCAGCGGTTCTCAACCTGTGGGTCACAACCCACAGGTTGAGAACTGCTAGCAGGGTCACCTAAGGCCATCGGAAAACACAGATATTTACATTACGATTCATAACAGTAGTAAAATTAAGTTATGAAGTAGTAATGAAAATAATTTTATGGTTGGGGTCACCACAACATGAGGAACAACAGTATTAAAGGGTCACAGCATTAGAAAGGTTAAGAACCACTGCTCTAGATGGTCTATCTATTGTTGAAAGTGAGGTATTAAAGTCCCAAATAATATTGTATTGTCTGTTTACCCTTTCAGGTCTGTTAATAGTTGCTTAATATATTGAAGTGCTACAATGTTGGATACACACACACACACACACACACACACATATATATGTATATATATATATATATTTACACTAATCTACACTAATAAAAGAGAAATATGCAAATTTGCCATCCCTCCACTATGCCCACCAGCCAGTCAAGAGCAAATATGCAAATTATCCCAACAAAGGCAGTGGCCATGGAGCTGGAGTGAGCAGGAGGCTTGATTTGCCCCTGGCAACAGAGGGAGCCAAGCTTTTCACCTGTCCTGGCCTCTGCCGCCCTCAGCCCCTTACCCAGGCTGGCCACATCCACATGGGTGAGGGTCCCCGCTGGGGGGCATTGCCAGTCTTCAAACAGCCATCAGTTTCTCTTCCAGGCTGGCCATGACCCCATGGAGTGAGGGTCCCTGCTGGGGGGCATGGCTAGCCTTCAAATAGCCATCAGCCTCTCACCTAGGATGGCCATGCCACCCACCTCCCAGTGGGGACCCTCATCCTATGGGGGTGTGGCTGGCCTGCAAATCATCACAGGCCCCTAGCCCCAAGGGGACCCCTACCCTGATCCGGAACATCCTTCAGGGCAAACGAGCTGGCCCCCACCCATGCACCAGGCTTCTATCTATACTAATGAAAGGGTAATATGCTAATTAGATTGGGAAACCTTTCAGGAGACCTTCCAGACATTCTTTTGGACAAAGCCATGGTGGTGGGGCTGAGGTAGAGCAGTTAGAGGCCAAGAGAGGATGGCAGTTGTGGGTGATCAGACTGATTGGGGGAGTTGTGGGGGGTGATCAGGCCGGTAGGGGGTCAGTTGGGGGTGATCAGGCTGGCAGGGGGGCGGAGTTTGGAGTGAGTAGGCCAGCAGGGAGGAAGTTGGAGGTGAGCAGGCTGTGGGGAGGGGAGGGGGGGTGACCAAGCCAGCAGGGAGGGCAATTGAGGGTGAGCAGGATAGCAGGAGGGGGCAGTTTGGAGTGAGCAGACCAGCAGGAGTAAGTTGGAGGCAAGCAGGCCAGTGGGGAGGGGAGGTGGAGGTGAGCAAGCTAGCAGGGGTGGCAAGTGAAGGGGTGAGCAGGCCAGCAGGGGGGGGCAGTTGGGGGTGATTAGACTAGTGGGGCATTTGGGGGAAAGCAGGCCAGCAGCAGAGGCAGTTGTGGGCAAGAAGGCCGGCATGCAGAGTGGTTAGGGGCAATCTGGCAGGCAGGCAGGTGAGCGGTTAGGAGCCAGCAGTCCCGGATTGTGAGAGGGATGTCCAACTGCTGATTTAGGCCCAATCCCTATAAACTGGCAGTAGGACATCCTTTGATGGGGTTTCAGATTGGAGAGGGTGCAGACCAGGCTGAGGGATATCCTCTTCTCCCCGCCCCACCCCATGAACAAATTTTTGCTACATCTTCTTGCTAAATTGATCCTCTTATTATTATAAAATGGCCTCTTTGTCTCTTGTTATAGTTTTTGAATTAAAGTTTATTTTGGCTGATATAAGTATAGGCATCTCTGTTTTTTTTTTTGGTGTGCAAATTGATGTGCACATTATCCCTCACTTTGAGACTATATATATCCTTAAAGCTGAAGTAAGTCTCTTGTAGGCAACATATAGTTGAGTCTTTAAAAAAAATCCACCCAAACAGTCTTTGCCTTAAGAATTTAATCCATTTACATTTGGAGTAAGATTAATGTTATAGGATATACTGATGTCATCTTATTGTTTTCTGGCTGTTTTGTAGTTCCTTTGTTCCTTTCCTTGAGTTTTTTTCCCCCTCTCTCTTTTTTTCTTTTTTGCTCGATCTTTCCTCTCTCCTGCCCCAGCCAGTCCCTCTACCCCTGACAGCAGTTAGCCTGATATCTGTTTTTTTTTCTAGTTCATTTTGTTCATTAGATTCCACATATGAGTGAAATCATAAGGTACTTGTCTTTCTCTGACTGGCTTATTTCACTTAGCACAATGTTCCCCAGGTCTATCCATGCTGTCACAAAGGATAAGAGATCCTTCTTTTTTATAGCCCAGTAGTATTCCATTGTAGAAATGGGCCACAGCTTGTTTATGCTCATCTACTGATGGACACTTGGGCTGCTTCCAGATCTTGGCTTCTGTAAATAATGTTGCAATGAACATAGGGGTTTATATATTTTTTCAAATTAGTATTTTGAGTTTCTTCAGATATATTCCCAGAAGTGGAATTGCTGGGTCACAAAATATGTGTTAACCAACTGTTTCTGTTATCAGTAAGGCTTCTGGTCAACAGTAGCCTATTAGTGGTTAAGCTTCAGGGGAGTAAAAAATGCAGACTTTTTCACTATGTGGGAAGATGGGGTCAGTGCCCTAATGCCCACATTGTTCAAGGGTCAACTGTAGTCACTTTTGATGGAAATGATTCAAAATTTTATGGGTTTTTAAAATGCACTGGACTACAAAACATGGCTCAGCCAGGATCTACAGAGTAGCTACAGAGTCACTCAGATGGTAGTGTATGCAGGATTAAGACAGAAAGAAAGGGATGTTGAGATATGCAGAGGCTAACAGTGAGAAACCATCACCAATCGCTTGATTGTAGGGCAAGGGAGTGGGGCATGCTGTTACCAGAACCCAGGGAGAGCTGGAGCTGCCACTGTGGAGGGATGCAGCTACTGCAGGAGACACAGTGTTGAGGCTTGGAGGGAGCAGGAAAGAAATACCCCAACATCTCACTCTTCCTGTCCTTTGATCTTCTGCTTGTGCTTCTAAATGGGCAAACTCAAACAGAAGGCAGATGGTGAGAGAGCAGGAATGATGGAGTCAGTGGGGGTTAGCCTCCCAGTGCAGAGAGCAGAGACGAGGAGGATCTAGGGTGGCGGCAAATAAAGAATAACCGGCATGGGGACACACTTAAGAAAGGATCTAATTAAAGTAGCATGGACAAGGTAGGAAGTGATGGAGTCTTTCCACAGAGAAAATTTGTTTACTTGACAGAGTGCTTTCAGTTTAGAAATTGCAGATGAAACAGAGGGTATCTCTACATATACCCAATGATCTACTGTTGCTACCTCTCCAGTTCATTTATCACTGGAAGCAGGGTTAAATTAGGATATGCCAAGAGATTTCTTGCCTATGTTCCTTTCCTTGTGATTGGGAGAGTATGCTGTCTAAAGATTTCTCACACAGACCCGATGGAAAGAAAAGGGGAGGCAATGTAGGCAAATCATAAAGGACTAATTAGGTCTTGACATTGGGTTGAATCTCTCCATAGACCAGTAGGTTCTGTTTCATTTAATGGCCATAGATTAAACTGTAGTTAGTCATCTTAAAATTGTGTGCTTTTGTTTAAAAAGTTTCTGAGGCTCGTGAGGGTATGCCAGGCTATATTTTCTACTTGGGAGTTTTAAAAATTATCAAGTTCAATTAAGTTAGAATGTCTGGAATGTGGGGCCGGGGCATTGGTGTTTTTTAAAAATTTCCATGTGTCCAGCCAGTGTGACTCAGTAGTTGAGATTCAACCCAAAAACCAACAGGTCCCGGTCAAGGCACATGCCCAGGGTTGTGAGATTGATCCCAGTAGGATGTGTGCAGAAGGCAGTTGATAGATGATGCCTTTCTCTCACCCACATTTCTCTGTGTCCCTCTCCCTTTCTCTAACAATCAATAAAAACAGAAAAAAAATTCCATGTGATTTTAATGCTATTTAAAGAATGATAGTTCTTTTTTATTTTTCACGTTTCACCCAGTAAATATTTTGTGAATTCTATGCATATGGCACTTCATAACCCAGCACAGATGAAAACATAGAAACTCCCACCAAGTGTCATGGCCATTGTGCCTGTCAGCATCACTGGTAAACTTTTTTACAGAGACTGATCTTCATAAGATTAAACAGGGATTGTGTTTCTATCCACTTTTCTATTCCTGGAGCTGAATTTGAATGCAGGATTAGTATTACATTAGTAAAAAGTCACTGGGAGGAGAAAAACTATTTTGTAAGTGTGATCCCATGTCATAATTACAGTTTGTTTGAAGTAACCTGATCTCATTTTGATGTGGTGGCATTTCTCATCAAAACAAAGACCTTAATTAATTAAACATCTCAGAATGATGAATAACATTGCTAATTGTTCTTTTCTGCTGTAGGAGATGTGTTAGGTGTTTGTCAACAAATTACAGATAGTAGTAACTTCTATGAATTTAAAATATTTAAGCTAACATAGAGGAAAAGGAATTATCTACAGCAAGAAAAATAGTATTTTCTTCCACAAACACACTTTGTTTGGGAAATTTAATATGTTATCTTATCTATTCCCACTTTCCAGGTGGGATTCAAGAGATACATGATTTTTCTCTAGATTTTGCAACGAGTAAGTGGTGAATTGGGATTTGATTACACATTTGTTTGTCTCCCTTCCCCCCAATATTACATTGCCTTTTTATCCGTAGAAAACCTGGGAATTTGGATAGATAGGTGGTATTTAAAATCATTTTTATGTGTTTCTTTTTATCTATGATATGATTTAGCCTTTTCCTCCCCCTTAGGATAATACCCTTCAAGCTGCATGGCCCTCAGCAGATGACTCCACCACCGGCAGTATCTCACTACTTGACTTCAGCTCTGGTTCTCCCTCAGCCACTGGTAGGGAACTCTGGTTGGAAAGACCTTCGGGTGATTTAGTGTCTAAACCCAAATTAGAGTTTCCCTTGAAGGTGGGCTTCCATCCTTCCCCAGAGGTTTCAGAGGTTAGCAGCTTGACTCTTCATTCTGTCACCCCAGCAGTGCTGCTGACTGGCTTGCCTGTGGATTCTGAGGAAAGGACTTCTGGATCTTACTTATCAGAAGATAGTAAGAAATTATACTTCCTGTTCATATTTCTTTATTTTATCGGGTAGGTGACAGGATTTTGAGGCGAGGAAGAGACTGGGGTTAATAGAAAAGCATGCTTGTGTAGATTAGGAGAAAATGTCTCTGGAAAATTGTGTGAGAAAGGGAACAATCAGATTTAATTGGTTGAAATGGAAATGAACTTGGTAGACTGGGGTAGGGATCAATGAATAGATATTTTGAAAGTCCCTTTAAAATATATAATTAAATCACTATTAGAAAACTACTTTACTTATTTGAATATTGGAGTGGTAAACAAAGCATCAAAGAAGATTATCCCAGTAGCTTTTAACAGGACTAATTGTAGAGATTTTTAGCTTGTATTAGGCTTCATTTGGGAGGGAGAACCTGAACTAAGGAAGTTATAGTAGAGATTAAGGAATGAAATCAAGTAGATGATGTAGATAATGTGAAGGAAAGGAGAAATCAGTGTGACTCAAGCCTGGAGTATACTTGAGAAAAAGGAAGATGAACAAAGATATAAACAATGAGTCCAGGATTTTGAACATTAAGTGAACCTGAAAGATAATGGACAATAAACATAATAAGGAAATGGAAATGTAAAGATAACATTTTATAGGGAATTCTCTCCCTAAATTTTCACTAGATTCAGTGTTTATTGTCAACATGGTTATCAGCAGTTTTTTATTTTTATTTCATGGAGTAAAAACAAAATCAAGTGTTTAAAGATGAATTATTTCAATAGCCTATATCTTGTTGTTCTCAAGGAAAGGTATATTCTTGATTGATTGTACTACACCACAAAACATAATCATATTGTCCTGTTGTTTGCTGGATCTAGCAAAGTGAAAGTCAGCAACTGTCCTTACTAATCTAATGGGAAGAAACAGTAAGGTGGTTTTATTTGAAGGACTAGGAATATATTTTAGTAACACTGTAGATTAATTAATGGAAAACTTTATTTTTAGGATTAACCAAAGTCGAAGGGTCAGAAGATTCTTCTTCAGGTTATCCTTTGCCCGCAAGTATATTAACTCATCGTGTACCAGAAGAAACAAGACCATCTAAGGAAGATTCTGCAGTGTCTTTGACATTCTCACCATATCTGGTTTCCTCTGTCACATTAGATCTCCTTGCTCAGGAAGTAACTACGCCTTCTGGCTTGGACTTTTCGGCCTCCAAAGTTAAAGGCCAATTAGAAGTGAGCACTTTGATGCCAGACACACTTATGGAAAAAGAGTTCATATTTGAGAGTGGCTTAGGTTCAGGATCTGGGGAAAAGGTGAGTGGGATTACTTGGCCATGGAGTGATACCTCATTAGAGAAGAGTACTGAACCACTGACCAAATCATGGCTGGGAGATGAGGATTCACTTTTGCCAACTGAGAGTGTAGATGAGGAACTAGTTGTAAGTGACAGAATAGATTCCACAAATCGAAGTATTGAGCACTCAAAATATGGGCATGTTGATAGATCCACACATTTTGCAGAGAAAGAACCCCTTGACGGACCTACTGTGCCCATCTCTGCAGAGTCCACAACTCAATCTGCACCTCTCATTCTCTCCAAGCACACATCACAGGTACCTGACATTGATTATTACTCAGTTACCAATACACCTCCTCTACTGACATCTATAGAAATCTCTGATTCTACTCGTAAACCAGATCAAGTAGAACCATTTCTAAAGGATGATATGGAACAAACTACAGAGCCATTTAATCGTGAACACTTTGATAGCAAGATTTCAACCCTGAAGCCAGATAGGCAATCTTTGTGGACCATATTTCCAGAATCAGATGTAGTTTGGGCAAAAACTTCTTCCCTAGGAAAACTGTCTGGAGACACATTGGCAAGTGCACCAGAGGGTATTGACAAGCTCTGGTTGAAAGCTTCCATGACACAGTCTACTGAGTTGCCTCCAACCACAAGCCCCCCGCTGCTGGAGGATGAAGTAATTATGGGTGTGCAGGACATTTCATTAGAACTGGACCGGGCAGGCACAGATTACTATCAGCCTGAGCGAATCCCAGAAGAAAATGGCAAGGTTGATAGTTATGTGGAAATTTCTACAAGTGTTCACTCTACAAAGATGGCTATTGTGGCCCGCCCAACAAAAAGAGATGACTCAAATCATACCCAGACCACAGGAGCATTGCTGGTTTTCTTCAGCCTTCGAGTGACTAACATGATGTTTTCAGAAGATCTGTTTAATAAAAACTCTTTGGAGTATAAAGCCCTGGAGCAAAGATTCTTAGAACTGGTAAGCATAAAAAGTGAACTATGGGCATTAGTGAGTAGTCATGTATGAACCCACCTCTTTCTCCTCAACACATAAGATCTGAGCCAAGGAGAGTGTGGTCTGCTGTAGACACTTTTTTAAAAAAATCAATTACAAATAATGCCATGGTCTAGAGTTGTTAGGAAAGTAATAAGACAGGTGGATATAAATGTGGCATGAGGATGATGTGATAACTTAGATACTAAAATTATATTTATGAATTCTAGGACTGAAACAAGTTTAAGATTTTTCCCACAGTTTATTGTGAGACCAATGTTTTGTGAGTACATCCCCTCACTGTTGGAATTCTTTAGTTACAGAGAAAATAAACTCTCTGGTATCTAAAATAGTCTGTGAGTTCCATGTGGTTCCAAAATTTTATATTAAAATCTCATGACCCTCAAATAATTCACAGTTTACACTCTTTTTCCTTAAAATTTTTTTATTTACAGTTTCCATTCATATTCTTTTGTGTTAGTTTCAAGTGTACAGCATAATGACTGGATAATCATATACTCTACAAGGTGTTGCACCTAATATTTTCAGTACACAACTGGAACCATACATATTTATTACAATATTATTGACTATACTAAAGACCTGGTGCATGAAATTTCTGCATGAGTACTGTCCCTAGGCCTGGTTAGTGATTGGGGCCAATTGAGGCCTTCAGGCTGCCAGCTAAGGCCTCCCTTCCCCCTGGCGGCCAGCTGTTGGCTGGGGCCTCCCTTCATTCTGCACTGGCCCCTGGTTATCAGCACATGTCATAGTGAGTGATCAAACTTCCAGTCTTGATTTTTCATATTAGTCTTTTATGTATATAGATAGAGGCCCGGTGCATGAATTTGTGCATGGGTGGTGTCCCTAGGCCTAGCTGGAAATTGGGGCCCATTGGGGCCATCTTGCCCAGTCCTGATTGGGGCTGGCAGGCTGGGGGGAGGGACTATGGGAGGTTGGCTGGCCACAGGAGGTTGGCTGTGGGAGCACACTGACCATAGGGGGAAGCTCCTGCATTGAGCTTCTACCCCCTGGTGGTCAGTGTTACATCATAGCTACCAGCCAGTTGCCTGGTCATCTGGTCGTAACGATCACTTAGGCTTTTATATATAAAGACTTCCTATGCTGTACTTTACATCTCCATGACTATTACCATTTGCAATAGCATGGATAGACCTCAAGGAAATTATGCTAAGTGAAATAAGTCAGAGAAAGGGAAATACTATATGTATGATTTCACTTATATGTCAAATATAAAGAACAAAATCAATGAACAAACAGAACAGAAACAGACTCATAGATACAGAGAGCACACTGATGGTTGCCAGGGGTGAGTTGGGGGAAGGACTAGGTGAAAAGGTAAAAGGATTGAGAATTGTAGATTGGTAGTTACAACTGATACTTTTGTTGATGAACAGTTTAAATAATGTAAATAGCATACAGTTTGGAAAGGGGGAAGGGTTCATCCTTGTTTAAGTTTTTTTGTATGTGTTTAACAAAATGCAAAACCTTGTCAATAAACTGATCATTTTTCATGTATTGCAGCTGGTCCCCTATCTCCAGTCAAATCTCACAGGGTTTCAGAATTTAGAAATCTTGAACTTCAGAAATGGCAGTATTGTGGTGAACAGCAGAATGAAGTTCTCCAAGTCTGTCCCTCCTAATGTCAATAATGCTGTATACATGATTCTGGAAGACTTTTGCACCACTGCCTACCAAACCATGAACTTGGCTATTGATAAATACTCTCTTGATGTGGAATCAGGTAATGATATTGATTACTCTGCTGCTTTCTTAGTGGAATCCAGTAATAATTATTATGTATTTTTTCTACACCAAGTCAAGGTGAATTCAACACTTGTAGGTAAAAGAGTATCATGTCAGGCAAATTTTCCACATCTTGATAATTAGTATATCTCTTTCAAGGATATCAGTATCATTCTCTTTTCAAAAGGGTTGTCTGCACATGTTATATTTACTTATTTACCTCCCGTTTCCTTTTCTACTCTATCTGGCTCTCTCTTTTATCTTTCCACTGGATCTGGTTTTTTTTTTTTTTTTTGCCACATCTCTATTTGCCAAGCCAGATAGATTTGGACTTCATTCTATGTAATTTTCCCAAGTTGTTTTATTCATTTCCATTATTATAAGTCTAATAGAGATACAATTTCTCTCCACATTTTTATATACAGATTAGACTTGTCTTCTGAGCTCCAGAATCAGCATCTAACTATGTACTTGTTGATCTCAACTTGGATGTATTCTATGTATATCAAATTTAAGATGTGTAAGAGTGAGATCTTGTTTTCTGTATCTCTCCATGTTTCAGCTATATCTATTGCGCTCAGCTTCACCACCATGATAAATGGAAGCTGTGTCCAATCAGCTACTTAAGCCAGAAACTTGGAAGTCATTCTGATACCTCAGTTTCTATTACCACCATTACCACTACTCTAGGTCAAACCATTGTCATCTCTCACTTGAACTAGATTCCCGTTACCTCTCTTGTTTCCTTCCCCTCTCCATTCTGCAGATAGCAGCCAGGGTTCTCTTTGTGAAAACATCAATCAGATTATTTTACTTCCATGACTGCCTGGTTCATTAGCTACAAGGCTTAGACCCTATCTTCGTCCTCGATATCATCCAATGAAACTAACTTCTTTCCTTCCAAGTCAAATTACCTGGTTTTTAGTTCCTCAGATTCAAACAACTTTTCTTGCCTTACAGCCTCTGCACATACTGTCTCCTTTGGTTGCAATGCTTTCCCCTCTTGGCTGACTTCTGCTCACCCTTTATGCTTCAGTTCAAATGTCTCCTCCTCAAGACTTTCACTGACTCACCCATAATCTAGATTGGGTCTCTCCCGTTAGTTTTTCTTGTAACATCATGTTCTTTTCCTGCTATAGAGCTTATAAATATTGTAATAATGCTAATTTATGCACATAATTGCTTAATGGGCAGTATCCTCATTTGAGCTATCCACAGGAATTATATTTTATCTTTTTTATTAACCATAGTGTCTTGCATATAAAAGATACTAAAATATACTGCAAATGAATGAAATGAACCATTGCTTTTATTTAGAAGATCTGGATGCAGGAAATAATGTTGCATCCTCAGACTTTGTTCTTTTTCATCTTCCACACACCAGAGGACAATGGTTTTGGGTCGGAGTAAGGGGAAATACCTAGTTCATGTTTCTCCAGTGCCTTTTACTCTAAAACTGGTTTGAAAGGCAACTCTATTTTTTTTAACTGAGAAAGTCACATTCTTTCCTTTGAAATCCTTATTCATTGAATGTGAGTAAAATGATTTGGTTAATCTTGCCATTTGAGTTCTCTAAGGCCAGTTGCACATTCTTTGCCCTGTGGTGTAGTGGAAAAAGCAAGTAATTATAATTTGGAAAGCCTGATTTCTTTATATTTTCTTTTGTTTTTAAAACCTCACCTGAGAATATTTTTTTCCATTAATCTTTAGAGAGAGAGAGACAGACAGACAGAGAGAGAGAGACAGAGAGAGAGAGAGAAAACATTGATGTGAGAGAGATACATCAACTGCCTGCCTGCCTCCCTGACTGGGGCTATAATTGACCTGTAACCTATGTACATGCCCTTGACCAGGAATTGAACCTGCGACCCTTCGGTGTGCGTGCCAATGCTCTAACCACTGAAAAAACCATCCAGGGCTGGAAGGCCTAATTTTTTGTCTCTGTTCTGCCATTTATCATCTGTGTGACCAGAGATGATCCATATTATCTCTGAGCTCTAGTCCCTCATATATTAAATGGGGATAATGTTTGGGGTGATTACTTAATAAGTTATATAAATGTCTAATCACTATCTTATACACAGGAAACTAATATAATACTGTATGTCAACTCTAATTGAAAACTTAAAAAATATTTAAAATGGGGATAATATTACCTTGTCTATGTATTTTCTGGGGCTAGTCTAAGTATTAAACAAATAACATATATTTACATTTGACAAGCCATACAAATGCATGCAAGCAGATATAATTTATAAAACTTTTTGCAAAAGTCAACCCACTTTTTTTAAAAAGGGAAGTACAATAAATAAGTGCATTTACATCAATATTCTATGTAACTCACCAATGTGAGCTGCATGCTGGTCTTTCATGTTTATTGGGTCACCTTTTTCTTTAATATTCAAATGAACTGGCATTAGCCCCTCCCAGGTGCAGTGTAAAACCTGCATCCACATCCCTCTCATCCCCAACATCTCTAGGAATGAACAGGGAACTTAAATATCTCTTAATCACCTCCAGCTCTGAGTTCCTTCTCCTGAATTCCCAATCCTTGTGGTTGTTCTTTCTGAAAACCCAATACAGATCACAGTCCCATTTCTTACTTTTCCTAGGCACCTCTACAGAGTAGTTGATTCTATTAGACATTTCCTTATGTTATGAGGTGACAGAGAAGGCTTTGTTATACCACTGTAGCTGGTTTAAAATATTGTTGGGCATAACTATTCTAAACTTCCTCAGCAACCCTTTTCAAATCATTTCTTATTAGCCAACTTTTTGGACCAAGCCAATTACCATGCTATTCTGGCAGTCTTTCTACAGTCTCCATATTTTCTTCATTCTTATTTTTCTGGACCCATCAATTTCTTTCTTATCCTGTTCCTGATAAACTAGACATAATTCATTTTATAATTTAGATCCTTGTCTCTTATCCCAAATTAAGCTCCAGGTCTATCTTTGTTTTCCCATAAAGTCATTAAGGTACTCTTAAACAGAGGGCCATGTGTTCTGGGCATCCACCTTTAACCTACAGAGAGGACTGGAAAAAGACTTTAAAACTACAGTCTTTTATTTACATGATTACAGTATTAGTCTTAGTCTCTCTTCTTGGTTTAGGGAAAAAGGAAGCAACATTTATTTTTCCCCTCTTCCTATTTCCCTTCCCCCAGACATTCACATGTATTCATGGAATGATCACATGTTTTAGAATTTTAAAATAGAATTTTCCTACTGCCTGTATATTTTTAGTTAAAGGTCTTCAGATTAAAATATTATTTTATCTCAAAATTGGCTAGAGATAAGATTGACGTGTTTCTTGCCTAACTTATTTTCACAAAAACTTTTGAACTTTCATCAACATAGGGAGCCATGCAATATTATCCTTCCTATTCTCTAAACACACTGCTAGTGCAGGATTATATTGTTTTCTGAGTACAAAGTCATAATATGTGCTAATATACTAGAATAAGACTGTGAAGACTTAAAAAATACACAGTGGAATCCGGCTGCATAGGCCCCTTGTAGAAACTGCCCATCTACTATCACTTTTGTATGCTTTCCTTGTTATATGAGCACCTCATCAGTGGTCCCTTGTAGGAGTTTCCTAGGGCTGCTGTAACGAAAGAACACAAACAGATGCTTACAAAAACAGAGGTTTATTCTCTCATAGTTCTGAAAGATAGAAATCTAAAGCTAACGTGTTTCAGGGCCATGTTCCCTCTGAAGGGTTTAGGGAAGATTCTTAGGATGGATCTGAATTTTTTTGTGTAGTATTGGTGGCGATGGTGTAGTTTAATGCTTCAGGAGAGGAGTTGTCCTATGGTACTTTGGAGCAGTGAGACTTAGTGGAGGAGCTTCAGGTGCTCCAACTCCTGTGTTTTGCCTTTCCTAGCATTATTTTGTGGTTTGTTTTATATTTTAGGTGATGAAGCCAACCCTTGCAAGTTTCAGGCATGCAATGAATTTTCTGAGTGTCTGGTCAATCCCTGGAGTGGAGAAGCAGAGTGCAGATGCTACCCTGGGTACCTGAGTGTGGAAGAGCTGCCTTGTCAGAGTCTCTGTGACCTTCAGCCTGATTTCTGTTTCAATGATGGGAAGTGTGACATTGTGCCTGGACATGGGGCCATTTGTAGGTATGGTGTAATTAGGAATTTTGACTTCACCAGGTTGTAGATACTTCCTCTGAAGAAAAAGGGTCTACGATTTTAGGATAATCACAGCAATATTTGTTATAGAAGTTATATCTAAACAATAGATTGGTACCATTTAGTGTTCATGTGAAGACTGGGTCAGTTTAAAGGCCTGAATTATAGTTCAAATGGTTATTTTATTTTATGCTCTTAGGGAGGTGTGAGAAAGACATTGCCTAGTGTCCCACTGAGAGTTTGTGTTGTGGTTCTTAGAGGGGATATTAAGGCAATTGGCACTTAAATTAGGTTTTAGCATAAGAGCAACACTTTATACTGTACCTGAGAGTGAAAACAAAGGAGTTTTATTCTTCTTTGGATCATGTTTTGAATGGCTTTGGGCTGCTCTTAGTCCCACCGAGTATTCAGAGAAAAAAAAAGCAAATATTTAAAGTCTTTGAAGTCATGACAAATATATTTTATTTAAGTACCTGAAATCCATTTTTTAAAGGTAGAACCAATGAAAATGCAACAGACAGGTGAGCAGATACAGGTACCCTAACTGTCCTTTCCTGCCCATTCCCCTAAAACAGTGGTCAGCAAACTGCGGCTCACGGGCCACATGTGGCTCTTTGGCCCCGTGTGTGTGGCTCTTGCACAAAATACCACGGCCTGGGCGAGTCTATTTTGAAGAAGTGGCGTTAGAAAAAGTTTAAGTTTAAAAAATTTGGCTCTCAAAAGAAATTTCAATCGTTGTACTATTGATATTTGGCTCTGTTGACTAATGAGTTTACTGACCACTGCCCCAAAACAAAGCAGAGCAAATCAACCTCCCACCACACACCACAGTCACATGGTGTAAAAGGAGAGAATGCGGAGAATAAATGAGAGGACAATTTGTGGATGTGAAAATGGTCAAATGTTGGCATAATGCCACAAACAGGAACTAGGTAGAAATGATTCTTCTCTGCGGAAAAGTGTAATGTTTAGCTAGGAAACTAATGGGAAAGGTAGTCCCTTGATATCCAGAGAAATTAGTTTTATGGAAAAGCAGTGATTTCCTTGCTGCTATGGGGTTTGAAGACCTTCTTGCACAGGTCTGTGGCCTTGGGGTTTGGAGGACCACTGCCGGAGGGGAACGGGACGTGAGGAGTCGGGGGGCCCGGTTCCAGACCCAGCTCTGATGCTGACTGAGTGTGTGATCTCACACCAGCCACTTTCCTTCTGAGCCTGTTTCGTTATCCATGACCAAGGAACCGGAATTGAGTACTTCCTTTAAGCCTTGCCGATCTTTTATTCCATCAGTTAAATATAGTCATCGAGGACCTCCTGAGGCTATGCCCTGCATCACACATGGACTTAAATCATAAAGTCATTGAACCTGCATATTTACCTCTTTACTGAAGCTTCCTGTGGCCAGTATTTATTTTTTTATTTAAAAAATATATTTTATTGAATTTTTACAGAGAGGAAGGGAGAGGGATAGAAAGTCAGAAACATCGATGAGAGAGAAACATCGATCAGCTGCCTCTTGCACACCCCCTAATGGGGATGTGCCTGCAAACAAGGTACATGCCCTTGACCAGAATCAAACCTGGGACCTTTCAGTCCACAGGCCGACACTCCATCCACTGAGCCAAACTGGTTTTGGCATTGTGGCCAGTATTTATTTCTTTACCTTTCCCAGTTCCCACTGAAGCTTCTGCTGTTCATTATTACTTTCAGCAAAGTGATTCCACTTTGAGACTTGGTCACTTCTCATTACAGGTGCCGGGTGGGTGAGAACTGGTGGTACAGAGGGGAGCACTGTGAAGAGTTTGTATCTGAGCCCTTGGTGATAGGCATCACCATTGCCACAGTGGTTGGACTTCTCCTTGTCTCTTCTGCTGTTGTCATCTTCCTCGTCAAGACTCTTCAAGCTCAGAATGCTAGGAGAGAAAGAGAGAGGCCTTTTAGGTAAATAAAGAAAATTGCTCTTGGGTAAAACAAAATGTTCCTTTTATTCATTCATTTAGTACTGACTATGTGCCAAATATTGGATAGGGATCTGGCGTGAATGAAAACATGGGCCTTGTCCTCGAAGGGTGTCCAATTGGAAGCAAACAGAAACAGCATTATGAATAAGATGCGAAGGGGCCTGGATGAGGGGTGAATTCGTTTTCCCTGGAGAAGAGAGTCTTGGAAGTTTTAAAGATGCTTATGATATTTAGCTGGACAGAAGAGTAGACATCTACTGTGGGGTGAGATACTTTCTAGCCAGTTGAATGAGCATGAGCAAAGTTAGGAAGGCATGAATGAATCTCAACGAACACTGAAGGAATGGCATCATTGAGTATGGCCCAAATGCTTGTTTCATGGTGGGAAGGGTGATGGAGATAAGGTGAGATCCTTGTATGAAGACCAGATCAGTTAGTTTGTTACTCTTTGGCTCATTGTGGTTCTAAATCTAGATAAGAATCTGATAAGAAATGACATCTGCTTTTCTTTTAGTAAAACATAGCTTCATTAATGGAGAAAATATAATTTGTTTTACTTGCTAGACTAGCAATCCAAGGACCCTTTGGGTTGTTATCCTATATAATAAAAGTCTAATATGCAAATTGTCCCCTCAACCTGAAGTTTGATGGGGAGTTTGACCAGGGGGGCAGGTGGCTGTGGGAAGGGAGGCACCACTGGCAGCTGGCAGCCACTAGGGATCTACTCATGCATGAATTTCATGCACTGAGTCTTTAGTGTGATTATAATAAGTGGCTATACTTTGCTTTTGTATTTCCATAGTCTATAAGGGTTACTGGTTTAGGCCTAGGTTACCTTCCCTCACCCTCAGCTTGCTATGAAGGCACCTCTCCTAGGTTCTTAGAGTACCCAGAACATACTTCCATCATTGTTCTTATGCTTTTTATTGAGTCTCACTTTTCATTAGACTGTAATCTCATTCTGGAGAGGGATTCCAACCAATTCTTTATATCATTACTATCTAGAACTGTCTTAGGCACATAACCAATGCTCAGTAAATATGCGTAGACTTGAATTGGACCTGAGGCCCAATACTCCCATATTTATGGTTTTTTATCAGATTATCTGCATGTTACACATTGCTCTTTTATTTGTCTGCTCTGGGAATGATAGCACCATATGCATTTCATGAAATGCTATCTATTGGCAGGCTTGGTTCCCCATCAGCATTTATTGAGTGCCAGACCCTGTGGGGTAAATAAAGATGAATGAGACGTGGAACAATTCCCAGGGGCACTTGCCATGTAGTTGAGGAGATGATGACAACACCCAATAAATAATTTTTGAGATTGATCTGGGTATTTTTCCCAGTCACCTCCCCCTGTTTGTATCAGTTCATCTCCTTTTCTTCCCCAAGAGAAATTTTACTACAGGTAAATAGCTTTCCAAGTAGTTATACATCTGAATCTGAATGAATCCTTCTTTTCTTTTTGTGGCTCCAGGGGACAGCCTGCTAGCCTTTCATCCATTGAAGATGCCATAAGGTACAATCCCAAGTGTGAAAGCCACGGGGCAGGAATCAAACAGCACAGGGGACCCTGTCCTCCGGGTCCCTTCCACAGCACAGCACGAGGAGAGGTGATTGGTGGTCTGAGCAGGGAAGAAATCAGACAAATATATGAGAACAGTGGGCTTTCCAGAGAGGTAGGAAACTGCTTTTCTGTTGTTGCTCTGCTGCTTCGTGTGCGTGTGTGTGTGTGTGTGTGTGTGTGTGTGTGTGTACATGAGCTTCAAGAAAAGATGAGAAGTATTTCCTGATTAGTTTATACTTCACGATATCTCCCAGTTGATGTAGTATGCGGAGGGTGTACGAATCTGAGCTGTGCCTTCTTCTCCACCCAGTGGTTTCTTTCTCCATTATTAGCAATTGCTCTCTCCCTCCTTCCTACTTCCTTAGAAATGTGCCGTAGTTTTTCTTAATAGTTTGTGTACTATCCAAACCTTCCATTCTCTCAAAAAGCCATTCTTTCCTATAGTTCTCCCTTGAATAGCTCAGACAGCCACATTTTCTTATAAAAATTAGGACTCTTTTTAAAAGATGGCTTAAGCTTTTCTAATGCAATGCATGGTCTATTTTTCTTTTCAAAAAGGAAATTCAAGAAAGAATGAGAATTTTGGAACTGTATGCCAATGATCCTGAGTTTGCAGCTTTTGTGAGAGAACACCAAATGTAAGCATTAGCAACAGTGCCCCCGCTCTGGCTCTTAACCATTGGCCTTAGAGTAGTGCCTCCAGTGGGAGCGCATAGTTCCTGGTCATGTGATAACCAATGTTTGCTGAGTTCTTTGGAGTTAGTACATTACCGCACAGATTACCTCATTTATTTCTATGATAGCTTTGTAGGTTGAATGTTTATTTAATGTTTATAAATGAGGAAAAGAAGCCTTGGAGAGCCGAAGAGACTTACTCAGGATCATAGTAACAACAAATGGCAGAGAAAATATAAAATGAAGACACCATGGGTTCTGTCCTAGAGCTTCCTGGGCTGTCAGATTTTCTCTCTTATTACCATAGATATTATTCAAGAGTAAATGCTCTAAAATACTTTTCATAGACAGTTTCTATTAAAATTATTTGAGAAGCCATAAATACTTACACTTAAGTATCTCTTGTAGATACTTTTCACTATGGTTTCAATGACACAAATCTCATTAAAACTTGCCTCTACCAAGTTTATCTTACATTTCATTCTATCATTTGCTTTTCTCAGCATGCATTTTGGGCAAGTATCTGTAGCTTTTTCCTTCTGTTCCCCAGGACCCATAACCAGTCTTAGATTACTAAAATAAATCATCTTATAAAGAGATGGTTATGGACATTAACTGAGTGTAGTGGGTGAAATTATAATTTGGCTTTTATTTTTGCTCCTAACACTGCCCTCACAAAGGTGCTTCCTCATGGATGGGTTGCCCCCAGGCTGGGTGTCCTCACGTGGCTTTGAAAAGAGAAAACCCAGAGTAATTCATGCAAGTTTGTAAAGAAATCCATGAAGGGTCAGAATGACACCTATCATCTGACGGAGCCTCTGTTCCTTTGCTCTGATATGCAGCGCCTCACCCATGATTCCTCTCTAATAGGAAGGGACACATTGGCACTTAAGGAAATTGAGGAAGATGCTTTTCTAGTTGCATGTGCATGATGGAGAATTCCTTTAAAAAGCTCTGAGCCCTGCCTTGACCCCTGGAAGGTGCTGCCGCCAACCTTGCTGAACTCTGTTAGAACAGTATTACCAGAATCTGTCCTTTAAGCAAAGATAGTCATCTTAGCATCTCCAGCCAGCAGATGGCCCATGGCTCCATTCCAGTGGAAGCTAACAGAAAGACCATGACTAAGGTTTTGTCTTCCCAAGACTTCTCATAAGCCCCCTGCAGCCACCTGCCTGAATGTGTTTCCTGAATTAAAAATGCATCTTATCTAGGCTAAGGCACGGGAAGAAAGGACTCAGGAGAGCCTAATTAAGGGGAGACAGATTGACTACTTGTTTCAATTTCTGCTGATAAACTGTCTGGCATTAACATGTAAAAATCCATGTAACAGAAGATTTAAAAAAGATCAGAGTGAAACAAAACGAGGTTCCACAGATACTTTTATCTTAAGAGGGATGTTCATTGAAAAGATGACATTGAAAAATATGAGGTACATAACCTGTACAACACTTTCAGTTTCACTTAATCTCAGCATTTTTACCTACCAGTAGTCCAAGAAATGTTAATGGACTCAATTTAGGATTTAGTAAAAGCATTACATGGTCTTTGTGGAGAAGGATTTTTTTTTTTTAAACAGCGAAGTAAAGGATAACTTTCCTGCAAAGAAAGAAAATACAAAGTATTGGTGATTTTAGGAACATAGCTTGGCAATGTATTTCTATGTATGTTCTGCCTTTCCAATTAATTGTGTTTTTTTTTTTTCATGTCAGGGAAGAGCTTTAATCAAAACTCATATTGTGGAACCGATTAGAAGCCTAGAGAAGAGAGAGATCGCTTGTTACCTGTACCACAAAATTAACCTGCAGTTTGAACTCTGTTGGAAGAAGAGTATTTCATTTAAAAAAATTCAATTTGGGCACAAAATTTTTCCCCAGTTTAAAATTTTTGAATACAGTAAGAGATGCGATAATTTTTATACTTAAGCTGCATTTAAAGAAATTCAAAACTCTGTGAGTCGGAAAGCAAGTGGAAGAGAGCAGCTGGGCCTGGGTGTGTATTGGCAGAGCAGTCCTGTCAATCACTGTGGCTCAGGAGACCCTGGGGGAGGGGGGAAGGAGGAGGGTGAGACTATTCCAGGAGAAGGCGGGCTTTGTAACAAATATTTTGTAGTATGCTTGTGATTGTCAGATAGAAGGAGAAGCCTTTGAAGTAGTTTCAATATAGTTTATAGTCAGACATTTGTCTAAATAAAATATAAAGTGTTGGGGGAGCAGGGGAATCGAACTGCTGAAGAAAAAGCAACCTTTTTGCTGCAGTATAGAGTGAGGCTTGTACTTTATTCTGCCAGAGTATTGAATTTCCTGAGCGTATTAATCAAGATCACATTATTGTTGTGTTAAGTATCTCAGTATCTCTTTTTCCCAGCTGCCAAATATAATACATATGTGTAAAGTTTAGAGGGTTCCTTTAGACTAAAGATGAATTGGGGACAGGCAAGGAATGAGGGTCAAAGCCACAACGCTGAGAATATAAGCTTTGCTGATTGATGGGTGGACCGAATTAGAACTGATGGGTTCTCTGACGTGCTTATGATATCTTCAAATGTTCAGCCAAATCCTGGATCTTCTCCACTTTCTGGTATTTTATTCCAGTTTGGTCCTGGGAGTGTGTCTGTGAGCTTCCACTTACTCCACTGCCATCTTTAACCTCCCATCAGTTTCTGTATTTTAATTTGGGAAACAGCACTTAACTATCCCACAGGACTGGTTGCTCATTTGGATTACTTATTTTTGTGTATAATATCTCATGTCTAAATGAATTCCTGCTTACACAAAACAAGACAGGACTTGTTGCAATTAAATATCTTTTTTATTTTATAGATAGGAAAAGTCCACAAATTATATAAATTTTATCTGAATTAGTAGTTCCCCACTTTCTCTCTAGCATGTTTTCGAACAGGTCGCTTTAGACAGGGAGCAGAGAGGGCCAAATAATCATCACCATTAATATTAAATTGCATCTGCACATAAGTTATTATTGATACAGGTATTTTATGTTACAATGTCTCCATGTTTTTCAAAAACAGTCTGGAACATTTTGATTTCTGTTTGACCAGGATAGATTGACCATAAGAAAAATACTTGGTTCACTTACTATTTTGTTCTTGATGACTGACAATGTCACTCATTATGAGGACCTCGAGACGGAACTAAATCTCTGGGCTGAGTACATGCCACAGTAAAGCTATTGAAAGCCTTGAAGATAGCCAGGCATTTTGCTAAGTATGCATGATTACAAGGTGTATGTGTGTGTATGTGCACGCGTGTGAAAGCAGTTCCTTTATCTCAGTGTTTCTTTTCATTCCTATCTACATAATGAATTCTCTATGACTTCAGCATAGGTCCAAGCCATTGCTGGGGCATTTTTTGCTGGGTCCATTTGAAAGGTAATTGATAAATGTTAATGACATTTGTCACTAGTTAAATGCTTAATTTTATGTGTAAAACTTCTGAAGGTTTCTGTTTAGCTTTAAAAAGTTTACCCTAAACTTATTAGTGGAATGTGAGCTTGCCATCTGAGTCCTGGTGGACGTAAAGGGAGCCCAGAGCCGGCCACCCCCGGGAGCACCGGGAGCGGAGGAGGGCTGCTGGTTCCCGCAGGCCAGGCAGCAGCGGGCCTTTGAGAATTCTGACAGGTCTCTGTCTCTGATTTTCTTTTGTATATCCTTTCCATGTGAGAGCAAATTACTCAGCTCTCCATGAACATCGGTCCCACTCCGATGACATGGGAGAATAAAGGAAGTCGTAGCCCCCAGGGAGAGAGAGACTCAGGAAGGAAGCCTGCTGCCCCACCTTCGCTGTGGCTGAACCACAGGCGGGCAGATCAGGGAAGCGCTTTTCACGCTGGAGATCCACTGGTGCTCAAAGTGAGGGCTGAAGGAGCTCTGGGTCTGACAGGTCAGCCTACCAGAAAGAGCTTTTCTTTAAGTATAGCTGGTATACAATGTTATATTAGTCATACTAGTTTTAGGTCTACCATATAGCGATTCGACATTTTTAATTCTGGTAATCATCTGTCACCATGTAAACTTATCACAATGTGATCTACTGCATTCCCCTTCAGCCGGTATTATGCTCAGTGAAATAAGTCAGACAGAGAAAGATATCATATGGTTTCACTTATATGTAGAGTCTAAAAAAAATCCATAAATGAACAAACAAAATTAAAAAACCCAGATTCACAGAGAGCTTCTTTTTAAAACAGCAACTCCCAAGGTAATTTAATGGCATGGAGTCACTTAAAAGTATTAGGCTAAACTCTCTTTTTAGGGTGTGTGACTGAGGAAACATTGTCATTGACACAGCAATATAATATTCAAAAAGACCATCACCTTATTAGAAAACAGTAAAATGCAGTTAGCACTAACAGTGCATGGTATATAACTCAAACTTTTAGGAAATTTATAAGGTGCTTTGGAGTCTTGTAATCCATATAACCTTTACAATTGAGTGTCTATACGTGATTCTTATTTTCATGGGTTCTGGGAAAGGGGGAATTTATTTGATAAATAGGATTCCATTTCCATCATGGCAATGTTTTAAGGGTATTTGTTCACATCTATGTGCCCTAAAGTTCCCTTTACCTTACCTGATTTTATTTCTACCTCTTTTTTCTTCTTTTTTTTTTTTGCAGTCTAGTCACTATGGATTGGCAGCTCCCCATCCCACCCCCCCTTTTTATTTTTAAACCACATGGTGAATTGTAATGTAGTTAAACAATCTCAACTTAATATTACTTCTGAAAAAGATGGAAATTGCACAAATATTCTTTGTAGTCTCTAAAACTATGTTGGCTCAAATATGATACCTAATCTAATTATTCATTTAAATGCTTGTTTTATAAGTTTGCCATCTACTTCATGATTTTTCAGCAGCTGGTAAAATATGTTGGTATCATTCCCACGTTTTCTATAATGAATATTTTGACATCTATCAGCCTGTGAATTGAGTTTTCATTTTGAAATGAGAAGTGAAGGCAACATAGTTATTCCATAAGGAAATAGCTGATTTAGGAGAATAACCCATCTTTATTAAATTGAGACATTTTAGCCAAGAAAAATATGGGTCAAATTAAAAAAAAATGTTTTTAACAATTACCAGAAGGAATGGGTGGGGCCAACCTTCTTCATTTACAATCCAGCTGCAAGATCAAGGATCCTGGCTCATTCTATTCCCAAGTGTATAATAAATGCAGAAAAAAGATGTGAAGGTCACAATCCTCAAATCAATTAAATGCATTGTGTTCTACAATGGATCCTGGCTGGAGGTGGGGAGGAGGAAGGGAACCCACAGTGATAGATGACGTAGAGAATCTGCCCGGAGTTGTCTGTGAGGAACACATTCTATATCACCTGATGGACTCCTGTGAGTTAATGAGACAGAGTAAGTGGTGCCCCTCACTCGCGCAGTGTACCACTACGGACAAGACTCCGTGATTCCTTCTCTGGCTTTTCCCCCTCAGCGATATTTCATTACTTTTTCAGAGATTAAGGGCATAATTAGGAAAAAAATAACCATGATATCAAAGAATAAAGGTATAATTATTTATGTATCAGGACTATGTGATGTTTCTGAAGTGATCATGTTCAATATGAGATACAATGGAAATTCTTATTTAGCTTGTTTATAATGACATTTTACCTAAACTATGGATCAGTTTATACGACTGTACTATTGTTTGGAAATGCTTTAGTCTTAATGCTAGCTAATTATAAATAAAAAATGTAGAAGTCTTTATGTATGTAAAAGGGTCTTCCCTTCTTATGTATATAATTGTGCCATTTTCATTATTAATAAATTTTCCTTTTAAGAACCTCATCTACATTTTTTTTGTTAATTAGAAAAAAACAATGTGAGCATGGTATAAAAATGAAAACCATTCTTTGATTAATCTTTTAAAAATATACATATTTAAAAAAAATAAAATAATCAAATTACAGTTGACATACAATATTGTATTAATTTCAAGTGTACAATATAGTGATTAGACATGTTACTTATAAAGTGATCACCCTGATAAGTCTAGTACCCACCTGGTCTATACATAGTTATTACAATATTAGAAGCCTGGTGCATAAAATTCGTGCATGGGGCAGGGGGGAATCCCTCAGCCAGGCCTGTACCCTCTTGCAGTCCAGGACCCCTCAGGGGATGTCTGCCTGCTGGCTTATGCCCACTCCCCCTGGGTGGACATCTGGGAAGCGGGCCTAAGCTGGCAGGTGGACTCCTCCTGAGGTTCCTTAGCACAGCCTCAGAGGTAGGAGAGGCTCCTGCCACAGCCGCTACACTCACCAGCTGTGAGCCCAGCTTCTGGCTGAGCTAAATTCTGTGGGAACACACTCAGCACCAGGGGGCATCTCCTGTGTTGAGCATCTGCCCCTGGTGGTCAATGCGTATCATAGCAACTGGTCATTCTGCCATTTGGTCTATTTGTATATTAGCCTTTTATTACATAGGATTATTGACTGTGCTCCCTATGCTGTATTTAACAAACCCATGACTGTTTTTTTTTAAATCACTGGTGATTCTTCTTAATTCCTTCACCTTTCTCACCTAACCCCTCCCATCTGGCTTTGCTTATTTTTTGTGTAGGGAGGATGTAGGGGAACTGGAAACAAATCTAGAGCCCAATTGTTGCCTTGAATTTTGTCGATATTTAATGATGCAGTTATTGTTTAGCCTCTCTTGAACTTTACTCTTTTAAACTCTTAGAAACTTTGATTTTTCCCCTCATCTGCTTATGGCAGGGATGGAAAGAAAGCTGATGGAGTTGATTAAAGGAACATTAGTGGGTGGTGAGCACCAGCTGCCCTGGAATGAGAAAAGGAAGTAGTGAGCTGTTAAAAACACACACACACACACACACACACACACACACACACACACACACAAAACAGAGGAGACAAATATGCTCAAGGCAACCTAAAACAATCTTGCATGGGGAGGGCAGAAGGAAAATCAGCCACCACTTACCTGAGCATCAACATCAGAAACTTCAGTTTTCACTTTTTTTCCTTCCTGCACTTGTATGATGTCTTGCTGGCAACAGGGTGTGAAAATCCTAAATCAGTAAAGAGAAGGGTGGTCTTGATTTGACTCCAAGACTGTATTATAAAAACACAAAGTGGAAGAAACATCTCTAATAAATACTTGTTGATTGATTAATTAATGACTTAGGTTTAGGAGAAACAGTGAGTAATAATACTGTTTTGAATAATTCTGGTTAGGACAAGCCCCACTTACTCTTAGCTCATGCCCTCCCCATGCTGGTCTACTGTTAAGCTGCTTCTGCATAGATCCTATCTCAGCTGGTCCTTGATGGGTTGTGTCCCATGAATTAACCTTTAAATTTTCTTCTCACCCAAATACACGAATTTTGTGTCCCATTTTTTAAAGCACAAATAAATTTGTGCTGATATAGTAATAGTTGTTAAAAAATTACATTTTTCCAAGCAACACCAATATGGTGTGTGGGATTTCTGGAAATAATTTATTTTTTCGAATGAATAACTCTCATTGTTAATATTGCACATACCATGGCAGGTTTGTGGAAGAATGCATATTTTCGACAGGTGGGTCTTTGAAGAAACCTCATAAAACCCATAAAAACTGCTTCTTTTATGGCTTTTTCTGTATCATGTACATGCTTCCACTCCATTATTCACCAAGGCTGTGCTGTAATTTTTTATTTATGTCACTGACTTTCCACTAAACTGAGTTCTTTGATGTCCGGGGGCCATGTCTGGCTCACTTTATTCATGAAACTGTTACAGGATTCCGGGGCAGGAGGAAGAGGGAAACTGAGACAGGAAAGTTAAAACAAGGTCAAACAGTGTGGGCAATTTGCAACCAGCTTGTCACTACTAACAAACCATTATCTTCCCCAGCCATGGACCGGAGAGAAAATGGTTAAAAAACCATCCTAAAGAGGGAATGCAGAAAGGGGAGGGAAAGGGGAAAGGAAAAAGGGCAGTTTTACTCCCGAAGCAGAGAAGCCAGCAAACTTAAGACCTGGCAAGATAAAGTTGCCAGGTGCTTCTCATAAATTCTGGGAAGGGCACAACAAAGTAATAAAAAAGGACCTTGAGAATTAATCTGTACCAAAGTAGTCAACAGAGAAATTTGAGACCTATAGACAGGAGGGTATATAACACCTCTAACCCCCACCCAACTTGTTCTTCAGATTAGCTGAGAGCCCATCTGTGCTTCATACACCAGATGTATATGTTTGCTTGCTTTGCTTTTTCAATAAAGGTGCATGCTTTAATTGCTTTTTGCAACACAACCAAAGGATCAAAGTTGGGGACAGCCCTCTACACTGCTTCAGGGGTTGTCCTGTCCAGTAACACCTCTCTGGTGTTGGTGAGAGGTGCCTATAACAAAACTAAAGAATGCTTCATGCAGAATTTGTCTACAATTATTATTAACTAGAGGCCCGGTGCACAGATTTGTGCATGAGTGGGGTGCTTTGGCCTGGTGATTGGGGCCATTTGGGGCCATTTTGCCCAGTCCTGATTGGGGTGGGCCTGGCTGGCCAAGGGCAGGGATTGCAGGAGGTTGGCCGAGTGGGAGGTTGACTGTGGGAGCATACTGACCACCAGGGGACAGCTCGTACATTGAGTGTCTGCCTCCTAGTGGTCAGTGCACATCATTGTGACCAGTTGACTGGTCGTTCGGTCGACTAGTCATAATAGTCGCTTAGGCTTTTATATATATAGATTCAATTGGCTTGTGATCATGGGACATATGTAGATATTCATTTTATGACTACTCAGCAAATGATTGTTTTGTATCCAGGAACAAATTAGGTGGACCTATTGAAATAAAAAAGGTGGGTATTTTGAGTTCGAGTTCTTTGTCTTGTGAAAGTCAAAAAATGAAGTGGCAGACAAAAATGATTAATGGAATCGAAGTTCATTGGAAGAAGCCAGTTCTGGAAAAGGTGCAGCAGGGACTGGGGAGCAGCCTGGTGTCCAGAGCTTCCTTCTCATGTTCCAGTCGGGAGTAGTTTAGTATCCAAACTAATTAAAGCCTAGGTCTCTCATATACATTCATTTATACGAGAAGACAAGGATCAAGGTTGGGGATAGCCCTCTACACTGGGTGAATGGGTGTGTGTTCCCCTGTTAAATATCCATTGTGCACTGCACAGCCCCTGAGGGAGAAGGGAAGAAGGAAGTGCATTCTTTTTTGTATAGATGCTTGTTAGTTCCTGATTGGTTGATTATCTGCAAGCTGTCTGTCTTGGCAATAACCATACATTTTGAAGTTCTTGCCTGTCATACGCATCCTTCCTTCCCGGCCCAGTTAGGGTGTCTTAGTAACTCCGCTTAGCTGGGTTCCAGGTTTCACCTCCTCCTCCTGTGGTCCCGCCCCTTTTTACCTAAGTTTTCCTGTCTCACTATGAATGGTTTCCCAAACTGAGAAAGAATTGGTTGACAAAGATTTAAAAATAGCCCTACGTGTTTCAAGAGATCTGGTCCATTTATATCTATCTTATTTCATTGAGCAATTCATGAATTATAAAGTGGAAAGCATTTTACAAAAACCTGTCAGGAAGTACAGACTGCTACAGCCAGATGTGGTAACCTATCTGAGCTTCTTAACCACAGAGGAAGGTGAGGGGAACACGAACAGGGTGGGGAACACTACTGGGAGAGTAGAAGCAGGATTCAGGTGCTGTGGGGGAGGGGCAACGGGCACTCTGGGCACCTGTGGGTTTGTAGGACAAAAATTTGACTTTCTGTTGACAGAGCTGGGAGTATGAAACAATAGTAGGCATTGTTTAAGTGTATAACAGTTCTTAAACAGTGACTTTATTCCTTGTTAACTTATTGTGTAGGACAGAATAAAATAAAGATATACAGGCCTTCCATTTCTTAAAAAGAAAAACAACTACCCAAAAGAAGGATGAGCTTTACCTAAGTTTCCATCTTTATCTTTTTTGGAAGGTTTTTTTTTTTTTATTATTATGTTTGGCCTGTGCATAGCAGATACCGATTTCAGTACTTCCCCTCAGTTTCCCAAGGTTTAGCATGCGGGGAAGTCTCCTGTCCTCGCATGTTTGTGACTCGGTCCTAGCCGAGTGGCAGGGGTCCCTGTGCTCCAAGGAAGGGCCCCGCAGAGCATCGAACCCCCTCACCGTAATGCAGGCACAGGCACACCTCAGAGCTACCGCGGTTTGGTTTCAGGACACACAATAAACAAGTCTCTCAATAAATAGCTTGTAACCCTTTGCTGGTGGAGGGCCTTACCTCTAATCTGTAAGAAAACGAGACACCTGTGGCCTGTGATAAAGCAAAGTGCAGTGAACAAGGCCTGCCTGCACGTGGAAGCGGTCATCTGGCTCCTGCTCCTGGGAACGGGCACACTTTTGCTTGGTGTCAGACAATTCGCAAACACTCAATGAGGACGACACTGCTGCTGCTGCAGGAGACCCTTAGAGGTTTGTGTGGTAGCAAAACAAATGCTAAATACTTTCTCTGCTGTAACGAATGACTTACATTTCGGACTTACATTTTAAATTACTTTTCCTTGGCGGGTACAGAAAAGTAAAACAGATGAGAAAATTTTTCCAAGTTAGAGGAAAAATAGAATTTTAGTTATTTGACAACATATTGGTTTAATTTCTAATTTTCTATCAGCGATTATTGTTTAAGATGCCCCTCTCCCTACTTTTATAACTTTAGCATGAACACTACTTTTCTACTTTTAAAAACTTAATACAGCCTCAGTTGGCTTGGCTCAGTGGATAGAGTGTTGGCCCTCATGAAGGGTCTGGGGTTTGACTTGGGCCAAGGGCATGCACTTCACTTTGCAGGCTTGATCACCAGCCCCAGGCTTCTGATGTGTCTCTCTCACATCTATATTTCTCTCTCTTTCTCCCTTCGTTCCACTGTCTCCAAAAATCAATGGAAAAATATCCTCAGGTGAAAATTAACAACAAAAAATGTGTACAGAAAGCTTTTGTGAAATAATTATTTTTCTTCAAATAATTTGTGCTTTCTGATATCTCAATAACTTATTTACTATAAAAGAGAGGAAGATGATCTAAATGAAGAAAACCTGGTTCTTTATCGATTCTTTTAAAATACTATTTGGATTTGGAAAGCTACAGATGCAATGAGCATCTAGATCTCTTCCTAACATTTAGTGGCAATTTCACTTGAAAGAAAGAAATAATCAATAATTCATGTTGCAGTTTCTACCAGGAAAATGGATTTCATGATCTATTTCCAAGGCAGATGATACTTCCAAGTATCTACATGAGGAGACTGCTAGCTTGGAATTGGCCCTTAAAATGCTGCCTGCTTCTTTGAGAAATGTAAATGCAGAGATGACTTATTTCCATAGAAGTTTCTTTTCCTTACAAAGTGCTCTCCATGACAGTAGTGGATGACCTCTTCCTCAGTAAAAGAAAGCTCTAAAACACATGTTGAGAATTGGAAATGCCTTCTGTTCGATGCTATGAGCCAGCGGAAATTTTCCATTGCTTCACTTTTTCTTGTTTTGCTTTCGGATTGGCCAGCGATGCTTCAAAATCAGAATTTAACTTGGAATTGCAGAGCTGAAAGCTTGAATAGATTTTTCCGTTAAAGAACAGATTTAGACATGACTCTCTTTTGAGGACAGTCTGACATTACTTAAAATACCAAATTGATAGTTTAGAAAGTTCTCTATAATCAGACGATTCTTCTCAGTTTATTAGACCGAGTTGGAGAGATTAGGACTCTCTTCATGTTAGTGACCATGACCATGTTATGAAAACACTGGCTCTGACTGTATTTCTTCAGTGTCCAAGTGGGAGTCATGCTGACTGACAGCATTTAGGCATTTCTTCTTGTCTCTGCCCTGTGATCCACTAAGACTCTGTACACACTTATGTCAGGACCTCACAGCGGCCCCTGCTTGGGATGCCTTGGCAGTGGGTAAAGGGAGGGCCAGGTCCTTGCTCTCTGTTTCAGAGGTCACTGGGGAAGGATGAGGGTTACCTGGCAACCTAACCTGCAGAGATAAACATGTTAATTTGCAATTCAGTTGGTCCAGGGTTTTTATTTAATTGTCTTTAAAAATGTCCTCAATACTGTTCAATTTAATAGAATAGAGATTGGGTTAAATTACAGTAAGCCCTTAATTAATGTGGTCAATAGTTTCTGTAACTAAGTGAAATAACATGTAACGAAATCGATACTGCCAGAGGCTGATATAAACAAGCGTTAAGTTCCCTGTGGCATCTCATCAGCGAGATAATAAAACTAGAGACCTGTTGCAGGGAGATTCCTGCAGGAATAGGGCTTCCTGCAGCCTGAGCAAAGCTCCCTCCCTTCTCCACTGCCTTGCTCCCTCCATTTCCCCCCACCCCACCTGCTTCCCTCCCTTCTCCTCTGCCCCACTTGCTTGCTTGCTTCACAGCTTTGCTCCCTTCTGCAGTGCTTAGCGTTCTTCTATGTCCATCTTCTGAACCTGGATATACAAATTAACTACCATCTGAGTTGGGTTAATTTGCATACTTGCTCTGATTGGCTTGTGGGTGTAGTGGAAGTACAGTCAATTTGCATATTTTTTCTTTGATTAGATAAGATGATGTTATTCAATGTTCACTGTTGAGCTTTTCTTTTATTGCCAAATAATTTACACCAAAACATGTTTTTAACTCCTCAACTTCTATATGATTTAAAGGGGGAGGTGATATTCCCAGTTCCAGGTCATAAGACTGTTCCTCAGGAACAGAAACAGGAAGTAAAATATCTTGAGAACTTTTCCACTTGGCATTTCCTTTTATTATCTAGGAGATTGGAAAACATAGTGATTCTAGTCCTAGCTGGTTTGGCTCAGTGGATGGAGCATCAGCCTGTGGACTGATTCGATTCTGGTCAAGGGTACATGCCCAGGTTGCAGGCTGGGTCACCAGTGGGGGGCGTGCAGGAAGCAGCAAATCAATGATTCTCTCTCATCATTGATATTTCTCTCTTGCTCTTGCTCTCTCTTCCTCCCTGAAATCAATAAAAAATATTTACAAAAAGAAAAGAAAATATAGTGATTCTGGCTAAGAGAGGTGATCATGAGCCTTGGTTTTCTACTTGCCCAAATCTAGACCATGTCATATAGAACTCACATACCAGCCAGGCCTGGAAAACAAACTCCTGTGTCAGTCACCAGTGGGGAGGAAGGTGTTTTTGTGTTGTTGGGTGTACACTTCATGTCTCTACGTGGCCCCTCCCCTAATGGGCCTCCTTGTGCCTCTGCATATTTTGAGTTGCTGGTGGCTTCTAGCTCTGGCATCCTCTTCTCCCCTGGCCACGGTGACCTGTGTGTTCTCATGGTTACTCTGTGAGCTCAGCGTCTGGGCAACAAAGTCCTCCCCCTTCCCAAGAGCCAGTGTCTGAGGCTGTCAGCAAAGTGCAAGATGTGGAGAGCATGTTGGGATGAGCGCTACAAACAGAGGCTGTAAGGACAACCAGTTGTCCAGGTAGCTGGTAGAGAAGTGGCCGGTGAATAATACATCTTTCCTCTCAGCCCCAAACTAGACTCTCCTAGATGAACACAGGTCTACAATATTTTTATCTAATTTATATTCCCAAAGGAGTACATTTCTTGTAAAGAAATTACTGTTGTCATTGACACGCCTGTCTTGGGCCTGCTGCTTGTTTGGGTGTCCCATGTGATTCAGGAATTGTTGAAAACAAGGTAAACAGGCAACCCTCATTTACCTAGGGTCGTGGTTGGCAAACTGCGGCTCATGAGCCACATGAGGCTCTTTGGTCCCTTGAGTGTGGCTCTTCCACAAAATACCACGGCCTGGGTGAGTCTATTTTGAAGAAGTGGCATTAGATGAAGTTTAAGGTTTTGTTTTTTTAAATATTTTATTAACTTTTCACAGAGAGGAAGGGAGAGGGACAGAGAGTCAGAAACATCGATGAGAGAGAAACATCAGTCAGCCGCCTCCTGCATTCCCCCAACTGGGGATGTGCCTGCAGCCAAGGCACATGCCCCTGACCGGAATCGAACCCAGGACCCTTCAGTTCGCAGGCCGACGCTCTATCCACTGAGCCAAACTGGTTTTGGCTAGACAAAGTTTAAGTTCAAAAAATTTGGCTCTCAAAAGAAATTTCAATCGTTGTACTGCTGATATTTGGCTCTGTTGACTAATGAGTGTGCCGCCCACTGACCGAGGGTAACATTTTGTGTCTTCCTGGCAGGTGGGCAGGTTTCCTCCCACTCTTACTTAATCTGGGATTGGAGAATGTAAAATAGCTTCCATATTTGGCTAATCAAAATGTAAAAGTAAAGATGGGTAAATTTGCATCATGAAAAGTCACCTGATTATCTCAGGCTACCCAGTGCTTTATTTCTTTCCTTCCTAGATATGGTGACCCAAGAGCACATGCTCTTCAGGGTCTCCAAACACCTTTTCTCTGAAAGAGTTCTAGAATGGTGCAGAGCAGAAAACAAAGACTGGGAGAGGTCATTGGCATTGGCTGAATGGGAGCCAAGAAAGAAGGGAAAGCAGGCTGTGATGTAAGCAGACTTAAGACGCTTCTGGCCAGTGTTTGAAGTAAGCGTTTCTGAAGGAGTTGGAATCATATTTTACTGCTGGATGATGGTGACCAGGGTCGGGGGCTTGAGCAAGGAGAACTTGGAAAGGACCAGGGATGTGGTCTCCAGCTAACCATGCTGAAACACAGGTGGCAGTGGTGGGCAAAAGGCTCTGGAAAAGCTAGTAACTAAGCTTTTGGGCTCGAAAATTAAACATGACTGATTGGACAATGGGCTCGATCCCCAGTAGGAGGTGTGCAGGAGGCAGCCAATCAATGTTTCTCTCTCATCATTGATGTTTCTATTTCTCTTTTCCTCTCCCTTCCTCTCTGAAATCAATAAAGATATATTAAAAAAAACCCATTTTATGTTTATAGGCATTACTTCCAGTGGCAGATGTCCATTTTTCAAATTTATTCCTGGCTTTACGCTTGAGTGTTTATTGTTTGGCCTCAGAAAGATAATGTAATTGTTCATTTTCTTTTCTTTTTTAGACTATATTTTATTGATTTTTTTTTACAGAGAGGAAGGGGAAGGAATAGAGTTAGGAACATCAATGAGAGAGAAACATTGATCAGCTGCCTCCTGCACACCTCCCTCTGGGGATGTGCCTGCAACCAAGGTACATGCCCTTGACCAGAATCGAACCTGGGACCTTCCAGTCCGCAGGCCAGTGCTCTAACTGAGCCAAACGGGTTAGGGCACAATTGTTCATTTTCAATTCTCATTTGAAAATGACACCTTTACTCCCCACTAATTCTGAGTACATTGTTTTTGAAGTGACCATGTATTATTGTGTTTATGGGCCACGTGCTTCATTTATAGGATTCATTTACACCTCTTTTATAAATGTTTCCAACCTGTTAATAATCTTAATTCAGTGAGTTTTACAGCAATTCAAATTTGTGGGGCCTCATAAACAGCCATTTATATACAAAATTGAACATGACTGATTGGAAAAAAGAAGAGGTTGCTAGCCTTCCTGAGTTGCCCCCTTTTAGGGACATTACCTGATTAATGGTGCAACACTAATATGAACCCAAAGGAAGGGCTGAACAAATGAATTTTGCTTTCTTTAAGATAATTTTTAAAAATAGTATAAATCCTCATTTGGAGAGAATTTTGAAAGTACAGAAAAATGTAAAGAAAAATAATCTGTTACTTCCCTCTAGATACAGAAATTATGATTTTGATGTTTTTCCTGCTAGTCTTTTTTTCCTACACAAGAAAAATTTAAATGTAATTAAAAATAATATTAATATTATACAAAGAGCATTTTCAGTAAACTACTTTAATCAGATAATTTTCTTTCAGAGAAATGGGTGCATTTAAGAAATTTTATATGGGAAAAGTTGACAACATTTAAAGACTGGCTAGATATGGAGTAGAAGAAAAGAAAAAACCCCCAGATAACTAAAAATGTCAAATTTGAGGCACCAGGAGCACTGTAGAGTTTTTAAATAGAGATTTTAAATAGGATGTTTAGCTTGGGTATTGCTTTATCACAGAAAGGATTGTGTATCCAGCTTTAGAAATTATTTCTTCTTCATCAGCTCCCTCTTCTTAAGAGTTTTTGTTTTTTGATATTAGAGTGCTAAATGTTGAATTTGAAGGTGAGAGTAGAATTGAATGGTAAGTTAACTTTTGAGGCTTGAAAGATACAAAGTTTTCTTCTAAGATTGATGAGCTATTTATGTTGCAGCTTAATTAGGTAATTAGCATAATGTTACCAGAGTTTTGTTTCCTGTTGCTCCCATATGGACACGATGGCTTAGCTCTGCTCTTCGGCAGCAGATGTTGCTCCTAATCGTGAGCTCACCAATTTAAACTCATGTTGCTGACACCAGGGTAGGTTGGGAAATCAAACTATACTTCCCAACCCTGCCCGCCTCTGAGTGCACACTCGTTCACATACTCATGCACACACTCAGCTATGCATGCAAACACACATCCATACATCCAGACCCATGCCTTACCTGTAAGTGGGTGAGTGTAATTTTTTTATTATTATTTACTATTCAACAGTAGATGTCAGAGAAGGAAAAAATGACTAAGAATGGATAGATTAGTGTGTCTTCATGTTTAAGGGGTTGAGTTGGGTTGTAGAACATGAGAGTGATTAACAGGTCTTCTTTTGCTGCAAACATTACTTTGGGTAATTTTATCTTAAGTCACTATAACATATAATTACATACAATTAAGAGGACAAAACTACTAATTTTGAACTCCTTGGCAAGAAAATGAACAAGATTACTTCTTTTAATAAGCATGTTGGAATCCATTTTTAATACTGTACCAAGTTATCAGATGAATTTTAAGGGCCATCAAGTATCTTCTCTATGACCTTCAACAGTTGTGAAAACAGAAAACTATTTTTTTTTGCCTTCACATTTGTGAATCAGATGAGCTCTTGGTTGGTCTAAGTGAAAAGGCATCAATTACCCAGTAGCAATGGTAGCCAAGTTTCCCTGGGAGGGCGTGATGACTTTCCAGTCCTAATTGTGGCGTTGACACACACTGCAAGAGAAAGGGTAAGTTTAGGCACTTAGGGCCACAGGAGCCAAGTAATGAATTGATACCCTAAAGAGCAACAAAGATACCAAATTGATTAAGACAAAGTTAGTCATAGAGTGCAAATGGCAAGAGAGGGTTTGAAAGCTGGATCAAAATGGGATAGAGGGGAGCAAGAGCAAGATTAGGAACAAACCACAGGGATTCTATGTTGATGGAGCAGGATTGCCAGTGACTTACTTTCATTGGCTGCCTGCTCAACGTCACATAAGGGTTTGGTTTCAATTTAAAGAATGGGGTGGACAACACAAGACTCACTAACAATTGTAATGATAGAGCTGAACCTTGGTTTGATTCCATAGTTCTCCTGTGTTAAAAGTAAGCAAATAGTAGATGCAGCAAAAACAAAACAAAACAAAAAAAAAACACAGGACATTGTGTTTTAGTTTGTGTTAAACATTCCCAGCCAGATCTGGAGAAGGTGGTTGAGAAATTGCTCCAGTACAAGTCACTAGAACTACTTCCTATTGCTGGACATAGAGAGGCATTTTGAATAGCTTAATTGGCCAATGTGTTCTTACAGTCCAGACCAAGAAGTTTTTAGTCTTCTGACTCTTTCCTTGATGATAGAGAGGTATAATGGTGACATTTCATATAAATTTCCTAATCACAAATCCCTTTGATTCAAGTTTGTGTGTGTGTGTGTGTGTGTGTGTGTGTGTGTGTGTGTGCTAAATATAGAATCCATGTATAACAAATGGCCAGAGATGTGGGACTGAGTGGGAAATGTACTATTTTGGGATGGGGATAGTTAGAACAATTCACTCATGAAATCATAGATCAGTAACAAGAGAACTAAGTGTACTTGGGCAAGTATCTTCTGTGGGTTTGAATTCCTCATGTGAAAAGTAAGGAGGTTAAAAGATAGGCAATTCAAATGGTTATGACTGGTACTCATACATGGGATTTATTGTCCTTGTCTCCCTACCCTTACATATGTTTAAAAATGTCCAAAATAAGTTAAAAATATTTTGGAATGCACGTAGAAAATGAAGTAGGAATGTCATCCAGGCTTCTTCCCATCCACGTAAAATGAGGAGGTTGAATAAGACAATAAAATTGCTCTTATTCTAATGTTCTATGATTCACTTTGTAATTATACAATATGGAGCCAGGATTGTTTCCAGCTGTTTCGAAAAGGAGTCTGACACAATAAAAATTTTCTTCCTTTGGAATGGTTTTTTCCAAGTCAAAATTAAATTCTTGATCATGCTTCCTTGGTCAATTTATGTAGAAATGTATATGTATTTCATGGGTTATTCTGAATGGCCTGGCATGTTTTACAGTGATTTATAGTCTTTTATATAAAAATCAATGTCAGGTCTCCAGATGTAGTTTGCAGGTAATACATGCATGGGAACACTTTCAGAATGGACTGGAAACAACAGCCTTTTGGGTAAACATGTGATACCCCATAATAGGCAGACTTTATGGACAGGTGATTCAGGCTCAGTCCTTATAAAAATTTAAATTTCTCCACCAGTTTTTCTACTGTATTCCTCTATCCACCTCTGGTTTAATATTTGCAACAATCAGTCAATGATTTGGTCAGCTTGCAAAGGTGAATTGGATAGGTTTTCTTATGTAAAAACTGGCAACAAAGGGCTGCAATTAATATGGCAATGCTGGTGGCATCAGCAAGCAATTCCCCTCTGTAGGTTCGCAATAGTTCCCCCTTATTTATAGTTCCACTCTCAGTTGTTTCAGTTTCCTGCTTGGTAATGACACTCAGAAAATATTAAGTGGGAATTTCCACTTAATATTTTTAGGTTTAAATTGTGAGCCATTCTGAGCAGTGTGATGATTTTTAAGTTTAAATTGTGAGCCGTTCTGAGCAGTGTGATGAACTCTCACATTGTATTGCTCTGGCTAGCCTGGGATGTGACTCATAGCTCGTCTTTTCATCCACACTCTACATGCTCCCTGCCGATTAGCCTTTAGTAGCCACCTTTTTTTGCTTTTTTAAAAATTATTGAATTTATTGGAGTGATATTGATTAATAAAGTTATACAGGTTTAAAGTGGATAATTCCATAATACGAGAGGCATGGTGCATGGATTTGTGCACTGGTGGGGTCCCTCAGCCTGGCCTGTGGGGATCTGGCCGAAACTGGCAGCCCAACACCCGCCAAGGGAAGTAGTAGTGAGCATAGTGACAGGGAGGAGCCTGCTCATTCCAGTCCCACTGCACCTGCTGCTGCTGCCGCTGCCACTGCCACTTGGTAGGCTCGCTGCTGCTCTGCTGCAGTCTCTGCGTGTCCATCCCAGGGCAATACCAGGACACTCATGGCCAAGAAGCTGTGGTGGGCTTATGTCCAGTCAGTCCTGATCCCGGTCTGGTCCAGACAGGGGAGGACATGCAGGGGGAGTGTCTGCTGGAGAGGCTCTTGCTATTGCCGCAGCTGCACTCATGAGTCATGAGCTCTGCATCTGGCACATGTTGGTCAGCTGAGCCCATTAAACATCTGTCCCCTGGTGGTCAGTGTATGTCATAGTGACTGGTAGAACAGTTGAATGGTCGCTTAGGCTTTTATATATAGAATAGAGGCCTGGTGCACAAAATTCGTGCACGGTGGGGGGATTCCTCAGTCTGGCCTGCACCCTATCCAATCTGGGACCCCTTGGGGGATGTATGACATCCCTCTTGCAATCCAGGACTGCTGGCTCCTATCCGCTTGCCTGCCTGCATGATTGCCCCTAACCACTCTGCCCGTGGGTCTGATTGCCCCCAACTACCCTCTCCTGCTGGCCTGATTGCCCCCAACTGCTTTTTCCTGCCAGCCTGATCCCCCCTAACTGCTCTCCCCTGCTGGCCTGATCACCCCTAACTGCCTCTGCCTCAGCCCTGCCACCATGGCTTTGTCCAGAAGGATGTTTGGAAGATCTCCTGGTCTAATTAGCACATTATCCTTTTATTACTATAGATAATACATCATCTGTGTATTCTATGTGTGTTCACCACCCAAAGTCAAGTCTCCTTTCATCGCCATTTATCCCTACTTTACCCTCTTCTTCCTCTCCCCACCACCTTTCTCTCTGGTAATCACCATACTGTTGTCTGAGTCCCCCATCCCACTCTCTCCTGCCCTCAAGCCCTTCACCGTTTTCACCTGGCCTGCCAACCCCTTTCCCCTCTAACAGCTGTCAATCTATTCTTTGTATCTGAGACTGTTTCTATTTTTTTATTTTATTCATTAGATTCCCATCTTGTTTATCAGATTATAGTGCTTGTGTTCAAATCACCCTTATTTTATTTAATGATATCCCTGAAGTGTAAGAGTAGTAATGATGGCTATTTGTATATGCCAAAGAGAATCTGTAAAGTGCTTCCTTTAAGTCAAGTATGTCAAACTCAAAGACTAACACAGGCCAAATAAGCAAGGTTTAAGTTTATGTGGGCTGCAAAAAAAACCCCAAAAGCTTCAATTTTAATAGAAACATAGGTGTATTTTGATACAGACATGCTGAATACAAAAGGCTGAAATAAAGGAGTAACCATTAACATAAAATAATAGAACATTTTAATAAAAATTAATATTTTTTCTTCAACATTAATGTACCAGATCCTGAATAACTGCACAAATTAAAAAGTGTAATGTAATTAAACTTATTTTTCTTGTTTTCTGAAGGGAAAATATTTCCTGTTGCGCACACCAAACAACTCAGTCCAAGACTAATGACGTGGCCATCGGCTGCTAAAATATTCGCTGCTAGTATTACTGGCAAGAAATGATGCACCTGTGCATAAGACACGTGAGGGAAATGGATGCAACATGATTACAGTAAACAGTCATTAGTGAATGTTGTAGTTCTATATTAATAATTATGTATAACAGGATATTATAAAAATTAAGTTATGGAATTTTCATTAAAACGTTTCTTACATACTGTTATATTGGCTGGGCCGCACAAATATTTGTTGTGGGCCACATGTGGCCCATGGATTGCAAGTTTGACATGCTTGCTTTAAGTGAAAAGGTGAGTACAGTACAAGATATTCAGAGACAGAGAGAGAGGGAGAGAGACCATGGTCATATAACTTCTATTATACTATATTGTAATAATTTTTCTATTTCATTATTAGTTATTGTTAATTTATTATTATGCCTAACTTATAAATTAAACTTTGTCATAGATATATACCCATAGAAAAAATAGTATATTTAGGGTTTGCTATTATCATTCTTTTCAGGGATTTACTGGGGATCTTGGAACATATCCCCTAGGGCTAAGGGTAGGGGGATTATTTTATATTTAAAAAGAAAGTCATGGGAACTTAGTAAAAATTCCATGGTAACCCACATAGTAGCAGAAATCCAATAAAAGGCTTATTTTTAGGAAAAAACTATCAACACGGATGCTGGAACAAACGGTCAAGGCTTGATATTAGGATTATTTTGGAAAGTCTTGCCTTCCATGATAAGAACCACAAAGCTTCTTTAAAATTAATTTGAGCCCAGTTCTTTTCTTCCTGGGGCTGTTATTATGAGCAGGGCTCTGTGACAGCTGGTATTTTGTAGTTAAGCCTAGTTCCAACATTATTATATGAAATGTCAATGGTAAGAAACAAATTTATATCCATGCTAATATGCTAGCCAGGATTTGAAGTTAAAAGACTCTTGACATTTGGGAAATCATCCTTCAGCAGCTACCTGCCAACGAGAGCTTTTCCCATTAAGTAATGATGACTTGGCAGCACCTGCCTTTTGTGAAAGGAAAATATGGTAGAAATAAAGTAGCAGCAGGAAGCCTAAAACTGGTTTTGTTTTGAGAGGTGAGTAGAAGTTATAGTTTTATATATTTCTTGCTTTCACCTGTGTTTTGAAATATTGTATGATTGTCTGACTGCTTTTAAAGTTCCTGTTCTTAAACCTTTTGCTTTCCCATCATTGGTCAGAGAACACGATGTAGAAAAGAGGTCAAATAGTTCATACTTGGAAGATACATGTTCAAGTCCTGACTTCTTTGTAGATTGTCTGACATTGGGGAAGATAATTTACCTCTCTGAGCCTCCAAGGCACTCATCTGTTAATTGGGAATAGTGATAAGACCAACTTCCCAGGTAAAATTTATGAAAAATTATGTCACAAACTGCAAAAATTGCATAATAATAATAATAATAATAATAATAATAATAATAATGGTTGGTTACATCATCAGCAGATCTGGGTCTTAAAAAGCAAGGGCTCTCTAAAGCAATGGGATATTTAAGGGCATAAAGAATTTCTAAGTGAAGCAATTCTTCCGTGGGAATGCTCCTCACAGGATGAGAAATACTTGTGTGTGTAATGGTCTGCATTTGTTGGTCAGACTTTGCCACAATCCCAAGAACAATCCGGAGTTGAAGGGCCTCATCTCAGAACACAGCTCATCTCCTCTTAGTCTTGTTTACCAACATTATTTGTTGATCCTCTGGGTATATCCAATTGCTGTCCAGGCTCTGCTTCAATCTTTCATGTTCTTTTCTCCTTTTAGAGAAGATTAAATACAGTGAAAAAAAAAAAGACTTGATCCCGATGGACTGACACTCCTTCTTTCCTTTTAAAATATATTTTATTATTTTTTTACATAGAGGAAGGGAGAGGGATAGACAGTTAGAAACATTGATGAGAGAGAAACATCGATCAGCTGCTTCCTGCACAGGCCCTACTGGGTACATGTCCTTGACCAGAATCGAACTTGGGACCCTTCAATCTATAGGCCAACATTCTATCCACTGAGCCAAACTGATTAGGGCTCTTTCCTTCTTTTTTATATTTGTAATTCCTTCTAGAATGCCGTGGGAATTGGTTACCTGTTTCTGCAGCTAGACGATCCCATAAATATGCACATAGTGCACTGAGTACCAGTACTGGGAAACGGTGTCTCCGCTAGGCCTTTGGAAGCTGCTCTGATAAGGGGCCTCTTCACCGGGAGCAGCCACGTGAATAGTTTAGAGCTTTGTAATCTCTTACAAAGAGAATGGCTAGTGATCTTAACATCTTTGATACGTTGGTTCTTATGAAAAAGGTGTGAAAGTTCTTTTTACTGGTATTAAGTGTGGCTTTATCATTGCTGGAGTGACACCCACTTTTCTCATGGACATTTAAAAAAGTTCTACCTCGAAGTTGGCTTATGCTGGGTGGTCTGGCTGCATTCAAGACCACCCTCTGTCAGGTGAGTGGCTGCGAAAATTATTGACATCATTTTTGATGATGGTGAGAAGCATATTTCTGTCTTTCCTTCCTGTTTTCAACTTTCTTGCGTATGTAAGCAAAGCGCTGTATGATGCTCAGTTTGAACAAGGGTTGATATTTCTTAATTAATTAATCTATAGCTATCCTGCAGTTCTTGTATTCTGCTCAACCTACTGACTTTTGTGGGCAATGTTTATGTTAGGTCCTTTGATTTTGTAGCCTTTTCTTGGGTCATTACAAATGTCAAATTGATTTATGCAAGTGGCCCTGACTAATGAACTCTGTACACTAAGACACTTTTTAAACAATGTTGTCTAAGAAAGCCTTTTCATTTTGCAAAAACTACTCTCAACCCAGCAACCCTAAAGTCACTGCACTGAGTCAATGGAACACAAAACTATTAAGCCTAGTAGTGATTCACCACTTACATCACAGTAATAATGAGTAACAAACATCAACAGGGGTTAATAGGTACCAGGGTGGGCACCATTTGTCTCATATTTCCTGAGTTAGTCTTTTAAAATTTTTTCTTTTACCAAATGATACTTTGTGTGTGTGTGTGGCGGGTGGGGGTGGGGAGCCTCTGTTCTTAATTTTACTTTCTTTTTAAAAAATCCTTATTGTTAAAAGTATTACATATGTTCCCCCCCCACACACACACATTGACCCTCTCTATCCTACCCTCACCCCACCCCAGGCCCTCACCACCCCACTTTATACATCCATGTGTTATGAATATATGCATATAAAACTTTGGTTGATTACCCATCCCCGCCTTTCCTCTGAGATTCTACACTCTGTTCCATGCTTCCATGTCTCTGGATCCACTCTGTTCATCAGATTATTTTGTTACTTAGAGTCCACATATGAGTTAGATTACATGATACTTGTCTTTCTCTGACTGACTTATTTCACTTAGCATGATATTCTCCAGGTCCCCCTAAGTTGTCTCAAAGGGTTAGATATTCTTTTTTACAGCTGCATAGTATTCCATGGTATAAATGTACCACAAATTTTTATCCACTCATCTACTGATGGGCACTTGGGCTATTTCCAGATCTTAGCTGTTGTAAATTGTGCTTCTATGAACATAGGAGTGCATACATTTGTTTTCTGATTGGTGTTTTGGGTTTCTTAGAATATATTCCTAGAAGTGGGATCACTGAGTCAAATGGGGTTCCATATTTCATTTTTTTTTTTTGAGGAAACTCCATACTGTTGTCCATAGTGGCTGGACCAGTCTGCATTCCCACCAGCAGTGTATGAGAGTTCCCTTTTCTCCACATCCTCACTAGCACTTGTTATTTGTTGATTTGTTGATGGTAGCCATTCTGACAGGTATGAGATGATACCTCATTGTCATTTTAATTTGCATCTCTCTGATGATCAGTGACTGAGCATTTTTTCATATGTCTCTTATGTCCACTTTGGAGAAGTGTCTATTTAGGTCCTTTGGCCATTTTTTAAATTGGATTGTTTTTCTTCCTTTTGTTCAGTAGCATGAGTTCCTTATATATTTTGAATATTGACCCTTTATTAGATGTATCATTGCCAAATATGTTCTTCCATACAGTGAGCTCCCTTTTCATTTTGTTGATGGTTTCTTTTGCCATGCAAAAGCTTTTTATTTTGATATAGTCTCATTTGTGTATTTTCTTCTTAGTTTCTATTGCCCTCAGAGATTTATCCACAAACATATTGCTATGAGAGATGTCTGAGATTTTGCTGTTTATGGCTCCTTCCATGATATTTATGATTTTATGATTTACATGTAGGTCCGTTTTTCATTTTGAGTTTATTCTTGTTCGTGGTATAAGTTGGTGGTCTAGTTTCATATTTTTTTTTTGCATGTACCTGTTCAATTTTTCCAGCACCATTTATTAAAGAGACTATCTTAACTCCATTGCATACTCTTGCCTCCTTTCTGATTTATTCTTTTAATAGTTGTTGAAAAAGTATATAAAAGTTCTTTTAACCACCACTGGCCAAATGCAAAAGACTGTGTATTGATGGATACTCTTGTTGGGATAGATGATGCTTCAGTAAGGATATAAATGACAACATATTACAAGTGACATAAAGAATTGAAAGGTTATATGGAGATCTGGAAAACCACCATCTCACAAAGTGCTTTATTTTTTTCTCACCAAAACCCCCATATACCATTTATAGAAAAGGAATGGGCTTCAAGACTATCATAAAGAAATAACGGATTATTACCGAGGAAGTCAGTTTTGATGGGAAACACATGCTTTCTGTGTAGGCAGTTTGGGTAGGTTCTGTGCTCTCAGGGCTGCACGTACTGTTTGGAGCAGAAGGGAAGTTGTTGTTCTGAATTTTGTAAAAGTCAGATGTAGTCATGTCCAGGGTGGGGGAGTCTAGTGCTCCCGGAGCCTCACATTGTGGAATATGTGAAGGACCAAAGGAGGTTTTGCCAAGATTGGCTTCCTTTCAGACTTTCCCTTCACCGCATTCCAGAGCAGAGGGAGTGTGCGGCGTGGAAACCAACCCCCGTGCGGATGCTCCGATCACACGGCGACATTCTGTGGGTTGGCAGGACTGCCAGGTCCGGCACCACTGTATTTGTATCTCATTCTGACCTCTTGGGTAGTTTGGGGACTTTTGATTCTGCGAGAACAGATTTTATTCAGAGTATTATATAAAGTATTAAAATTTTTCTCCTGCAATGAGTGGTAGTTGAAGTACCTTCTGGAATTGCCTAAGTTATTTACTGGCTATAATTTAAGCAAATTTGGAAGCTGTCTGTTACCGCTGTCAGGCCCTAGGAGATTATTTAGTACTCCTCAGGTTTTTATTGAGTGACCAAAGGAACACTAATATTTGGGTAAGCACTTGGACAAACATATGAAAGATTAATAAGTCTGGGGATCTGAAAGATGTCTCAGTTCTATCCAGGGAAGAGCTCAGGCACTAGAAGAGTCAGGGTTGGTAGTGATGCAAACATTTCTCCAGTAAATGAGCAGATAATAGTTAGGACATACCATGGCTGGACTGCAATATTATACCTTTTGCCACTTTTAGAAACACAGGTACAGAAAAAGGAGAAGGTGCCTAAGGATTTCCATGGGTGTGAATTGAACTGCTTTATCAGCTGGAAAGGCCTATGAGTCTAGGAGGGGAGTTTACATGTTAGGAATAAGAAATTACCCAAACTATAAATTCACAATGTACTTGATTTGTGCAATTAGAACACTTCATTCCCCCAGAAAATTAAGGTCCAACGAGTGATGTTTCTAGCATCATCACAAGAATTCTCAAACTCACTGGACTATTAGCTGGGTCCTTTCCTGGAGGAATTGCCATGTGGGTGGAGAAGCAGCCACGAGCCCACAGCAGGCCTTCCCTGAGTATCTTCCTTCAATGTCTGCCGGATGCTGCTGTAGGCCAGGCACCGGCAAGATGCATGGGGAACCAGGATGAGTGATAGTGTGGCCTTGAGTCACTCACAAACTAGGAGACAGACAGATGTGTTCATACACTACTGAAGAGAAACGGATTCATCCTGCAAGAAGGGCCTGGGCCAAGCGCTGTGTGGCCCAGGGGTGCGGAGGTTAACAGTAAAGGAAATACGCACTGAAACAGTCCTGGTTCTGAAATACAGGATACTTTCCACAGCACTCTGGAGACGGCCACTTAGCCTGTGTCCAAACCCCGTCTAGAGGCAGCTCATTGCATTTTCAGGCATCTCTATTTAATTGATTCAGATTGATATTAGGTGAGCACTCGAGTCTATTGTTCCTTCTTTAAATCTTTCCTACAGACAGCTACTTCTAACATCCCTCTTTCAGATATACAACTGAGGCTCACACAGGCTGACTAGTTTGTTCATGTTTTACATACCCAGCGGTGGCTGGAATCAAGGTTTAAGTCCACAATTTATCATAAAAATGGAGTTCTCCACCTGCCTGAGGCTCTCATAGGTTTTTATTCCTCCACCTGCAGAGGACAGAACAAGTGTAATTTCTCTCCCTCAAGACAGCTCTTCAGGTATTTCCAGAAAACATCCATGTCCACGCGCCCCTTCCTGCCTGTGTCCACCTCTTCTCCAGCCATTCACTTTAGGTTCTTTCACATGTTCCCCCAAAGACACACTTCTCAGACCATTCACCACCCTGGTCACCCCGGGGGGCTCTCTGAGTGCTGATGACCGTCCTATGGTGGAGGTGCAGAATCCCACAGCATTCCAGGCGTCTGTCTACTGCAAAATGGGTGTGGCATCTCCTTACCTGGAAAGTACTCATTTTTAGTGGCAGCTGCATCACTTTTATGGATCAGACTTGGTTTATTGTCAATAAAGTTCATAGGTCTATTCCCTCTCTTTTTTAGCCTCCTTTACAGCTGTTTTTTTGAATGTGCTTATTCACATGATGATTCAGTTATACCTTAAAAGAGTTGCAGTCAGAAATATTTTACCTTCATAGAGCTAGGAGCAGGGTAGGTACACTCTGAAGGGCTTTCAGCTCCAGCCCCGTAAGATTTTTCTCACATTCACATGGGCAGGCAGTGAACTCCCCACGAGAGGCTGGGTCATCAGCGAGGGCAGTCATTCCCCCAGGCACGTGGCTGGGGGCTCAGACTCTGCATCATACTTCATTCTTTCTGTCTTCTTGGAGCTCTGTCAAAGAGGGAAGCTGGCAGGTGAGGAATGGCATTCTGGTGGGAAGAACTTGGCCAAAGTGCTGTCCCAAATATCATTGTAGAGAGACTGCTTAAACATTAACTAGAGCTTTACTTGGTGACCCAGTCATCTTAATATTTATTAGTGGCCCGTGTAAATGTTTTAATGGTAATTAAAATCTGAAAACATGAATATGTAGTCTTAAAAAAGTTGCACGGCCTCAGGTAATTCTGAGGTGCTCTTGCAAGGTTTAGATAGTTTAGAAAGTCATTAGATTTTCCAGGTGAGTCAGATTTTAAATATAAACCCTAGTTGCATTTGAAACTATTTCAAAATTAAGTTTTTATAGTTAAAGCTGAGTGGTTTAAATGTGAAAGTGTACATTATGAGAAGAAAATAAGCTATGGAATGATGAAATGGGCATCTTATTTGCATTGACTAAAATTTGAGGATTGGAATTAATTTTCCTAGGGTTTTTCCTGGTGAGAAATGAACACGAGAGAAAGTGGCTATATTTTAAATGAAATGTCCTGCTCCACACTCACAAATTATTTACTTAGTCAAGCATAGAAAAACCATCATTCTGGCCATATTTTGATGCTTATATTTAATATTTAAAAAATGACCTCGATAAACCTTTTGAAAAATATATCCAGAGGGGAGAATTCAGTCTGAATTCTGAGAGACCAGCTCTTGCTCCTGTTCACTGGAGTAATTGGTATCTGGATCAGTGATTCTCAAAGGGTGGTCCCTGGACCAGAAACTGTAGTGTTGCACAGGAACATGTCAGAAATGCAAACCCTCAGGCCTGCTGAGTGGGGAGTTAGCAGAAAATGGGACTGAGTACTCCATGCTTCAACAAGCCCTTCACCTAAGCCTGATGCTCACTAAGTTTGAGAACCACTGAGCTGGACTGCTTCGGGCTTTGTAGAATTATTCAATACTTTGTGGCCAAATTCTGATGAAACAGAATGAGAAGCTTCTACTTCCACCCTGATCGGTGGTCAGAGAACTATCCAGAGAGAAAATGTGTGCCTGGCAAGGAGAAACCTCAATGCTGTTTTATTCCCCCACTCAGATAAAAGAATGAGTTATTTTCTTTTTCTCTACGAAATCAAACTGGATTTCCTGGAATGCCTGGAGCTTGCACCGATAGGACATTGCTTAGCTCACTAGTTCAGTCAAACTGTGCAATGAAATGGAGGAATATCCCTAAGAAAAGACTCCTGAAGATGAAACATTTCTTGCTCGTTGAAATGCTGCATGAAATAGCTGAGTGAACCAAATGTGTGTAGCTAGAGGAGCCTGTAGAAGTTCTTTTATTTTATCACTCTAAAAAAATATTCTTCTCAAATATGTCACTCATAATCTTTGTCACTAAACACAAAGTTTAATAACTATTATTGTCAGAAAGTGCATTTTTTATCTTTCTTATGCAATTTACTATATTAGGATCACATGGCGATTCAAATATTGCCTAAAATCATCCATCACAGTTGCAGTTCTGACACATCTATTGACAAATTCTGATGTTCCACATGCTCATAGCTGATCCACAGATTTGGAACAGGTTACCTCCAGGGCTGATGAAGAGGAAGAAATGACCCCGACCCATGCGTTTGTGAGTGTGTGTGTGTGTGTGTGTGTGTGTGTGTGTGTAAGGAGGCAGTGCTTCCTCTCTAAGGAGGAGTCAATCATAAAGCTTGCGAATATTCATGACAGGGAGTAAAATGAGAAAATGAGGGACTAAAGTGAGCAAAATGAAGTGATTTCACATTTTATCCACTGTCTTAAAATGATTAAATGAGCCATTTAAAAAGGCTTAAACTTTTAAAGTACAGATACAATGTCAAATGATAATCAAATGGATTTTTAAGAATACAACTATCACTATATTAGTTAAGGATTGTTTTTGTCCTAAATGGCAGAGGCACTACCAACTCAAGAATTATTACTTACACACACACACACACACACACACACACACACACAAAAGCTATAGTCATATGGTAAAAATAACAATACGTTTTATAATAATTTGTTAAGATTTATTGTTTTTGCTATCAGGGAACTTCTGAGAATATTTTTCTTTCTTGTTTTTAGCTGTAATTACACTTCAGATGCTATAAAATATAGGATTTGTCTGCTGTCTGGGGTCGTGTCCAGTCAAGCAAACCATTCTTACACTGTTAGGAGATTATTCCTTGCACTGAGTCGAGATAGTCTTTGTGTACTGTCTCCAGGGCAACAGAAATCTGTCATCAGTGAGAGGCCAACAATGAATCCATAGGGCTTGTTGTGAAGGTAGAGAGAAAATATTTCCATTTTATAGCCAAGGGAACAGGCAGAAAAGCACCATGAAAGAATGGATGGGATTCAACTTATAAATACTTAAAATTCCATACTAAATGTAGAGCGGGTTTCCAAATCAGTGTCTCCTAACAACACCATTTTTATTCTGCTAAACTGAGCGACAGGCAAAATATGCTTTCTAAATCAGTGCTGTCTAGGAGAAATATAATGTGAGATATACATATACTTTAAGTCACAGTTAAAAAGTAAAAAGATCAGATTAATAGGTGCCATTAATTTTAATAATACATTTTATTTAACTCAATATATGCAAGAATTATGATTTCATGTAATTATAAAAATAAATAGAATATTTTATATTCTTTAAAAAATAGTGTCTTCAAAATTATAACATGCCTCAATTCAAGCTTGTCACATTTCTAGTGTTAGTAGCCACATGCAGCTAGTGGCTACCATACTAAAAAGCACAGTCCAGACTTCCTTTTCCTGCCCTTACAGACTGCTCCAACTCCCTTTCACCACCAAAAATGCAAAATGTGTTTGTAGATATTGAGTTTCCTTGCTCTGAGGCTGGGTGACCACTGCTTGGTGGGAACATTGTGAATAGAGACCATCAAATGAGTATTTGGACAAGAAAAGCCTTAAAATCCCTTGCAACCCCAAAGTTCTGTGATGCTTTGAAATTGAGAAGTGAGACATGGAATTATGATTTTGGAAAGAACTTCCTTCTGTATAAGCAATTATATCTCCTGATTTGTAATTTATGTCTTCTCTGCTTCTAATAAGAATAAAAGGGCATCCTGCCCCCATGGCTGCTTCGCCTCCCACGCACAGCTCAGATCAAGACCCAGGTTACAGACAGACACTTGGCCAGCAATAGCTGCCCTATATCTAAATCTAGTCTAGTACCAGAAATGCTCAGGGCCTGCTCAAGAATGCAAATAATCTTTTCCACTAATATTTACAGGGTAAACTATGATTATTGCTTGAATATTAAATTTGACAGAAAAATAGTAATCAAGTTTTTAGGTTAATTTAAACTGGCCAAGTGAAATAAGTGAATAATCAAGAAAATTTAAGTGCACTAGACAAAAAGCTGTTCCTAAAATATTAACAAAAATTTCTATTAGTAGTTCATCTCATTGTAAAATTGCCAAACATGCAAAGAACCTAAAGCAGTCAGATTTGTGTGCAAAAATTAAAATTTAAAGTTATCAATACTGCAATATAAAATTTCCAAAAGCCCCCATTAATAAAAAAGGGGGGATAGTAGGGTAATATCATGTAAGGAAAAATATCCTGTAAGTAAATTACATCTAGAAAATTCGTACTCCTGGTTGAGAATATGTTTGTATATTTTCAGAAAACAACTCGAAGACCATATGTATTCCTGCAACAAAGAGTAACTGACAGGTCTGCTCGAACCACGAAAACAGTCCAGAGATGGAAGACACTGATGACCCCTTGCCATGCTAGCAGTCAGCAGCTGTGCATCACTGCAGGTGGCCCAGTACCAAACCTGAGAGGGTGGGATCTGCATTGCCACCATGTGTCCATCATCCAGATACCATTGCTGACATGTACACATAAGGAACTATTTGACATTGAAACTGGGACTCAGAACTGTTGGACACTGAAACTGAGACTCAAACATTTTTTGTTCTTATACATTTATTTCCAGTATGCAGATGTAAGATCTTTTTAAAGAAAATAAACAGGGGAAAAAGATAGATACAGAGGCAACGAAGCATTGAACAGATAGTCAAACTACAGGGGAAGGTAGGGGATGGTGGGGAGCAGGGGCTGTAAGAGATCAACCGAAGGACTTATGTGAGTGCATATAAGCATAACCGATGGATACAAGACACTGGGGCAGGTGAGGGTATCTTCTAGGGGTTAGGGGAAGTTGGGGGAGAACAATGGGGAAAAAAAGGAAAACATATGTACTACTATTGGTAATACGTTAAAGAATAAAAAAAATAATAAAAAGTAAAAGAAAACAAAACTGAAAAGAAAAAAGAAGAATAAAAGGACATCTGTAGAGTGCTAGAGAGTTTATAAACCACTCTCATAGACATTAGGTTAGTTAGTCACTTATTTCTTCACTCATTCAGAAAGGCATGCTGAGTCCTAAAAGGTCTGAGTCTCTATTCCAGGAACTGGGATGCACTGACCACAGTGGAGGGACAGGCATGAGCCCTGGGCTCATCTAGTATTCAAGCTGTCTTATTGTTCTTACTCTTCTTTACCTCTAGTTTCTGGAATCCCTCTCCTTCTTATTTGACTCCAGTCACCAGGAGCCACAAACCTGGTAGGAAAACAGTGGCCTAACTATTTTCTAATACGAACTATCAACCTATCCCCAAAGGGCAGTTTTCAGGGCTCAGAAAACTGAAGTTGGGGCTCGCTGCTTCCCTGGTGTGATTAGAGCATTAGAAATAAAGATCTCTTTTTTTCAGTGTTGAAGAGAAGCAAAATCTGCTGCTGTTCAGCTACAATTACCACCTGGAATTGTAATATGTATTAAAAGCTCCTTTGCTGTCAGCCAACTTCTAGGTAAACACTTATCTCATTTGACTCCCTGCTGCACCTTTCTGTGCCCTATCCAAAATCCTGCAAGAAATAAAGCTTCTTTGAGCCACAGGCCATCAGCTATGATACTCCTGCTTTAGAGAAAGAAGAATACAATCATTGGGGGTCAGAAGAACTGGTGCTTGTCCAGGTAGAAAACCATGAGGATTTATGACCAAAGAAAGCCACTTATAGAAGTACTAGAGGCCTGATGCATGAAATTCATGCAAGAGTAGGCCTTCCTTCCCCCAGCTGCCAGCACCTGCTTCCCTCTGGCACCTGGGACTCGGCTTCCCTCACAGCCCTGGTTTCATCCGAAAGGTCACCCAGAAGGACCTCTGGTCTAATTAGCATATTACGCTTTTATTATTATAGATTTTAGAGATTTGATTATGATTCTTCCTAGTACATTTGAAAATACTCCAGTCACTCTGATTTAATTCAAGTGTCCCAAACTATTTTGTGAATTTAGTTTCTAATTCTACAGTACTCAACTTTTCTGGCATGTGCTCTAACAGCTTCATGTTACCACCAGAGAGCAGCAGAGATTTATAGGTAGTTAATGATACCCTCAATACTAGAACCAAGGAAGCGGAGCCACTTGATTTGATTCCACTGCAGTTATTAAATGACTGAGAGAAAAAAGAGGCAGATGATTAAGAACCAGAACATTCGCACATTAGCCTGTCTCCTCTCTTTCACCCTTTTATCTCTGAGGTGTGTGAATAAATATGTGAATTTTATAATTTTTGGCATTAGCTGAGGAGAGTTTTTTGAGTTTTCTAGTAGCTTTGGAGAAAGAGATAAAAACTGTATCTAAAAAGAAGAATTCTTATTTCATACTCATCCATACCACAGACTGAATGATGAACCTTAAGGCAATGAATCAAAGTAAATAGGGCACTGTTCCTCTAGATTACGGATCATCAAACTACTGTCCACAGGACAGACTATAGTTGTAGATATGTAATATTTATTCATGTTGGCAAATTACTACATTGTTTTTTCAGTATGTGGCCTATATGCTAAAATTTTGAAAACAATCACAGACTTTCATGATCTTGTCACTTTTGAAGTTTATAGGCCATTTACAGTATTCTGTAGCATATTTGACAATTTGGCTCTGACTGGTGTCATGATTAGATTCAGGTGTACGTGTTTGATGGGACTACAAGGTAGTGATGCCATGTTCTTCTCAATTCCTCTTATCAGGCGGCACATAGTTTTATTTGTCCTATTACTGACCATGTTCACTCTGTTAACTTATTTAGAAGTCTGTCAGACTTCTCTACTGTAAAACTAATATTTTCCCATCTAGTTACTAAGTATTTGAGGAGAGAGGTTATTTGGGACTATATTAATCTCTTGTTCCTGATCCAACTTTAATTAATCAATCCATGTCAGTATAAAGTCTTGGTTTTGTAATAATGTCCAATGAATGGTAATGTTACTTTTACTATTTTAATATTCTATTTGTCTCTCTTTTGACCAGAAGGAGCCCCTTCCAGCTGTCTACTACCACATTCCCCCATCATTCCTTGAGTACTTCCTTACATTTTGATCCACAAAGATATTCCATGCTCATATTATTCTTTCCCCAGCACAGCCCTGAAATCAGTTACACCTCTAAGGATCTCAGACTCCTGCTAGTGAAGGATGAATTATAAAGACCAAGACCTGGTTCTGAGTGTGCTCGTTGCTATTGGGCTATTGCCGCTTTCAGACCCGAACAGAGGGGATACACTCAGGGCCTTGGGTAAACTAATGACAAGGAAGCTGGTGCCAAAAAAGGGTCAGTGAGGCAACCTAGCGAAACCACTAGCACCACTAGAGGTAGGGGCCGGAGGGGATGCAGTGTCCCCGGAGGTCAGGTCATCTGGAAGAAGCTAGAGAAACCCTGCAAGTGTCCAAGGGACTCGTGAGTCAGGGAGGACTGCAGCTGCAGCAGGCAAAGCCGCGGGGAGAGGAGCGGCTTCTCCCTGCCGCGTGCACTCCTGGCAGCTCTCAGTCCTCCCCCAGTGGCCTGCCTTGGCCAGAATCCAGCTGTCCTGGGGGCCTGGGAAACAAAGCCTGCAGAATCAGTCCCCTGAGGTAGAATGCAGAGGGAGAGGAGCGATAAGAATGGAACTGAGGGCAAAAGCTGGGACTGCACGAAGATACATACATTCTGGTACCCCGGTAATTGCCATTTGAACAAAACAGAAAACAAGTGGTTTTGTGACTTGAAATGAGCAACATCTTCTCTAATGTGGCCACTTAAATCAAACATGTTCCAAAGAATTGTTACCAGCGTATTGGAACCCAGGCATTGATTGGGCCACAACATACCAGAGAGCAGAGAATCCATGACCCTTTCTCCTCTTTTCTTTCTTCTCAGGCAATCTCTATTTTGTGAGAGTGAGCACTTAGGCTCTAAGCTGAGGGATAGAATCTAACTCAGCGTTTTACTAAATATATTTTTACATTGCATACTTTCGGTTGAATTGTGTCCTCCCCGCAAAATGTTGAAGTTTTAACTCCCAGTACCTGAATATGTGACTTAAAAAAAAAAAAAAGGATCTTTGCAGGTGATCAAATCAAGGTGAGAACCTCAATCTAATACAACTGGTACCTTATAAAAAGGAAATTTGGACACACACACACACGGAAGATACCACATACACATCAACACAGAGATTGGATAGATGTATCTATAAGTCAGCAAATACCAAAATCTGCCAGTAAACCAACAGAGGCAAGCGGAGAGGCATGCAACAGTTTCCCTCGCAGTCCTCAGAAGGAATCAACTCTGCCAGTACTTAGGTCTTGGACTTCTAGGAGAGAATAAATTTGTGTTGAGTCATTCAGTTTGTTGTGACAGCCCTAGTTAATTAATATACGGAATTAGAGGTGGATATTGGTACTCAATCATCCTATCTAATAAAAGATTAATATGCAAATTGACTGTATCTCCAATAAAGCAATGCCCACAGCCATGCCCATCAGACAATTGGGAGCAAATTATGCAAATAAACCCCAACCAAGATGGCTACAGCCATTGAGAGTGGGAGGGAGGCTTGGGTTTCCCTGGCAATGGAGGAAGCCAAGCTTTCCGCCTGCCCTTGCCAGCCTAGACCTCCACTCAATGCTACAAAGTTTCAACTATAGAAGATATATCCCAATAGAAATGGCAGCAGCCACAGAGCTGGAGAGAGCAGAGGCTACGGTTGCCCTTGCAATGGAGGAAGCCAAGCTTCTGAAGCCCTAGCACCTAGGCCTCTACTCCAGGCTACAAAGTTTCAATTGTAGAACAAATTAATCCCAGATCCCAGGGTCTCCACTTGGATCACTGTGGGGTGTGGCCGGCCTGCAAACCACAAGAGGCCCTGCACCCAGGCCATCCCATGCCCAAAGGGAACCCCCACCCTGATCCTGGACACTCTTCAGGGCAAACCAGCTGGCCCCCACCCATGCATCAGGGCTCTATCCTATCTAATAAAAGAGTAATATGCAGATTGACCATCACTCCAACACTATGTGATCAAAGATCCTGCTCCCATGTGGACACAAGATGGCCACCACAAGATGACCAGTAGGGGAGAGCCGTTGGGAGGTTCCAGGCCTGCATGGGAGGGCAGTTAGGGGTGACCAGGCTAGCAGAGAAGGGATGTTGGGGGCAAACAGGCTGGCAGGAGAGCAGTTAGACATCAATCAGGTTGGCAGGGTAGTGGTTAGCGAGTGATCATGATGGCAGGCAGAAGCAGTTAGGGGCAATCAGGGAGACAGGTAGGCGAGCAGTTTGGAGCCAGCAGTCCTGGATTGTGAGAGGATGTCTGACTGCCCCTTTAGGCCCGATCCTAGGATCGGGCCTTAATGGGCAGTCGGGGGTCCCAGATTAGAGAGAGTGCAGACTGGGCTGAGGAATACCCCCCTGCCCCTCTACACAAATTTTGTGCACCGGGCCTCTAGTCACTTTATAATAAACTAGAGGCTACGGTTGCCTGGGTGATGGAGGAAGCCAAGCTTCTGCAGCCCTAGAAATAGCCATTTCTGTTTGGGTTTATTTAAATTCTATAATTGAAACTTTGTAGCCTAGAATGGAGGCCTAGGCACTAGGGCTTCAGAAGCTTGGCTTCCTCCATCACCCGGGCAACAATAGCCTCTGCTCTCTCCAGCTCTGTGGCTGCTGCCATTTCTGTTGGGATATATCTTCTATAATTGAAACTTTGTAGCATTGAGTGGAGGCCTAGGCCAGCAACAGCAGGTAGAAAGCTTGGCTTTCTCCATTGCCAGGGAAACCCAAGCCTCCCTCCTGCTCTCAGTGGCTGCAGCCATCTTGGTTTGGGTTCATTTGCATAAATTGCTCCTGATTTGCTGATGGGCATGGCTGTGGGTGTGGCTTGATCAGACGTATGATCAATTTGTATATTACTCTTTTATTAGATGGGATACTTGGTCTCCCACGTGGAAAGTAGCACAATAAAGGGGCTGGAAGAAGAGGAGGTATGGCCTAAAAACCTCTTTCTTCTTCAGATATCTGTGCAGGAACAATTTGCTCAGTATTGAGTTCATTGCTCCCTGTTCCTCCTCTGCCTTCCCTCGTGGGAGGCCTGCTTTGGCCATTGCAGATAATGGCAGCAGTGGTTGGGCAAAGCCAGCAGCCCGCTCTTTTTGTGATGGCATTCAGGCCTGGCCTCTGCAGCTGGTCAAGGGATGGGAGTCAGGCCTCCACATGTCATTTTACTTCCCTCTTACATGAGCACGGTTGGCCTCCTACTTTGAGCCTCAGGTTTAAGTAAGTCTGACATTGGCTCTCCACTTGGATAGAGGAGCAGAGTATGTAAGACAGTATGCCCCTGGTTTTAGTCAAAATGCCTCCCTCTGTTCATGGGGCAATGTTTCTTCACTCTTGAATACAAAAAAAAAGAAAAAGAAAAGAAAATACATTGCTATTCTGGTTTGTTAGTTGGTTTATTTGATTGTTTTTTCTATAGAATGTCATCTGCTAAAGCCAAGGCAAGGTCAGCTTTTAGGTTTTAGGTTTATATTGGCCAAGTTCTTCACACATAATATGTTGAGGATTATATGCATTTCAGAAACTTGTCATCAAATACAGAAGATTAACATTGCGTACCTCAGGAGATGACACAAACTAGAAGTATGCAATGTGAGTCATGTGGCACACACTCTGCAGTCCTCTCCAGAGAATTGACTTTATGGAATTTGGCCTCAATAGGGAACGTAATGCTGATATATGCTGTTTTTATTTCATGTTTATAATTACATGCCACTCACAGCACAACGCTTCATTTCTATTAACCGTATAAATTCTGGCCTATGGAAATTTTAAATGAGATAGAACTTCTACTTCCAAACACTTAGATGTGAAACATGTCTCACTGCTATTAGAAAAGGTGACAAGACAAAGGCTCTGGGGTCTTAGATTAAGGAACAAAAAGTGGAGCATAGAGATGAATAAAAAACCCTTTTTACTGTATGGTAATTTCTTCTGTTTCCTATGTAAAAGTAGAGAAAACTTGTAGGCATAAGGTATATTAATGGTTCTTGATGTCAGGATTACATTTCTATTTTTTTGTTTGTTTTTTTTGGGTTATTCCTCACCTGAGGATATTTCTTCCATTGATTTTCAGAGAGAGTGGAAGGTAGGGGAAGAGACAGAGAGAAACATCTATGTGAGAGAGACACTTCAATTGGTTGTCTCTGGTGGCACTTGCTCCATCTAGGGCCAGGATAGAGCCTGCAACCAAGGTACATGCCCTTGATTGGAATCGAACCTGAGACCCTTCAGTTTGTTTGCCAACTCTCTAACCACTGAGAAACCCAGCTAGGGCAGGACCACTTTTCACTCTTAAAATTATTGAGGGCTCTGAATGACTATTGAATTATATGACTACATATTAATTATAGCTATTAATATTTACCATACAGGAAATTAAAACTGAGTAGTTAAAATATTTATTAATTCACTTAAATAATAAACCCATTAAATTTTAACTACATTATTTAAAATGAAAATTACATTTCCCAAACAAACATCGGTGAGAAGAGTGTCATTGTTTTTCATTTTTGCAAATACATTTGATGCCTGCTGTAAGAATGATAACTAGACTAATATCTTATTCTGCATTTAATCTGTTACAATCTCCTTTTTTAAAAAATTGAGATATATAAAGAAAATCTGGCATAACACAGAGACGGTTGTAAAGAGAGGTGTTTTTTGATGGCCTCTTCAGGTAATTGTGAGTAGTCTTCTTTAACACTATGCCAAAATTTGAAAGTGGTAATTTCTTAAAGGTGGAAGTTAAAACCATACTAACAACTTTTAACATTCTATTGCATTAAAAACCATTGATTCTTTTGCATACCAAATAATGTGTAATAATCATGTACCCATGCATGATTTTATACTAGCATGAAGTGATCATTTGAAAAACGTTGGTTCACTTAGCTAATCGGGTCTTTAAATGTGAAAATGTTTATGGACTCAATGTAAAGAAATTCATACTACCAATCTGGTGAGAAAAGACCTTACATATTGGGAAGCTATGAAGTTTACTGTGTATACAAGTTTCCCAAAATGTTCAATTTCATTTGAAAACTTGGAATTTTATCTTTGGTAACAAATACTATGAGCTGTCTTCCAAGAATTCACAGGCTTACTTTGTTGATTTTGAAAAATGTCTGCCAAATACCCAATTGTGAATAACCATAATTTGTCTATTATTCATTATTTCAAATAAAAATAATGTTTGCGGGAAGCAGATTAATGCCCTACCCTCTGCCCCCAGATGTCCATGTCTTAATCTTTGGAACCTAAACTTTACATGGCAAAAGAGACATTGAGTATGTGACTCAGTTAAGAATTTTAAGATAGGGAGAGTGTCCTGGTTTATCAGGGTGGGCCTGTATAATCACAAGGGTCCTTATGAGTGAGAGAGGGAGGCAGGAGATTTGAAGATGCTATTCTGCTGGCTTTGAACATAGAGGAAGAAGCCACAAGCCAAAAATTGCAGTTGGATTCTAGAAGGTGGGAAAGGTAAAAACATGAATTTTGCCTTTAGAGCTTCTAGAAGGAATTTATTGCTGACGTCACTGAGATTTGTGTCAGACTAGTTACCTCCAGAAATGCAAGATATTAAATTTGTGCTGTTTTAAGACACTAAGTTGTGGCATTTTGTTATTACAGCAAGAGGAAACTAGTACAGTATTCCATAAGAAAAAGTAGCAGAAACAATCACGCAAGAAGATTTTCTGAAGACAACGTGGCCTTTCTGTGTGCAGTTGAGGCGCTGTGCGTGTTCTCCCAACACTTTCTCATAGATCATGGAAGGGAAATTAATAATTTTTACGACTTCATCAAGGATATGCTAATGTGAACCTTTGCTTCCTTTCTCACTGTGACTGTGTGGTGGGAAAGAATACAATGACTGCTAGTTGGTTTGGTGTCTTGATTTGTGCTAAGGCTTACTCTCTGTTGCTTTTCACCCTCAGTACAAATAGCAACACAGCCAGAAGGCAAATGATGTTTTAGTTTCCTTATGAAATGAGTTTTGACCCTGTGAACCTCTGAAAGTGTTTGGGAGTTAGCCAGCGGTCCACAGTGTGAAGACTGCTGGGTAAATTCTCATGTTACAGGAGTCTTTTTAAGCAGTACCACTCTTCTCTCACATGGAGGGGTAGGAAAAGCCAAAATGTTCTCTACAGACTTCTGGAAAATCTTTAAATACCAACTGGAAAGAGGTGGCTGATGGTAGCAGCACTGGCCCTGGAGAAGGAGTTTGTGCCTTGGGGTGATATTGTTCACTCAATATCCAGTTCAAAAAGCTCTGAGTTTTGCAGTGGGTTTTATGTGACAGTGACAGTTCTATTTTTAAAGAAAATTGCTGGTCCTGCTTTTAAGGTGAGTTAAATGCCATCTCAAATCATGATGTGCTTTAAAAACCAGAATAACAATCAGGAAGCAATTTGGAAAATGCTTTATTATAACCCACTGTTAACTCTATTCAGAGGCCAGATGTGCCCCTGAGAAACTGAAAAGGCAAAAGTGGTCCAAGGAAAAGTACTCTAAGGCCTGCGGGTGCCCTGAGCTCCTCTGAGAGTAATTGCGGCCCTCGGTTGTAGTTCCTGTAATTGGCCTTCTGCACGCAGTGGGGGCCAAGTAAGTGTCACCGACCGACAGGAGGACTGGGAGAAAAGTTGGATGTGCTCGATGGTGGCAAAGTTTCATGTAGGAAAAGCTGCTTCATTGCCTGTGGATCCTTCAGGGAAGCTGTAGGGTTACATGCCCAAAGTTTGCCTGTATGTCTCTTGTACTTTCTCACTGTGAGTTTTTGGACAGGCTAACTATTTTGAGTCTTGTTGCACTCTCTTGTGAAATGAAGATAATAAAGGTACCTAAGGTTTATCATGGGGATCTAATAATCCAGTGGTGCCTGTTGAGGTGTAGTTTGTGACATGCCATTCAAATTTTAAATCCAGTGTAATCATTGACTTAGATGGCTTTCAGGGCAAGTGTGAGGGCAGCGTAACAGTGAGGAGCAGAGTAGAGGAGAGAGAAACATCAACGAGGAGAGAGGATCATTGATCGGCTGCCTCCTCCATGCCCCCACTTGGGATTGAGCCCGCAACCCAGGCATATGCCCTGACTGGGAATCGGACGGGACCTCCTCGTTCATCGGTCTATGCTCAACCAACCACTGAGCCACACCTGGCCAGGCATCAGCTTACTTACACATTTTTATTTAAAAACGAAGCGTGTACGTACACGGTAGAGAAGAATCAATAAATAGAAATAACATTTATTTTCTGTAATAATTTCTGCTATTTTAGAAGGGAATTATTCACTATCTTGCTCTGGCCAAAATGTTCATCTGCTGATAAATTAATGTGAAATTCAAGGCACAAGATGTAACTAACAGAGCTGGCGAACATGCCAAAAAAGGCTGTCTCGTGACTAGGTCTGTTGGCAAGAAGCCTCAGACATTCACGGAACAGCAAAGGGCTGGGAAGGAGCAAGCAGGGAACTGCTGACGGTGGCTGTGCAAATAGAGTTGAAGGAAATTGGATCTCAATAAATGCTTTGCTTCATTCTGTGGAATCATTCTTCCTCATTATCATCACCGATGACAGTTATGTCTTCCTTGGCACCTGGTGCCAAGCTAGACCCACAGCGATCAATTTTCCTGAGGGAAATTCCTATGCTGCCAGAAGCAAGGGACAATTTCCAGACGATGGTTAGGCCCTCCTCTAAAAAGCTCAGTTCTCCTCATACAATGACCATTGATCTTCTAGCTGAGACTTAGTTTTGTGTAATTTTATTCTTCTCAATAAAATGATTAAACAAATATCCCACAATTGATCCTCATAAGAATACTAGTGGCCTGGTGCACAAAATTTGTGCATGGGGGGTTTCCTCAGGCAAGCCTGAACCCTCTACAATTGGGGACCCCTTGGAGGATGTCTGAATGCCAGTATAGGGATCAGGCCTAAACCAGCAGTCGGACATCCTTTTCACAATCTGGGACTGCTGGCTGCTAACCACTCACCTGCCTGCCTGCTTGATTGCCACTAACTGCCTTTGCCTGCCTGCCTGATTGCTTCTAACCTCTCTGCCTGCCTGCCTGATTTCCTCTTCCTGGCTGCACGATCACCCCTAATGCCCTCCCCTGGTGGCCTGATCTCACCTGCTACTGACCTCCCCTGCTGGTGTTATCTCACCCCCAACTGCCCTCCCCTGCCAGCCTGATCTTGTCCCCAAGGGCCCTTCTCTGCTGGCCTTATCTTGCCTCTAACTGCCCTCCCCTGCCAGCCTGATCTTGCCCCCAACTGCCTTCCCTGCTGGCCTGATCTTGCCCCCAACTGCCCTCTCCTGCCAGCCTGATCTTGCCCCCAAGGGCCCTTCTCTGCTGGCCTTATCTTGCCCCTAATTGCCCTCCCCTGCCAGTCTGATCTTGCCCCCAACTGCCTTCCCTGCTGGCCTGATCTCAACCCCAACTGCCCTCCCCTGCCAGCCTAATCTTGCCCCCAACTGCCTTCCCTGCTGGCCTGATCTCAACCCCAACTGCCCTCCCCTGCCAGCCTAATCTTGCCCCCAAGGGCCCTTCTCTGCTGGCCTTATCTTGCCCCTAACTGCTCTCCCTACAGGTCTGATCACCCCTAGTTGCTTCTGCCTGCCTGATTGCCCCTAATTGCCCTCCCTGCCAGCCTGATCTCACCTTAAACTACCCTCCTCTGCAGGCCTGATCTTGTCTCAAACTGCCCTCTCTGCCTTGGCCCCCACCACCATGGCTTTGTCCAGAAGGAAGCTAGACATCCAGAAGATGGCTGGTTGACCTTGTCTAATTGGCATATTACCCTTTTATTAGTATAGATACATATATGTACACATACATATATACTGAGTGGCCAGATTATTATGATCTCTGAATGCATAATAATCTGGCCACTCAGTGTGTGTGTGTGTGTGTGTGTGTGTGTGTGTGTGTGTGTGTGTGTAGCCTGGTACATGAATTCATGCATGGGTAGGGTCCAGCTAGCCTAACCTGGGGGGAGATGACATGGGCGGTTGGCTGGCCTGCCTGCTGGTTGAACTCCTGGTCAGGGGACAATTTGCATATTAGCCTTTTATTATATAGGATATACACTGAGTGGCCAGATTATTATGTGTTCAGAGATCATAATAATCTGGCCACTCAGTGCATATATTACATGTATATACCATTGAATATTTCATAAATAAATTTACAAATGAGGAAAAAAAACTCCTTTGTCAGATCAGACTTGCCAAATTTTGTGCCAGAAATCATGGTTATTTAAAGGTCAGGTAAAAGGCAGAAATACTCAGTGGTACTAAAATGGGTAGGTAGAACTAAAAAACAATTGAACATATCAAATGGATACAGGCCAGTCTTGTCTGCAAAAACAGTATCAATTTGTAGAAGTATGTATAAATATATCTGCTTTTAATGGGTGTTCTTCTAAATGTGTTTTTGTTAGCAGAATACTTTTTTTTTTTACAGCTTGAGAATCACTCATAGTTAAGGTAATGTTGGCAGATGAATTTGTGAGAAGCAGCAAGACAGGCCCTACTACCCACTGGGATTCTTTTTCAGAGATCTCTGCTTCTCATCTATTGCTTTCTTTTTCCTGTTGATTTTCATGGGCCAGACCTGACCAGCCACTGCTGGTCTGAGTTCCTTTCATGCTCTTATATCCTGAACAGCATTTCAAATACTTTTTATTTCTCCTTTACATCTGAACTGAGCAGTTGATAAAAGCAAAATCATTGGTTCTGGGTTCCAGCTTGAGTCCAATTTATTTTTCATTTATTTTTGAAATTTATGGATTTGGGAGAGAGAGAGAGAGAGAGAGAGAGAGAGAGAGAGAGAGAGAGAGAGAGAGAGATTTTTCTTATTATTTATGCATTCTTTAGTTGATTCGTATATGTGCCCTCCCCGGGGACCAAACCTGGCAACCTTGATGTATTGAGACGAAGCTCTCATCAACTGAGCTACCCTGCCAGAGTCTCAATATTTTTTAAAACAGTAGAAAAATGTATTGTTTTATATAATATAAAGTCTAAAGGTAGGGAAGCTTTCTGGATTTGATTTCACACAATTACTTTAATGAAAATCACCACAGTACATAGACTAACAGTGCAGGCTCTAAAGCTAGACTGTTAGGTTTATACTCCTAGCTCTTCTACTTATGAGGTGTGTGACATTGAGAAAATTACTTATCCTATTTGTGCCTCACAATCCTCATCCTCTTTTTCTCTATTGAATTTATTAAGGTGACATTGGTTATTAAAAATTTTTTTTAAAATATATTTTATTGATTTTTCACAGAGAGGAAGGGAGAGGGATAGAAAGTCAGAAACATCAATGCGAGAGAAACATTGATCAGCTGCCTCTTGCACACCCCTTACTGGGGATGTGCCCGCAACCACAGTTGTGCCCTTGACCGGAATCGAACCTGGGACCTTTCGGTCTGCAGGCCGATGCTCTATCCACTGAGCCAAACCGGCTTTAGCTTGGTTATTAAAATTATATAGGTTTCAGCTTGAATCCAATTTTGTTCTAGTCCCTCTTAGTGCCCTTAGAACCATCGAATATTTGTTCCTTTTGCTGGGTAATGTCTGAACCAAAATACTGAAATGTGTAATCTGATAAGGGACATACACTGAGTGGCCAGATTATTATGACCTCTGAACACATAATGATCTGGTCACTCAGTGTATATCCTCAACCAGTAGTTCAACCAGCAGGCAGGCCGGCCAACCACCCATGTCCCGCCCCCTCTCCCTGGCCAGGCTAGCCGGACCCCATCCATGCACAAATTCGTGCACAGTATATATATACTGAGTGGTCAGATTATTATGCATTCAGAGATCATAATAATCTGGCCACTCAGTGTATATTGCCTGATATATGCATTTATTTATTTAAAATGTCTTATAAATGGGGACAAACTATGTCTCAGATTTAATTTCCAATTTAACAACCACTCCCTGACTCTGTGTTGAGTAAGGAGACCATGTGGTTATTGGCTTTTATAGATCTCTGTTGAGGTGACCTTGCCTGTCCACATGGCCCCTCAGACCTGAGACTTTCTCTGCTGATGCTATGCCATACCTAGGGCACAGAACTATCAGTGAGGCAGTGATGGTCCCTTCTACTGCAGTTATTCTCTCTCTGGCATCCGACCTACCTCCACCTCCAGCCCTGGTGACTCTGCTGGGAATCAGAAGGAATCTCCTTGCTAATTGAATCTGTTCACTGCTGACTCTGTTATAAATCTTCCCAGGCACCATTTTCTTTCTTTAAAAATATATTTTTATTTATTTCAGAAAGGAAGAGAGAATAGAAACATCAATGATGAGAGAGCAATCATTGATTGGCTGCCTCCTGCAAGCCCCTGCCAGAGATTGAGCCCTGGGCATGTGCCCTCAACTGGAATCAAACCTGGGACCCTTCAGTCTGCAGGCCGATGCTCTATCCACTAAATTGAACCAGCTAGGGAACCGTTTTTTAAAAATTGTTGGTTCCTTTTACAAAATGTAAATTTTTGGGATAAAAATTAAAAAGAAGATTGTGAACTTTTATGAGTTGACTCGTGTCCCCCAAAAGTATATGTTGAAGTTCTAACCCCCAGTACCTCAGAATGTGACCTTATTTGAAAATAGGACCATTGCAGATGTAATCAGTTAAAATGAGGTCTTAGGGAATAGAGTGGACCCATAATTCAATATGATCCCTAATACTTATTCCTTATAAGAATACAGATGCATGAAGACAGAGACACAAGGAAGACACTATGTAAAGGCAGAGAATTGCGGCATGGCATCTGTGAGCCAATGAAAGCCAAAGATTGCCAGCAAAGCACTGGAAGAAAGCTAGGAAAGGCAAGGGAGGATTCTCCCCTACAGGTTTCAGAGGGAGCAGACCTGCTGACATCTTGTGGCCTCCAGGACTGTGAGAAAGTAATTTCTGTTGTTTTAAACTAACAGTTTGTGGTACTTCATTATGGCAGGCCTAGTAAGCTAATACATAAATCATTGATTTATGAATTTATTTTTTCATGTTGTTAAAAAATTTGAGGTATAAAATACAACAATAAAGTACACGAAGTGGAAGTGTACACATTTTAAGTGAATTGTTCAATTTTGTGAACATTAGATTCCTACATATACCCATGTAACCAATAGATAAAATATCTCTAGGACCCACAAAGGCTCCCTGGGCTACAACTCAGTCAATACTATCTTCCCTGACCCCAAGAAGTAGCCACCATTTTGACTTTTATATTTATCTGTTAGTTCTGCTTATTTCTGAATTTCACATAACCTTTTGTCTGGCTTCTTCTGGTCAACATAATGCTCATGAGATTAATTCATATTGCAGCTCACTGACTTTAGATTTAAGAATAACATAGTCCTCCATGCTACTCTGGACAGAAATGAGCTCTTTCTTGGTTTACAATGTAAAGTTTCTTCCATGAATAGATTTAATTTTGTGATATAGTCTAATAAGCTGAACATAACTAGAGCTGTCACCACAAGAGTTGAAATGACTTAGATATTTTAATAATTGAATACACATATGCTTAACATCTGCCACTTGGTAGAATAAAATGAACTATTGTAGATGAATTGTGCAAGAAGAGACATGCATGTAAACCACATATATTACTAACTAGGCCCATGTGATGCTATTGCTTAATTCTAGAAAATTTCAGAAGTTAAACAACATTCGAGCTATCTGAAATCATAGTAAATCCTTTTTAACCCAGCAATTACACTTCTAGGAATTTGTCTCAGAGAATAACTAAATGTGCAAAATGATTTAGCTACCAGGGTGTTACATTTATTATTGCTGATTGTGGGGGGAGATAAGAGAGCAGAGTGAGAGAACTGGGGATAGGGGATAATATGAATTCTCAGTAATTTAGGAGGATTGGATAAATAAGGTTAGGCACAGTCTCAAAACAAAACCAGCTTATTGGTTTGTCTATCTGTCCTCAAATTTTGGGCATTTCCACTTCAGATTAGCAATGAAATATTTGCAATGCTCTCAAATTACCCATGTGTTCTAGAAGAAGATTTAATGATGTGAAGATGTTGCCTGCTTATTGTTTATTGGTAGAGTTGTTACTAAACAATAAACACAAGGATGATCTCATTTTAAAAATAACATTGTGTAAATTCAGAACAAAGATTAAGAGGCAAATTATCAAAATACTAGAGGCCCGGTGCATGAAATTAGTGCAGGGAGGGAGGAGTGTCTCTCTGCCCAGTCTGCACCTTCTCCAATCTGGGACCCCTTGAGGGATGTCTGACTGCCTGTTTAGGCCTAAACGAGCAGTTGAACATCCCTCTTACAATCCAGGACTGCTGGATTCCAACTGCTCACCTGCCTGCCTTCCTGATTGCCCCTAACTGCTTCTGCCTGCCAGCCTGATCACACCCTAACCACTCCCCTGCCAGCCTGTTTGCCCCTAACTGCCCTCCCCTGCAGGCCTGGTCACCCCTAACTGCCCTCCCCTGCCAGCCTGTTTGCCCCCAACTGCCCTCACCTGCAGGCCTGGGTCCCCCCTAGCTGCCCTTCCCTGTAGGCCTGGTCATCCCCAACTTTTCTGCTGGCCTGGTCACCCATAACTACCCTCCCCTGTAGGCTTGATCATCCCCAACTGCCCTCCCTTGCAGGCCTGGTCCCTCCCTACTGCCCTCCCCTGCTGGCCATCTTGTGGTGGCCAGTTTGTGTCAAAGGCAGGATCTTTGACCACATGGGGGCAGCCATCTTGTGTGTTGGAGTGATGGTCAGTTTGCATATTACTCTTTTATTAGATAGGATAGAGGCCTGGTACATGGGTGGGGTCCAGTGGATTTGCCCTGAAGGGTGTCCTGGATCAGGGTGGGGGTTCCCTTGGGGCATGGGGTAGCCTGGGTGCCTGTGGTCATTTACAGGCTGGCCATGCTCCCTGGCAACCCAAGTGGAGGCCCTGGTATCTGGGATTTATTTTTCTTCTACAATTGAAATTTTGTAGCGTGGAGCAGAGCCAAGCTTTCTGCTTGTTTTGTGGCAGCAGCCATGTCTGTTGGATTTATTTACCTTTTATAATTGAAACTTTGTAGCCTTAAGGGGAGGTCTGGGTCAACAAGGGTAGGTGGAAAGCTTGGCTTCCTCCATCTCTGGGTGCAACTCAAGCCTCCTGCTCTCTCCAGCTCTGTGGTTGCCATCATTATTTTCTATAATTGAAACTTTGTAGCACTGAGTGGAGGCCTGAGCGAGCAAGGGCAGGCAGAAAGTGTGGCTTCCCCCATCACTGGGAAAACCCAAGCCTCCCTCCTGCTCTATGTGGCCAGCAGCCATCTTGATTGGATTTATTTGCATATTCACTCCTGATTGGCTGGTGGGTGTGGCTGGTGATTGTAGCAGAGGTACAATCAATTTGCATAATACTCTTTTATTAGATAGGAATTACTTAAGAGTGGTTACTTCTGAGATAAGATTGTGGGTGATATAAATTTTCATCTTTGTACTTTTGGTTTCCCAAATATTGTTTTTAAAATAAGAAAACAGTTTTCAAAGAAAAAGAATAGAAAGTAACCACCTGTTTTAAGGCCTTGTTCACTTTGCAACAGGTAATATGATCTCGAAGCATAGCAGCTTTGGATCATGAGAACAACCATCCGAGATTATCTTTAATATGATCCACCTCCACTGTATATTATATCATACAAGCAAAGCTTATGTCCATTCTGCATACCTCCAGGAAACTCATACTTTTTAAATTTAAAAAACGCAATATATGTTCAAGTCTGGTGTACCATATGAATCTCATGAGCCAGGTGGAAAGATTAACTGCATGGCCCATCCTGCTACGCCGCCCGTTTGGAAAAGAAGAGGTTGTCTCCATCTGGGAACTGGCAATGAGTATTCTTAGGTTTACTGTGGTTGGAGGGCGGGGGAGGGAAGGATCAAAGGGGGTAAGAAGTTGGAAGAGGGATGCTTCTAGGTGTTTCAGCTTTAGATAATTCAAAGATGGACCCCAAGTCATAATTTCAGATTAAGATTGAGTGTGGAGAACTGAGATCGATCGCTCTGTGTGGAAGCTCAGGGGTCTGGAGCAGAAGATTGGGGGAGAGGACTGTATGAACTATGAACCATGAGGTGCCTCCTATTTGCTCTCTGGGGATGTGCATTTAGACTTTGTCTTCTCCAGTGCTTCTTGCTTTTGTGTCTTTAAAAACATATCTTTTATATATTTTTCTTGTCTGTTAGAGGTGAAAGTTGGTATCTGATCTGTTAAGACTTTCAACATCTGGTGTCCACCATAGTCCGATGAAGTTCATTGGTTTTATTCTCATCTATCCTCAAATCTGATGCATTTCCACTTAAGCTCAACAATTTTGTGGAAGCTGCAACAGAATAAAAATATTCTTTTTTCAATCTTTTGTATTCACTATGCTTATTTCTTAATCTTTCTCTGTCCCTCGATCTGTTTCTCTCACACGTATACTCCTAGAGCCAGCCCTACTGAGACATTAAAAACCCAGATTTTCTACAAACCTACCTATGAAAATTTCACTCCTTCACTTTTAATTTCTTCACCAAACACTACAATTCTTCACATCTGGACCAAGAAAGCAGAAAACCATCCTTCTCCCCATTCTTTCTTTTTTTCAATGTTCATATATTTTATTAAAAATTTTTAGATTTATCTTTATTGTTGAAAGTGAAAGTAATACAGATGTTCCCCCCCCCCCACTGACTCCTTCTAGGGGTCTGTGTACATGGGTTGTGCATATATGCATATTATTTCATATGCATATATGCATAGAGTTTGGTTAAACTCTTCCCACCCACTCTCACCTTCCCTCTGAGATTCCACAGTCTGTTCCATGCTTCTGTGTCTCTGTATTTATTTTGTTCACATATAAGTGAGATCATGTGAAGCTTGTCTTTCTCTGACTAGCTTATTTCACTTAGCATAATACTCTCCAGGTCCGTCCATGTTGTCTCAAAGGATGAGCTCCTCCTCCTCCTTCTTCCTCTTCCTCTTCCTCCTCTTCCTCTCCCTCTCCCTCTCCCTCTCCCTCTCTCTCTCGCTCTTCCTCTCCCTCTTCTTCTCCCTCTTCCTCCCCCTCCCCCTCTCTCTCCCTCTCCCTCTCCCTCTCCCTCTCCCTCTCCCTCTCCCTCTCCCTCTCCCTCTCCCTCTCCCTCTCCCTCTCCCTCTCCCTCTCCCTCTCCCTCTCCCTCTCCCTCTCCCTCTCCTTCTCCTTCTCCTTCTCCTTCTCCTTCTCCTTCTCCTTCTCCTTCTCCTTCTCCTTCTCCTTCTCCTTCTCCTTCTCCTTCTCCTTCTCCTTCTCCTTCTCCTTCTCCTTCTCCTTCTCCTTCTCCTTCTCCTTCTCCTTCTCCTTCTCCTTCTCCTTCTCCTTCTCCTTCTCCTTCTCCTTCTTCTTCTTCTTCTTCTTCTTCTTCTTCTTCTTCTTCTTCTTCTTCTTCTTCTTCTTCTTCTTCTGCTGTATAGTATTCCATGGTGTAAATGTACCACTGCTTTTTTATCCACTCATCTGCTGATGGGCAGTTGAGCTTTCCAGATCTTAGCTATTGTAAATTGTGCTGCTATAAACATAGGGCTGCATACATTTTTTTTCTGATTGGTGTTATGCCTTTCTTAGGATATATTGACCCGGTGATCCCACTCCTTCCCATTATTTTTTTAAAAATATATATTTTATTGATTTTTTACAGAGAGGAAGGGAGGGAGGGAGGGAGACAGAGAGAGAGAGAGAGAGAGAGAGAGAGAGAGAGAGAGAGAGAGAGAGAACCATTAATGATAGAAGAACATCAATCAGCTGCCTCCTGCACACGCCTCACTGGGAATGTGCCCTTGACCAGAATTGAACCTGGGACCCTTGAGTCAATGCTCTATCCACTGAGCCAAACCAGTTAGGGCACTCCTCTCCATTCTTGATTTGTTTTGTTTGTTTTCTGCTGCTGTAAACTTTCCTCCTCCAAGTGTACATGCTGATTCTCATCCATTTCCTTCTGAGGGAGAGGTGGGACCTGCTTATTAAGACTGGGCCACAAGACATGGACACAGGCCTATCTTATAATGAGATGCCAGAAGACACACTTCATGCATTTTGATGTGCTTCTACCCAGCAGAATTCTTAAAAACTAGGATGCAGTTGCCACCTTGGCTGTCTGTGCCCAGGAGTGCAGGGACAGCTCCGCTGGCCATGTTGTTTGATGAGGGCAGGGCTCTGTTCTGTTGTTGTTGGGTTCGTTGCCTGAGCTGATGAGTGCTAGCAAGCTGGAGACGAAGTCTTAAGGTACTTCCTCTGCAGTCTTACTCTTACGGAGTGCTTCTGGCAAAGAACTTTTTATTTGCTATTGTAGAGCATTCTCCATGGATTTTAGTTATTTAGAATTCAGACAAGAAAATTTGCTCAGCCTATTGTAGTCTTTTTTTCTGGCAGTTGTATTTTTTTTATGTTTTTACCACTGATGTCTGCTTTTGTAATGTTATCTCTTCTTTTTCCAATTGATTTTCCAGTGAATGTGACTAAGTTTGTGATCATTTTCATGACCTCTGCTTGCCAAATTTAGCAAATAAAAATACAGTAATGCAGTTAAATTAAAATTCCAGATTCACAGCAAATAATTTTTAGTACAAGTATATCCCATGCAATATCTGAGACATATTTATACTAACCAATTATCACTTATCTGAAATTCAAATTTAACTGAGTATTCTGTAGTTTACCTGGTAACTCTATTTCCATCTGACTTCAGAGCCTGTCCCACTTAATGAACTCCTTCTCAAAGAAAAACTCAGGAGAGCAAGCCAAGTGAGCCATTTTGTCCTCTTTGTGGTTATAACTTGTTGGTGCAGAAAGTTAAAATTTCAGATGGAAGTGAGTCTTCTGGATTATCTTTAGAATTGTATATGCTCCGTCTAAACTTTGGGCTTGGTACATGATGTTCCTTAAGTCTAGGGTTATCCCTTTCTCCTCTCAACCTCTGATGCCCTCTCTTGGAATCCTGCCCTTGCTCCACCTTGCTGACTATCTCTTAGTCCTTCTTTGAATTTCAGTTTTAAGACCATTGCTTTCCTCTGAGAACTTTTCCTTGACAACACAAATATGAAGAGGCTGGGCCTGTCCTCCGCATGCTCACAGCATTCTGAACTTCTCCACAGAGAACCTGCTCGTGGCATTCAGTCTGTTGTATCCTCCACAATGTCTCTAGCACATCATGAATGAATGAATGCATACATGAATGAATGAATAAATGAAGGACTGTGGAAACTGGGGTTGAAGAGGGGTGAATAGATGAACTGAAGAGTCTCCAATAAAAATTTTGTAGGAGAAAATGCTTGATTATAGACAGACATGCTTGATTCTAGGGGAATGGAGCAAAGCCAGAGGGGAGAGATGATTTTTGAATAGAGCAGGTATCTATCGACCGTATTGTTCTCTGGCCCAGGCTTCATGGTATTGTGCTTATGTCCCAGGCCAAGAGTCAGAGGAGAAGCAGGCAATTCTGCTAAAATCTCCAAAGGTGTAAACTGCATCAGACATCATTGGCTGTGTCACAGCAGCGCCCTGGGCATATAGGTATGAAGGCGGTGACAGTGTAGCTCACAGCTCTGGAGGGTCCCAAGACAGGCACTGCCACTTTAGTGAGCTTGAACAGGGCAGAAGGGAAGAGCAGACACTGTGGCAAATACAAGCATTAGCGCCTGTACTCCCTGGAGGCTCCCAGAATTCTTTGTGTGTTCTCTAAGAGGAGCCAGAGTTTTGGCAGAGGCTGGGGAGAACAAAGCCAGCAGATTCTGTTTATAACATATGGTGACCCTATTCTTAGCTCCTGCTTGGTGTGATTGGGGAGACATACACTGTATCCATATTCATGAGCTTCTTTGTTTAAAACACTCATAAATAAAGATAATGGCTAATTCTTCCTCATGTACTCTACAGAGTCGTTTATAGCTTCTTGCTATAATGAGGTACAGGCCGAGAAAGAGTGAAACATTTTATGAGGCAAAGGAAAATAGAATAAACTGAACTTGTCCTGAATGGGAGCATGGTTGTGGCCATATGTCACTTAAGAGTGTTCTTTCTTTTCTTTTCTTTTTTTAGACATATTTAAAAAATTATTTTCTTTTTAAATATTTATTTTTAAAATTCTTTATTGGTTAAAGTATTATATATGTCTCCTTTTCACCCCATTGACCTTTCCCTGGCTGTTCCCATCCCCAGCACAGGCCCTACCACCCCTGCTGTCTGTGTCCATGGGTTATGCTTATATACATGCATACAAGTCCTTTGGTTGATTGCTTACAAGAGTGTTCTTTACTAGCCTTTTTAGGAGAAATGATTTGCTTCTTATAATAGAAGAAGAATTTCAGATGATTATGCTTGCTTCTAATGAAAATAGTCCACAGTTGCACAAAATAGGTAAGATGTGTCCAGTTTTCCTTTGAATTTGGATAAAATGAGTGAATGAAGTACAAGATTATAAGGTGAACACATTTTGATGTTCCTTGGTATTTTCCCTTCTTTATTATCTAATAAATGCCAACATGTATATCTCCATACTGAGATAGTTAATGGAAGAAGAAACAATGTTGTTTATAACAAATATTTTATAGTTGTTTTTGGCTATAAATGAAAGGGAAATAGTTGTAATAGGGGGGCAAAAGGAGGGTTAAAAGAAATTAGTCAGCATTTCACTCCCCCCCCCCAAATCTATTTGCAAATATAAATTTACATAGAGGCTATGGGCAACTTGGAAAGGAGGTTGGACTTCTGACATACTTCCTGCTCCCAGGTTCTCTTGACCTGGGCCATTCATCATGGTCTCCTGGGAACTTTTAACCCTCTGTTCATACAGGACTGTCCCAATTAAACTTAAATTTCTAGGGTGTGCAGACATCCTCTTTTAAATAAAATTTCCAGGTGATTCTAATGTGCAGCTAGGGTTGAGAACTACTCTTCTGTAATGAACAAAGGTATTTGCAGACCCAGAGTGTTGACAATCAAGGCCAGATTTCAGAAAAAGACCCTCAACCTCTGAAAGATGATTCATTGTGAAGGCCTGAAGACCCAACAAGGTGGTGGTTGGTGGTACTTGTGCAGCTAGCCATCCTGCCAGCTCTGTATGTATGTGTGCTGTACCCACAGACGTACCAGGAGGTCCCTGCCTATCATAAACATCTGCACACAGAGGCCAATGCTATTTTTCCAGTGTCTTAGCAAAGTTTTTTTAATGCTTAGTAATCTATTAAATGAATGTAAATTATAGAAAAGGAAATAATGAGCCAAACCTAACCCTTCATATGTGGACACACATGTGTGTTTATGAGAGAGAGAAAGAGAGAGAGACAGAGAGAGAGGGAGAGAGAAGAAGGAGTGGGAAGGAGGGAAAGAATGTGAGAGTCTAGAGATTCAATTTTTCTGAGAACATATCCTAAGTATAAAATAGAGAGGGAAAATTCCCACTTTGAAGAAGCACTGTTGCCCAGACGAATCATTTGAGATCACTGTGACAGTTCTGTAGATCCTGTGGCTGTGGCAGGTGGTAGAGAGGCTGGTGGGAGCGGGCTAATGAATTGTGGAGTTCTCTTTATGGGACTTGTGGAACCTAGGTGTGAAATCTTTGCTTAGCTAGTGTTGGTGCTAAATGAAAGTGTTATATTATCAGGACCCAGGGACCATTCCACTTTTTTTGTTTTGTTTTGTTTTGTTTCTTTAGTATATTTTATTGGATTTTAGAGAGAAAGGGAGAGGGATAGAGAGATAGAAACATCAATGGTGAGAGAGAATCATTGATTGGCTGCTTCCTGCCCACCCCCTAATGGGGATCAAGCCCACAATCCAGGCATGTGCCCTTGGCTAGAATCGAACCTGGGACCTTTCAGTCCACAGGCTGATGCTCTATCCATTGAGCCAAACCAGGTAGGGCACCATTCCACTTTGGATTCTGGGATAATTTAGGAGAGGCAAGGACTTTTTGGCTTGGAGAATCTCTGAGTATTTTGACCATATGGATTCTACTATCTTATGGGAGAAAGGCAATGTCCTGGCACAAGTTTGACTCAGAGAAGGAGATATCCATGAAGATTTTGTCTCCATACTGTGATTTCTACAGTGTCCTCACAATCCCTTCCACTCAAATTACAACTCATATTCTATTAACCAGAGGGAGAAGTGTCTGCTTGCCCTAACAGCATCTCTGACAGCAGGTCCATAACTCCATTTTAAATATTTCCCTGCAGCAAGGTGAGTTTTGCACCTGAAGAACTCAGGTTACCTATGTTTTACAAGGAGCTGGGTCATGGGTTCCTACCTGAGAGACCGGAAAACTTGTAGGCAAGGAGGTGTTGAGGTTACAGAGTTTGCTTAAAGCCATTGGTTGGAACCAAAGGGGAAAGATAATTTATAAATATATATCTGAAGCGCTTCTACTTTGAGAAAATGTTTAATTCATGCTTGAATCACAAAGCAAGTGTTGAAGGTTTCCATGAGGTCTGTTTCATTCATCTTGTTTTCCTATTAGTCTTCCATTAATTAATATTAAGCTTTAAGGAGAACCAAGATGGCGGCATAGGTAAAACACCTATCTTGCTGCCATATACAGCAATTTTAAAGCTACAACTTAACGAAGGAACAAACACCATCCAGAATCACCAGAAAGCTGGCCGAGTGAAAATTCCACAAATAAAAGTGAAGATAAGCCGAGACCGGTTTGGCTCAGTGGATAGAGCGTCGGACTGCGGACTGAAGGGTCCCGGGTTTGATTCCAGCAAGGGCATGTACCGTGGCTGCGGGCACATCCCCAGTAGGGGGCATGCAAGAGGCAGCTGATCGATGTCTCTCTCTCATAGATGTTTCTGACTTTCTATCTCTCTCCCTTCCGCTCTGTAAAAAATCAATAAAATATATATATTTTTAAAAAGTGAAGATAACACACTGTGACTCGGAGGAGCGGCTGAGGACAGTGTTGAAGATACGCGTGGAGAGAGGTTTGGAGGAGTGCGCGTACCAGTGGATAGGGCGGGCGGCTGAAAACCGGCCAGTTTTCTTGAACGGGGGAGACAAAGACGTCCCACTGAACTGATTCTCTAGCTCTGGGTGCAGTCCAGGAAACCCACTATCATATGGGGTTAAAACTGGACAGTGTGAGGGCATGCCCGAAGCGCTGCAGGGGTCTGCGGCTTGTGGAGAAGGCGAGCTTGTGCAGAGTGCGTGTGAGCTTGGGAACAGTGCAGCCGCCTGACTGTGCAGAGAGCACTCCTGACTTGCTCTTTCATTCAGGAAACCGTCAGACTGCATTGTTTTGCAACCCTGGGTGAGATGTTGGGTGTGCAGACTCATTTGGGGAGAGTCTGAATTCTCTGGCAGCTGGTGGAGCTCTGCAGCGGCTCTCTCTCAGAGACCCTGGGGCCACATAAGGCAGAGCTAACGCTGTCTGCTTGGCCCAGAGAATCCGTCCATCCAACCTGAGCACAGCTGAACTTCCCAGATAATTGGCCTGGAGATCAACCGCTCCAAGTGCTAACAATGATTAACCTGAACTTAACTTCAGCAAGACTGTGCAACCCATATGCACCTCAGGTAACTGGGGAGACTGAGCCACTGTCCCTTGTAGGACGTCTACCACACAAAGCTAATTGACCAACTCAGGGAAGCAGCCACCATGCAGAGACATGGAAAGAAATCAGATGTGAAAGAAATGGAGGGAAAAAATGACTGGATATGGAATTCAAAACCACGGTTATAGGGCTTTTCAAGAGGTTCCTAGAAAAGGTTGAGACCTATAAGGAAATAAGCAAGACCTACAAGGAAATGAATGAGTCCTACAAGGAAATGAACGAGACCTACAAAGATATGATCGAGACTCTCAGGATATGAAAAAGGACCAACTAGAAATTAAGCATACACTGACTGAAACAAAAAATATTATACAAAGACCTAAAAGTACTCTAGAGCACCCCAAGAACCAAGTTAAAGATTTGAAATACAAAGAGGTAAAATCCACTCAGCTGAAAAAGCAAGAAACCAAAAGAATCCAAAAAATTGAAGGTAGTGTAAGGGGCCTCTGGGACAACCTCAAGCATACCAATATCTGAATTATAGGGGTGCCAGCAAAAGAGAGAGAGAGCAAGACAATGAAAAGCTATTTGAACAAATAGTGACCGAAAACTTCCCACAGCTGGTGAAAGAAATTGACTTAGGAGTCCAAGAAGCACACCGAACCCCAATATATAGGAACCCTAAGAGGATCACACCAAGGCACATCATAATTAAAATGCCAAGAGCAAAAGATAAAGAGAGAATATTAAAAACAGCAAGAGAAAAATAATTAGTTACCTATAAGGGAGCACCCATATGATTGTCAGCAGATTTCTCAACAGAAACGATGCAGGCCAGACGCTAGTGGCAAGAAATATTCAAAGTGATGAATAGCAAGAATCTACAACCAATATTACTCTACCCAGCAAAGCTATCATTCAGAATTGAAGGTCAGATAAAGTGCTTCGCAGATAAGAAAAAGCTAAAGGAGTTCATCACCACCAAACCAATATTATATGAAATGCTGAAAGATATTCTTTAAGAAGAGGAAGAAGAAAAATATAAAAGTGTAAATTATGAACAACAAATACACATCTATCAACAAATGAATCTAAAAATCAAGTGAATTAATAAGCTGATGAACAGGATAAACTGGTGAATCTAACAGAATCACGGACATAGAGAGGGAATGGACTGACAATTCTTGGGGAGAAAAGGGGTGTGGGAAGTGCAGCAAGAGTCTGGACAAAAATCATGCAACTATGGGAGAGGACAGTGGAGAGGGATGAGGGCAGAGGGTGGGATGGGTTCCAGGTGGAGGGGAGCTATAGGAGGAAAAAAGGGAACAATGTAATTAATAAACTGAACAATAAAGATTTAAAAAATAATAATATTAAGCTTTAGCAGCCTCAGACATCTGCACCCTAAATATGTCAATGATCTTCAGTGCCACTAATTACTATAATGTTGCAGGAATCATATAGTCTTACTGTGGGAACCTCCCACTGACCCCTTTATTTCACAAAAATAATGAGAAAGTCACAGTAACAGCTTTGGGGTAAACTTTCAGCCTTGAGCAGCACCTCAGGGGATTTACCTGGGGTCTCATTCATTTTATCTACTTTGAGTTTTAGCAGAGTCAGCATGTGAGGTATGAAATCTGGGCAGTGAATTTGCAGTATGATGACTGAGATTTGGTGGTTAGCATCAATGGTGCTATGACCATAGAGCTATGAAGACCATTCTCTTGGGTTACTCAGGGATATAGAGTGATTAAACTTGTCTTTGTCGAGTGCTTAGTAGTTTAAGGTTACATAGGTACAGCATAAGAATATGTACCCATGAACTTTTAAGTTTCTTTAGGGAACAAGACACAGAACTTTACATAGCAGGGGAAGACAGTATATGATATATATTAAGATGAGTAGTTGAGAACATAAGTGGGTAGAAACAGCTGGAGAAAATCGCTTGAATAAGTGGGATTAAGAGAGGTTCCAAAGGCTAGGAATAATAAGTGAGAAAGTGGTGAGTGTACAGCATTTTTAGAGGTGGAAAAGAGTATGACATACTTTAAAGACAAGGAGGAGACTATTAGCTCGAGTATTCATTCCCTAGGGATGCTATATCAAATTGTACAACCTTGGTGGTTTAAAGCAATAGAAACTTTTTCTCTCACAATTCTGAAGGCTAGTAGTTGAAAGCAAGGTGTTGGCGAGTTGGTTGTCTCTCTCCTGGCTTCTAGTGGCTCCCTTTGTTGTTCATTGGCCCATAGATGCATCACTCCAGTCTCTGCCTCTGTCTTCTCATGCCTTCTTCCTTGTGTCCCTGTATCTTACAATTTTCCCTCCCTTCTCTTATAAGGATGCCAGTTATTGGATTTAGGGGTTACCTTCACTTCCTAGAGACCCTTAAGTTATTTACATCTGTAAAGACCCTATATTCAAACAACATCACATTCACAGGGGTCAGTGGTTAGGACTTAGACATATTTCTTTGGGGTTTGATAAATGAGAGAAGTCAGATTGTGGCAAGTCCTGACTTTTAAAAAATATTGTATTGGGGATTCCAGTGTAAATACTTCAGTTATCAGTCAAAAAAGGACATATTTGGTGGAACAATTGTGGGATGGGTTCATGTGAGATCATTTGCATTGAGGACTGAGGATAAATTATTATGAAGGAAAGAAGAGTAACATATATGTGATGATTAATCGTATGTGTCAACTTAACTGCACATGGGGTGCCCAGGTTAAACATTACTTCAGGTTGTTTCTGGATGAGATTAACACTTAAATTGGTGGTCTCAGTTAAAGTACACTGTCCTCCCAATGTAGGTGGGCATCATCATTCAATCCACTGAGGTCGTGAGTGCAACAAAATGTGCAGGACATAGGAAATCATCTTTCATTTTTCTGCTTGCCTGATTGAGCCAAGCATTGATCTTCTCTTGCCCTTGCACTTCAATTTGTAAAAAAATCCCCACATCCACAGTACCTCTGAAGCACAATTAGGTGAAGCACAATGAAATGAGATATGACTATATCTGATAAGAGGTTAATATCCATAATATATATAGAACTCATACAACTCAATAGCAGAATGGCAAACAATTGAATTTAAAAATGGGTAGGATGTCCTGGTGCTTAGTTGATTTGGCTTCATCCCATACACTGAAAGGTTGCCAGTGATGTGCTCTCACATAGATGTTTCTCTCCCTCTCCCTTTCTCTTTTCTAAGAAATCAATACACTATTAAAAAAATTTTAAATGTCTATCTTGAATAGACTTTTTTCCAAAGAACATATACAAATGCCCAACAGGTACATGGAAAGGTGCTCAACATCACTAATCATCACATAAATACAAATCAAAACCACAATGAGATATCGCCTCACACACAGAAATAACAAGTGTTGGTGAGGCTGTGAGGGAAAAGAACTCTTGTTCACTATTGGTGGGATTGAAAATTAGTGCAGCCACTATGGAAAATATGAAATTTTCTAAAGAAGAAGAAGAAGAAGAAGAAGAAGAAGAAGAAGAAGAAGAAGAAGAAGAAGAAGAAGAAGAAAAAGAAGAAGAAGAAGAAGAAGAAGAAGAAGAAGAAGAAGAAGAAGAAGAAGAAGAAGAAGAAGAAGAAAAGGTAGTACTTGCTTTCTCCCACAACCACATCAAAATTACAGCTAAAACCATAGAACAACCATCATTCAGAGCTCCCTGATATCTGGCTAAATGAAAGCCCTACAACTAGAGAATTAAAGAAGAAGCCACAATGAAACTGGTAGGAGTGGGGAGGCTTGGAAAGGGCTGGTCCAACATCAGGTATTTTGTTTTAAATTGGGCAGGATTGAAAAAAATGGGCAGGATATCTGGGCTGTGGAGGCTCCTCCCTTTGAGGAGTAAGGGGTTCCAGCCCGACACCAGACCCCTCAGTCTAGAGTACCAGTGCTAGGAAGAGAAGTCCCTGTAACTCTGGGCTATAAAAACCAGCAGGGATTGTGGCTGAGTGACATGGAGGCTAATAAAGTTGCAGGTAGTTACTCTTAAAGACCAAACAGTGTGGGACTCTCTGAGACCCCACTCCAACCAATTTTCAGCCCCACCCAAGCTGCTAGCAATACTTTTCCATATGAATGGTCTAACCTGGCTCAGGCTTCAGACTTTCCTAACATCTTTCAAACAGGAAGCAGCTGGCCTCAGTGTGCCCCATACCTCTGAATAAGTGGCCCCTGGCCCAGTACTAACAGCAACCTGCTTGGTCTCTCCTGGGGACTTTGAAGCCCAACATAAGTAGCAGCTATATACAGATTTCTCTGTAGCTCATGCTGGGTGGCCTCATGCAGGGCACAGGCAATAGCTGACTTTGTACCTTTTGGGAAGCCCCAGAGTCAAAGCACCCAGTGGTCAGCTTCAGACCACACCACATTACAACCCCACCACATCCATGAGTTACACACTCAAGAGTCAGACTGGGTGAATGCCAAAACCTCACTAAAGCAGTTCTGCTCCCCAGGGGCATCTTCTGCACAGCAGCTCTTCTGCTATAGTTGCAGCTGGTCCTCATAGCCAATTGATCTGGGGGTCAGTCCCTCCCAATGATGCCAACAGCAATCAAGGCTCAACTACAACAAGACAGTGCACACAGGCCCTGGGTGCACCTAGAGTTTCCAGTTCAGATGCCTGAGGAGGCCGAGCCACTGGATCCTACAGGGCACCTACTGTACAAGGCCACTCTACCAATTCCAGGAGACATAGGATCTCCACCTAATACATAGAAACAAACACAGTGAAGCAGCCAAAATGTGGAGACAAAGAAACACGTCACAAATGAAAGAACTGAAGACATCTCCAGAAAAAGAACTAAATGAAATGGAAGCAAGCAAACTACCAGATACAGAGTTCAAAATAATGGTTTTAAGAATGCTCAAGAAACTTACTGAGGATTTCAAGGAACTTAGAATTTCAAAGACATAAAAATGGACCAGTTAGAAATGAATGATATACTAACTGAAATGAATAACTTACAGGGAATCAACAGATTAGAGGACACCGACAATCAAATGTCCTGATGCTTAGTTGTTTTGACTTCATTCCATACACTGAAAGGTTGCCAGTAATGTGCTCTCACATAGATGATTTGGAATATGAGAAAACAACAACAAAAATATCCAATCAGAAGAGCAAAAAGAAAAAAGAATCTAAAAATATGAAGATAGTGTAAGGAGCCTCTGGGACAAAAAAATAAAAATATAAACAATAAAATGTCAATAAATACATGTCTATCAACAATTGAATCTACAAATCAAAACAAATGAACAAGGACTCTAATGAACAAAATAAACTGATGAATAAAATAGAACTAGAGACATGGAAACATGGAACAAATTGGAAAATCTCAGGGGAAATGGGGGTAGAGGGGCAGGAAGAGATTAACCAAAGAACTTACATGCATACATGCATTATCCATGGACACAGACAATAAACAGAGTGGTGAAGGCCTGAGTTGGGTGGGATCCAGGTGGAGGGAGCCAAAAGGCAGTAAGTAGGAGGAGTATCTGTAATACTCTTAACAATAAAGAGTTAAAAATTAAAAATAGAACTACCATATGATCCAGAAATTCCACTTCTAGGTATTTATTCAAAGGAAAGAAAAACACTAATTCAAAAAGATGTCTGCATCTCCATGTTCATTGCAGCATTAGTGACAGTAGCAAAGACACAAAAGCAACTAAATGGTCATCAGTAGATGGATATAGAAAATGTAATACATACACATATTGAAATATTATTCAGGCATAAAAAAGAATAAAATCTTGCCATTCGTGACAATGTATATGGAACTTGAAGGCATTATGCTAAGTGAAAAGAGTCAGACAAAGACAAATACCACACGATCTCACTTATACGCTGAATGTAACAACCAAACTAAAATAAACTAAGAGCCCTGGCCAGTATGGCTCAGTTGGTTGGGCATCATCCCATGCATCAAAAGGTTGCTGGATTGATTCCCAGTCAGGCTCAGGCCCAGGTTGTGGGCTCAATCCCCAGTGAAGGCTGTGTGGTACGTAGCAGATCAATGTTACCTTGTTATATCAATGTTTCTCTCTTCTCACTCCCTCTTTCTCTAAAAACCAATAAACTATTTAAAAAAAAATAGGTACAGATAACAGATTGGTGGTTGCCTGAGGTAGAGAGTATAGAATGGGCAAAATGAGTATAGGTATTCAGAAGTACAAACTTCCAGGTAGAAAGTAAATAAATCCTGGGGATGTAATATACAGCTTGGTGACTATCTCATATAATAAAAGGCTAATATGCAAATTTCCCCCTGGACTGGGATTTCAACTGGGAGTTTGACCAGAGGGTGGGGCCTCGTCCCGGCTGGGCCGGCCCAATTGGCCCTATTGGGGGTAGCCAGCTAGATTCCATCCATGCACCAGGTCTCTAAGTAGTTAATACTAGTAATACTATATTATAGATTTGAAAGTTTTTAAGATTATAGATATTTTCTTAAGAAAAACATTGATTACTGTGTAGAGATGGATATCAACTAGACTTATTGTGGTGATCATTTTAGAATATATATAAATATCAAATCATTATATTGTACACCTGAAACCAATATGATGCTATATGCCAATTATACCCCCAAAAGAGAAGGAAATGAATAGCTCAACCAATATAATGTTTTATGTCAATTATGAGAGAGAGAGAGAGAGAGAGAGAGAGAGAGAGAGAGAGAAATATGAATAGCTCAAACTATACTGGAGAAGTATTTTAGCAGAAGTGAACACAATAGTTCAGTTTTTTATGTCTGCTTTCTTTTTTGAGGTAAGGAGAATTTATAAGCTGTTAACTTTGTATGCTCTGCATGAACTGTTGTAAAAGTTTCAAATGTGCATTCAATTTAGTGTGTTCTTTTTTTAACTACCCAAGATTCTAGAGAGGGGAGAAATTAACCAGAAAGATTTATTTCAAGACCAAGTTTTATTAATTAAAACATTTTAGCATTGTTGGGAATGGAGCCCCCATAATGGGATTAGCCCTCTTGCAAGGAAAGGAAGGTTCACTCGCCTTCTTCTTTCTGCCATATGAGGATATAGTGAGAATGTGGCCATCTTCAAGCTGAGAAGGAGAGCCCTCACTGAGAACCAAATTTGCAGCAACTCAATGGACTTCACAGCTTCCAGAACTATGAGAAACAAAAGTCTTGGTGAAGCCATGCACTCTCTGGTGTTTTGTTATAGTAGCTTGAGCTGACTAAGGTTGTGAAAAGGAATGAAGTACTGATATATACTACACACGATAAACCTGAAAACATAATGCTAAGCCAGATACAAAAGACAAAAAAAATGCAGTAGGACTCAGATCACCTAGTAGAGATTGGACCACAGCCCTGCCAATCATTTCTGCCATAGGAGAGATTCTGAGAGAGACCTCTCCCTTAGAAGCAGACAACAGTTAGCACACAGCACTGCCCTGTGCTGGCCTCTCACACTTTGGCCGTGGCACCTGCTTACACGTATGAACCAGGGGGATATCTCAGTGACCAGAGCTTGAAACTGGTGTTGTAATACCTGAGTGTCATGAGTAATGCTTTTTAATTTTTAAAAAAGTAGTCCAACAGTCTTGTTTTAAACTTTGTTTTAGCAAGAAAATGAATGCATGTAATTAGTCAATATATTAGCTTTTTCATTCTAAAAGCACTTGCAACAAAAATCAATTTTATTTTTTGGGGGGATGGTAGCAATTAATAATTATTGGAATCCCTTGTCCTATGAATGAGTAATGGCAAGTGTCATGAGGCCACTTAAAATGTTTATTTATTTTATTGTGGTAACATACATATAACATAAAATTTACAATTTTATTCACTTTTAAGTGTATAGTCTAGTGAAATTTAATAGATTCACATTGTTGTGTATGAGGCTATGTTTTGAAATTTATTTTTTACTTGGTCCCTTTTTCCCCTTCAAAATATGAAAACCACATTCAAAGACCATGCACATCCAGTTTAGTGAGGTCAATATTTTTGTAGAGAGAGTGACATCAGAAAGATAATTTTGAATTACTTCATCTCCTATTTCTTAGGTAGGTGGTATGAAGTCTGTATTAGCAAATTCCTGAAGAAAGATTTCAGAACCTGTCATAACCAACGTCAATGGAAAATTCTTTCTTTGAAATTGCCTTGAATTCAGTATACTGTTTAATCCCCTTGGCCCACGTGTGTGATACTTGTTAAATTCTTTTACTAAATCTGGGCAGACATAACTATAGCACTGCTTTACACTCATTGCTGTTTCCAGGGATTGCTCTGGAGCAATTCCTACTTCTCAGTCTTAGCAGTCACTGAATGAAATATATTGCAGCCACAGCTGCCAATCACACATCCTTCAGCTACAGGAGGAACTTGAGTGACACCATCTTTCCTCTCTGGTACCATACTAGTCACTAGCAGTTTTCCTATTTGTCTTGATGCTCAGGATGCCATCAATGCAAAAACAGCCTGCATGGCTGTGCATAAGCCTGAAATACACAGTGTTTCAGTAGTATGTTCTGTTTTCTTGATTATATAGTGGAGATTTAATCAAAAGAAAGTAATGACCTCCAGCCCTGGCCAGTTTGGGTCAGTGGATAGAGTGTCAGCTTGTGGAATGAAAGATCCTAGGTTCGGTTCTAGTCAAGGGCATGTACCATGGTTGTGGGCATATCCCCAGTGGGAAGTGTTTAGGAGGCAGCTGATCAATGTTTCTAACTTTCTGTCCTTTTCCCTTCCTCTCTGTAAAAAATCAATAAAATGTATTAAAAAAGAAAGTAATGACCTCAGGTTCTGCTTTAAGTATTTAAAGGACACTTTCGCCACTAACCTTTCCATCTGGTCAGACTTCAACTACACCATGTGGACTGGCCACTTCCTGCTACCTAAGGCCTTTTCTAACTTCATTCCAATGAAGAAGCCAAGGACATCACTACTTCTATCCCCCTTTTATATACTTGATTACCCACTGTTTTTGACTCCTGGATTACAATACATGAAAGGACAATAAACTAGGATCTGTATTAGCATCATGTTCCAATTTTGTACACTCTGTGCCATGTACCTTATCTTCATTTTCTCCTGCCCTTTCTGCTATTATTATCTGGTCTGCTGGCTTGGTTCTGAGATCGGTGATACGGAATAGGGGCAATCTAACCTTCCATAGTTGGGTTACTTTCTCCTACAACTTTTCCCTCTAATACTGCCTTTCCTCAGAAAGCCAAGATGACCACAGGTGCCCACACCCCCATCAGGCCCAGGCTGGTGCCTACCCAGAGCATTCTGTACAATTGTTTTGAATGGAGGTTACAGAGCAGCAGGATAAAATTTTTATTTCTAGGTTGTTGTTTACCTCTTTGCTTATTTTATAAAACATGGAATCCAGCCTAGGCTAAGTGAGGGTGTCATCCTTAATTTTGACAGGATGGAAAAGTGTAAAAAGAGCCAAATAGTGGCAGTCTATAGGCTAAGATCACTTAGGAAAATAAAGGGCCTGGGGAAGGTGAGATCATGGATGATGCAATGTATGTGGTCACAAATCAAATGTTTAGGTTGACTGTACTGGTGGGAGGTGACATATCTGGAGGAAGTCAGAGGATGGTACAGGTGAAGAAACAGAGCAGGTACACATGCAGAAGTTGCTGCAGTGAGTGTGTTTTAACTGATTAGCTTTCTGGCCAATGCTCTCCAACCAAGACACATCTGAGTGAGCCACGTGGTTAAACCAAATAGCTCTGGGAGTCTCACTTGAGACCCATTAAAAAAGTCTCTCTAAGGGTGGCATTTTTCCCTTTAAAAAACTTTACAGGAGATGGATTGAGGAAGAAATATTTGAGCTAGCACAATTTATTTGCAAGGTACAAGAAACGTGTTTCTATCTCTAAACAGCAAAGAAGTGGCCTGAAGTATTTAAAAAAAAGGGAAGGAATTATTGTTTTCCACTCAGTAATCAGAGTGTGAACTCAAGAATGTAGTTGTAAGCCTGTTTAAGAGCATCCTAATCGAAGAAGGTATGTGATGAAATGGGGTAAGAACGGGGTAAGCTGGTGGGCCGCTGCCATTGGCCTGTTATGGGGGAGCTCTTCAGGGGAGGAGGATGGCTCTCCAGAGCAGCTGAATGGTGCAATGACAACACAGTGCAACACAGAGTAAGACTGAATAGAAGAGACCAAATCCAGGCTAAGGAGTTGGCTCAAATCTGACAATGTGGCTCAAGACACAACTTTTGTTATCTTGGTTTGATTCCTAAGAAAGGAGAGTTGGTTACCAAAATAGAACCCAACTAGGCATTATGTGTTTGTACTGAGTTGTAGGTACATATGGGATGACTGCTTTATGAACTTGAATATCAGTATAGCCACCGTATTTGATTTTAATTATGTGAAATCAGAGACTGTCTATTTTGTTTGTTGCTGTATCCCCACTGTCTAGGATAGTGACTGGAACATAGTAGATGCTTGTAGAAGCTCAATAAATGTTGAATGAATCCATTTTTTCAAAGATGAAGTTAAGAACACCAGAACCCAGATGAAGGCTACCACCCACCATGGTGAGGCTACACATCATTGTCCCCTTAACAGAGGCACATATAGAATTGATGTTGAAGTTTTATTTTCAGTTAGTTGTTTATCTTATTTAGTCTTCTGTTCTTTTTGGTAAAAGTTAGTGTCTTAATTCTTTCTTCTTAATAGTTAAGATCAATTTTCAAATCCCTCATTCATCTGAGAAGTAAAACATGTCAACTTTCTGTATGCTATTTTTTTTCTTAGGGTTCTTACATTTTCTAAATTGAAAAGACAGTGTCATAGCATGGCATTTGAATTTTCATAATGGGGGAAGGCTTCTTTGTCAATAATAGATTGTTTTTGCTTTGGAATTCTTACTGACATTTGAAATTTTGAGAAATGGTTTGCAAAGTGATTTGACATACATTAGAATTCTGGACAGAAAATGAAATACTTAGCAGAAAAGAGAAATTGCTATGGGCTTACACAAGAATAGATTCTATTTTTGTCCTTTCTCTTCTTTTCCAAAGAAGTGGCAAAGAACAATTCTTTTTTCTCCCTGACTCTGAGGATATGTTGTACATTTTGGCGATTCTTTCCCTCACTCAGAAAGGAGTCATGTTAATAGTAACCAGGATTTCTTGGCAATCTTAGCATTTGATTTGATTCTAAGGAGAATAAACCAGGTACAACTACACAATCCAATAGCATGTTGGATTGTTTGCCTAATTGAATATGGGCAAAGTCAGCCATAAATTCCAAATATTTCATAGACCACCCAGCCAGAGAGCTCTGGTGGGGCCTATACACACAGGAAGCTGCCACTAAGGGACCGGCACTTGGGATTAAGCAAGTCATACTCACTAGCTGCTGACAGGCATTGGCAAAGGCATCAGTTGTCGTTTGCTTTGTGTCCAGAGCCCACATCAAACACATTGCTGCAATTAAGCAGTTTGTCTGCCACAGTAAGTTTCATGGAAATGTTGTCTTGCACTTCTCTGATGCATATAAATGAGGTGAAAATTCTGTTTTGCTTTCTTCAGAGCCTGAAATATAAAGATTACAAAGGATGGATGTGATCATAACATAGCAGCTCTTAAAAACACATTCTGTAGCTTAAACCCAACCATTACCTTCCCATGAGCGAGTTAGTTATCCACTGTTATGAGTTTCTGAAAAGCCTATGCAACCAGGCTTATGTCTTCTGCTGTTTTTAGTTTGAAGTTGTGACAATTTACTCCCCATTTTTCATTCAGATGAGAAAATTGGTGGAAATGCTTTGTAAGCTGTGAGGTGCCATTCTGTTCTTAAACCACCATGATTTCCAAGATTTTGAAAATTGCATTTGGCACTATTTAAAGCAAGGACTTTTTAGTGCTTATTGATTGATTATGTTTCTTGTTGTATTTCACCCAGCAAAAGTCCCTTGTCCAGGGCATACTCTAAAAGAAGCATATTATTCCTTGTGCTTGCATTGCTGCATGCTTTGAAGAAAGGGCTCTTGTAACTACTGGCATAAGCCAGAGCTAAATCTGTGATTCAAATAATGTCAAAGGCACTTCTGCTTAGATAATTATATGAAGGCAGGTGGCATTAATTAGGGACTCTATATGCTCATGACTGAGACACCAGTTTTGGTTCCGTTCCCGTCGCTCCCTGGCGCCACTGTTAATCTCAGAATTTTAGGTGGTGATGGTTGAGTCCAGACTCACCAGCACCATCAGAGAACTTCAAGGAGAGTGTTAAGACACTAGGGCCTAGACCCCACCCTGCAACTGCTATTTTGCCCACATTTGTAAAGCAGTTGCTTCAGTCAGAGGAGCAGAGCCTGGGACAACCCTATCCTGAGGGCCAGTGATAGTGAAAGGGCAAACCAGGTGGTGGTGGCAGCTGCAGCCACCACCAGTCCTGGAACTTTGGGAGTTTTACCCAGGTTTTCCTCTTGCATTTGTGGAGACCTGATTCTCAGACCTAGCTGGGTTCTCAAGAGGTGGGACCTGGACGGAATGGGTAGTGGCCAAACTAAGGATTTGGGGCAGAGAGCAATTTATATTCTTGTTAAAGGTTAGGTTTACGTGGGATGCAAAGAAGTGTCTGAATTCTTCAGTCCAAACCAGCTGGTGGTGAGCAAGAGCTCTTATGTGAAAAGTTAGTAGCAGAGAACAGGAAAGATGGAGCAAGCTGGGCAGAGCCGGGAGAGCCCTTCTGAGGCAACGGTGCTTTGAGTCCTTTAGTTACACTTGGCCTGAAGTGACTGATGGGGAGGAAAATTTCCTCTTACTTTAGGTTCTCATTGCCTATAGCTCTTTACATCTGAATCGTTGGGTCTGAGAATTTAAGTTACGTGAGGACCATCCAAAAGGAGCTGGTCCTCCTCTCACCATTATCAGTGATATTTTGATACATTTTTTTGGGGGGGGGGGGCATAGTCCTAACACAGAGTTTTAGACATCAAACTTTAGGAGTAGAAAGCGTCCATGGGAAATAATAAGCCAGGTTTGTATATCATATAATTATTTCTACAGACAAATACATACATATTAGTTCACTGGTACAATCATAATAGTTGGTCAGTGAGGAGGAAGGCATTAATGCAGCTGGACTATGACCCAGTCCCCATCCCTGATTACCAGGGGGCATTCCACATGGGATGGGAGGAAGAAGGCAGAACATCTTATCTAATCTCCTACTCAGTATAATTCTGGATCTCTAGGTGAATACACTAATAACAAATGCTAGCAGGAGGGTCTCCTCTATTGAATTCTCTTAGCAACATGTCCTTGAAAATTGACATGAAATCTTGGGGATAAAAGAGACATATTTCATGTTCCCTGACTCTGTGACATAATCCCATAAATCCCCCATTGGAGAGCTCATCTATCACTCTGGGCCAGAGTGTGTGTGTGCTCATCATCAGAAGAAAGGAGCCACCCTTGAAGTCCAGACTTCTCTCTGCTTTGTCTGAGCCCCTGGATTTCATGAATCTTTTATAATATTATGAATGCTTTTGATTCTGAGTAAGATCTCAATTTCTGTGAGTCTGATCCTTTGCATAGCTCAGGCATTAGTCAACAAGAGCAAGGGAAACAGAGAAAATGATTCCAAGTACATGTGCCTGACTTCTAAGACCTACTTACAAATCTTAGCTTTTTGTGTGACAATTCTCCATATTTAATTTATAGAGAAGAATAACAGAGGAAAGTTTTAAATCAAGTTCTTTCAGTAGTTAGTGGATTAATTTTTCTCTTTTTAATTTTGGTAAAATATATAACTTAAAATTTACTATTTAAGCATTTTAAGTGTACAACTCAGTGGCAATAAGTACATTCACACTGTTGTGCAAACAACATCACTATCCATTCCAGACTTTTTCATTATCCAAGACAGAAAATCTGTGCTCATTAAACAATACCCTGTTTCCCCAAAAATAAGACAGTGTCTTATATTAATTTTTGCTCCCAAAGATGCGCTAGGTCTTATTTACAGGGTATGTCTTATTTTTCCATGAAGAAGGATACGGCATACATTTATTGTTGGACAAAAAAAAGGGAAATTTTTTACCTGTATACAGTACGGTAGTAGCTGTCATCACAAACCAGCATAACCAGACAAACTGTGAATCCTACGGTATTAAGAATTTCTTGTTACTACCATTATTTCCATGTACAACAAGCTATGGTACATTTACTGATACTGATATTTACTGGTATGAACACAAAGCAAGATTTATTCAATGACAGTCATGTCATCATTTTCTGGAACATCATCATAACAATCCAAACCCTGAATTTCCTGGTGAATTTCTTGCAACTCCATTTCTTTCAGAATCAGTGGACCAAATCTCTCATATTTAGCAATAGCACTGTCCTTAAATGAATACTTCTTGTCAAGGTAGCCTGCTTATAGTGCATTTGCAATGCAACTGTCAGTGATTTTCTCCCATGAATTCTTCACCAAGGATAACCTCTTGCAGTTTAGGTTTCACAAAGTTTCAACGCTGATTTCTCTCCATTCTATTTTCAATGTAGTCATTAATTTCCATGCGCAAATTGTCCTTGAATGGCTTGTTTATTGCAATATCAAGAGTCTGGAGATAGGCTGTCATTCCTGAGGGAATCATTATTTGATCTATTTTTCTTTCGTGAAGAAATTTCTTCATGTCTTAAGTTCGGTGAGTGCTGGCTGCATCCCAGACTAGCAGACCTCTTTGGCTCCCTCGCATAACAAGTGGCAGCATTAAATCGACCCACTTCCTTATAACTGCTTATGTGATCCAGGCTTTTTCAGTTTCAAGAATAAAACTATTATCGGGGAGGTCTTATTTTGGGGGGCATGCCTTATATTACAGTGAGAGGCAAAACTGGAAGTAGGTCTTATTTTCAGGGGATGTTTTACTTTCAGGGAAACAGGATATATTCCCATCCTTCTTACTCTATCCCCTAGTAATTTCTATTTGACTTACAGCTTGTGTGAATTTGACTACTCTAGGCACCTCACACAAGTGGGATCATACAATATTTGTCCTTTTGTGTTTGGCTTATTTCACTTAAGATAATGTTTGACAGGTTCATTTATGCCATAGAATATATCAAAAAAATTTTTTTTTCAAAAAATACATACATTTTAATGGATTTCAGAGAAGGAGGGAACGGAGAGTCAAAAACAATGATGAGAAAGTATCATTGACCCGCTGCCTCCTGCATGCCCCCTACTGGGGATGGAGCCTGTAACTCAGGTATGTGCCCTTGACTGTAATAGAACCTGGGACACACCCCCCCCCCCCCCCCCCAGTCCACAGGCTGATGCTCTATCCACTGAGCCAAACTAGTTAAGACTCTTTTCCTTTTATGGTCAATAGCATTCCATTGTATGTATATGTCACATGTTGTTTATTCATTCATGTAGTTGGACATTTGTGTAGTTTCCACATTTTGGCTACTATGAATAATGTTGCTATGAACATTGGTGTACAAGTATCTGTTTGAGTCCATGTTTTTTCAAATTCTTTTATGTCTGTACCCAGAAGTGGACTTGTTAGTGATTCTATATTTAACTTTTTGAGGAACCACCACACTGCTTTCCACAGTAGCTATACCATTTTACATTTCCAATAGCAATGCTATGCACAAGGATTTCAATTTCCCTACATTCTTGCCAATGCTTGTTATAGCTTGCTCCTATGAGCATCTAGTTCAATCTTTCTGGCTATCTTTGCCTCAGGAACAGTCTTACTCCTGGAGCAAAACTGCCAAGACTGAGCTGGTTAGCTATCTCTTTGAAGCTGTTGACCAATGTGATTTCTGCCTTGTTACCTCCAGTCAATATCTCTGCGAAATTGATGAGTGAATAACAGAGAAGCTTATTGGACAATTTGAAACCACTAGCTTAATCTTATTTAACCAAAAGCAGTTAAGAGACAAAATTTCTCATCAACTTTATTTATAGCATCTTTCTCTAATATGTCTTCTTATTTAACTTTGACTTCCATTCCACTGAAGAGGGATTTGACATTTGGCCTGATCCATTGCTTTGTTTATTGTTCTGTTCTTTTTGCTATGAGGGTATGGTGTGCCTTCTAGAAAGCTGAAATGTGTATCCTATATAATAAAGAGGTAATATGTAAATTAACCCTCACATTGTCACAAAATGGCTGCACCCACAGCAGAGTTGGGATCCCCATAATGAGCGATCAGCAGGGACCTCAGGCTGTGTGGCACTGGACTGGGGCAGGGGAAATGAGGCTGCACCCCTGCCCAGCAGGGCTTGATGAGGACCTCAAGGCACCTCTCCTGCCCTGGACTGGGCAGGGAACTCAGGCCACGCACCCTGCCTAGTGGGGCTTGACAAGGTACCATAGGCCATGCCCCTTGCCTGGCAGGGCTTGATGGGGGGTCTCAAGCTGTGCCCGCTACCCAGGTGCCAGCCCGAGGGACCTCAGACCATGAACCCCCCACCCAGCAGGCTTGACAGGGGACCTCAAGGCACATCCCCGCTCTGGTGCCAGGCTGGCGGACTTCAGCCATGCCTGCTGCATGGTGCTGGCCTAGGGAACCTCAGGCTATGCCCCCGCCCAGCAGAGCTTGATGAGGGACCTCAGGCTGTGCCCTTCACCCCAGGCTAGGGGACCTGTGGCCACCCCCTGCCCTGGTTCCAGTCCAGAGGACCTAAGGCACAACCTCTGGGGGTGGGGACCTGAGGGTGTGCTGGGGGACTTGAGGCTATGCCCCCTGCCCAGTGGGGCTTGATGGGGGTACCTGAGGTTGCAAACCCCGCCCGGCGCTGCCCAGTGGGGGTTGATAGGGGTGGACCGGCCAGGTCCGAATCTTGCCCAATTGGAGTGGGACCAGCAGGGTCTGGGTCTAGTGGGATTTCGAGATGCATGCAGATGGGCGAGGACTTGACTCTGGTCCATCTTGTGGTGGCCATCTTGTGACGACATGGGGGCAGTCATCTTGTGATGCCAGGGTGTGAGGCTCAATTTGCATATTACTTCTTTTTTATGTAGGATAGATTGTGATTATTGATATTTTGGATATAATATTCAATGACCATCACTGAGGAGTTTCTATTACTGTTGCTTAAGGCATCATTGCCTTAAATGTGCAGGCAACTTGTGGATGTCACCGATCATTTCTTCATTGTTGTTAGTAAAAGCAACATCTGGTCCCTTTAGATCTTTCGGGCCTGTCTGCTTCTGTTCCTGCGAAAGCTCAAACATTCAGACTGCAGTTGGCACTACAGAGATGAGAAGCCAGGCTGGGGCCTGTTCTCCCTCTCGGGCTGTTGATAAAGCTGTCAACCAGGTTGTGGGGCCGAATTCTGGTAAGACCAGTGTTCAGAACTCCTTAAGCTTATCTAACTGGCACTGGATGGCATTCAGGGAATGAACATGACACTCCTTACTACATAAAAATACACATATACATAATAAGATTTCATTTGGATTTTTCTGTAATAATACTGTGGGCTGTAGAAGTCTCTAAATAGGATCAAATTGGAAGAAACTTAATACACTATATGCTTTGTTTAATTTGTAGATTTTTAAAATAGAAACACTGCTAACGGTGTTAGGCCTGTCTTTCTGGCACTTTATGTAAATTGCCAGTTTTATAAAACAAATCTGATGGCATTAGAAATAAAAATTCAGGTCACTTCCTTGAGAAACTAGGATCTTGAATTTGAAATAAGAGTTCCTAGAGACACTGGTGATGTTAAGTGATGCTCAAGTGGTTTGCAGCTATTGAAACTCATCTAGGATCTTGCCATTCAAAGTGTGGTTGAAGGCTATCATCATCATCATCATTGCCAGGAACTTGTTCAAAATAAAAACCATCTCAGGTCTCTCCCCAGACCTGTGGAGAAGATTCTGCATTTTGACAAGACCCTAAGTGATTAGTAATACATTAAAATTTGAAAACACATATCTAAAAGAGCTTTCTACTTAAAAGAAACTTAGAGGGATATTTCCTTTAAATCAAGTCCTTTAAAATGAACAAGGTATTCCACCTCTTGTCATTTAATTAGTAAAAGAATGCCCTAATGATAAACTTTGAAATACTCAGTCTTAATTAAGGGGCCATTAATTAAATTTTGGTACTGTCTTAATTGAAATACTATTTCCAAGGCCTTCTAAATGTCTTTACAGTTTAGTCTTCACTGCACATAAAGTGAATTTTTAGGGATATGGTCTCTTTCATGAATGTCAGGATAGATTATAAGTTGATTCACCTGGATTGTAACCTAATTGCAACTCCTCCACAGCATCTGTAGACTGGGAAAAGTTATGAGGCATATTAATAGGTTATTGTAACATCTTTGTCCACTTGTTTATATAGAATTGCTATATAAAATAATAATATATTAAAGCATACATATTGAGCAATAAGTTTTAATATACCTCTCTTCAATTTTGGGTGGGGGTTTGCAATTCAAAATATTTAGAATTTTCACCATTAGGTACATGTGTATGATTCACTGCATATTGTATGAAATATGTTTCATTTTCCTTCCACAGATTTAATAAACAACTCTGATGTCAGAACAAAGGGTTAAGTGTGTGTGTTAAGTCTGGCGTACTGGGGCTTGACGGACCTATGGTATACATATATGTTGTGTTCTTAGAAATAAAGAAGAGAATATGAGGTTATTTGTGATGAACATTCTGGTCCCAGATAATTTTGAAGTGTTTACTGACACATGCACAACAAATTCATGTAGCCACAATTACAATTGTGTGTGAGCAGCTTATTTTAAAGAAAATATTCACAGATAAATTGATACTATCTTTAAGATATTTTCATTGTTTTGTGCAATGCACAACTTGAATCTGATGTGACTATAATCTTTATATTTATAAAAGAGATGGTTCATTTTCAAGTAGAATTTATACTTTCATTAGCTCTCACATCTTTCCTAATATCTCTCCTAGAGAAAGTAAAGCATCTAGACAAAAATAAATAAATCACTCAATTTCATATTGTTAGACATTACAAAGTTAGAAGATAAGTTAATGAGCTTTTAGCTCTCACTGTTTTTTTAAAATCTTTATTATTGAAAGTATTACATATGTCCCCTTTTCCTCCTATTGAGCCCTTCTGTCCCACCCTTGCCACCTGTCCCACCTCTCACTGTTTTTAAGCTACTTTATTTTTATTTTTTTAAATTAAAATTCTTTATTGTTTAAAGTATTACAGAGTCTCCTTCCCCTGCCCCCTCCCCCATTGACCTCTCCCAGCTGTTCCCACCTCCCTGCACATGCCCTCATCTACCTATGTCTGTGTCCATTGGTTATGCTTATATGCATGTATACAAGTCCTTTGGTTGATCTCTTCCCCTTTCCTCTCCCCTCCCCTGCCTTCCTTCTGAGGTTCAATGTTTCTAAGTCCACAAATTAGTGACATCATGTGATATTTATCTTTCTCTGACTGGCTTATTTTGTTAAGCTACTTTATATTTATCATCTTCAAAGACCCTGGGATCCAGCTTCTTCTAACACTCTAAGACTTAGTGTAGAGAGTATGAGGAAGTTTCAAATATGAGGAGACATGGAGGAAATCTATGTCCTAGCACACCCTCAACACCTGTGTCATTTTAGGTTATATTTATTAGAATGAATAAATATAATACAACTTCCTTGATTATTCATATTCCTATGGCTTACAGGGGTGGAGTTCACAAAAGCCTGACAATGTATCAAACATAGGCTACCAGCTTTCGCTGTTGTTCACTTCTCATTCAAGGTTGTACTCTAAATTGCCACCAAGTCAAATTATTGTATAACCCTAAACAAGTTCACTATATCGTTGATTTCTTTGCTAAGGTCACAACATCAGTATGATACACCTAGAGAATTAAAAGGCATTTTCTTGATTGTACTTAAAAAAATCTTTTTCTTAAGATACACACATTTCGGATACAAATTCCAGAAGTGGAAAAACAATAGTTTTGAAAGTCAAATATGCAGAGACAGTTAATAAATTATATTAGTATATCTTGTCTCTTTAGGAACATTGCCACTTTCTCCTCAAATCCAACTCTTTAAAGGTAAGTTTTAAAATTGATTTTTTGGAAGGACTAGTTGGCATTTGATAATTAAATAAATACAATGAAACATTAAAAAAATAAAAAACCTAAGAAAGACAATCACATGTTATCCATGGAATAACAGCTGTGATGCTCATTTACTGTCTTTTTCAGGCTAATAAAATTTATTCTAATACAGCTTTCCAAATACCACTCTATGAAAGCCAAGAATTTATTATTTTTTTTGCTAGAAATCAAATGACTTTTTGTTTTATGGAACCTGCTGATTATTTTACCATTTGGGGACAGAGTTATAGTCTAAAGAGCTTGTAGAAATTCAACTACCCAAATTCAAATAACTTCTTATGCTGTGTTACTGAAAAAATATAATTTAAAAGACATCTTCATTTTGTTGTTCACTAAAATCAGATGCACAATTATTAAGAAAATGAGTCAAATGCAGTTTGTCTGGTGCTTTGCATGGTTTGGAGTGTTCATCTTTTGCCCATATTTACCACCGATTGTTAAAGTGTTCCCATCTTCCTTTATTACCTCTTCATTTTTATCTAAAAGACTGTTGGGGGGAAGGAGGATAATGTGTCAGGTCAATAATTGGCATCATATTCATTAGCTTATCTAGGGTTTGATGGAGACTAGGGTTAAAATATTGGATAAATTAAATGTTAAGGAGCTTTCCTGGGGCGTGAAATGAAAAGCCATATATTAACTTTCATGAATAAAGATACTCAGAACTTTTGCCAGGTGAATCTGATGAGTGCAGATCTGGATTTTATTACTTTTGTTTGGGTCTTCATGATTACGTGTACAGATGTCCCCACTGAAAGCATAAATTATCCTGTTGTCTTCTTTATACCATTGATTTCAGTTATGCTTTTATAAGTATTTTCATTAATTAAAACAATATTAATAGTGAAAAACTAATATTAGTTTTAGTTTTAGTTAAAACTAGAGGCCTGGTGCACTAAATTTATGTCCCTCAGCTCAGCCTGCACCCTCTCCAATCTGGGACCCCCTCGAAGGATGTCTGACTGCCCATTTAGGCCCAATTAAGTGGGATTGGGCCTAAATGGGCAGTCAGACATCCCCCTCACAATCGAGGACTGCTGACTCCCAACTGCTTGCCTGCCTGCCTTCCTGATTGCCCCTAACTGCTTCTGCCTGCTAGCCTGATCATCCCTAACCACTCCCCTGCCAACCTGATTGCCCCTAACTGCCCTCCCCTGCAGGCCTGGTCACCCCTAACTGCCCTCTCCTGCAGGTCTTATCACCCCTAACTGCCCTCCCCTGCAGGCCTGGTCCCCCCAACTGCCCTCTTCTGCAGGCCTGATCCCCCCAACTGCTTTCCTCTGCAGGTCTGGGTCCCCCCCCCCCGCCCTCGCCCGCCAACTATCTTCCTCTGCAGGCTTGATCTCCCCCAACTTCCCTCCCTTGCAGGCCTGATCACTCCCAACTGCCCTCCCCTGCCCACAACTGCCTTCCCCTGCTGACCTGATTGCCCACAACTGGCCTCCCTTGCAGGCCTGGTTCCTCCCAAATGCCCTCCCCTGCTGACCATCTTGTGGTGGCCATCTTGTGTCCACATGGTAGCACACATCTTTGACCACATGGGGGCAGTCATCTTGTGTGTTGGAGTGATGGTCAATTTGTATATTAATCTTTTATTAGATAGGATAACATTTATTGAGTGTGCTTACTCTGGCCAGTAATTGTATTTTACATGTGTAAATTAAGTAATATACTATTTACAGTAGTGGGGGTAATGAAAGTATATACTATTATTATCCCTTTTGAAGAGGTGAGGAAACTAAAGCAGATATAGGCATAGTACTTTTTCCAGGGCTATACCACTATAGATATTAGTTAGGATGCTAATAAATAGAATCAAGTTTCTGCATGATATTTTTGGAATGGAGGAGGTGACAAACTATCCACATGGACAAGTGGTGACCTCAGCTTCTCCTATTCCTTACTCAGACTGTTGGCTCAAAAGGCAGGTGAGCCACAGGAAGGTTTTCTGTGGCTATTGGTATGTGGATGGATAATTCTGGTCTTCGCTGCTCTGGACATTGCACTAAAGATAAAGCATGTGGACACCGTGACTCAGTTTTACCAGTCTTCCAGCTTTTACTTGGAAATATCCCAGGGGAATAGAACAAAGATTTTGAAATAAAAATTATGAAGAGAATGGAAATGGTTTTGTCATTAAGCTTGTCGATTAAAGATTTTTTTTTGTCTAACCAGTAGCTATCAGGTAGAATAAATGAATCTAAAATTTGTCAAATTAAAAATGTTGACCTTTAATTTTAATAGAATATCACTCTCTCATCCCCAGCCACCTTTTCCTTTAGTTTGGACCTTTTGAGTTCAATTAAGCAAAATATTATTGATCAAGTTTCAGTTAAGCAAACATCTGTGTAATGAAGGACAAAACACACATAACTGTACTGTTAATCAGCTTTTGATGGGGGATATAATAATAAATATAAAAATGAAGTAGCCTGGTATTTAGACAAAGAAGAGATGATTTCTGACTTGAGAGAGGAGGGATCAAAGCTTCAAGGAGAGAGCAAAATTTGGAAACACTGAGATGAAGAAGAAAGGTATCCTAGGTAGAGAAAACAATGTAAGCAAAGATGGAAAATTGTAGTGCATGTACAGGCTGTGATGGCCTGAGGTTAGAGTTGAGAAGGAGGAGGAACAGGACAATTATATGGGGAATTGAGACAGGAGATGTTAAGCCTAAATTATTGGGACCTTACCTATTTGTAGGGTTTATATTTTATTCTTTGGGCTACAGAGGCCATTGCAGGAAGAAGGTGGGTAAGGAGTGAACTTTAGGAATCTAGCTAACTCTGCCCTCAAAGCTAGATTTTAAGTGTAATTCTGTGTGAAGTATGGCTTATAGAAGGCAAAGAACAGAGGAAGAGGCTCCTTGGGAGGTTTTCACGGTAATTCAGGAGAAAGAGGTAACAAGGATTTGAGGTCTGGAGTTTAATGTGACAGGAAAAGAAGGTCCAGACTAAATGTATGTAATTGGCTATGCTGGAGTGTGGAGGGTAAAGGAAGGAGGGTGGTCAATGCCTCTTGCCTCTGAGTCTTCAAGTTCTGATGAATGAGATTATCCCATGCGATTGACCAAAATAAAAAGGAACAGAGATCAACTTGTTTTGCCTTGTTTGTTTTTGCAGTGGTTGGTCACAGGGCAAAGATTACTTCTTAAAATTATCTGATAGTATGTTTTTCATGTTTTTATTTGACATATTTTGAAAGAGTAAAGTAGAAAAAATGATCTATAAAAATTTTTATTGGGTAAAACTAGTAGAATATATTTGGTTTTCTTAAGCAGGTAAAAAAAGCAACCAATTCAACTGTAATTGAATCACCTGAGGGAAGGCAGGAGCTGTTTCTCATGATCTGGAGCATGGACAGTGAGGGTTCTGACCAGCAGGCCCGAGGAAGAACAGGTTGTACAATATTCCAACTCATTTCTTTTTAAAAAATTAATCTTTATTGTTCAGTTTATTAATTAAATTGACCCCCTTTTATCCCCCTATAGCTCCCCTCCAACTGGTACCCATCCCACCCTCTGCCCTCACCTCCCCCCCGAACTGTCCTCTCCCATAGGTGCATAATTTTTGTCCAGCCTCTTGCTGCACCTCCCACACCCCTTTTCTCACCAAGAATTTTCAGTCCATTCCCTCTCTATGCCCATGATTCTGTTATATTCACCAGTTTATCCTGTTCATCAGGTTATTAATTCACTTGATTTTTAGATTCATTTGTCGATAGGTGTGTATTTGTTGTTCACAATTTATATTTTTACCTTTTTCTTCTTCCTCTTCTTAAAGAATATCTTTCAGCATTTCATATAATATTGGTTTGGTGGTGATGAACTCCTTTAGGTTTTTCTTATCTGCGAAGCACTTTATCTAACCTTCAATTCTGAATGATAACTTTGCTGGGTAGAGTAATCTTGGTTGTAGATTCTTGCTATTCATCACTTTGAATATTTCTTGCCATCCCTATCTGGCCTGCATAGTTTCTGTTGAGAAATCAGCTGACAATCATATGGGTGCTCCCTTATAGGTAACTAACTGTTTTTCTCTTGCTGCTTTTAATATTCTCTCTTTATCTTTTGCTCTTGGCATTTTAATTACGATGTGCCTTGGTGTGGTCCTCTTAGGGTTCCTATATATTGGGGTTCGGTGCACTTCTTGGACTCCTAAGTCAATTTCTTTCACCAGGTGTGGGAAGTTTTCAGTCACTATTTCTTCAAGAAGGTTTTCATTATCTTGCTCTCTCTCTTTTTCTGGCACCCCTATAATTCGGATGTTGGTTTGCTTAAGGTTGTCCCAGAGGTCTCTTACACTATCTTCAATTTTTTGGATTCTTTTGGTTTCTCGATTTTCTGGCTGAGTGGATTTTGTCTCTTTGTATTTCAAATCTTTCACTTGTTTCTTGCAGTCCTCTAGACTGCTTTTAGGTCTTTGTATAATATTTTTTATTTCAGTCAGTGTATGCTTAATTTCTAGTTGGCCCTTTTTCATATCCTCATAGGTCTTGTTCATTTCCTCATAGGTCTTGTTCATTTCCTTGTAGGTCTCATTAAGTTCACCAGCCTTTTCTAGGAGCCTCTTGAAAAACCTTATAACTGTGGTTTTGAACTCTATTTCAAGTCATTTTCCCCCCTCCATTTCTTTCACATGTGATTTCTTTCCATGTCTCTGCATGGTGGCTACTTTCCTGAGTTGCTTGATTAGCTTTGTGTAGTAGATGTCCTCTAAGGGACAGTGGCTCAGCCTCCCCAGTTACCTGAGGTGGATACTCCTGCTGCCACCCTTTATGGGTTGCACAGTCTTGTTGAAGTTAAGCATAGATTATTGTTGTTAGCATTAGGAGGGTTTGACCTCCAGGCCAATTGACTGTGAGGGTAAGCTGTGCTCAGGTTGCATGGGCGGAGTCTCTGGGCTGAGCAGGCAGCATCAGCTCGGCCCCATGTGGCACCTGGGTGTCTGTGCCAGGTGGTAATGGCGCAAACACCTCTGTGAGAAAGCTGCCGCCGAGCTCTACCTGCTGCCGGAAAATTCAGCCTCTTTCCAAATGAGTCTGCACCCCCAAAGTCTCACCCAGGGTTTAAAACAATGCAGTCTGGTGGTTTCGTGAATGAGAGAGCAAGTCATGAGTCCCCTCTGCATGCCCTCGCACCTCTGCTGTTCCCAAGTCCACACGCACTCTCCACAAACTCACCCCCTCCACAAGCTCACAGACCCCTGCAGTGCCCGAGCTTCAGCGTGCTTCCCTACTGCCTAGTTTCACCCCGCATGAGTGTGAGTTTCCTGGACCTCGCCTGGAACTGGGGAATCAGTGCAGTGGGACACCTTTGTCTCTGCAGCTGCTCGCCTTCTCTGCTCGCTCACGCACATGCGCAGGGCTCCAAACCTCTGACTCCGTTTGTATCTTCAATGCTGCCCTCCACCGCTCCTCTGAGTCACAGTGTCCTATCTTTATTTGTGGAATTTTCATTCATCCAGCTTTTCGGTGATTCTGTGGTTAAGTTGTAGTTTTGATATTGCTGTGTGGGGCAGCAAGATAGGTGTTTACCTATGCAGCCATCTTGGTTCCTCCTCCCAACTCATTTCTTGATGACTGACAGAAAACATGGTTGTATAAAACAAGTGGATGAGAGAACAATTGTTCTTAAAGATCTTAAGTGTTGCCTTGGTCTGAGATGTAGTAATTCTATGAAAAATACTGGTAAGCAGCCTCACCAACTGTTTTAAAATATATTTTTATCAATTACAAAGAAGAAGGGAGAAGCAGAGAGGGACAGAAACATCAATGATGACAGAGAATCATGGATGGGCTGCCTCCTGCATGCCCCCCACTGGGGACCAAACCTGCAACCCAGGCATGTACCCTAACTAGAATCAAACCAGGGACCCTTCAGTTGGCAGGAAGATGCTCTATCCAATAAGTGAAACCAGTGAGGGCCAGCCTCACCAATTTCATGTCATTTGACACAAATGCCTTCCTGAGCTGTTTTCCATGGGGATGAAGACGTTAACACACTCTTTCCTTTAGAGGTGATGGATTTATATTTGTGTTGATCACCTGTACTCTTTGACCAGTTCTTTAAAACTAACAGCCAGCCACCATAGATCTGTTTATCACCCAATGGGGTGAGCTGGGCCCTCTTGGAAGAAGAAACCTGGGTTCCCGAGATATGTGATCAGTACCAGGACCCTGCCAGCAGGCGAGGGGACCCCAAGGCAGGTGCTGGACATGGAGGCCACAGGGGCATAGACTACAAAGGAGACAGAACTGAACCTCACATCACCCGGTTTGGCCCTGGAGGATGGCTGGTTAGCCAGAGACAGGTAAGATTCCTCAGGGAAGGAACAACCTAAGACAGGCACAGTCACAGAGAGGCCAACAGGAGAGAACTAAAAGGTCAACAGAGGTGGGGCACAGACACTCACCCACAAACATTGCAGGGGCTGAACTCTCACCCCTTCTGAGGGAGGTCTCCTGCCCCCACGGCTGCTTCACATCCCATGCATGGCTTAGATCAGGACCCAGGTTGCAGACAGAGTCTCAGTCAGCAATAGCTGCTCTATATCTAAATTCAGTCTAGTACCAGGAATGCTCAGGACCTACTCAAGAATGCAAATAATCCTTTCCACTAATATTTACAGGGTAAACTAAGATTTTTGTTGGAGTATTAAAATTGACAGTAAAATAGTAATCAAGTTTTCAGATTAATTTAAATTGGCCAAGTGAAATAAGTGAACACTCAAGAAAATTTAAGTGTACTGGACAAAAAAGCTGTTCCTAAAACATTAACTAAAATATCATTAGTAGTTCATCTCACTGTAAAATTGCCTAACATCCAAAGAACCCAAAGCAGTCATATTTGTGTGCAAAAATTAAAATTTAAAATTACCAAGACTGCAATCTAAAATTTCCAATAACCCCCATTAATTAAAAAAGGGGGGAGGGCAGTGGGGTAATATCATGTAAGGAAAAATATCCTGTAAGTAAAATACATGTAGAAAATTCTTACTCCAGAGAACTAACTTCCATTTGTAAAGCCAACAGCAGGACACTCATGAAAAACACACATGGTGTCAAAATAAGCCAAAGGAAAATCATTTAGGCAAAAATAAAAAGAATCCCAAGTCTAATTTGCAGAGAGGATCCCTTTGTTATCTTCTGGTCGAGAATGTGTTTGTGTGTTTTCAGAGAAAAACTCCAAGACCATGTGGGTCCCTGCGACAGTGAGGAACTGATGGGTCTGTTCCAGTCATGAGGATGGTCCAAAGATGGGGGACACTGATGACATCTTGCCATGCTAGCAGTTAGCAACTGTGCATGGCTGCAGGCGGCCCAGGACCAAACCAGAGAGGATCGAACTTGAATTGCCACCATGAGTCTACCAGCTGGATACCATTGCTGACATGTACACATAAAGAACTATTTGACATTGAAACTGGGACTCAGAACAGTTGGACATTGAAACTAAGACTCAAACATTTTTTGTTCTTGTACGTATATTCCTAGTATGCAGATGCAAGATAATTTTGAAGAAAAGAAACAGGGGAGAGTGATTGATATAGAGGCAGGGAGGCATTGAACAGGCTGTCAAGCTACAGGGGGAAGGCTGGGGAGGGACGGTAGGTGCTGGGGGACATCAACTGAAGGACTTGTATGTATGCATATGAGCATAACCAATGAATGAAAGATACTGGGGCAGGTGGGGACATATGCTGGGGGTTAGGGGAGGCTGGGAGAGGGATAATGGAGGGGAAAAAAAGGAAAACATATGTACTACTATTAAATCTAAGTTATACTGCAAAAATATTAAAACAAAACAAAACTAACAGTCAGCATTAAAAAAACAACAACAGTTGTCTGGAGTTAGAAAAACAATCTATAGATACTTAACTAACTGGACTCTCTATATAGAGCTTGAAACCCCTGACATTGACCCCATTTATTCCACATCCTGAATAAGAGAGTCAGCTGTCAGATTCAAGAATACTGACTACTTATCAGTTCCTGGACATAGGTACTCCAAGAGAAGATAACACAACCAATGCTGAAAGGTTTTCAGGTTTGGAACAAATAAACTTTTGGATGAATTGTAAAGGTTGGAGAAGGGGGTAGGGTTATAATAAACCAAATAGTAGAGATTTATAAAATAATTAAGAAATAAACTAATATCATTGCAGCTTTATTTTTATCAACAAAATATTGAAAATAAATTAAAATTTCTGGATGGGGGAAGAGTTAAGTAAACATTGGTACATTTATATAATGGAGTATTAGGATGCTGTTCTCACGCATATGTAGAATCTAATGAACAACATAATGGATGAACAAAATAGATCCAAAGACAAAGAAGCAGGAAATAGATGATCGAATTTCAGAGGGAAGGTGGTGGTGGGTGGGTGGGTGGGAAGAGATCAATCAAATAATTTGCATGCATATATGGATAACCTATGGATATGGACAATAGTGTGGTGAAGGCCTCAGGTTAGAAGGGGTTAATGGGAGGAAATTGAGGGACATATGTTATTTTTACTTTAAGCACCAAGAAGGTGATTTTTCATTGAAGTTATCATTTTAAACTATACCACTTTACTGGTGCAAGTGCAGTAGCTGATTTCCATTGATTATTACTATATGCAGAACCATAGAAGCTTCAATCCACAAAAGAAAAAAACTGTTCTTAAGTTTGCTGTTGGTGGGTGCCATTCATAAGACTTTTTACATAATGGCTAAATGGGGGGAGATCTTAGTAATGTTAAATTATATTTGCCTCTCCTAGGAGCAAGCATTGATAGTAAATGTATTTAGGTTTGCTTCCCCCTCCTTTGGTGTCGATGCTAGTCAGAAAAACCTCTCTTTAATTCTATACACAAAGAAGCAGTAGTTTGATTCTGTTTCATATAAAAAGGCAAGCTGATTGGGGACACCCATGTAATTTATACTTTGCCTATATACTTACTATACTAGGCAGGGGATCAGCCCATGTAAGGGATTTTAACCAGCGAGGACTTCCCCATTACTTGTTGGTGAAATTATCACACAGCTAGTGATTGCCAGCATGGCAAGAAAGATGTTTTCAGGCATTCTTGGGGTTTGGTTTCTTAACAAATTCGTTCAGCTTTCTGGACCAGCTTCTTTATCACTCCCTAAGTCATCTCTGGGCTGTTTATCATCTGCACTGTTCTTCCACTCCTTATCTTCAGTGTATTGCCTGGGGCTGCTACTGTCTGTGACTGGGGTGGACAGTTGTCTGCAGCTGCAAGATGTGGTTCCAGGTGCAAGGTCCTCATTAATTTGGCTAGTTCTTGTCTTGGATCCATGTTGCAATTTAATATTTCTTGTGGGAATCTACACAGGTTTGGAGAAATTTTCTGAAAATATACAAGCATATCCTTGACCACATGTTAGCAATGGGTAGGGTCCCTTCTATAAACCAGACATGGAATCTTTCCATTTAATTAGACCATTTTTCTTTGTTTTATTCTAACATCAGTATAACTCCATGAGTGTCTTCCCATCAGCATCATAAGTGAAAAAATTTAAAGTAATTAAAGCTTGGTGTAGCCTACTCACAGATGATTTCTCCATCATAATCTCCCCTTTTTGTTTTTCAAGTTGGGATTTTAGCTGCTGAATTAGCATTCAATAATAACTTGTCCCTGGGAATTATATGGTATTCCTGTAATGTGCTGAATTTTCCACTTTTTACAAAATTGTTGGAAATGACAACTTATGTAAGCAGGCCCATTATCAGTTTTAATAATTTTTGGAACTCCCATGACGGCAAAAGCAGCTAGGCAATGATTAATAACTTGTTTTGCCATTTTCTCTATAGATGCAATAGCCCATAGGACTTTTGAAAAATGTCTACAGAGCTATGCAATGCCCCAAGGCATCCAAAGGGAGTATAATGTGTTACAACCATTTGCCAGATATGGTTCCTTAGCAAACCTCTAAGGTTGACTCCTGTGTTAGGCCCTGGAGGTAGATGTACCATGCAAGTGGGACATTCTCTGGTAATCTGTTTTGCCTGCTGTCGAGTGATTGAGAATTGTCTAGACAACATTTTTTTTCAGTCTGATATAGAAGCTGATGAGATTCTGTGGCCTTTTTAAATAAAGCAACCAATTGATCAGCATGTACATTTCCTTTTGTTAACGGGCCAGGTAATACACTGTGAGACCTTATGTGAGTAATATAAAAAGGATATTGTCTCTATTGTACAATCTGCTGAACTTGTTTAAATAGTAAAAATAAATTTTGGTCACTGAGTCATTTTAAAAGAGCAGGTTCAATTCTATTTACTAAACCTGCAACGTAAGAAGAGTCTATTTATTTATTTATTTATTTATTTATTTATTTATTTATTTAGAGGCTCTTGAAAATCCTGTAATGTAGCCTTAATAGCTTCTAATTCAATTCTTTGTACAGAAGTATGACTAGTTTGGATGACTTGGTCTAAATTCATTGTATGATAAACAGATTTGCCATTAGATGATCCATCAGTAAAAATAGTTAATGCACCAGGAATAGGTTCCTGCCTAGTATTTTTTGGTATAATAATAGGGGTATAATATGGAAATTGTAATAATTTGTCTTTTAGTAGGTGACAACTAAGTTCCCCTGAATATCCATTCAGTCCAATTTGCCAATTTAAATCAGTCTGAAATAACATTTCTAATTGCTTCCCTCTGAGGGGAAAGTAAATACATTGGGGTTCTTCTCCTCTAAGTTGTCTGCAGTGCTTTCTAAATTGAAATATCAACTGAGCCATAAATTCTATATATGTAACTGCAGTTTTAGAGGATTGATGATGTCCTAGGTGAACCCATTCAATAATAGCAAGAGAGTTTTTATTTTGAAAGATGATTCTATTTGCAGTAGGATTAATCTGTCCCAATAAAGGCAATTCAGGCAGTATCCATGCCACTCGGGCTAAGGAGATTGCCTGCTCAATTCTTTGTAACTTCTTTCTAGCTTCATCTGTCAATATTCAGGGTGAGGAAGATTAGAGTCACCTCTAAGTATATTAACTTGTCATCTCTTTTGTAGAGATTTTTAGATAGGTCTTAACCAATTAATGTCCATAATAGTTTTTGAAAGTCATTTAAGGTTTTAAGGCAATCTTTTTGTATTTCAACCCTTTGAGGCCTGTTACATTGGTTTTCAATTATGGTTCCTAGATATTTGAAAGGCATTTCTTTCTGTACTTTTTCTGGAGAAATTTTAAGCCCCATTTAGGAAGTTCCTTTTCTAATTGAGGAAACATTGCTAAAGTCTGTTCTTCCCTTGGACTCACTAGGAGCAAGTCATCCATGTAATGGACAAGATAACACTGGGAATATTTGTCTCTTAAAAGCTGAATGGCTTGAGCTACATATTTTTGACATAAAATAGGGCTATTGGCCATTCCTTGAGGCAAAATTTTTCATTGATATCTTTTCATAGGCTCTATATTATTAATAGATGACACTGAAAAGGCAAATCTTTGTTTATCTTGCAGTGCCAAGAGAATGGTGAAGAAACGATCCTTAAAATCTACTACTATAAGAGACAAATCTATAGGGATTTGTAAAGGGCCTGGGAGTCCAGGTTGTAAAGCTCCCATGGTATACATAGTAGTGTTAATGGCACTAGGATCATGTAACTATCGCCATTTTCCTATTGCCTTCTTAGGGATTGTAAATATAGAAGTATTCCAAGGACTATTGGAAGGTTCTATATCACCAGCCTCTACTTGTTCCTGTATTAATTCATGAATATTACTTAATTTCTCATTGGTTTAATGGCCAGTGGTCCACCCATATAGGTCTATCATCTTTCTATTGTTTAGGCTCAGCATGGGGGTGAGGAGATTGAGCAGTGACCACTCCTATAAAGGCTGATATCCTAATTCTTGGCTTCCTGTGTTTCCTTTGACCTGAATGAGTTCTTTAATCTCCAAAATCTTGACCAGCTTGATATCTCATCTGAATTATTAACTGTTGTCCCTTACTGATAATAATACAAGTTTGTAAACCTTCTAAAAGGTCTTGGCCCCATAAGATGACTGCAATTCCAGAGACTACATAGGGCTGAAACAATCCTGCTTGTCCTTCCTCATCTTGCTACCTTACCACTGCAGCACTGTGTTGCGTGTTATCAGGGACTCCACCTCCCATAATAGAGGCTAGAGCTTCTACCATGGACCACCTTGAAGGCCAGAATTCTTGACTGATAACACTAACATGTGCTCCAGTGTCTACTAAACATTTAAACAGTTTTCTCTCTATTCTTAGATTAATCATAGGACTAGTCTTACTAATTTCCTGTATTCAATATATATATGAGCTTCCAAATCCTTGTATTTCTCTCTTCCTATTTGTAACTTCACTTTGCTGAATACAAGGTAAAAACAGGAGCTGAGCAATTCTTTGTCCTGGAGTAATTAGCATAATATATTTGGATTCCAAAATTACTTTGATTTCTCCCTCATAGTTTGAATCTATGACTCCAAAATAAAAAAATAGTCAGTCCTTTTAGAGTATTTTTATTTCTCTCTTTGACTAAGCCTGAGGTTCCTGGTGGAAATTCCTGTAGGAATAACTTGTCTAGCCATATCAGGGATTAGGGTGATTGTTATTGTACTATTGAGATCTAAGCCTGCACTTCCTGGTGTGAGTTGAATGAGGGAATCTACTTTGGGCTTGGCAGAGTTGAGATTCCCCTTATTAATAACATGACTGAAGGATGCCCCTCTGGTCCTTTCCTTGTGGCTGGCCATTCCCTGTGTTTTGATTTAAGAGCTCGCCATTTCTACAAAATTTAGACCTATACTGCTCAAAAGTTATGGTAATATTCTGTCTGCGATTTGAAGAAGCTTGTTCTTGACATTTCTCTAAAAATTCTCCCTTCTATAGCAAATAATCTCCTCCATTCAGAGTTCCAGGGGCCAGAGAATACCAATTATAATGAGCTAGGAATGCATCAGAAATGTTAGTTATAATTTCTCCAGTAAATGGAGCACTGGGGCCATTCTCTGTCACACTATCACACAAGGCCTTTATCATTTTAAAGTCAAATCTTTCATACTGTCTTATTATTTGATTTGGGAGTTGTGGGTTAGTTACCTGTATAATAGGAAAAGCGAGTCTATTCTCCACTGTCATGTCCTTTAATCCTTCTCAGATAGCTCTTTGCATAGGTGATTCTATTAGTGGCAATTTAAATGTCTCAGAATCAGGACATGAAGACCACTCCTCCAATTTATCTTCCTGCTCCTCTTTAGGAGCATAGGATGCAAAGGGAGGAGGTTTTTCTTCTCTGAAAGGCTCTAGCAAACACAATACCATTTTCCACAAGGAGAAACAATTTGGAGGCAAACTTTTCTCTTGCTGCTGAGCTTCTTTCAAGTTCTGATCTCTTCTTTCCCAACATACAACATCCAATGTATCCTCATCAGAAAACCATGGATTATATTGTATAATAATCTGTAGAAACTGTAAAAGATTTTCTGACACTGCAATTTCCTTATCCTTGAGCATGCAGCCAAAAGTTTATAAGAAAGTCTCCTTTTGATGAATTCTGCCCCATTACAATTTGGCTGAAACAAAAGAAATTACTCTAGCACGTACAGATCCATGGGCTTCCACAGCTGACATGAGTTTTGCACGCAGTTAATCTTCCACCACTGATCCAGTGGTTTCTTATTCCACTCCCGCAAATTCTTTTTCTCCAAGTTCCTGTTCAAGGGTGCCAAATGTGAAGCAACAACCCGCGTGGCCTTGGGTTCAAAGACTTGGAGAAAGAGCTGATGTGCAAATTAATTATGCAAGATAATAAATATAAATTTGAAAATTATGGGGGAAGCCAGTTGTGATCTTGGTACAAGGAACCAAGTTCCATTGAGTCTCCATTCCCATCTGTTTTTATTTACTAGAATACACAATTGCCTTTGAGGTGTGTAAACAGACATATCAATGGTAATGTTTAGTAAATAGTAATATTATCAGGTCGGGGGACTTTGCTTTAGGCCATCAGTAGGTAACAAAATGCAGTTATTCATCCCTATGAATATCAAAAAGCCCCATTCAGCTTTCTGACTGGACTTCTCACATTTATATTAATTACTATTTATCTTGGTTCCCAATGATCAATGATGTGAGAGAATCATTGATTAGATTTCTCCTGCAGAGCCTACCACTGGGGATCAAGCCCACCACCTGGATATGTGCCCCAATGGGGAATTGAACTGTAGACTCCTGGTTCATAGATTGATGCTCAATCATTGAACCACACTGGCCGGGCTTGAGTAGATTTTTTTAAAGTACTCAGTAGTTATGCTTCTATGTGCAATATATTATTTGAAATCCAGCAGCTCAGTTAAGTAAAGAAAGCTTTCTTTTCTTTTTCTTTTTTGGTAATAAATCTTATAAGATGCAGTTAGAGTAGATATTTTATCAAACCACATGCATTACCAATTAAGAAAAATAGCAACAAAACTCTTTGCCTTTGTCCTTTGGTGTATATGTTGCTGAAAGCTACTCTTGAGTCTTTGCAGCCAGTTTTAGTTAATGATACTAGTTCCAACAATAATAACTAACAACACAAGTATGTACTGTTCCCTATCTGATTTGATTCTCTCTTATTTAATAGATTTTAGAAGTTCCAGTTTTCCAACTTGTTTTCACTTATTTCCTGATTTAGAGGCTTTCAAATGTCAAATCCTTTGAATTCTTGCCAAAATAATTATTTTATGAAAGCTTAATGTGTAAAACAAGTAAAAGTTGAACTATTCTGGTCAGAGGTACACATCGGGAAATATGCAGCCCTGCGTTTCCCTGACTGTAGTTGATTTTGCTCTTCACATACATTATTTTATCTATCCTCTCCCTCATCATTACTGTTACAATTCCTATTTTTTCTGGATATCCTGTGTTATATACCCCTTCTTCTGGGTCTTGTATAGTGTCCTATGCATACCCCTGTCATTGTTCTTGCCATACTGAATTTTATCTTATTTTTTAAAAATTTATCTTTATTTTTGAAAGTATTATAGATGTCTCCCTTTCCCCCATTGACATCTTCTACCCCATCTGACCCCCACCCTCTAGGCCTTCACCACATGCCATTCTGAATGTTAATTAGTTTTGTTTATTTCTCTCAATAGATGATAAAGTCCTTAAGGCAGAAACTTCCGTATCTTCAGTGTCCAGTAACATAGTACACACCTTATCAAAGTTGTCCAATGTATGACTCATTGGCCATGTCCAAGATCAGACATGCTAAGTCATAAGAGGTAGATGGATAAAGCAGGGATCTAAATGATGGATAGCTGGTGATAGATCCAACTGCATCAGAAAAGTGATGCAGGGCAGAAACTGTAGGAGGCCCAGAGGGGACATGTATCAGTCATAACCCCAACAGGATGGAGATGGTACACTCAAATTAGGATATTTGCAGGGAGATATATTTACAAAGAGATTATGTGTAAAGGTGAATGATCTGGAGTGTTTAGCACCACAGGATATGATGCAGTAACCTGGGAGGAGTGGCAATTGAACTATTACCAATCTAGGCCCAAATAGACGAGGGAGGGAACAATTTCTACAACCCAGAGTCACGCTTCTCCCACCCAGCAATTTTTTTATGTCTCCCTTCTGTCTGATTCCAACTGGAATTCTGAGAGAAAGGAGCCTGTTGATGCAGTTCACCCAGGTCAGTGTCCCAGGCAGGAAGCAGGAAGGAAAAGGGTGGAGAGTGAGTCTGGAGGGGCAAATAAAAGATGTCCAGCACAAGATATCAGGTATGGAACTCAGCCTAAAAGTGAGGATAAAGATGGTTGTTTGCCAGATTATAGGGATATGAGGGCGTTATTAGTCACTGTATTGAAAACAACCACTAAGTCCAAGTGGCATACAGCAATAAACATTCATTTAGCTTATGTGTCTGTGTTTTCTAGCTTGAGCTCAGTCGGGGTGGTCTGGCTGAAACAGCCTTTTCCATGTGTCTCTCTTCATCCTGGGACCTTCCAGCCCATCCATGAATGCTCTCCTCACAGAGATGGCAGAAGCAAATGGGATCAAGGCTAATTGTGCAAGTGTACTTCAAGCTTCTGGTCATGTCACACTTCCCATAATGTTTTATTAGCCAAACAATCACAGGGAAAGACTAAGGTAGACAGTGTGTGGGACCGCTTCTGAACAATAATTTATTGTACCCACCAAAGATGATCCTGCATTTTCTCTCATGTTACCTTTTGAATATTGGTTAAGGGAAATGTTGACAAATAATAGAGGATTTTTTGATGGATCTTGGGAAATTCTCTCTGACACCATCCTTCCTGAAAGCATACAGTTATCTGCCCCGAAATAAAAGGAGAATGTATTAGCACTAGATTCTTACACATTCAGCATCGCCACAGAAGCACAATTAACGTAATTCAGCAATTTTTTCAGCATTATTCTTGGAAATGTCCACACCAAATGGATGCATGTAGTATTCTCTTGCTGGCAAATAAACCTACTAGCACTGATGTTAAAAAAAATAAAATAAAAAAAGAGCCTTTTAGAAATATTCATAACATTTTTGGAATGCATATGTAGCTTAATTTCAAATGTAACTCAGCAAATCCAGTGGCTTTTTTTGTTGTTAATCCTCATCCAAAGATATTTTCCCATTGATTTTTAGAGATAGTGGAAGGGAGGGGTGAGAGAGAGAGAGAGAGAACTATCAATGTGAGAGAGACATCAATTAGTTGCCTCCTGCACACACCTGGACCAGGGCTGGGGATAGAGCCTATAATGGAGGTAGGTACATGCCCTTGACTGGAATTGAACCCGGGACCCCTTAGTCTATGGGATGATGCTCTATCCACTGAGCAAAACTGGCTAGGGCAAATCCAGTGGCTGTAAAAAATGTGAAAAGGAATAACTTTGAGTTTCTGGTTGATGATGAAATCCAGAGATGAAAATACTTGAAATTTTGTTGTTTTTTAAAGGCTAGGGAATGTAATGATATAATAAATTGGCATCTAAAGATAAATTATTTCATTCATTTATTCGCTTACTTTTTATCATTCCATCAGTTAACTTTAGAAAAAATATGTATTTTTGTTGGTTTCAGAGAGGAAGGGACAGGGAGATAGAAACATCAGTGATGAGAGAAAACCATTGATCAGTTGCCGCTTGTACTCTGCTCCACTGCAGATCAAGCCTGCAACCCCGGCATGTGCCCTGACCAGGAATCAAGCTGTACCTCCTGGCTCATAGGTTGATGCTCAGCCATTGAGCAACACCAGCCAGGCTCCATCAGTTAACTTTAATTGAGCACCTATTATAAAATTATGGTTAAAGTGATTAATGAGTCATGATTTCTACCACCAAGAAATTTATCACCTTGTTAAGAAGAGAAAATATAAATAAATTATAGGCAAAAATAACACAAAGACTACAGTATATTTCCTTTAAAACTCACTGTAAGCTTTCTGAGAACCAAACCCATGGCTTGGAATCCAACATGTGGTATTAGTTGTATTTAATAACAACTGAGTGTAAACAAACAACGATTCATTCCAATGGGAAAACTTATGATAAGTTTCATGGCAACTATGATATTTTGGCTGAAATGTAAAAGATGGGTAGGATTTTAATGAATGCAAAAGATTGGATAGATAATAAGGGCATTATGTTTGGGGGAACAACATAATCAAAACATGGATATGCAATAATTTCATAGCATGTTAGGGTAATGGTGAGTGGTTGGATATGGCACAGCATAAGTGCCTGAACTGCTGTAGTGCAAGATGGGGCTAAGGAGGAAGTTTTGGAAGGGTTGTTTAGAAACCTAAAATCGAGGCTGAGGAATCTGCATTTTGATCTGTGACTCTGGGGAGTCACTGAAGGTATTTAACAAGGGAGTACAAGCAAATGGCTAGCAAAGGGGTGAGTGTGAACTGGGACTAGTTAGGAAGTCTACCAAGAAGGACAGTGATGGAGTCAGGGGAGAGGAAGAGATGGGTGTGGCCAAAAGCACTGAAGCATACTGGAAGGGCTTTGGCAACCAGCTTGGTAAGTAGGTACATGCCCTTGACTGGAATTGAACCCGGGACCCCTTAGTCTATGGGATGATGAAGAATTTTTTTGATTCCAATTGCTCAAGTCTGGTGACTGTAAGGATGCTGGTGCCATGACTGAGGGAATTAAGGAGGACAAGAATCTTTGTTCTGTCTTCAATTTTGCAAAAGTTGAGCTTGAAGTCCAGAGGGCACATCTAGGTGGCTCTGGCCATTAGGTTGGAAGTCTGAGCCTGGCGCTCCAAAGACGGTGGTATAATGGTTGCAGGCTGAAAACCTTGTCTGGTCTAAATTTAGAGTGACCAGGTTATTTTTGAGTGGCAAAATTGTGACCATTACAAAGACTTTCTAAAGAAGTAATAAAGATTTTATGATATAGTATAACACTCAATATTTTCCTTTGACTCCTCTTTGCCATGTCATTTTAATCCTTTCCTTCTCTTCTTTATACTTTCCCAAAGCCATTAACCAAGGAAGGAATGCTTTTCTTTCTGAGGCCCCTGCCCAATTTGGTGTGGTCCAAAGAAATAACATGTTCAGGACAATTTGAAAAGTTTTTCTCTGTTCTTAAGCTGGCTTTAATGGTTCTGGACCATGTATCCCTGGGGTGTTTACCACTGTCTCATATGACCACCTCGACTGTTGTCAGTGAACCAGGACAACCAGATGGCATTGCACAGTGAGCTTCCAAAAAACAGCACATTTTTAAATATAAAACCCTGATTTTAAAAAAAGCCCCAGGCACTGTCCTTTCACTGCAGCCCCTGCTCTGAGCCAATGTCTGTTCTAATCTGGTTTTGGGCTTTGCTTTCCATTTCTGTCTTCACTAAAGCATTTTTCATCTATCAGCATACTTAGCTTTTCTGTTTTCTTTTTAATCGTGGTAAAAATATATATAATATGAGATTTACCATTGTAACCATTTTTAAGTGTATTATTCAGCAGTGATAAGTACATTCACATTGTTGTGCAATCAATCTCCAGACCTGTTTTCATTTTGCAGAACTGAGACCTTACCCATCCTATTTAATAAAAGAGAAATATGCAAATTAACCATCACTCAACTACATCCACAAGCCATGCCCACTAGCCAATCAGGAGTGAGTATGCAAATTAACCCTAACCAAGATGTCTGTGGCCACAGAGAGAGCAGAAGGGAGGCATGGGTTTCCTCCACACCCTGGCCAGTCCAGCCCTCCACTTAAGGCTACAAAGTTTCAATTAAAATGGCAGCAACAATGGAGTTGGAGAGAGCAGGAAGGATGGGTTGCCCCCGGCAATGGAGAAAGCCAAGCTTTCTGCACACTCTGGCTGGTCCAGGCCTCTGCTTAAGGCTACAAAGTTTCAATTATAGAAGGTAAATAAACCCCAACAGAAATGGCTGCTGCCATGAAGGGAGCAGAAGGCTTGGCTCTGCTCCAACCTATAAAGTTTCAGTTGTAGAAAATAAATAAATCCCAGATACCAGGATCTCCACTTAGGTTGCTGAGGGGTGTGGCCAGCCTGCAAACTACCACAAGCCTCTTGCCTAGGTTGCCCCATGCCCCAAGAAAATACCCACCCTGATTCAGGACACCCTTCAGGGCAAACCAGCTGGCCCCCACCCATGCACCAGGCTTCTACACTATCTAATAAAAGAATAATATGCAAATTAACCATCACTTCAGCACACAAGATGCCCTGCCCCCAGGTGATCAAAGATCCTGCCCCCATGTGGACACAAGATGGCCACCACAAGATGGCCAACAGGGGGGGCAGTTAGGGGTGACTAGGCCAGCAGAGGAGGGAAGTTGGGATCAAACAGGTTGGCAGGGGAGCAGTTAGTCACCAATCAGGCTGGCAGGGGAGTGGTTAGGAGGTGATCAGGCTGGCAGGCAGAAGTGGTTAGGGGCAACTGGAAGGCAGGCAGGCAAGCAGTTGGGAGCCAGCAGTCCTGGATTGTGACAGGGAAGTCGGACACCTCTCAAGGGGTCCCAGATTGGAGAGGGACTGATGGACACCCCTCTCCCATGCACGAATTTTGTGCACTAGGCATCTAGTTAAACAATAATTCCACATTCTTGCCAATTATACCCCATGGCAATTACCTTTCTACTTTCTGGCATATGAATTTGACCTCTATGTACCTCATATAATGGAATCACACAGTTTTTGTCTCAGTGATGTCTTTCTGGTTTTGGTCCATTTCCTTGGGTGGGATTTGAACTCACTTTAGGCTTTGTCACTTTGTATTCCCATTGAGAGAAAAAAAGGCTTGGACCCCAGAACCCCACTGGCCATTGTGCTGGGTCTACGCTATTCCCCTGAGGGAAAAGACCCTCCTCATTAGATGTCATGAGAGAATGATTTAGCTACATGTAATTTCCAATATCCAGTCTGCTCCCTATCACATCATAGAATTAGAAGGAACCTGAAGTTTAGATCATACAGACTCCTGCCTTATGACAAAATGTTGCTTCCCCTGTGTCATCCCCCTCCCCAACTATGCAGGCAGATTAAATGCCAGTGGGAAGACTCCAGAATTTTGCAAATCAAGAGAGCCTAAGAGTGGCAACTCAAAGAGTTAGAATATAAACAATGAGAAAACAACCACACCAGAAGTTTGGTATTTATACTATACTTTTTCTCTGAAGACAGCAGCATGCCTACCAGATATTATCTTAACAGAGAGCTAAGTCCTTAAGAAAATTGCAGTCTCACTCCCCTAATAAATATCCCACTGGCTGGCCTTGTTTGATTTTAAACTAAAGATGTCACCCTTGAAAACTTGGGTCATTGAGACAGTTTTATGATCTCAGAGGAGTCTCTTTAATATACCACTATGGTGGATCTGGACATGGAGGTGGGTATGTGGGCACCTTGGAATCATAGTTACAGCAGGAATCTGAGGGATTAGTGCTGAGGGTGAGCTCAAGCCCACAGCAGGAGTGGGAGAGTGCCTTCTGTTCCTTAGAACTCTCTGGATAAAACTTTCACTATCTGGGAAACCCCTCTTGTATGATTAGTTCTCTGTTGTACCCCTAGCTTTTCTCACAATGCTTAACACATAAAAAGAATTCAGTAAATATTTGCTAAATGATAAAAAAAAGAATACATATGCCATTGTTCTTCAGTTTTAAATCTCAAAACTTTCATTTCCCATCATGCAACTTGAGCTCATAGCTATTATCATTAACTCTTACAAAAGTAGTTTAATATATTTAAGCTAGAAGCTCAGTGTACAAAATTCATGCACAGGAGGGATCCCTTAGCCTGGCCTACACCCTCTTTCAATCTGGGACCACTGGCTCCTGACCTCTGGCTCCTAACCACTTGCCTGCCTGCCTGATCACCCCTAACCACCTCTGCCTCAGCCTCTGCACCTGGGACCCAGGCTTCCCTCCTCCAGCTGCAGGCACCCAGGACCAAGACTGTGGGCAGCTTCCCTGCCTCTGGGACGACTTCCCCTGGGCCAGCCTGGCTTTATCAGGAAGGACATCAGACATCCAGACGACATCTGGTAGATATGGTCTAATTAGCATATTACCTTTTTATTGATATAAATAGTATTTTAAAGATTCTAAGAAGATTAAGAAGGTGCAGTGGGACCTGATACCACATTTGATCACTCAGGTTATTAGGTCCCTGGGATTTCTTGTGATCTCCCATCCATTTAATAGTATTGGAAAAACTAGTATAAGCAGTTTAGCTGAAAGGAAGAGAGAGAAAGGAGAGAGAGAGAGAGAGAGAGAGAGAGAGAGAGAGAGAGAGAGAGAGAGAGAGAGAGGCTCAATTTTGTTTTTCTATTTAATGGAAATAGCAGGAACTGACAATATACTTGGGCTGGATGAATTCTGGATTCAAGGAACTGGTTAATATATATAATAATATCTTTGCAGGGAGGTGGGACTTAATTTCACTATCAACTATGATATTTTATTGCAGACCACTACCCAAGATGTGGACAAAGCAATTCCCAACAGGGACTTTGAATGAGATTGGGAACTCTGAGCAGAAAAGCAGAAGTGTGACTTGGCTCCCTGGATCACTGGCTTGGAGCCAGATCCTCTGCTCTTTTTCAAAAATAGAATTGAGGTGGAGAAGAGTGGAGTAGAGGAGAGAGAGAAAGTGAGAGAGAGAGAGAGAAAGAGAGAGAGGGAGAAAGAGAGAGAGAGAGAGAGAGAGAGAGAGAGAGAGAGAGAGAGGAATCTTCTTGTTTTGTTTATTGTTGGTTGGTGGTGACCTTTGGAGATAAATGTTGCCAAATATTGCCCAAGCAATAATCAAATAATAGATTCTATATTCAGAGTTGTGCAATAGGACTAACATTGCTTACCAAATGTCTCTCCCTATGAATTTCTTAAGATATAGTGTTAATATATTAACACTGGGGGTGTGTGTTCCTCAGCCCAGTCTGCATCCTCTCAAATCTGAGGATGTCCGACTGCCATGGAGCCCCCCCCCCCCCCCAGTTAACATAGTACAAAGTTAATTTTTATTGAGTACCAATGAGAAAAAAATAGAAGAGGAGAAATGCCATGGGTCTTCCCTAGGAGGATTTTCCAGTGCAGTTAGGGAAACACAATAGACATACACATGATATTTAGTGAATAAAGCTGTATACCATGAGCTCAATGTTGGTATTCACATTAATTGCAACAAACAAAAAATTAGATTGAAACTCCATTGAGAAATGAAAACGTGGCTGGATCCCAAAAGATGTGTAGGTGTAGAGTATCTTTGTTGTTTTCCACCCAACACTTATTCTCTCTTCTTATAAAAATAATTCTCTGATTTTGCTGTGGGGGAATTAACTGCTCCTTAGCCACTTTCTCCCCATGTGTTTTAGATGCTGACTCCAGTATTAGCTTCATGGGCATGATATGGCCCTAATGCTGAGCCATCAGTGAATGCCATTCCTCAGGTTCGTTTATTCAGAGATGAACAGGTGAGTCAGTTCAAGTCAGAGCTAATAAGATTCAACACAAGAACTCTTTTGAGTTATCAGGGATGAGCCTTTTCTATTACCTGCAGCTATTTTGTGTCCATGAAGAACAAGCATGACTGAAATGAGCCAAATCAATGTAGGGGAGAGCTGAGAGAGGGAGAGAAATTGGGTTTGATGACTTTGTTTGAATCACTGAAGCCAGTATTGCTCTGTACATTTTAGTTGTGTAAACCAAAACTTTCTCTTTTTTATTTAAGAAAATTGGGTTGGGTTTCTGTTTCATAATAAAAAAAAATCCAATTTGTGCAATAGGAAAGACAGAGGAACTAAAGCAATTTAGTAAAAGGAAATGCATGAGTAAAGGTAAAAAGGTACAGAGTTGTGGCAATAGTAGGGAGGCTTTCATGGTTGGGATAGAGACTCATGCTAGGAAAAAATCTTATACATACAAAGTAGGGTCATTTCACGATGTGTCCACCATCTGGATACCATTGCTGACATGTACACATAAAGAACTATTTGACACTGAAACTGGGACTGAGAACAGTTGGACATTGAAAAATTTTTTTGTTCTTATACATTTATTTCTAGTATGCAGAGGCAAGATATTTTTGAAGAAAAGAAATAGGGGAGAGTGATTGATATAGAGGCAGGGAGGCATTGAACAGGCTGTCAAGCTACAGGGGGAAGGCTTGGGTGGATGGGAGGTGAATGCCGGGGGAGATCAACCGAAGGACTTGTATGCATGCATATGAGCATAACCAATGAATGAAAGACACTGGGGTGGGGAGGGGGGTGGGTGGGGACATGTGCTGGGGGGTAGGGGAGGCTAGGGGGAGGATAACAGGGAGGGGGGAAAGGAAAACATGTACTACTATTAAATATAAGTTACACTCCAGAGATTGGAGAGGCCCCCCACTCCCCTTCCCCTCAGTGCCGAATTTTGTGTACCCGGCCTCTAGTATAAATATAAGACTAAATTAATTAGTTTCAATTAGTCAATACTAAAAAATACTGCAAAAAAAATCAATAAAAATTAAATGTAAAAAAAAAAACCCCAAAAAACAAAGTAGGGTCATTTCATAAAACTTCTGGAAAGTCAGGAACAGAAGTTTAGAGTCAGCGTGAACATAGTGGGAGGTACAATAAGATTTGGTTATAATGTATGGTTCAACTTTTGGTTGACATAATTTCTTTTTCAGCACTCTTGGAAATATTTGAAATATGGAATAGATACATAGTAATTAATCTTATATAATAAAGAGGTAATATGTAAATTGTCTGTCATACCCTCCCACAAGATGGCGACCCCTATGTAGTCACAAGATGGCTGCCACAAGATGGCTATCAGGGGAGGGCAGTTGTGGGTGATCAGGTTAGCAGGGGAGGGTAATTAGGGGAGACAAGGCCAGTAGGGGAGGAAAGTTGGGGGCAACCAGGCCAGCAGGGGAGCAGTTAGGGGGTGATTAGGCTGGAAGATAGAAGCAGTTAGGAGCAATCAGGCAGGCATGCAGGTGAGTGGTTGGGAGCCAGCAGTCCTGGGTTGAGAGGGATGTCCGACTGCCCCATCCCTGAGGGATCTGAGATTGGAGAGGCCCCCCACTCCCCTCCTCCTCAGTGCCGAATTTTGTGTACCGGGCCTCTAGTATAAATATAAGACTAAATTAATTAGTGTTTCAATTAGTAAATACTAAAACAGACAAGGATATTTGACTTCCATGAACTCTGTTGTTGTTATATAAATGACAGGTGTAGTTAATGATATATAAATACATAAGGAGCTTTCAATGGAGATTTCTTAATACGTAGGCATGATTTTTCTCCCATTCTTATTCTTTGAGCTGTTTTGTGTTAAAAATGCAGGGATTCAAAAGCTCCAATGTTATTGCTGGCATTTATGTCAAGGCACTCTCCACTTACTTGGACTCCTGTGGGTCACTTGCAATGTTTTCTTATTCTTCCATTGACCATGTTTTTCCTTTGTCCTTTTTGGATGTGTCCTAACCTGCTGACTTGCGTCTAACAGATAGGGGGCCTCACTTGTGGTCAGACAAGTGCAAGCCAAGGCTTATCCCTTTCCTGGATATTTTCACTTTAGCTTAATCTCAGCCTTGGTCAATATTTTGAATTTCTAATCTTTTCATAGGAAGTCTTGGCTAGATTTTAGAGGCCTCAGATTTATTTTATGACCATTTGCCACATAGGCCTGGTCCCAGAACTGGTCAGAGTTTTATGCCAGCCCTGCCAATCTGTGTCGAAGGAAAATAGAGGTTCAGCATTGGTATGCCTCCAAAAGATTCCTGGCAAGACCATTGGGAGTGTGAGATGTTGGTATTATCTTCTTTCCTAAGATTCTTGCTAAAAAGCCAGCTTGGAGTTTCGATAAAATTTCTGAAATTGAAGTTAATCTCTATGTCTACTTCAATATATTTCCAAAAAATATGGCAGGGACTTACACCAGGCCTTCCCAAGAAGGAGCCTATCCAGGAGAAGACTAGTGGAAAGAGTGAAGGTGAGCTACGGGGTAAGCTCTTGTTCCTGGATTTACAGAATGAGGGCAATGGGTGTGTCTTGTCATATGGAACTTCCTCCCACTAAGGGAAGGACTCAACTGAGGTCTAAGATATGAAAGACACAGTTGGCATCATACATCTCTATGCCTTTGCCTCATCCATTTTGGAGCTCTGAGTCTCTGCTTTTAACTATTTCAGGTCCCTGCTTCTGAGGAACACAGGTTTTTTACTCTTCCATAATCATGATCTTAGTCCAGGCTCTTTCTGCATCAAGATCTCAATACTCTAGAAATCAGCCTCATGTTGGTGATCTCTCTCTCTCTCTCTCTCTCTCTCTCTCTCTCTCTCTCTCTCTCTTTCTCTCTCATTTTTCACTTCTCTCCACCTCTCTGCAATTTAGGTAGAACGGATGTATTACTTTTGAAGAAATACTAGTATAACCTGGTCTAGATTTCAGTGAAAAGTGATGAAGCTGTCAGTTTGAGACAGAACTCTTTTCTTCTCCTTCTTCTTTTCTGGTAGCTTTTTCTCTTGGAGGCTTTATACACCAATTTGACTTCCTTTCACACTTTTCATTAGGGAATGGACTCTCCCCCTTCTCTCCCCCCCAAGGTCAGTGTTTCTAAAGCAGCATTAACTATTCCAGAAATACCTGGGTAATGTATAAACAAGCACATCCCGGCTCCCAGCACCACAAAGATCCCCATTCAGAATAGCTAGGATGAGATCCTGCTGGAAACTCTTATTACACTACAGAGCATTTGAAAGTATTGTGCCTTCAGGGGTTTAGAACTTGGTTTAGGTTGGGTTTGTCCTTATTGAAAAATTGAATTTATTGGGGTCATATTGGTTAATAAAATTATTATAGGTTTCAGATGTACAGTTTTATAATACATTGTCTGCATGTTGCATTGTGTGCTCACCATCCCAAGTTGAGTGACTTTTTGTTATTGGAGAAGTGCACAGTAGAATTTCTCTGTTGTTAGTAGGAGTAGGGTTCTTATGATATCTTGAGAAAAAAGAATTTCCTATGACTCATGTGGGAGAAATTATATCCCTAGTGAAATTATATTCCTTGGTTTCCAAAATCCCATTTCCCTTGAACTAGTCCTAGAAAATGTGCAACCAGGGCTTCAGAACTAGAAGCAAAGCAGTGCCCGAAGTTTCCATTCCATGGTGGAGCTGAGTCTGGCACAGAGTCAGGCTAATTCCAGCCCATAGTTCATTGTGTGTGGGGTCCACATAGCTGTGGGCCATGTGGGCGAATGCAGAGTGTGAGAGCGCACCTCCTGCAGCAAGACGACTAAGCGAGAGAATTCCCTTTGTTCAGAAGCTCATGCATCTCAGACTGCATGCTTTTGCAGTGGCCACACCTATTCTGGCCAATGATTAGTTCCCAGGTGTGACTCATAGACAAGTACCTTCCCGCCTCACATAGACCTACTGGGCTTGTGTCTAAACTGCTTCTGCCTAGTTCCTCTCCCCATTGATTTGTGGGGAATAGACCTGGAGAACGTTAAACTGCAGCTTCCTGGCAAAGCTGCACAAATGGCATGCCCATATTATCTAGCCTTCCCTTTGCTGTTATTAATAACCAGGTTATCACAATGATATTACTTTCATCACCATTTATCCCTCCTTTAGGTAGAGTTTGTCTTCAAACATAAATTAAGCTCTCAAGGTGGCAAGGAGGTGGTGAGGCAGCTCAAAAGTGGAGGCTGGCTGACATGGAGTTGTGGGATGAGGGGACTGACACCTGCCTGTCAGCTGCGCTCATCCTGCCCCAGTCGTTCCCAGCCGCCGAACAACTGTGCTAACTTTCTCTGATCTTTGGCTGAAGCAGGAAGCCATCATGTACCTGCATGCTCCCAGCACCGTCTGAGCGACCTCTCGATGTCCTGATCTTTCCAGTTACCTTGCTGGCAGAGCCAAAGTCAGGAAGCAGGTAAGCAACCTGCCTTCCTGTGTTGGCAAACGTGCACATTTCGATAAAGCTATTGGCATGTGTAACAGTATCATTAACTATTCAAACTCTACTTCAACCGGTGGGACTTCAAAATTGCTTTTGGAGTGCTAAGGAGATTTTTGATTTTCTTGCTTTGAGCTTTGTTGAGGTTGGTTTTAGTAAAAGCCTTTAGGAGCTTACTGTGTTTCAGGAGCTAATTGGTATCTGCTTAAAATGAATTTCCTAGGGGATTAGACTTTAAATGTGACCAGTAACTTAATATCTATTAAGTTACTTAATATCTATGGCTTAATATCACAAGGAGCTGCATACCACATAAAATCGTCAGAAGTGTAAGGTAAGTTCTGAAATATGCAAAACTAAAACTCACTAGTATGAGATTAGTGCCAGTTCACAGTATGTGCTCATTAATGGTTATTGTTGAAGGAGGAGTGGAGTTTGAAGGATGAATTGAATAACTATTGACTGAGAAACAGCTTTGTGTTTAGGGAGAGCAATAAAAATGTCCTCTTTATCAGCCAGTGTTTATGATGTAAAATATTTCCTGATGGCCCTTAAGCAGTAAGCAATGGATGTTTATTAGCTGACCCTTTTAAACACATGATATTTTGTTTTGCTCTTAGTAATTGAAGATAATAAATAGTATTGTTGTCTGTATAGCAGCTCTGATTTTATTCCCCCAAAGGATGCTTTATGCAGATGGTGTTGGGGAAAGCCTCAAAAATCTAAATTCAGGATTGAGTCTGAAGAACTGACATGTAGTCCTTTTTAAAACTCCTAAGAGCTTAAATGGGAGAAACTTACATACTAGGACAAGGCAGCTGCTGCCAGTGGTGGCTGGCTGGGTATTGTCCATACCCCTCCGAGGTTAGTTTCTTTTTTATAGGGGGTTAACAATAAAACCATGTGGTGGGTGGTCATGTATACCATCCGAAAGAACAATGCATTTCTAAGTTAACAGATAACATCAGGCAGTTATCACACTCTATACATTCATTAAACTCCTTCCTGGGGGCATGATGTTTATCTTTGCTTGGCATTCTTATTTTCTGGTAGTCAGCCAAGCCTGAGACTACAGAGTTCAGAGTCCAACATTACCCAGATGCTTTTGCTTCTGGAGCCATATTGCATCTCAGTTTGTAGTATCAGCTCTTGCTATTCATAGATGACAAACACAGCCCATTCCTCTTTTAATTAGTGGGAAGTGTTATGAGTTTGAGGATGAAGTTTAAAGTGTTGATTAAGCAAAGTAAGCTGTCTGACTTCTTTCCAACTGGTTCCTATGAATGGTTCATTTTCAGTAGTTTTATTTTCAATAGAGATTCTTGAAGCCTCTCAAGTTCTAATTAAAAAACAAATCAACGCTGTGTTGAAAAGATATGCATCCTGCCCTGGCCCGTGTGGCTCAGTTGGTTGGAGTGTTTTCTGTGCACTGAAAGGTTGCCAGTTCGATTCCCAGTCAGGGCACATACCTATGTTGTAGTTTTGATCCCTGATGGGGCACGTTTCTCTCTCTCTCTCTCTCTCGAAGGAAGGAAGGAAGGAAGGAAGGAAGGAAGGAAGGAAGGAAGGAAGGAAGGAAGAAAAATATGTATGCATTCTTCCTTTCGCCAAATTTCTATGCTGGGGATACTTTGTCCTTAATGATAGTAAATTCCATAAAAGGTACTCTGAACTTTATGTTTCAATTATTTGCCTGTCTGACCTGTGACAGCATGGCATAGGGAAAAGTGCATGGGTTTTGAATATGCCACACAATCTAAGGTTTGAATCTTGACTCTGCATTTCCAACTCTTACCCATGTGATTTGTGTTGTTGGTGAAGGAGTTTGGGGCAGCTGGAAGGCATAATAAAAATAGGTTTGGGGCTCGGGAACATGAGGAGAAAGCACATTTGATACATCTCTGGCATTCTCATATGGTAACAACTCAATAAGACCACATTTCACCAGCCTGAGGATACAAAGGGGCACCCAGACAGCAATGTTTTTGCCTCCAAATGCATACTTAGAACTTTCCATACTCTTGCAAAGCAACCCTATCTCATAATATTTTTGGTTTTGTCTCAGAGAAGTACCCATTTGACAGTCAATATATGACAGTTATCCCAACCTATTCGTTTGTGCCTTGGGCTTCCCTGTTGGGAGTGTTTCTGCTTAGGAGGCCCTTTGAAGCCCCAGTAGCAATGGAGAATGTTGGAGAATGAAGAAACCACGAGAGATAGACCCCTTCTGATGTTCCCAAAGCCAGTAAGTTCCCTTTTCTACTATTTCCAGGTGCCCCTCCCTTTCCTCCTATAATTGGGTATCTTAACAGGGCAGGTCATTCTGACAGAGTGTGAGCAGACTTCCTTCACCCAAGGACTCCGCACCTGGGTTCTTGTCTGTGAGCTCTTGCCTTAGGGTGAAGAAGATTTAAACAAGTATTATTCAGTTGTTATTTGAGTGCTAATTGGTACCAGTTGCTATGAGATAGAGATACAAAGGAACATTCCTGACTCTTACACTAGTTCAAACTATCTAGATTAAGTAAGATAAACATGCTAAAAATTCAAATGATTTTGCAAAAATTAAGAAATTGAATAGTAAGTCATTAGAGCAACACCAAAATGATAAGAGTATTTTTTCTCTCCAGAGAGAGAACTCACATGGGATTTATGTATGTAGTGTGAAGATGTTTTTTGTGCTTATATATGAAATGTCTAGGAGTTCATGTTGAAATCTTCTGGCCTTCTTGGCAGGGTTTTTGTTTATTTTGTTTATTTTATTTTTTGCCTGGCAAACATATTGACTTGGAAAAGTAATTCAAGAGCTCTATTTGTGCCAATGGGAATGTGTGCCTTGTACCTTGTCTAATCTTGCAAGTCCTGGACTCCTGTCTTCACAAATACAAATGTGAAGTTTCTTTAGCTAATTAGGCACTGCATTGCACTTTTAGAGAACAGTAGACTTACAACTATAAGATTTGTATGAAGTTACATGGATGAAGTATAAAAAGGTAATTTTATAGGGTGCAGGTGCTCAAAATTGTAACGTTTGAAATAAGTACTAACCAGAAACCAGACATTTCCTAAAAGGAGGTATTTCTTTACTTTCAGCATTACTGGGTAGGACTGACTGCTCAGGGTAGAAGACTATATTTTTGATGAGAGAGTAAATCAGTACTTAAAAAAATGTTTTCAGATGTCACAAATTCGCTGCTGAAGAATAAACCACATTCCCTTTGCTTTATGATGAAAAACTACATAACTGAGAATCTAAAAAAAAGGGGGGTCTGGGAGTAGGTCCTGTACTTTGTCCAGATAATTTTTTAAAACAGAGTATTTTTTTTTTTAGCATTCTTGTTATTTAAATAGGATGAGTTATAGAAATTATATTCTACCTGTTTTTAAAATAAAGAACTGAATGATGGAACTTATTTAACAAATTTAGCAATATATGAAATGCTTTTCATTTGGTAGCTAGTGAAAAGTAAACAAAGAACAAAAGAGGAGCAAGAAGAAACGGGGAGAATATAAATATTATATTGACCCCCTTCCACAAGATATGACTAATATTGTTTTTTAAAATGGCCAGTTATTTAGAGCAGGGGAATCTTTTTCTGTAAAGGGCAAGATCATAATTAGTTTTATATTTTGCAGATCACATGTCTTCTTTGTTTTACTTTTTCTTTTACTTAAATTCTTTTTTTTAACACTTTAAAAATTTTAAAAATTTATTGTTGACAGTATTACAAATGTTCCCATTCCTCCCTTCTTCTACCTCCCTCCACTGATGCCAGCCCAGGCCTTCACCAAACTATTGTCTGTGGGCTATGCATGTATGCATATATGTCCTTTGGTTAATTTTGTCCCATTCCCCCCCAACTTCTCCCTTTGGAGGTCTGTCAGTCTGTTCCATGTATCAATGTGTGCAGATAATTTTAATGGGGATCTAAGGTAGAGAATCACTGCCCCACCCCTATTACCCCATGAAACGACACTATGTTTACTTAATTGTCTTCGAAGTACATTTTACTTTTGAGCAACATGGGTTTGAATTCTGAAGGTCCACTTACATGTGTATTTTTTTTTCCCGAAAAATACTGAACTATATTTTCTTAATATTTTATCTAGCTTAGTTTATTGTTAAGAATACAATTTATAATACACATATACAAAATGTGTGTTAATTGACTTTATGTTGAGGATAAGGCTTCAAATCAATAATAGGATATTAGTAGTTAAGTTTTTGAGGAATCAAAGGTATCACGATTCCTCCAACTTCGTTCTTCCACTAGGTTGCTGTGGTTGTTCTGGTTCTTATATGGTTCCATGTAAATTTTTGAATTATTTGTTCTAGTGTGAATTATACCATTGGTGTGTTAATAGAAATTGCATTGAATCTATAGATTGCTTTGGGATATTTATTTATGTTAATTCTTCCTATCCATAAACATGGTATATACTTTCTCTTAGTTGTATCTTCTTTAGTTTCTTTCTTCAGTGTCTCATAATTTTTCAAGTACAGCTGTTTTATAGTCTTGGTTAAATTTATTTTTAGGTATTTTATTCTTTTTTAAGCAATTGTGAATGGAATTGTTTTCTCAGTTTCCATTTCTGATAGTGCATTATTGGTGTTTGAAAATGCAACCACTTTCTGGATATTTATTTTGTATCCTGATACTTTACTGAATTCATTTTTCAGTTGTAGTAGTTTTCTGGTGAAATCTTTAGGGTTCTCCATATAACATCATCTGGAAATAATGACAGTTTTCCTTTTTTATTTGAATGCCTTTTATTTCTTCTTCTTGTCTGATGGCTGTGGCTAGGACTTCCAGTACTATGTTGAATAAGAGTGGTGAAAGTGGACTTCCCTCTCTTATTCCTGATCTTAAGGGAAATTCCTTTAGTTCTTGCCCATTGAGTATGATATATGGGTTTGTCATGTATGACCTAATTACACTGAAGTGTGTTCCTTCTACTCCCACTTTGCTGAGAGTTTTTATCATAAACTGAAGGCCCAGTGCATGAGATTCGTGCATTCCAGGGGGGTCCCTCTGCCTAGCCTGCACCCTTTTGCAGTCCGGGAGCCCTCTCACAGTCTGAGACTCCTTGCTCCTTACCACCTGCCTCCTCGCTGCTCCTTAGCGCTGCCTTGAGGCAGGAGAGGCTCCTTCCACCACAGTTGCACTCGCCAACTGTGAGCCTGGCTTCTGGCTGAGCAGTGCTTCCCCCTTCCTTCCTCCCCGCTCCCTTCACCCTATGGGAGCTCATGACCACCAGGGGACAGCTCCGGTGTTGAGTGTGTGTCCCCTGGTGGTCAATGCATGTCATAGCGACTGGTGGTTCCACAGTTCAGTTGATTTGCATATTGGCCTGTTATTATATAGGATAGGTGCTATATTTTATAAAATGCTTTTTCTGTATTTATTGAAATGATCAGGTGGCTTGTATCCTTCAATTTGTTTATGTGGTGTATCACATTTATTGTTTTGCAGATACTGTACAAATCTTGCTGGGCTGGAATAAATCCTACTTGATCATGGTATATGATATTTTTAATGTATTGCTGCATTTAGTTTGCTAATATTTTGTTGAGGATTTTAGTATCTATATTCATCAGGGATATTGACCTATAATTTTCTTTCATTATAGTGTCTTTATCTGGTTTTAGAATTAGGATAATGCTGGCCTCATAAAATGAGCTTTGGAGTCTTCCCTTTTCTTTCTTTCTTTATATTTTTTGGAATAGTTTGAAAAAGCTAGGTTTAATTCTACCTGTGAAGCCATCCAATCCAGGATTTTTGTTTGTTGAGAATTTATTATTATTATTATTATTATTTATTTCTGCTTCAATTTCATTAGTTATAATTGATCTATTTATATTTTCTTATTCTTCCTGATTTGGTTTTAGAAGATTGGTTTTAAGGATTTATCCATTTCATTCAGATTCTACTTTCTGTATCTATGAATTTGGCTTCTGTAGGTACTTCAGATAAGTGGAATCATACATATTTGTCTCTTTGTTTCATTAATATCATTTAACATAATATCTTTAGGAATCACCCAAGTTGAGCAGGTATTAGAATTTCATTCCCTTTTCAGGCTAAATATTCCATTGAATGTGTTTATCACATTTTGTTTATCCATTCATCTGTCCATAGACATTTGTGTTATTTCACCTTTTGATTTTGTAATAATGCACTATAAACCTGTGTGTACAAATAGCTGATTGAGTCCTTGTGTTATGGACTGAATTATGCAAACACCCCTCCCCCCATTCATATGGTGAAGCTCTAATCCACAATGTTACTGTATTAGGAGATAGGTTCTTTATGAGGTAGTAAGGTTAAACCAAGTTCTAAAGGTGGGGCCCTAATCCAAAATGACAATAGCTTTGTAAAAAGAGGAGGAGAACCTTCACTTTGCCATGTGAGGACACAGCAAGAAGGTAGCTAGCTGCAAGTTGGAAGAGAGTTCTCATCAGAAATCAAATCATGCTGAATCTTGATCAGGGATTTCCAGCTTTGAGAACTGTGAAAAAATAGATTTTTTATTGTTTAAGCCGCAGAGTCTATGGTATTTTGTTATAGCAGCCTGAGCCAACTAAGACATCCCGCTTGCAATTATCTGAGTATATACTCAGAAGTAGAATTGCTAGATTACACAGCAATTCTATGTTTAATTTTTGGAGGCACTGCTATACTGTTTTCCACAGTGGCTGCACCATTTAATATTTCCACCAGCAAGCACAAGGGTTTCAATTTCATCACATGTTTGCCAACATTGATTCCTTGATTGATTGATAATGGCCATCCTAATAAGTAAAAAGTAGTATTTCATTATGGTTTTGATTTGCATTTCCCTAATGATTAGTGACGTAAACCATCTTTTCATATGCTTGTTGGCTATTAGTATATTTTGGGAGAAATGTCTATTCAAGGTGTTTACCAATTTTTTAATTGGGTTATTTGTTTTTGTTGTTGAGTTGCTTTAAATCACTTTTAATAGAGCAATAGTGAATACAAGACATTTTTAATTTTAATTTTAAAAAAATATATTTTTACTGATTTTAGAGAGGAAGGGAGAGGGAGAGAGAGATAGAAACATAACAATGAGAGAGAATCACTGAGTGTCTGCCTCCTGCATGCCCCACAGAGGGGATCAAGCCTGCAATCTGTTCATGTGCCCTGACCAGGAATCAAACTGTGACCTCTTGGTTCATATAGGTCGATGCTCGACCACAGAGCCATGCCAGCTGGGTTACAAAGTACTTTTTTTAGACAAAGTTTCCAGCTTCCATATAATATTAATTTTCCAAAATTTCCTTGCTGTATTTAAATTTCACAATTTCCATTCAGAATTTTTTCATTGATTTTTTTTTATGGTTACTGGGAAGTTGGGATTTTTTATTTAGCATCTGTGTTATGAAATGGTGGTGACTCTACTTTCTGACAAGTGTTCTAATTTAGTTGCTAGTTGGCCAAACCATATTTTTAAAAGTTAAATTTTAGAAAATAATCCATAGCTTCTGTTTCAACTTTAAAATTATTTAAATAGTGATGTTGTCTTCGGTCTTATAACACAAAAAATCTGTTTCTTACCAAATTGGATGTGAGAAGAGAAACAAAATATTTATGACTCTCAACTGAGAAATCTCTCTATATAAAAGCCTAAGTGACTGGCTGACTGGCTGACCAGCTGGTCAGCATGACGTGTACTGACCATCAGGGAGCAGATGCTCAATGCAGGAGCTGCCAAGAGACAGCAACTTTGCAGAGTGCTCTCTCACACTTTGGGACCCCTCAGGGGTTGTTGGACAGCTGGTTTTGGCCTGATCCCCTCAGGCCAGGCCAAAGGATCCCACCTTGCCAGAGGAGCCCTGCTCATTCCACAAATGCCCTTCGAGCCTTGGTGCTGCTCCAGGTGTGGCTGGCAGGGGGAGCGGGGGAACTGCAAAAGGTTGGCTTAGGGCATATCTGGACCATCTCACCCAGTCCCACCAAATGGCCACCTTTTAATTAATTTTCTTCAATGTGCATGGATATTTGCACTAGGCCTCTAGTATCTTATTATCTCTTAGAATGTGTGTGTGTGTGTGTGTGTGTTTGTCTAAGAGTAGGTGACTTAATAGACTAAATTTATTGCCAAAATCAAATTGAATATTGACTTATGTGTTAGTTTTCTATGGCTGCTGTAATAAGTTACCACAATCTGGGTGAGGAGACAGAAGAAAGTAAGGAGGATTGGAGTAGGATCATGGGAAGGGAAAATAAAACCCAAGAACCCAACTAGATGGAGATACTAAGACACTCCAACTGGGCAGGGAAGGAAAGGTACTGTGCAAGAGACATGAACTTTAAAATGTGTGGATGTTGCTAAGAGACAGCTTGCAAATAACCAATCACACACACAAAAATAAGACATATAAGCCAATCCCAAGGATGTTGCTAAGGCAAAATTCTTTGAAAGGGCCAATAAAATTAACAAGCATATATACAAAAAGTGTACTTCTTCTTCTCTCTCCCCCCATTGCACTAGATGCTAGATGCTTGGGTTGATGGCAGGAGATGTGCTCCCTTGTGCCCATGTGGCTTATGGCCATGTAGGTCTTCTCCACACATGGTGTATTAGGCTTTACCTAGATTGGATACTAAACTACTGAATGTAACATGAAAAGGAAGCTCTGGACACTGGCCTGCTCCTGGAACCCAACTGCACATTGTCCAGGACTGGCTTCTCTCAATAAACTTCGTTTCCACTACCATTTTTGTCTATGACTTCCTTCTTCGATTTCATGAGACAATGAACTCGGACATAAAAACCTCACATTTTAGTTTAATTGGTACCTTAAAGGAACACAAACTTGACCTCTTACAGTTCTGGAGGCTAGGAAGCCCAAAATCAGTTTCACTGTGCTGAAATCAAGGTGTTGCAGGCCATTCTCCCTCTGGAAGCTTTAGGGGAAACCCTGTTACCTCACCTTTTCCAGCTCCTAGAGCAGCATTCCTTGCTCTCCTCATGTGCTCTCTTCCTCCATCATCAAAGCCAGTGGCATAACATCTACTTCAGTTGTTGCATTCCTTCTTCTGGATGTGTGAAATTTTCTACTTCTTCTTATAATAATACCTGTGATTTCATTTAGGGGACACCTGAAGAATCTAGACTACTCTCCCTATCTCAAGATCCTTAAGTTAATCACATCTTTAGAAACTAATTTTGCTATGTAAGGTTATATTCATAGGTTTCAGGGATTATGATGTAGCTATCCTTGAGGGACCATTTTCTAGCCTGCTATAACCTACATATGACTCTTTGTTTTTTTTTTTTTTGTTTTTTTTTTTTGATGTCTGGTGCCACATGGGATTGTACTGAGAGACCAATCAGTCTCTCTCTCTCTCTCTTTTTTTTAAATAGCTTTATTGTTCAGTTTATTACTTACATTTTTCCCCAATAGCTCCCCTCCGCCCAGTACCCATCCCACTCTATTCCCTCACCTCCCCCCACCCTCTGTCCTCTCCCATAGTTGCATGACCCCTGTCCAGTCTCTTGCTGTACTTCCCGCACCCTTCCCCTCACCAAGCATTATCAGTCCATTCCCTCTCCATGTCCATGATTCAGTTCTATTCCTCATTTTATCCTGATCCTCTGGTTGCCAATTCACTTGATTTTTAGATTCATTTGATAGATGTGTACCTGTTGTTCGAGATGTACATTTTTACCTGTTTCTTCTTCCCCTTCTCAAATAATATCTTTCAGCATTTCATATAGTGTTGGTTTGGCGGTGATGAACTCCTTCAGCTCTTTCTTATCTGTGAAGCACTTTATCTGACCTTCAATTCTGAATGACAGCTTTGCTGGATAGAGCAATCTTGGTTGTAGATTCTTGCTGTTCATCACTTTGAATATTTCTTGCCACTCCCGTCTGGCCTGCATCGTTTCTGTTGAGAAATCCGCTGACAGTCGTATGGGTGCTCCTTCATAGGTAACCAACTGTTTCTCTCTTGCTGCTTTTAATATTCTCTCTTTATCTTTTGCTCTTGGCATCTTAATTATGATGTGCCTTGGTGTGGTCCTCTTTAGATTCCTATATTTTGGGGTTCTGTGCACTTCTTGGGTTTTCAAGTCAATTTCTTTCACCAGGTGGGGGAAGTTTTCAGTCACTATTTCTTCTAGTAGGTTTTCATTATCTTGCTCTCTCTCTTTTTCTGGCACCCCTATAATTCTGATGTTGGTATGCTTGAGGTTGTCCCAGAGGCCCCTTATACTATCTTCAATTTTTTGGACTCTTTTGGCTTTCTGCTTTTCCAGCTGAGTGGATTTTGCCTTTTTGTATTTCAAATCTTTGACTTGGTTTTTGTGGTCATCTGGACTGCTTTTAGGTCTTTGTATAATATTTTTTGTTTCAGTCAGTATATGCTTAATTTCTAGTTGGTCTTTTATCATATCCTTGTAAGCGTTGTTCATTTCTTTGTAAGTGTTATTTATTTTGGCATAGTTCTCATTAATTTTATCCGCCTTATCTAGTAGTCTCTTCATAAACCTAATTACTGTGGTTTTAAACTCTATGTCTAATCGTCTTTTTTCCTCCATTTCTTTCACAGCTGAGTTCTTTCCTTTTCTCTGCATTGTTGCTGTTTTCCTGAGTTGGTTCCTTAGCGGTGTGTGATAGGTATCCTGTATCCTCTAAGGAACCAGTGGCTCAGCTTCCTTTGCAGCGCGCAGCGTCAGCCCTAGGTCCGCCCTGCTTGGCGAGCAGTTTGCGTCTATTGGGGGCGCAGCTTCGGGCTTGGGCCCGCCCTGCTTGGGGCGGAGTTTGCGTCTAATGGGCGGGCTCCGTCGGGCTTACATTCGCCCTTCCTGGCTCCCTCCCCGTTTCAGGTCTATGGGGCTCTCGGCGTCAGCTTATCTGTGCTTATCTGTGCAGCTCACGGGTCTCGGTGTTGGGTGGCTATGTAAATCCACCGCTAGTCTCCCCGTTGCCAGACAACTCTGCCTCTCCCTAACTGAGTCTGCACAGTCAAAGACTCACTCAGGGGTGTAAAACAAAGCAGTATGGTGGTCTCCAAGCAAGTAGTTGCGCGTTCTCTGCCCGCGTTCTCTGCCCGGTTGCGCACTCCAATTTACTCGTGCATTCTCCCCAAACACACAGACCTCAGCCGCGCCGGGGATCCTCCTTTCCCCGACCTGGGAGCTCGCCTAGAACTGGGGGGTCGGTGCTGTGGGAGACCTCCGCCCTCCTCTCAGGAGAAAACCAGCCGGGCCGGCTGTCTGCCGCCCGTCCCTCACCGCTCTCTCGCGCTACGAACCTCAAAGCTGCACACCGCTGCTCCCGATTCACCGCCTTTATTCTCATGCGCCGGGATTTCCCCACAGCCAGCTCTCCGGCGATTTCTGGGTGTTGTCTGTTTCGTTGCTAAGTTGTAGTTTCAGAATTGTTGCGTGGACAGCTAGATAGGTGCTCACCTATGCCGCCATCTTAAGTTCTCTCTACATATGACTCTTTGGAATTAAAAAAATACAAAAGGAAGTTGTAAATGTTATACATGTCATTCAGTAAAATTCTCCTGTTTTAATCATGCTAACTGCCTCACATTTTCATTTCCCATTTTGTTCTTAACAACTTGCATTTGGCTTCTGCTCCATAATATTGATACAATGCTTTCAAAAGTGTATCAGTGACCATCGAACCAAATCCTGGAGCATGTCTCCTTTCATCCTTCTCATTCTCTTTAATGCATTCAGCAGACCATTTATTAATAAATGAAACTCTCCCTTTGCTAAATGCCTGAAACACTCACTTACTGGCTCCTCTTCTTCCATCATAATGATTGCAACACTGATTTGGTTTCTTTTATTTTCTTAACAACTGATATTGAAGTCTTTGAGGTTCTGTGCATGGTTCTCTGATTTCTTCCCATACCCAGAATCTTTATCCTCTCTTGGGTTTAACTACTGTTTTAATGAGACTTGCCAACCTTTACCTTTAAATCTGAATTCTAACTATATACCTTTGATGGCCATCTATTTCCTACTCTCTTACAGATCATGTACACATAGATATCTTGTGATTTTCAACCCAACATTCATAAAACAAACCTCATCTCTTACTGGTTAGAAAACACCACCACCATTTCACTAGAAATTTTGGTATCTTATTTCTTGCTAGAGGCCCATTGCATGAAGATTCGTGCAATAGGCCTTCCTTCCCCTGGCTGCCGGCACCGGTTTTCCTCCAGCACCCAGGACCTGGGCCTTCGCTCTGGCCACAGCAGAGAAGCCAAGCCTCTTCAGTCTTCTGTCATCTTCAGTCTTTGCTCCACACCTGTGTATGCACATTAACCTGCCATCTTTGATGGGTTAATTTGCAAACTCACTCCTGATTGGCTGGTGGGTGTTGTGGAGGTACAGCCAATTTGCATATTTCTCTTTTATTAGTTTAGACTAGAGGCTCAGTGCATGAAAATTCAAGCACTGGAGGGGGGTGCCCTCACCCTGGCTTACCACCTCTCATAATCTGGGAGCCCTCAGGGGCAGAAGGTAACCCAGCATTCAGAGAAAGGTGATATTTCCATCACACCTATGCTGCTCTCAGCTGGCCCTGGTTACCTGAACTTCAGGCGGCCCTGGGCAGTTGGGCAGCCACCATCCAAGGTTTGCCTAAGCCTCAGGCCAGCCCTAGGCAGTTGTGCAGCTGCCATCTGAGGCTTGCCTGTACCTCAGGCCAGCCCTGGGTGGCTGGGGAGTTGAGGGGACTTGGGGACTTTGAAGGCAGATACATGGAGTGGCTGGACCTGCCTGGAGGCAGGACCAGCCACGCCGCCTGCCTGCCACCCTGTCAGGGCTGAGGGGACTGGGCGCCACCATCTTGAGGCTGTGAGCACCACTATCTTTGAGGGTGTGACAGTCAATTAGCATATTCCCTCCTTACTGGCTGTGGGCGCCACCATCTTTTGTGAGGGTGTGATGGCCAATTAGCATATTCCCTCTTTATTAGATAGGATAACTATGCTGTGCCCTATGCCAGTGGTCGGCAAACTGAGGCTTGCAAGCCACATGTGGCTCTTTGGCCCCTTGAGTGTGGCTCTTCCACAATACCATGGCCTGGGCAAGTCTATTTTGAAGAAGTGGCATTAGAAGAAGTTTAAAAAATTTGGCTCTCAAAAGAAATTTCAATTGCTGTACTGTTGATATTTGGCTCTGTTGATTGATGTGTTTGCCGACCACTGCCCTATGCTTTTGATTCTTAGTGAAAATAGTTTTGGTTTTGTTATTTTTTACTTATGCAGTCTAGAGCAATGCCATGCAGAGTATGATCAGTAGATCCACAGCATTAGCATTACCTGGAAGCCTTTAGAAAAGCAAATTCTTAGTCCTATCTCAGACTTTCTGAATTACAATCAGTATTTCAGCTATTTTAGCAAGCTCTCCACGTGATTCTCAGGTGTAGTGGTGTTCAATACCACTGGTCTAAAGTTAAGTTTAGACTGGCATCACTCCATGCTTAGATTACTGCAACAGCTTCTTAACAAGTGAGTCTTCCTATTTCCAGTCAAATATCTTATGGGCAATTATTTTCTTTCTGAATTCCTTATTCTCTCTGTCAATCTTATTTAATATCTTATAGCATTATGTATTTCATGTGTGTGAAATATGTGGTAATTTGCCTAGAGGACATGCTTAAGGTGACTGGACAACCAGAATTGACTAATGCACTTCATGTATTTCATTCCTGTTTTGAGTTACAGGCTATATCAGCTATTTTTCTTCTTCTTTTTTTAATGCTCCCACCTCACTGAACTTAGCTACTTCCTAGTAACTTCAAAATAGAAGTATTTTCCATCTAGGAAAGCTGGTGACAGGAAAGAGAATAGCAGAGAGGGGAGGGAGAGAACTGGTGCCCCCAAGTAAATTTGGATTGCAAATATGAGTAGGAATTTTAGCATTGAATGTATTTCTGGAATTTGTCATACATCAGCAGTTTAATTTTTTATTTTATTTTTTAAAATATTATCTTTATTGTTCAGTTTATTAATTACATTGTTCCCTTTTTTTTACCCCTTATAGCTCCCCTCCACCTGGTACCCATCCCACCCTCTGCCCTCACCCCCCTCCACTGTCCTCTCCCATAGTTGCATGATTTTTGTCCAGTCTCTTGCTGCACTTCCCACACCCCTTTTCTCCACAAGAATTGTCAGTCCAAGCAGTTTAATTTTTAAGAAAAATAATTTAAGTAAAATTCCCAAGCCTTTAAGTCCCTTTTAGCTTTCTTCATGAAGCTAGAGTTCACGGCAATGATTTATTTGAAATAAGCTCCTTTTCTATTTTTTCAACATTAGTTATGGCCAGAACACAGGGAGGAGTTCCTTTATTTTTTATTGTTTTTTTTGCAGTATATTTAATAGTAGTACATATGTTTTCCTCCCCCCTCTCATTATCTTCCCCCCAGCCTCCCTTACCCCCCAGCACATGTCCCCACCTGCCCCCCTCCCCGCCCCAGTGTCTTTCATTCATTGGTTATACTCATATGCACGCATACAAGTCCTTTGGTTAATCTCCCCCAGCATCCGCCTCCCATCCACTCCAGCCTTCCCCCTGTAGCTTGACAGCCTGTTCAATGCCTCCCTGCCTCTATATCAATCACTCTCCCCTGTTTCTTTTCTTCAAAAATATTTTGCCTCTGCATACTAGAAATAAATATATAAGAACAAAAAATGTTTGAGTCTCAGTTTCAATGTCCAACTGTTCTGAGTCCCGGTTTCAATGTCAAATAGTTCTGTATGTGTACATGTCAGCATGTGTACATGTTATCCAGATGGTGGACACATCGTGGCAATGTAAGATCCATCCTCTTTGGTTTGGTCTTGGGCCGCCTGCAGCCATGCACAGCTGCTGACTGCTAGCATGGCAAGGTGTCGTCAGTGTCCCCCATCTCTGGACCATCCTCATGACTGGAACAGACCTGTCAGTTCCTCACTGTTGCAGGAACCCACATGGTCTTGGAGTTTTTCTCTGAAAACACACAAACACATTCTCGACCAAAAGTTAACAAAGGGATCCTCTCTGCAAATTAGACTTGGGATTCTTTTTATTTTTGCCTAAATGATTTTCCTTTGGCTTATTTTGACACCATGTGTGTTTTTCATGAGTGTCCTGCTGTTGGCTTTACAAATGGAATTTACTTTTCTGGAGTAAGAATTTTCTACATGTATTTTACTTACAGGATATTTTTCCTTACATGATATTACCCCATTGCCCTTCCCCCTTTTTTGATTAATGGGGGCTTTTGGAAATTTTATCTTGCAGTCTTGGTAGTTTTAAAGTTTAATTTTTGCCCACAAATATGACTGCTTTAGGTTCTTTGGATGTTAGGTAATTTTACAGTGAGATGAACTACTAATAGATATTTTAGTTAATGTTTTAGGAAAAGCTTTTTGTCTAGTACACTTAAATTTTCTTGAGTATTCACTTATTTCACTTGGCCAATTTAAATTAATCTGAAAACTTGATTACTATTTTACTGTCAATTTTAATACTCAAGCAGATATCTTAGTTTACTTTGTAAATATTAGTGGAAAGGAATATTTGCATTTTTGAGTAGGTCCTGAGCATTTCTGGTAATAGACTAAATTTAGATATAGAGCAGCTATTGCTGGCCGAGTCTCTGTCTGCCACTTGGGTCCCGGTCTGAGTTGTGCGTGGGAGGCGAAGCAGCCGTGGGGGTAGGAGACCTCCCTCAGGAGGGGTGAGAATTCAAGTCCCTGCAAGGTTTGTGGGTGAGGGTCTGTGCCCCACCTCTGTTGACCTTTTAGTTCTCTCTTGTTGGCCCCTCTGCGACTGTGCCTGTTTTAGGTTGTTCCTTCCCTGAGGAATCTTACCCGTCTCTGGCTAACCAGCCGTCCTCTGGGGCCAAATAGGGTGATGTGAGGTTCAGTTCTTTCTCCTTTGTAGTCTATGCCCCCGTGGCCTCCACGTCCAGCACCTGCCTTGGGGCAAGGAGGAGTTCCTTTAATTATATAATTAGTATTTGGGAAGAATTTAAGTCTCCAAATAAATTACACAATTAACAAAAACAAAAAAATGAACTGAACATTTGTCAGTGTTGGGGTATATGCTAAAACAGAACACAGTGATGCTTAGGTGAAGTTCTCTCACACTATTCACAGTTTAATGTGGGGGACAGACTAGTAAACAGACACCTACAATATGGCCCACATCAGTATAATTGACTCAAACTCCCTCTGCTTCTAGGATGTCAGAGAAGATCTTAATTCTGCACACATGTACGAGGGGTTCAGCAGTATAAAGACTGTCCTCTGAGGCACCTGCCTCGGTCAGTTCTTCCTTTTCTCTGTCATAAATCCTGAAAGGGTAGATCAACAGGCCAACTTGTGCTGGGAAAATGGTAGTCAAAGGTGTATGAGATTGTTTATAGTTACAAACCTTATTGATTCAATCTAGCAGGAAAAACAAAACAAAACAGGAGTAGGGCACTAACCAAATCATGCCTACTTAATTTCATGACTGGAAGTTAAACTTAATTGTTTTGGCAATGTGTCTAAGATAATAGAGTTAAAATGGTGGATTAACTCATTCATTCATGTACTAATTTAAGAGTCACTTTGAACCTAGACCAAATTGTTCAAAGCTGCACGGAGATAGCTTATATCTTTGACCATTTTAGGTTCAGAAGCCACTTAAACTTGTATATATATATATATATATATATATATATATATATATATATATGATTTCAGAGAAGAAGGAAAAGGGAGAGATAGATAGAAATATCAATGATGAAAGAGCATCATTGATCTGCTGCCTCCTGCATGCCTCACACTGGTGATTGAGCCCACAACCCAGCATATGCCCTGACCGGGAGTCAGTCTGTGTCTAATTGGTTCATAGGTCGACACTCAACCAATGAGCCATGATAGCCAGGCCCTAGAGTTTTCTTGATGCATTAAACTGATGACTCATTCTTTTTTCAAAGAAGATGGTGGTAAGGTAATAAAAGCCATTCAAAATCATTTATTCAGAGGTTTCACCCCTTAATAAATAAAACTATTGATTTAACATTGTCTGGTTAACAACCAATAAGAACTTTGTAGTTTCTCATCCAGATAGCACAAAACCATTGAGAATGATAAACAAAGTTGAATACCCATGATCTAGAGTACTAAATATTCTTTAAATAGTAAAAAACATATTTTCCTCTCCCTCCCTCCCTTCCTCCGTCCCTCCCTCTCTTCTCTCTCTCCTTCTTCCCTCCCTCTCTCCTTCCCTCTTTTTCTTTAATGAAAGTGGAGGGCCAAGGACTTATCCTTTACACATTTCTGACAAATACAACTCTTAAGCATTAGTTTACCTTAAATATTTCTTAGCTATTTCTAAGAAAATAAGGTATAGAGCCAATTTATTTTACATTTTGGCACTAATGCACTTAATCCAAGTGATTAGCTTGAAGCCACATTTTAAAAATGATACCACATAAATTAGTAGAAGCACATTTCAAGAGTACTTCCCATTTGATTTTTACTATGTTAATAAATCCATAACCAACATTCATAAAAGTTGAGTATACAAAGCACAATCCTGGGCACAGCGCATATGATTGGAAAACACTCTTTCCCTTAAATTTACAATGTTCTTGTGGAATCTAAACTAGCATGTAAAACCATGGAGAGCATACATTGCTGCCTGAAAGTAGAAACAATAAATGGGCACTTGACCAAACACGTAGAAAAACAAACAAAAGATTCCTTAATTGTGAAGGCTTGCGAATCAATTCCTATGCTAACTTGTTCTGTTGAATAGCCTGCAGCGCTGCCCGGGTTGGGGGAGTTCCAGACTGATGCTTATGTGAAGCTGTGTTTATATGACATTTAGGAACCATTGGCATGTATCTTTGAAATTTATTATAAGCAGCATAAATCAAACCAATCCTTGTAATAAGTAGTGGCAGCTTTCCACTTCTGCTGAGACATTTTCAAAGCCTCATTTGCCTGGAAATCAGAGGGTGGTAAGTAGGGTTACCGAATATGTTAGGTAATTTTTTCACACTTTCAATTTTATTTAATCTCACCCTTAACCCTACTTCAGATTAATGATATATCTTTTCATATTCTCTTAGAATTTTTTTCAGATATATTAATTAAAAAAATAGTTTCTGCTAATACAATGTTTTATAACCTCTTAACCTTTGTCCCATTGTGATAAATCTTATATCCTCCTTTAATGTTATTTACAGTTTTAAAATAAAACATCATGACAGGCACTATTAATTATAACCATAGATTATTGCACATCTATACATTTCCCAGTCTGCTTTGCGGCTAGGTTGGGGCCATGTGACTATTTCAGGAAAAAAAAAAGTAAAGAAATGATTTCTCGGCCTGGGCAGTTAAGGACCAATGTGCCTCCACCATCTCTTTCTTTCTTTTATCTGGGTAACTGGAAGTGAAGAAATCCAATATGGTGTAGTTGAGGACTGAAGAGCCTGGGCCTCTGAGTCACTGCTTGGCCAGCTGATTTGCATGGAATTGGGATGAATGAAAAATAAATCCTGTGGTTAAATCATTGAGATTTCAGAATTCATTTGTTGCTGAGGCATAACCCAGATTAAATAATACCAATGTCTTGAATAAAATATAAATCAGACAGATGGGATAAAAGGTTACTTCCTATGCCGATTTCACAATCATTGAATGGGGTTTGGAATGAAATTGATGAGTATCTGAGTAGCTCTTTGGGAGTGCTTTAAAACAATGAAGTCCTGGGATAAAGATTTACACTGCCTAAAGAAGCTGTCAAACCTCACAGTAACTTGAAGAACAGTTGTTATTGTTTCAAGTCAAGAAGGATTTATTGAGTATCAATTTATGCAACTACTGTAAATTGCTGGAGGTAAGAAGATGTTCATTCCTCCCCTAAAGAGTATATACTCTGGACTAAATTTTAAATAAATGCATCCTTGATTGATGTCTTCTGGATATGAGGAAAACACCAGGCACTGACACCACTTGGACAAATTACCCAAGGTGCACTTATTTGAGTGATACAAAATGAAGTTAGTATAGTTAGACTATTCACTAGAGATCTACAATGTTACCCCCCAAAAAACATACACACACACACAAATCTTTTTTTAAAAAATATATTTTATTGATTTTTCACAGAGAGGAAGAGAGAGGAATAGAAAGTCAGAAACATCGATGGGAGAGAAACATCGATCAGCTGACTCTTGCACACCTCCAACTGGGGATGTGCTCGCAGCCAAGGTACATGCCCTTGACCGGAATCGAACCTGGGACCTTTCAGCCCACAGGCCGACGCTCTATCCACTGAGCCAAACCGGTTCGGCAACACACACAAATCTTATTTCATGACAGGAAGCACCTGTGAGAACACAGTGGCAGATAGTAGCCTGGTGTGTGAGGGTACATTATACTTTCTGGCCTTGGCAAGGTCATCTCAGCAAGGTCAGCTACATGGGTGTATGACCTTTGCTATTGTACAAAACCTGCACTCAAAAGGGGACTCTGCACTTGAGGTTTAATGCTCTATTGTTACCATGTTAAAATTCTTAATTATTTTTGAGTTTGTGTTCTGTAAGTGAAGTCTGATGGGACAATGAAATATGCACTAAAGCTTGGAGCTTTGGCTCATGAGAGGTCCTGTCTTTGCCAATGCCCTGACTCTCCAGATAGGGTTCTCAGCCATCTGTTCCTCTGCTCTGTTCAGTGATTGCTGTTGCCCTCCATACCTGGGGGGGGGGGGACTGGGTATGGGGAAGATCATTTTGAGACACTTGTATCCTACCCCATCACAAATATCTACAAGTGTCTTTGCGTCTAAAGGACTGAAACAATAAAAATCAAAATAACAACAACAATAAAAAATCACCCTGACAGATTAAGTAACAGACTGCAGAAGGAAAAAAGAATTTAATCCTGACTTTTGAATTTTCATTGTCTGCTGGGCCCTACAAATTCTATTGCTGGCTCTGCATCTGGGCCAGGGGTAGGTTGTCAGTGCAGGAGTTATACAACATTTGATTGCAAGGCTAAAGTCTACTCAAGTGACAACAGCCATTTCCCCCTCTTTCCCCTTCTTCAGCTCCAGGCTAAAAAGGCCTGACCAAGGTACTGTTCTATGAGGCAGACCAGAAAACGGAAAAGCAAATTTACCCATGTGTCTTCAAATGTCATATGAACATGCCCTTAGTCTAGCTATAGTATCGACTTGGCATCATCTAAAATACTTATTTGGTATGAAAAATACTATAGTCATGGTGTGGGCTGGGCCTGGATTAATAAGAACCTGAGTCCCCCGAAATGTGTGTCCAGTGCCGGGGCCCCGCCAGCAGGCGAGAGGAGCCCATGACAGATGCTGGGCGTGGAGGCTATGGGGTCATAGGCTACCAAGGAGACAGAACTGAACCTCACACCACCCTGCTTGGCCCTGGAAGATGGCTGGTTAATCAGAAACAGGTAATATTCATTAGGTAAGGAACAACCTAAAACAGGCACAGTTGCAGAGGGGCCATCAGGAGTGAACTTGGAGGTCCACATATGAGGAGCACAGAACCTCTCCCCCCAAACTGTGCAGGGGTCTGATCCCTCACCGCTTCCCCCATGGTTACCTTGCTTCCCACACCCAGCACAGACCAGGACCCAGGTAACAGACAGAGACTTGGCCAACAGCAGTTGCCCTATATCTAAAGACAGCCTAGCACCAGGAATGCTCAGGGCCTACTCAAGAATGCAAACAATCCTTTTCACTAATATTTACAGGATAAACTAAAATAGTAGTTAGAGTATTAAATTTGACAGTAAAATAGTAATCAAGTTTAAGATTAATTTAAATTCACCAATTGAAATAAGTGAATATTCAAGAAAATTTAATTGTACTGGACAAAAAGCTGTTCCTAAAGTGTCAACTAAAATTTCTATTGGTAGTTCATCTAATGGTAAAAGGGCCTAACATGCAATGAACCTAAAGCAGTCATATTTTGGGGCAAAAAATTATAACTTAAAGTTATCAAGACTGCATTATAAAATTTCCAAAAGCCCCCATTAATAATAAAAAAAGGAAGATGGTGGGGTAATATCATGTAAGGAAAAAATCCTGTAAATCAATTACACCAAGAAAATTTTTACTTCAGAAAATTAATTTTTATTTGTAATACTAACAGCAAGATACCCATGTAAAACACACATGGTGTCAAAAAAAACAAAACAAAGAAATATGGCTCTGACATCATGGAGCTCACAGAGTAATGGGCAATAAGGACATTTATAAAATAACTGCATAATTAAAAGTGTAATTGCAAACTGAGATAAGTACTCGGGGGAGAAAAGGAACAGCCTATAGAGCAGTTAACAGAGGAACCTAACTTAGCCTAGGAGATCAGAAAAGCCTTTCCTGTAAGGTAGTGGTTGAACAAAAGCTGAAGAATCTGTTGGTAATGATGTGAACAGGGCTGGGGATGGAATGGCATGTGCAATGGCATTACAGTGGGATGGTGGTGGGGGAAATAAGGACCATCTGAAGAATTAGAATGTCAGGTCAGAGCTCAGAGAGTGAGAGGAGAGTTTTGTGAAATGAGTCTGAGCCAGGCAATATAGGGCTTGGTAGACTCATAGATAGAGAGTAGGCCAGCAGCTGTTGATGGGGAAGGGGATGGAGGGATTGATCAAAAAAGAAAAAAATAAAGAAAGAACTCATGGACACAGATAACAGTGTCGAGCTTGCTGGGAGGAGGGGGTGTAGAGTGGAGAAGAGTATAGGGTGGGTAAATGGTGATGGAAAAAAGTAGCTAAAAAGAAATATTGGTTTGTAACCTATAGACAATGGGAAGATACTGAAGTGATTTAAACAAGGGCTTGGTAGAACTAGAGTTATGTGCAAAGTCAGACTTATACTTCATAAATGATGACTCTATCTGCTGTGGGAAAATAGTTTGGAAGGAGTTCTAAGTGAAAGGAAAAAGACGTTAGGGAGCTAGTTCAGTAGTTCAGGTAAAAGATCATGGCAGCCTGGATTAATAACGATGATAGTGGAAATAATGATAGTAGAGAGCAAAATCAATAAATCAAATGTAGTTGGAGGTGTCAGAGATCATATCAAATTTTTGGCTGGCATACTTTGATAAATGGTAGATCCACTCATTTAGAGGAAACATAAAGAATCAGGGCCAGAGGTAAATACCAGGCATTTTTTAGATTCCCTAGCTTTCAGAGTGTAAGTGCGGAGGAGATAAATGTAATATAGGTGAGATTTTATAGCATTGGGCTTATAGATGGGTAATTGAAACCTGGTAGATGATGTTCCTATAAGGGGGACAAAAGGAGTGCTGTATCTTGAAAGCAAAGGGAAGAAAGTGTTTTAAGAATGAAGCACTGACTCCAGGTATTGAATGTAACCAAACAGATGATTTAGGAAGAGTACTGAAACCTCAGGGTTTTTATTCATGTTATCAAGAGCTGCTTGGACAGAGTGAAAAATAGGAGCAAATGAGACCACTTTAGGCAGATCTAAGTATGTGTGGGTAATATCAAAACCTTCACTAGTATGCTAGTTTCATCAATCGAAGCCTCACCAGTTTAACTCTGCCATGCATCCCCTTCCAGCTCTTGTATTCTAGGGGATGTATGGCAGAGTTTTAATCTGGTGAGGCTTAGATGGATGAAACTAGCATACTAGTAAAGATTTTGATATTATCACTGAGTAACAAAAATATGTATCTTTATAACTTACACATAAATGAACCTTCTCTTCAAATTTATATTATAATTTCAGCTCTTTCCCATTGTAAGCATTCTTTTAATAATAACTCTTTAACACTCCCTATTACATGACTTCATTCTAGAGACACAAGGTGAATGCTCACAAAATTTTTTGTAAAATAAGAAAAATGTGAATATTTCCAAATTGTTTTCATAGCAATGCTGTCAGATGTAATTCCCAAAGGCTATATCACTAGGTTTGAAGGTAAATTTGCTTTAAGCTTTTTTTGTGATTGCATGTATTCTTTCTTCCAAACGGTTTGTTTTTGGAACAAACACAATGGATGAGTAACATAGAACAGAGTTGGCAGAACATGTTTTTACTTGCATTATAGTAATGCTTTGTTTTTTCAACTCTGTTAAGAGTGAGACAGTTATATTAGTGAGAGAAGCCATGGATCAGCTTTCAACTTTCATAAGCCTACTTTCAATAATATTTGTAAATTCCACTGGCATATTTGTGTTTTTTCTCTTTTTATTATAAATTGATGGAGTTAGTGTTCATAATTGTGGACACATTTGGTGAACTTTCTCATTCTGTGGGCCCCATTACACTAGGCTATTTCTCTCTCTTCTTCCTCCTGTTGCAATAGCTTTATACCTTTCACAGGGATGCATCTAATTTTTTTTCTTCCTTTTTTTTTTCCTCTTTAAACTTTTATTGATATCAGTTCAACTCTTACAGTTATGTAAATGCCTCTTGAGTTTGTATTTTACTCCAGATTTTCCTCCCAGGCACTTGTTTCACTTTTGTTGCATCTCCCAGTGCCCTTATCTCTTTTCTTCAACCCTGTTAACAATTTCCTATTGTTTTTTGGTTTCTATGAAATCACTTTTCCAATTACCAGGTGTACCAGTTAATAATTTGGATTTTATAATAAAAGAAAACACACTAATTTCAAGAGAAACATCAAAAGTGCTTTATTCAAAGTAATGTCCATTGCTAAGCTAAACATTTCCCCATCTTCCAGGTAATTTGTAGATACTGTCCCAATAGAACTTTTCTTGTATTGAAGCAAACCATTCAGAGACCCAGTTTTCCACTTCCTATGCTTTGAAATTCTGCTCAGAAAGTGTGTGCGCCATAGATTGGAACAAGTGGTAATCTGAAGGAGCAAGGTCTTTTGAATACAGTGAGTATTAATACTTCCCAGGCAAGATCTTTTAACTCATCTTTAACTGGTTTTTAAGTGTGTGATGGTGTGTTATCATGGAGCAAAATTACTTTGCCGTGTCTTCTGGTCCATTCTGGTCATTTTACTATCAAAGCGCAGTTCAAATTGATTATTTGTTGTGGGTATCGATCAGTATTAACGGTTTCACCTGATTTTAGAAGCTCATAATACACCACACCTTCCTGATCCCACCAAACAAAGAGCATTATCTTCTTTCCGAAACGATTTGCCCTTGCAGTTGATGTTAATGGTTGATCTGGATCAACCCATGTTATTGTGCAGTTGGGATCCTCAAAATAAATCCAATTTCGTTGCCACTCACAATTCGATGCAAAAAAGATTATCTTTCGTGCTATTGAAGCAACATTTTACTGATGACTTTTCAGTTTTCCATTTGTCTTTGTTCAGTTGATGTGGCACCCATTTTCCTTCTTTTAAAATCTTTCCCATTGCTTATAAACGACCAGAAATTGTTTGCTGAGCAATATTTAATCTTTCTGGAAGTTGTTTTTGAGTTTTACATGCATCTTAATTCAATAAATGCTTGTAATTGTTGGTCTTCAAAGTTTTTCGGTTGACCTGGACGTTCTTTGTCTTTCACATCAAAATCATCACTTTTACAGCGTTTAAACAAAAATTCACAAGTTTCTTGAGATGGAGCATGTTCACCACAAGCTTCCCGAAGTATGCAATAACTTTCAGCAGCACTTTTCTTAAAAATAAAGTAATGAATTAAAACTTTCTGCAAATGCTCTTTTTTTGGCACGAAATTGGACATTTTTAAGTGTAAAATTATCTATGTTGTTAACACCTTCAGCAAATTTTTTGAAGCTTGCTATCAATATAACAAAATAGCATAACTATCAAATCGCATATATATAACCATATGTGTAACTCCATCTATTGAAAAAAAATCCATATTATTAACCAGTACCAGGACTGGGGATGTGCCCGCAACCAAGGTACATGCCCTTGACCGGACACAAATCTGACCTGGGACTTTATAAAGTCCACATGCCGATGCTCTATCCCACTGAGTCAAACCAGTTAGGACACTGCCTTCATTTTACTTTTCTTTAATCCCCTAAAGCTCCTGATTAGCTCCTGATAAGTAACCTAATTCAGGTACATGTCTTCTGATCAATAGAGAACAAAAACTATAGATAATGTGTTCATACCTGTATTTATTTATTGATCTATCAATTTCATGTCTATTGACTCCCAACGTAGCATATAAATCTTTTAATTGTTTACCCCTCTGCTTCTGATGTTTTGATATTCATATTTGTAGTTTTTATTCTTTTTCCTTTGTCACTTTAATTTATGTAAGCTTTTATTTCTTGTCCTTCAACTCTTTTATTGTTTCTTTCCCCCCACCCAATAGTTTGCTGATTTTTAGGGAGAAAGGAAGGGAGAGGGAGAGAGAGAGAAACACTGATGTAAGAGCCCATCAATAGGCTGTCTCCTGCATGCCCCTGACCAGGGATGGAGCCTGAAACCAGAATGTTCCCTAACTCAGAGTTGAACCAGCAGTCTTTCAGTGCACAGGACAACACCCAACCAAACCAATGGAGTCACACTGGCAGGGGCACTTTTGTTACTTCTTGATTTCCTTTCTTTTAAATGAGAAATCAGTGCCCCCATCATTTCCTCTATCTTTGTTGCAGTCCTCAGTTGCCTTCTATCTGCATCACTTCTAAGTTTTCTGTGTTGTTGTCATTATTTTTACCTCTAAAGTTTTAAAACAAAAAAACCCCAATTGCCTCCATTATTACATTATACTATCTATATATGCCCACAGCTGGGCCACATTACATTTCTTCCTCTCCAGGAGTCAATGCCATTATTCCCAGGCCCTGAAGGAATAGTGCTTTGTTTCCAGGTCTATTGAATTCCTGCTCTTTTTGTTTTGTTTGTTTGGTTGTTAAGGAGAAACAATTGTTAAGGTATTAAAATAATAGTACTATTGACACTTGAACAATGAAGGAGTTGGAGTGCCAACCTCTTGCACTGTAAAAATCTACATGCAACCTTTGACTCTAAAAACTCAGCTGTCCCTCGGTATCCATGGGGGGATTGGTTCCAGGACCCTTGTGGATAACAGAATTTGCAGATGTGCAAGTTTCTCATATAAAATGGGGTGGAACAATGCATACAGTTGTCCTTCCACATTTGAAGATTCCCAACTATAGATAAAAAATATTGTTTTCAGCCATGGCCAGTGTTTCTCTGTGGTTAGAATGTCAGCCTGTCCATGCAAGGATCTCAGATTCAATTCCCAATCAAGGGCCCAGGGTGGGTGTAGGAGGCAAGTAGTTGATGTGTCTCTCACATTGATGTTTCTCTCTCTCTAAAAAGCAATGGCAAAAATATCCTCAGGTGAGGATTAACAAAACAACAAAAGAATTGTTTTCAATCTGCAGTTGGTTGAATCCATGGTTGGGAAACCTGAGTATACTGGGGCCAACTGCAAATTTATTGAAAAAATCAGCATGTATGTGGACCCCTGCAGTTCAAAGCCATGTGGTTTAAGGGTCAACTGTACATATATTTTTGTATTTAAGTTTTATTATTTTTTTAGAGCAGTTTTAGGGACACAACAAAATCTGTACTGTGAAAGGACAGTACAGATATTTCTCATAGGTTCCTTGCCCCCAAACATGCATAGCCTCCCCTGTTATCAACATTTTCCATTATAGTGGTATATTTTTAAATAATTGATAAACCTACATTGATACATCATTATCAGCCACAGTCCATAATTTACATTAGGGTTCATTCTATGTGTTTGAACAAATGTATAATGACATGTATCCTCTATTATAGTATCATTCAGAGTGGTTTCATTGCCATAAAAATCCTCTGTGTTTGCCTATTTATAGTTTCCTCCTCCTCAATTCCTGGCAACCACTGATCTTTTTCCTCTCTATAGCTTTGCCTTTTTCAGAATGTCAGATACTTGGAATATTTAAGTATGAAGCCTTTCCACGTTGGCGTCTTTCACTTAGTAATACATTTAAGGCTCCTCCATGTAGCATTTACATGACTTGATAGCTCATTTCTTTTTTGTGCTGAGTAATATTCCATGTGTACATATACAGTTTATCTATCCACCTACTGAAACACATCTTGGTTGCTTCTAAGTTTTGGCAATTAATAAATAAAGTGGTTGTAGATACCCACGTGCAGGTCTTTGTGGGGATATAAGTTTTCAACTCCTGTGAGTAAATACCAAGGAATGTGCTTGCTGGGTCATATAGTAAGAATATGCTTAGTTTTGTAAGAAACTGTGAACTGTCCTCCAAAATGGCTCTACTGTTTACATTCCTGCTAGCAGTGAATGAGAGTTTCTATTGCTCCTTATCTTCTCAGCACTAGTGACAGTCTGGATTTTGGCCATTCTGATTCATGTGTAGAGGTATTTCACTTAATTTGCATTTTCCTAATGACATGATGTGAAACATCTTTTCATGTATTTATTCGTCATTTGTATATCTTTGTTGGTGTGGTGTCTGCTGAGGTCTTTGGCCCACTTTTTAAATCAGATTTTTATCCATTGTTGAGTTTTTAGACTTTTCTTTATATTTGGATACCAATATCTATCAGACATGTCTTTTGCAAACATTTTCATCCAATCTGTGCCTTGTCTTTTTATTCTTGACAGTGTCATTGGAAGAGCACAAAACTTTAAGTTTAATCCCAGCTTATCAATTCCTTCTTTCATAGATTGTGACTTTGGGGTTGTATTTAAAATTCCATTGCTATACCCAACATCATCTAGGTTTTCTCCTATGTTATCTTCTAGGAGTTTTATAGTTTCACATTTTATTTTAGGTCTGTGATCCATTTTGAGGTGACTTTTGTAAAGGGCATAGATCTGTGTCTGGATTCATTTCCTTTTTGTATGTAGATGCCAGTTGTTCCAGTATGATTTGTTGAAAAGACTATCTTTTCTACATTGTGAATTCATCTATTTCCCTTGGCAGTTCTATTTCCATATAAGTTACTGCTTTGAATTGTTGGCTTTGCTCTCTATTCCTATTTTTGTCTTTTGTACATATTTGTCAACTCTCTGACCCTGTAGCCTTTATGCAGCTAAAAAGGTAAAGCAAATTTACAAATAAAAAAGGTTATAGAATAAAACATAATTCAAACAAACTTCTTTAATATGTATTTTGTTGAAAATAAATTACCTTTTTTTAGATACAATATTTTTACTTTGAATGTCAGCAATTGAGCATTGATCTATGAGGTCATGGTTCAATACCCAGTCCGGGCACATGCCCAGGTTGTGGGCTCAATCCCCAATGTGGGGTGTGCAGGAGGCAGGAGGCAGCTGATGAATGATTCTCTCTCATCATTGATGTTTCTCTCTCTCTTCTTCTTCCTTCCTCTCTGAAATCAATAAAAATATTAAAAAAATAAAAAATACATAAAGAGGGTCTATTATCTATCTATCTATCTATCTATCTATCTATCTATCCCATCTATTATCCATCTATCTATTTAAATCTATTTAATTCCTGAGAAGGGAAAGGAAGTAATTAGAAAATACTGTACTGCAGTTATTAAAAAATGTAGTTGTGCCATTGTTTTTTACTCACAATAGATGACCAATAAAGACTTGATTGTTTCCAGATGAGTAGAGCATTTGTTTTAAAATCTAAAAATGTTTAGAAACTCTTTGTATCTCTTTTTTAAAAAAAATATATTTTATTGATTTTTTACAGAGCAGAAGGGAGAGGGATAGAAAGTCAGAAACATCGATGAGAGAGAGACATCGATCAGCTGCCTCTTGCACACCCCCTACTGGGGATGTGCCTGCAGCCAAGGTACATGCCCTTGCTGGAATCGAACCCGGGACCCTTTAGTCCTCAGTCTGACGCTCTATCCACTGAGCCAAACCGGTCTCGGCTGTATCTCTTTTTGAGGCTGGTCCTTGAATATTTGTTTTCTGACTTGTGCTGGAAAGACCTGTCTGAATGAGGGGTGGGGTGGTGTGGTTCTGTGCTTATGGCCACAAAGTTTGAAGCTGCTCCTCTATAGACCCATGCAGTTCTGACTAATAATACCTGTGTAGGTATTTGAAGATGTGCTGACCTGTGATCTGCTTACTTAAGTAAAAGAAAGTTCTGTTGGCTCATAGCTAAGGTTTTAAAATAATTTTGAAACAATACTGCACAGATTTCATCTCTGAAAAATAAATAAGAACATGACTCACCCTGAACAAATACAAGGTACTTTTTTCTCGTGCTGGAAATCAGTGGAATGTCTCCAACTCTTTAATTCACTTTCACAAGTTATAAAGTTTTGAGAATTTAACCTAAATTGCAGCACAGCTGCAGTGTTTGGAAGCAGCTGCCTGAGCAGGGTGGAACTTGTCATGGTTATTTGAAAGGATCTTTGGGGTTATTTGACAAAATGAAGAGCTTAACAAAAAAACGAAGCTTTTTATTGTTTCTTCCTCCTCTCTATGCCACCCAATATTTTTAATTTGATGAATCATCTGAAAATTACAAAAAGTTGGTTAATGTTAAAATAAAAATATTTTAATAGTTAAGCAAATCCACTCTTTCTCTTCCTCCCACCCCTCATTCCTTGTGAGTGAATCAAAGCAATATAAACATACCTCTTTCAATCAATATAGTTATTTCGTTGAATGCATTTTTTGGCAAATCTTTATATGCTCATATCTGAAAAGAGATTTAGAATTGTCTTAAATCCCTTTTTTTGTGTGTGAATTTTTAAAAAATAGACTTTATTTTTTAGAGCAGTTTTAGGTTTATAGCAAAATTGAGGAGAAAGTACAGAGTTCCCTTATACCCGCTATCCCTTTTCATGCACAGTGTCCCTCACTATCAATATCCTGAATCAGGTGGTGTATCTGCTATAATTGATGAACCTACACTGATAAATAATTATCATCTAAAGTCCATAATCTTGGTTTTGGGCATTCTATGGCTCTGAACAAATGTATAGGACTTGTGTCCACCAATATAGTGTTATACAGAGTAGTTTCACTGCTTTAAAGATCCTCTGTGCTCCATCCATTCATCCCTCCGTCCCCTGTCCTCTCAGCATCCACTGATATTTTTACTTCTCCATAGTTTTGTTTGTCCAGGATGTCACATAGTTGGAATTATACAGTAGGTAGCCTTTTCAGATTGGCTTCTTTCACTTAGTAACATTTAAGTTTGGTCTATGTCTTCACATGGCTTGATGGCTGATTTCTGTTTAGCATTGAATATTAGTCCATGTTTGGATGACCTGCAGTTCATCTACCCATTCATCAACTGAAGGACATCATGGTTGCTTCCAAATTTTGGCAATGATGAATAAAGCTGTTATAAATATCCATGTGCAGGTTTTTGGCTGGACATAATTTTTAACTCCTTTGGGAAAATACCAAAGAGTAATACTACTAGATTATATGGTAAGAGTATGTTTAGTTTATAGGAAACTGCATTTTACATGCCCACCAGAAATGAATGAGAATTATTGGTGAGATATACACGCACACCAGTGGACACAAGACACTGTGAGGTCAGGATGAGGGCATGCAACAGGGGATAGGGGAGTCTGGGGGAAGGTCAATGGGGGAAAAAAAAGAGATATATGTACTAATATATGTAATACTTTAAACAATAAAAAATGAAAAAAATACATTTATTTTAAATTTTACAACAACCTTATAAAATGGGTATTAGATTAATGCAAAAGTGGTCAGGCTCAAGGAGACAGATTATCCTGAAGCTAAGAAGTTAGTCCGAAGTCTGTTCTCATGCAAAACTTTGCATTATGTCTTCTGTGCCATGCTGCCTACTCTAACCATTCTTTTATTATTCTCTTATTAATTTTTTCTCTGTTTTATTTAATTTTTTACCTTCCCCCTGCCTCCCCTAACCCCCGGCACATGCCCTCACCCCACCCCCAGAGTGTCTTGTGTCTATTGGTTATGCTTACATGTATGCAAACAAGTCATGCTGCCTACTCTAAATATAAACCATGATACACACACACAATATTTATAAATCCATTAAGTTGAACTATTTTTTCTAAATAATCTTGAAATATTATAACCAGCCATTCCTTGTGTTTATTGTATATATGTTGAAAATGAAGTCTAGTTGCTTGAGTAATATGTTTGGGAAGCCACACAATTAATTAATGGTAGAGCTCGTTTTGTCCTAAGGTCTCTTGACTTTGGATTTAGCACTGGTAAGACTGATTTTCATAGGTTGTTTATGGGATTGTGTTGCTACATTATATTGGCTTTTATTTTTAAAAAGTTATATCAAATTTGGCTTTAAAAATAAAGTTTTGCTCTATTTGTCTATGTAGATTATTAAATTAACAGATAAATTCAGATTTGAATAGCTTGAAAAACTGGAGTATTTACACATGAGAATTCACGCAGAAAGGTTTTAGTGTATGTCATAATAACAAAGAGAATTGATTCTAGTTGCCACAATAGATTGTTCTATTTATCTAGAACCCCTCCAGTGCAGCTCATGCTTAAATAACAATAAAACTTCCATCTTCCCTCTCCTGTTTTTTCACTGCTCTCTGCTCCTCACATTTAGGTTCAACAAATATTTATAGGTCATCTACTTTGGGCCAGACTGTGTGTGAGTGAAAGTATATGGCACAGCATGTGTCTTGCTCAGTCCTTACTGCAACTCTGCAGAATAGACATAATACTGCAGGAAAATAACATAGCTTTCTTCTTGTTAGTAATTATCCCATGGATGTTTTTCTTCTTGCTGATAGGTTGACATTGAACAGTATAAAGTCTCTCATGAAGCCCCTTGTTAACCTATAGATGGTTAACCCCCAAATGGGCTCATGCCATTAGCTCTGGCAGTCTCAGCTTCTCATGTGCCAGAACACAGAGCCTGAGCCCATGATACACCTATTTTTAGCAGCATTTTATATGGCATTCTAGAGCTACAAACTAATTTAAGGGAAATTATGGAGTGTAGGGAGGATTCTTTATAACTTTAGCCATAACACATAAATACCCTTTTTATAAATTACTTAGCCCCAAATTTCCCAAGTGTCTAGTTTATTTTCAGAGGCAAAGGAAGGAAGCTGGTGACCTTTCTGTGTTCTCACAGCCACGAGGCATTTTAATTTAAGGGGAAACAAAATCTGTGAACTACTTTTAAACAATTGAGATTGATTAGCCCTTGTTTATGTAAATTTATGTAATTTAAAATAAACAGTTTGGAAATAAGTCTCGAACATTTTTTTGGTAGGAAGTAGAGAAAGTGGTGATGTAAATATACAAAGTGAGAAGAGATTTAAAAAATATATTTTTAATTGATTTTTTACAGAGAGAAGGGAGAGGAATAGAGAGTTAGAAACAATGATGAGAGAGAAATATTGATCTGCTGCCTCCTGCATACTCTCACCTGGGGATGTGCCTGCAACCAAGGTACATGTCCTTGATTGGAATCAATCCTGGGACCCTTCAGTCCACAGGCCACACTCTATCCGCTGAGCCAAACTGGTCAGGGTAAGAAATGCTAACTGTTGAAGTGCTGGTGTGAACTGCAGGTAGAGTTTCATTTAAAGACTTTCTCTAATCATTGGAGAGATGCAAATCAAAACAATGAGGTACCATCTCACACCTGTCAGAATGGCTGTCATCAACAAATCAATAAATGACAAATGATGGTGAGGATGTGGAGAAAAAGGAACCCTGGTACACTGCTGGTGTACCAGGAATGCAGAATGGTACAGCCACTATGGAGAACAGCATGTAGTTTCCTCAAAAAAACTAAAAATGGAACTACCATTTGACCTAGTGATCCCACTTTTAGGAATATATCCGAAGAAACCAGAAACACCAATCAGAAAGGTTTATGCACTCCTATGTTCATAGCAGCACAGTTCACCATAGCTGAGATTTGGAAACAGCCTAAATGCCCATCAGCAGATGAGTGGATTAAAAACCCGTGGTACATTTACATAATGGAATATTATGTTGCTGTAAAAAAAAAGAAGGAACTCTTACCATTTGCAACAGCATGGATGGAACTGGAGAGCATTAGGCTAAGGGAAATAAGCCAGTCAGAGAAAGATAAATATCCCATAATCTCACTCATTTGTGGGATATAATGAACAACATAAACTGATGAGCAAAAACAGATCCAGAGACAGAGAAGCCTAGATAAGACCATCAAACCTCAGAGGGAAGATAGGGGAGGGTGGAGGTAACGGGGAGAGCTCAACTAAAGGACTTGTATGCAAGCATATAAGCCTAACCAATGGATACAGATACCAGAGGGGTAAGGGCCTGACTTAGGGGTTGGGGGGAGGGCAACGGGGTGAAAAGGACACATATGTAATACCTTAATCAGTAATAAAAAAATAAAATAAAATAAAAAAGGATTTCTCTTGTCTCTCTTATGTAGAGTTCATATCCTCATTCCTATTGGTCTGAGCTATGGATTATTTTTGCATGTGAATGAAATAAAAAAGAATCTTGGCAAGTTTCAATATTTTACATATGTATAACTTTAAAAGGAATATAAATATTTGTTCTTTGTGGAAACTGGGGCTCTGTCTTTCCTCTTCCAAAATATAGTGAGTCAGTCATAGTATTAAATACAAATTTTAATCTGAACCCCTGAGAACCTGAATTCTTACTGGGCATGGATTTTGATAGTGTGTGGCATTCTTCAGTTTCCTAGCTTACAAAGTTTTTGTCCATAGGGTATGTAGAGAGCTCTAGATTAGGAGTCAGGAGGCTTGACTTTGCTATTAACTAGTTGCATGATTTGGACAACCTATTTAAGCTCCATGTGCCTCAGTCTTTGTTGGAGAATAGAAAAAAGAATAACCTGTCTTTGCTGGAGCAAAAACTGGTTATAACCAAAATGTGTTTTATTACTAGTATTTCTTTGATACTACTTTAATAATTCAAATGCTTCTATCAAAACTCACATAGAATACATCAACATGAAAGAATTTGACTTAGGTGATGATGCTGTTATGAATTTCCATTGCAACAGAAACGTATTAAATTTTACCTCTAAAAATTGTTATATCCAGCCCTGGCCAGAGTGACTCAGTTGGTTGGGTGTTGCCCCATGCACCTAAAGGTTGCTGGTTCAACTCCCAGTCAGGGTGAGTGCCCAGTTTGTGGCTCTGCACCCAGTAGGGGGGGTGTGCAGGAGGCAACCAATCAATGTTTCTTACATCAATGTTTCTCTCTCTCTCTCTTTCTCTAAAAATAAAAAAATTATATCTAAGAGTTGAATGAACTTAGAGAATAAATAATTATTATGCAGTTTGTTAATAGACATAGTGCATTTATAATTCTTTGAGGAATCTTTTAATTATTATATCTGAATATTTAGTGGTTTCCTATGGAGCTTTTGCTCTATGGCAGGCAAGGGTTGGCCTGTCAAGGATGCCTTCCCTACTGCCCGAAGTCGGGAATCCTGACCATTGATACATTCTGAGAATGCAGACCACTCAGCACCAGTGCTCCTTTACTTGATGTTATTGAAACTATCTTTGGCACAGGTTAGCATTTAGCTCTGAAGCAGCAATTGCAACACAACATGTCAGATTAAAAAAATGTTTTTATTGACTTTTAGAGAGAGAAGAAGGGAGAGGGAGAGATAGAAACATCCATGAAAGAGAGAAACATCCACAGCTGCCTCCTGCATGCCTCCTTCTGGGGATCTAGCCCCAAACCTGGGCATGTACCCTGATTGCAAATCTAACCTACACCCTCTTGGTACATGGGTCGATGTTCAGCCAACTGAGCCACACGGACTAGGCATCACCTTCACATTTATATGTAAACTAGAGGCCCAGTGCACAAAATTCGTGCATGGAAGCGGGTGTCCCTCAGCCCAGCCTGTACCCTCTCTAATCTCAGACAACCCTCTCACAATCCAGGACTGCTGGCTCCCAACTGCTTGCCTGCCTGCCTGCCTTGTTGATTGCCCCTAACCACTTCTGCCTGCCAGCCTGATCACCACCTAACCACTCCCCTACCAGCCTGTTTGCCCTAACAGCCCTCCCCTGCCAGCCTGGTCACCCCTAACTACTCTCCTCTGCAGGCTTGGTCCCTCCCAACTGCCTTCGCCTGCTGCCCATCTTGCGGTGGCCATCTTGTGTCCACATGGGGGCAGGATCTTTGACCACATGGGGGCAGCCATCTTGTGTGTTGGTTGGAGTGATGGTCAATCTGATGGTCAATTCTTATTAGATAGAATAGAGGCCTGGTGCATGGGTAGGGGCCAGCTGGTTTGCCCTGAATGGTGTCCCAGATCAGGGTTGGAGTTTCCTTGGGGATGGGGCAGCTTGGTTGAGGGGCCTGTGGTGGTTTGCAGGCCAGCCATGCCCCGGTGACCCAAGCAAAGGCCCTGGTATCTTGGATTTATTTATTGTCTACAATTGAAACTTTGTAGCCTGGAGTGGAGCGAAGCCTTCTGCTCTCTCCGTGGTGGCAGCCATTTCTGTTGGGATTTATTTATCTTCTATAATTGAAACTTTGTAGCCTTCAGTGGAGGCCAAGGCAGGCCAGGGAAGGCGAAAAGTTTGGCTTCCTCCATCACTGGGGGCAACCCTAGCCTCCTGCTCTCTCTAGCTCAATGGCTGCTGCCATTTTTGTTGGGATTTATGTATCTTCTATCACTGAAACTTTGTAGCATTGAGTGGAGGCTTGGGCTGGCAAGGACAGGCGGAAAGCTTGGCTTCCTCCCTTGCCAGGAAACCCAAGCCTCCCTCCTATTCTCCCTGGCCACAGCCATTTTGGTAGGGTTTACAATTTGCTTCTGATTGGCTTGTGGGTGTGACTTGGGGGGCGTGGCTTGTGGGTACAGTGGAGGTATGATCAATTTGCATATTACTCTTCTGTTAGATAAGATTATTAAGTCCTAGTTTTTTTTGTTTTGTTTTGTTTTATCTTTATTGTTCATTTCATTAATTACATTGTTCCCTTTTTTCCCCTATAGCTCCCCTCCACCTGGTACCCATCCCACCCTCTGCCCTCACCCCCCTCCATTGTCCTCTCCCATAGTTGCATGATTTTTGTCCAGTCTCTTGCTGCACTTCCCACACCCCCTTTCTCCCCAAGAGTTGTCAGTCCATTCCCTCTCTATGTCCATGATTCTGTTACATTCACCAGTTTATCCTGTTCATCAGCTTATTAATTCACTTGATTTTTAGATTCATTTGTTGATAGATGTGTATTTGTTCTTCATAATTTACACTTTTATCTTTTTCTTCTTCCTCTTCTTAAAGAATATCTTTCAGCATTTCATACAATATTGGTTTGGTGGTGATGAACCCCTTAAGCTTTTTCTTATCTGCGAAGCACTTTATGTGACCTTCAATTCTGAATGAAAGCTTTGCTGGGTAGAGTAATCTTGGTTGTAGATTCTTGCTATTCATCACTTTGAATATTTCTTGCCACTCCCGTCTGGCCTGCATCGTTTCTGTTGAGAAATCTGCTGACAATCATATGGGTGCTCCCTTATAGGTAATTAACTGTTTTTCTCTTGCTGCTTTTAATATTCTCTCTTTGTCTTTTGCTCTTGGCATTTTAATTATGATGTGCCTTGGTGTGGTCCTCTTAGGGTTCCTATATATTGGGGTTTGGTGCACTTCTTGGACTTCTAAGTCAATTTTTTTCACAAGGTGTGGGAAGTTTTTGGTCACTATTTCTTCAAATAGGTTCTCATTGTCTTGCTCTCTCTCTCTTTTGCTGGCACCCCTATAATTCGGATGTTGGTATGCTTGAGGTTGTCCCAGAGGCCCCTTACACTATCTTCAATTTTTTGGATTCTTTTGGTTTCTTGCTTTTTCAGCTGAGTGGATTTTACCTCTTTGTATTTTAAATATTTAACTTGGTTCTTGGGGTGCTCCAGAGCATTTTTAGGTCTTTGTATAATATGTTTTATTTCAGTCAGTGTATGCTTAATTTCTGGTTGGTCCTTTTTGATATACTTGAGAGTCTCCTTCATATCCTTGAGGGTCTCCTTCATTTCCTTGTAGGACTCATTCATTTCCTTGTCGGTCTTACTTATTTCCTTATAGGTCTCGACCTTTTGTAGGAGCCTCTTGAGAAGCCCTATAACCCTGGTTTTGAATTCCATGTCCAGTCGTTTTTTCCCCTCTATTTCTTTCACATCTGATTTCTTTCCATGTCTCTGCATGGTTGCTGCTTCCCTGAGTTGGTCAATTAGCTTTGTGTGATAGACTTCCTACTAGGGACAGTGGCTCAGCCTCCCCAGTTACCTGAGGTAGATATGGGTTGCATAGTCTTGCTGAAGTTAAGCTCAGGTTAATCGTTGTTAGCACTTGGAGGGGTTGACCTCAAGGCCAATTGTCTGTGAAGCTCAGCTGTGCTGATGGGCGGAGTATCCGGGCCAAGCAGACAGCGTTAGCTCTGCCCTATGCGGCCCCAGGGACTCTGTGCCTGGGGCAATGGCTGCCAGCACCTCTGAGAGAGAGCCGCTGCCGAGCTCCACTGGCTGCTGGGGAATTCAGACTCTCCCCAAATGAGTCTGCACACCCAACATCTCACCCAGGGTTGTAAAACAAAGCAGTCTGATGGTTTTCCGAATGAGAGAGCAAGTTGCGAGTGCTCTGTACTAGGTCAGGCAGCTGTGCTGTTCCCAAGGTCACGCACAAGCTCGCCTTTTCCACAAGCCGGCAGACCCTTGCAGCACCCGAGCTTCAGCGTGCCCTCCCACTGTCCAGTTTTCATCCCGTGTGATAGTGGGTTCCCTGGACTTCACCCAGAGCTGGAGAATCAGTCCAGTGGGACGTCTTTGTCTCCCCCGTTCGAGAAAACTGGCCGGTTTTCAGCCACCCGCCCTATCCACTGGCGTGCTGCAAACCTCTCTCTGCGTGAATCTTCAACGCTGTCTGCTGCCGCTCCTCCAAGTCACAGTGTCTTATCTTCACTTTTATTTGTGGAATTTTCACTCGGCCAGCTTTCTGGTGATTCTGGATGGTGTTTGTTCTTTCGTTAAGTTGTAGTTTTAAAATTGCTGTGTATGACGACAAGATAGGTGTTTTACCTATGCCGCCATCTTGGTTCTCCTATTAAGTCCTAGTTATTAACTGGAACCCTGACCATCTCTATGGCCATGTCCTAATAGTCTGTGCTGATTGCACACCTCTTTAAGAGTGTTTTGTTTAGGATATACCTATGAAAGTTTTCTTTTCATTCCACTTCGGCTCTTGAAGGTTTGCTCCTGGCTTCTGTCTTGAGACATTTGCCACAGGTGTATAGATTAGGTGCAACTGACGCAGGAAGTTTGATCATTACAGGACCTACCACCAGCACCTTTTCAGGGTGATTATTTGTAGCCTACTGGTTCAAAGAGATGAATAATAGATGACTCACCAGAGAGCATCTGAAAGAATCTAAACTTTATAGGCTAGTACTTCATCAGAAAGTTCATGTTTTGTGGGGAAACAGAGTTTGTATTCCCAAAGGTGGCTGCCACATTGACCCTTAGATGTTATTTTTGTAGACTTTGTTGTTAAATGTTTGTTATTATCTGTCTTTACTCTCTTTGGTAGCATAAAAAGTTTAGCTTATTCCAGAATATGTTTTGTTTCATAAAAAACTGCTATTAAGGCCAGCAAATGTTTTGTTTAAGCCTAACAACCCACTTTTATTATTATGGACCTTTTTATTTTGTGAAGAAAATACTCCTGTTTTATTCTTTATTTGTATGTGATGCATTTAGATTGTATATATTTATAAAACTAAAACATAATTTGGAAGAAGAATTTAAAAGTTTTTAAAAAGAAGGTTATTTAAGGTTTTGTAAACTTCATGTAAGTTACTTGCTATTAGATAAACATTCTAAGGAAGTATTTTTCTTAGATTATTTTGAGATCTAACATACTGCTTTCTGGCATTCTCTTGAAATTATGAATTTTACAAATCAGACTGTTATAAAAATTAAAAATAGCTTTATTGGCCTGAACAAGTGGGAAAATTAAGACATTTCTTATGTAAATTGCCAAATAACATACCTAAGTATCATTGCTGATCAAGTTTATCCTATCATGTTGATAGCGTATCCCAATGGAGATGGCTTCTTCCAACAAGACAATGTGCCATACCTTGGTACTTGTATTGAGGAGGAGTGACTTCAAGAACATGAGGGAGACTTTATCTTGCTTAGATAGCCCCCACAATCACCAGATATCAATCCAAGAACCATTTGTGGGATGAAGTTAAAAGAGCCATCAGGCAGCTGGTTCCATAACCATCAAATCTCACAGAACTGGACAGTGCTATTCATCAGGCATAGTGTCAGACTCCTTGCATCACCTTTCAACATCTCGTGGAGTCAATGCTAAGAAGAATCACTGCAATATTGAAGGCAAAAGGTGACCCATCCAAGTACCGAAGGGGCAGTTATAAAAATCTGGCTACTCAGTGTATACACATAGTGAAATTATTTCCACTATCAAATTAATACTTTTATCACCTCATATAGTTGCCATTTTTCTTTTTGTGTGGTGAGGATGTTTGTTCACTCTTAGCAAATTTCAAGTATATAATAGAGTATTATTTTTTAAATAATATTTTATTTTTCAGTGACAGTTCATGTCCAATATTATATTAGTTTCAGGGGTATACATAGGATTATACATTTATACATCTTATGAAGTGATCACCCTGGTAAGTCTACTACCTATCTGACACCACACATAGTTATTTCAATGTTATTGACTATATTAGCTATGCTGTACTTTACCTCTTTGTGACTGTTTTTTTTAAAATTTATCTTTATTGTTGAAAGTACAACAGATGTCTCCTTTTTCCCCTATTGACCCTTTCCACTCTGTGTCCATTGGTTATGTATATATGCATATGTAAATTCTTTGGTTAATCTCATCCTGCTCCCCCAATCCTCTTCTGTTGGAAACCAATCCTGTCTCACTAATAGAAAGATATGGACAGGAAGTCTAGGAGGCTGGTAAACAACCTTAATTGCTCTGAAAGGTCAGAGCTAAAAACATTGTTAACTGAAACACCTCTGTTGGTTCTTTGTGTATTTCTGTTGTTGGAATTTCCTGCCTGAGGGCTATGGGTGGATCCCATAGCCTTAATAAAAGGGATGGCCAGGCCAGAGCACTGGGCTGCCGCCTGGCCCCCCATTTCCCAAATTTATGCTTTTCTAAGTCTCTATTCATTGTGTGCGGCCTCCTCCAGATGCTGAACCCTGACATGGGAACCCTGGACACGCAGGACGTGAAAAAGATTTCCACACTCTTCCCTCTGAGATCCTTCAGTTTGTTCCATGCTACCATGTCTCTGGATTTATTTTGTTCATCAGTTTATTTTGATCATTATATTCCACATGTAAGTGAGATCACGTGATTCTTGTCTTTCTCTGACTGGCTTATTTTGCTTAGCATAATATTCTCCAGGTCCCTCCAAGCTATCTCAAAGGGTAAGAGATCCATATTTTTTATAGCTGCATAGTATTCCATTGTGACAATTTTTATAACTGGTAATTTTATAACCAATGATCAGCATTGCTCAAATGAGCTTTTATAAAAATTCTCTTCAGGTTTAGACGCTTGGTTTCCATTTTTTTTTTTTTTTGCAAATAACTGTGATATACAAGTGATTCATTAAATCTTTTCTCATTTAGTCTAGAAGAAGAGAACTTGATGGCATTTGAAGAGCTGGAAATTAAATTGAGCTTTTACATTTCTTTTCCCCTCCCCTTTTTTGGTTAATTCTCACTGAGGAAATTTTTTCCACTGGTTTTTAGAGAGAGTGGAAAGATGGGAGAAGAGACAGATAGAAACATCTATTGGTTGTCTCCTGCGTGTGCCCTGACCAGGGTCAGGGATCAAGCTGCAGCCAGTATATACTCTATCCACTAAGCAAAACCAGCTGGGGCCAATTAAACTTTTCAACTCCTGAGCTTTTAAAGCTAAATACCACCCTGGGAGGGGTAGGGAAGAGCATTCATTGTTCTGGGTGAAAACTCATGAGCTCTGAGTGGGTGGAAAGCAAGTGATTTAAGATTGCTTGACTACGTCCTCTTTTCTCCTCATTTATGTCTTTTCTATTTACTAGACGTTGGTTTCCGCTTCTCTTGTCTTCTAACCTCTGGTCCTAACATTGTTGTAGGCGATGGGAATGGCACCTGTGTTAGGCTGGAGGCGTCACACCAGACCTGGGTTCAGCACCTCAGTACTTGAGTTCTGGCTAGGAAAGAACTCAGAGCCAAGACCCGAACTGTAAGAGAACATTTATTTGGTAAATCACAGAGGTGGAAGAAGAAGTAACTCCTAAAAGAAATGGGCTTAGGAAACAAGTTATAGAGGTAAAAGAAGGACCCTGGGAGCTTGGAAATGAGGAAACTAATCGTCATGTGCTTTTGGGAGAGGGAAAGAAGGGAAAGGCACAGGTGTGCTCCCAGAAGGGAGAGCATGCTGGTTCTCCATTGTAAGGGTTTTAAGAGTAGATATTTTAGGGGAAGTCCCAAGGGAACATCTCAATAGAATATTCAGTTCTCCAGGTGTCTTCTTTCAGGGTTGTAGTCTCCACTGATTGATTGGCCAACTCCAGGGTAGGGGATCATTATTTAATGCAGTTGATCCTGAGTTCAGTCCTGGCTGCTTATGTTGCTTTTCTGGCCTGGAGCTAAAATACAGCTGAGGCCTAGATGTTATCTCTAGGGAGGAAAGGCCAGCAGGTCCAAACTGCATGATCATTATATGCTAGGGGAGCAAATGCCACGAGGGAGGGGGGGGTCCCGGGGGGGTGTCCCTTGGCCCATGGTCCTTGCTCTGCTCATGTCTGTCTAACTGCCCACCACAGCATGAGGCCTGGACAAGAGAAGTTGCTTCAGGATTTGTTGAATCACGGTTTTGCAGTCTTCTGAATCTTGGCAATAAATACTCAAAATAGTTTCAAAGAGTGATGTATCTTTGGTTTATTTATTTCTAAATATTGTAAAGTCACTCCCTCCTTAGAAAATAGACTCATATTTCCTGGAGCCTTAGGAAACCCCTTTATGTATCTTTTGCTTTGCAGATAACTCTTTGCTACTACAGACTTGTTTTTGTAGTTTTAATTTTTAAGTGAAACACTTGGAATAAGGGAGCCTTTTGAAGTCTTTTCTTGTTAATTCAGTCTGTAAACACATTGCAGGAACTGCTGCTGTAGAAAGAGTCTTAAAGCAAAAATAAAACTTAGAAAATTTGGAGCAAACTGGCAACACTTTGTTTTATCCAAAAAAGAAATCCTTATGGCATCATAATTGGAACCCAATGTATTTGGAGCCAGACAGCTTGCCCTTGGCTTTGGAGGTCAGCAGGCTGGTCTCCAATCACCACAGCCTAAGCCAGCCCTATAATGAAAGAGGAAAGCACATGAGGAAAACTTTGGAAAGCCCCTATCTCTGTTTATGTGTTTTCCTTTACCTAGTTTGTAATAATGAGACTTTTTTTTTTTTTACATTCTGTACATTGTACTTGCAATGGTTTTCTGAAACCTAATATTTATCCCTTGTCTATACATACATTAGATGAATCCTGTAACATAAAGAAGCTTGTAGAGGGTCAGTGTAGTATTTTATAGAGCCCAACATTTTGCTTTTAAGTAATGACATTAAGCTATTGCATGGGGGAGGATGGCAGTGACCTCCACTGAGGCCACATATGGATATCAGAAATATGTGGTCCTTGTTCAGCTTCACATGTAATTATATAGAAGTTTGAAGCATGAATTAAAGAATACCTAAAATAAAATATTAAGTAAAGAACTTGTCTTTGGTTTTCTTGAGATTATCTGAAATGGCGAGTTTTATATTCCAGGTCAAGAAATGTGCCCACTTTGAAATTTTGTGCTTGATAACAAAGTGTAAATATTTTTGTCACTAAGTGGACATATGAATTAGAAGGCCCTGAAATATTAAATATCATGGGATATAGGTTTCTAAACTAATATAAAAGAAATTGAAAACATATAGAATAAACTTGCTCCCAAATCAGTGATTCTGAACCTTGATCGAATATAGATTGACATGGAGAGCTTTAATTGTTTCCAGAGACCTACCCACTTGGATCAAAGGGAGCTTGGCTCTCTCCTCTTTGGCTCTTGTTATACTCTCAAGAAAGAAAGCAGTGTTGAAGCAAAGCAAATAAACTTATTAAGGAAGCAAAACAAGCAGATTTATTAAGAATATACTTGGCATAAAGCATAAGCAGGCAACTCAGCTAGTTTGATCACCCTGCCTGGTGGAGGTTCAAGTATTTTATGCTTTCTCTCCTATAGGTTCAAGGTTCCACTTTAGATTGTTGTGGCTTTCCCCAGAATTAATGAAAACATCGGGCGATTTTATCTCGGCAAGTCCCAAGACTACTGACTGTTCAGTGAGTGAGATAAACTCCCCCTTTTTTCCTTTCCTCTTCCTTGACCTAGTAGCTATTTATCCTGCTACATTCCCCCCTCAAGTGATACCATCCAAATACTTTTGGGGTTTTGTCATTTGTCCCCCAGATTTCTTCTGTCCTTGGGTTTAGCTTGCACAAATGGTATTAATTGGGTCTTTGCTCTCTATTTTCTCAGGCCAGGGTAATTTAAGCTATGCATTTTATACTTAGGAGAAGTATAAACATTTTACTCTCAAAAGTCCTTGGTTGGGGAAGTAAGGCCTTGTGATTCATAAACTGGCTGTGAGTTGCCCAAAATATTTGTTTAATATTCTTGTCTCAGTTTCCCCATTCCAGTTGCCCAGGAATTTTCCCAGCTTTTTACTATCCTGACACAAAATGACATTGATGTTTGGGTCCCACTCCAGTCTGACTTATCTCATCTTGGATGTGTCCCAGCCATCAGGATTTTTGGAAGCTTTCTTAGGTAAAACTGTTTGATAGGTCAAAATGTATTAAAAAGTATTAATTTTATCCAGGTGTTTCAGAATCAAGTTAAGCAATATCAGATCAAATAACAGCTATCAGCTGCTAAGAAGCATCATAAAGCTCACCCTGATTATTTTCTTAAATTTAATGAAAAATTGTGTACAGTCTTCAATGTCTATTACCCCCTTTATAACTGTAAGCTCTTTGAGTGCAGGGAACCCAAAGCTATATATGGTGACAGACATATGATTGGCCCTTAGATATCCTATAATAGAGGCTCAGTGCTCAAATATTCGTGTACTCAGGGGAGGGGGGTCCCTCAGCCTGGCCTGCACCCTTTCGCAGACTAGGAGCCCTGGAGGGATGTCCAACTGATGGCTGCCACAGGGAGCGGGCCTAAGTCAATCTAGCCTCCGACTGTGGGAGGTGACTGGGGGCCAGTCGGGGGACAGCACCAGCCAGCAAGTGGCTGGCCCCACCTCACATTGCCCCACTGCCAGTGGCCTCCTTCTGCAGAAGATGACCCACAGGCTGATCTGGGATGGCACTGGCCGGTGAGTGGCTGGCCCCTCCTCCTTTGATTGACTCTCCACTACCACCAGCCACTGCTGCCCTCCTGATTGCCGTCTCCTCCCTCTGCCTCCTGGCCTGCCAACTGGTTGTTCTGCCATTTGGTTTATTTGCATATTACTAGTAGGCTTTTATGTAGGATAATAAAAGCCTAATATGCAAATTAACCCCTTTACCATGAGTTTGACCAGTAGTTCAACCAGGAGGTGGGGCTGATTGGCCAGTTGTGGGAAGGGAGGCTCCAGTTAGCGGTGCTGGCAGGCAGCTGGCAGCCACTAGGGACCCTACCTGTGCAAGAATTTCATGCACTGGGCCTCTAGTTATAAAACAGATAAATAAATACTTATAAATAGGTCTTGAAAGTGTCTAATCAAGCTAATATCATGCAAAAATTTGTTCCTATGGGCATGTTATGCCTTTAATTCTTTTAGTTAGAGCATTATCCTGATACATGAAGGTTGCCGGTTTGATCCTGGGTCAGGGAACATACAAGAATCAACCAACGATTGCAAAAATAAGTGGAAGAACAAATCAGTGCCTCTCTCTCCCTCTCCCTCTTCCTGTCTCTCTAAAGTCAATCAACCAATAAATAAATAAAATGTGCTAAACTATTGATTTTTTTACATTTCAGTGTCATGTAAGAATATAAGCTCTGTGAAGGCAAACACTTTGTTTTTTTTTTCCATTGCTCTATCTTCTATGCCCCCAATAGTAAGATTTGAAATATTTGTTAAATTAGTAAGTTATGTATCAGTTATTTTTATTTATTAGAATATTTTAATCTTTATTGTTCAGTTTATTAATTACATTGTTCCCTCTTCCCCCCACCTCCCCATAGTATCCCTTCACCCGGTACCCATCCCACCCTCTGCCCTCACCTTCCCCCCACTGTCCTCTCCCATAGGTGCATGGTTTTTGTCCAGTCTCTTGCTGCACCTCCCACACCCCTTTTCTCCCCAAGAATTGTCAGTCCATGCCCTCTCTATGCCCATTATTCTATTATATTCACCAGTTTATCCTGTTCATCATATTTTTAATTCTCTTGATTTTTATTTTTTATTTTATTTTTTAAAAAATATTTATTGTTCAGTTTATTAATTACATTGTTTCCTTTTTTCCCCATATAGCTCCCCTCCACAAGGTACCCATTTCACCCTCTGCCCTCACCGCCCCACTGTCCTCTCCCTACATTTCTTTCACATCTGATTTCTTTCCATGTCTCTACATGGTGGCTGCTTTCCTGAGTTGGTCGATTAGCTTTGTGTGGTAGATGTCCTCTAAGGGACAGTGGCTCAGCCTCCCTAGTTACCTGTGGTGGATATGGGTTGCACAGTCTTGTTGAAGTTAAGCCTAGATAAGTTGTTGTTCGCATTTGGAGGGACTGACCTTCAGGCCAATTGTCTGTGATGTTCAGCTGTGCTCAGGTTGGATGGGCAGAGTCTCTGGGCCAAGCAGGCAGCGTTAGCTCTGCCTTATGCAGCTCCAGGGTCTCTGTGCTGGGTGGCAACGGCCACCAGCACCTCTGAGAGAGAGCCGCTGCCGAGCTCCACCAGTTGCCGGAGAATTCAGCCTCTCCCCAAATGAGTCTGCACACCCAACGTCTCACCCAGGGTCGCAAAACAATGCAGTCTGATGGTTTCTCGAATGAGAGAGCAAGTCACGAGTGCTCTCTGCGCGGTCACGCAGCTGCACTGTTCCCAATTCACACACACACTCCACACAAGCTCACCCTCTCCACAAGCCCGCAGACCCCTGCAGCACCCAAGCTTCGGCGTGCCCTCCCACTCTCCAGTTTTTACCCCATATGATTGTGGGTTCCCTGGACTTTGCCCGCACCTGGGGAAGTCAGTGCAGTGGGACGTCTTTGTCTCCCCCGTTTGAGAAAATTGGCCAGGTTTTCAGCTGCCCGCCCTATCCGCTGGTGCATGCACTGCTCCAAACCTCTCTCCTTGCGTATCTTCAACACTGTCCTCTGCTGCTCCTCTGATTCACAGTGTCCTATCTTCACTTTTATTTGTGGAATTTTTACTCAGCCAGCTTTCTGGTGATTCTGGATGGTGTTTGTTCTTTCGTTAAGTTGTAGTTTTGAAATTGCTGTGTATGGCAGCAAGATAGGTGTTTACCTATGCCGCCATCTTGGTTCCCCCCCAGTATTTCGATCATATGATTTTTATCCTTCATTCTGTTCATGTGGTGTATCGTGCTTATTTTTTTTTAATTTTTTTATTGATTTCTGAGAGGAAGGAAGAGGGAGAGATGGAGAAATGTCAATGCTGAGAGAGAATCACTGAGTGCCTCCTGCACTCCCCAGTGGGTATTGAGCCCACAATCTGGTCATGTGCCCTGATTAGGTATTGAATCATGACCTCCTACTTCATAGGTGGACTCCCAACCACTGAGCCATGCCAGTCAGGCTCATGTTTATTGATTTATGTGTGTTGAACCATCCTTGCAGCCCAAGGATAAATCCTACTTGATCATCATGTATTATCCATTTAATGTGCCATGAATTTGGTTTGTTAAAATTTTGTTGATAATTTTTACATATATGTTCATAGGGATATTGGCCTCTAACTTTCTTCACTAATAGTATCCTTGTCTGGCTCTGGTGTCAAGATAATACTGTCCTTGAAAACTTACTTGGGAAATGTCCCCTCTTCCTTGATTTTTTAGAAGAGTTTGAGAAGAATTAGTATTGCTTCTTCTTTGGTAGACTCAATGCTTGGTAAATTCATCTGTGAAGCCACCTATTCCTGGGCTTTTCTCTTTTGGAATTGTGTATGTTTGCAGATGGCATGATCTTATACTACTATATAGAAAATACTAGAGACTCCACCAAGGAGGTTTTTGATTATTGATTCAATCTCCTTATCCTTATTGGCTTGTTCATATTTCCTATGTATTTAGGATTCAACCTGGATATAATTATGTTTCTTAAGATTTTAGCCATTTATTATAGGCTATCCAATTTGTTGGTTATCCAATTGCTCATAGTAGTCACTTAGGATCCTTTGTATATCCATTGTGTTAGTTATAATGTCTCCCTTTTGATAAATAATTTTATACATTTGAGTCCTTTTTTCCCATTGGTAAGTCTAGCTAATGGTTTGCCAATTTTTCTTTTCAAAAACTCAACTCTAAATTTTGTTGTTCTTTCCCATTGTCTTTCTGATGTGTATTTCACTCATTTCTGCTCTAATTTTTATTATTTCTTTCTGCTAACTTTTTTTTCTAGTTTCTTTGGAAGTAAAGTTAGGTTGCTTTTTTAGATATTTTTTCTTTTCCTTTTCCTTTTTTAAAATTAAAATTATGGGGGTGACATTGGCAAATAAAATTATATGTTTCAGGGATGCAATTCCATGCTACATCATCTGTATATTGTATTGTGTATTCACCACCAGAAGTCAAGTTTTCTTATATCACCATTTATCCACCCTTTACCCTGTCCTTCCTCCCCCATCTTTTTTCTTAATGTATGGATTTATAGCTATAAACTTCCTTTTTTAGAACTATTTTTGGTATGTTGTGGATTGGATTTTTTTTTTTTTTGCTTTGTCTTTCCCCTAAGATCAGAGACTAAAGAACACTGTCCATTTTCACCACTTCTTTTCAACAGAGTAGTGGAAATCCAGCCAAGGCAATAAGGCAAGAAAAAGAAAAATTATCCACGTGGAAAAGGAAGAAGTGGAATTGTGTATGTTTGCAGATGGCATGATTTTATACTACTATATAGAAAATACTAGAGACTCCACCAAAAAGCTGATAGAACTAATAAACTAATTAAATGAAGTTGTTGGACACAAAATCATTTCTAAATGGCAACAGAGGACTATATAAAAAATAAGATAATAAAACAATTCAATTTACAATAGTACCAAAAATGAAATACTTTGGAATAAATTTAATCAAAAAGGTGATCAACCTGTAAACTGAGAACTATAAAATATTAATTAAAAAAATAAGTTTCTAGACAGTTTTTCTCAGTTGTTGAAGCATCAGCCTGTGGACTGAAGGGTTGTTGGTTTGATTCCTGTCAAGGGCATATACCTTGGTTGCAGGCTCAGTCCCTGGCTCCAGTCCTGGGGCATGCAGGAGGTAATCAATCAATGTTTCTCTCTGTCTCCCTATTCCAGAAGAAGAAGAAGAAGAAGAAGGAGGAGGAGGAGGAGGAGGAGGAGGAGGAGGAGGAGGAGGAGGAGAGGAGGAGGAGAAGAGGGGGAGGAGGGAGAGGATGAAGAGGAGGGGGAGGAGAAGAGGGAGGAGGAGGAGGGGGGAGAGGGAGGATGAGGAGGAAGACGGGGAGGAGAAGGGGGAGGAGGGGGAGAAGGAGGAAGAGACACAAATAAGTTGAAAGATACCCCAGATTCAGGAAGATTTAGTATTTTTAAATGTCCATACTTCACAAAACAATCTAAAGATTCAATGCAATCCCTACCAAAATTTTAATGGCATTATTCATGGAAATAGAAAAATAACCTTAAAATGCATATGAAACAATAGCCAAAGAAATCTTGAGAAAGAACAAAATTGGAGGCATCACACTTCCTGATTTCAAACTAGAATGTAAAGCTAAAGCATGTGCAACAAAAGCAGAATAAATAAGACTATATCAAACTAAAAACAGTAAAGGAAACCATCAACAAAATTAAAAAGGCAACCTACAAAATGGGAAAAAATATTTGCAAATCACATGTCTTATACATTGTTAATGAGAATGTAAAATTGATACAGTTATTATCAAAAGCAGTAGAGGTTCCTTAAAAAAATTAAAAGCAACACTGCCATATGATCTAGCAATCCCATTACTGGGTACATGTTCAAACTAGATGAAATGAGTATAATGAAGAGCTACCTGCACTGCTGTGTTCATTGCAGTATTGTTTATCATAGCCAAAGTACAAAAACAAGCCAAGTAAAGATAAATAACTAAAGATTATACATATATATATAATTCAGTCATAAGAAAAATCCTCTTATTTGTGACAGCATGGATGAACTGGGGAAGACATTATGCTAACTAAAATAAGTCAGATGAGAAAGATAAATACTACATGATTTCACTAACATGTGGATTCTAAAAGTTTAACTCATAAAACCAGAGAGTAGAATGGTTGTTGCCAGTAGCTGGGAGGGTAGAGGAAATGGGGAGATACTTATCAAAGGGTACAAACTTTCATTTGTAAAATGAATAGGTTCAGGGGATCTATTGCACAGCATGGTGATTGTAGTTAACAATTCTGTATTATATACTTGAAAGTTCTTAACAGTAGATCTTAAATGTTTTCATCACCAAAAGAATTGGTAATTATGTGATGTGAGGTGTCAGCTAACACTGATGGTAATCATTTTTGCAAAATATAAATATATTAATCTGTACACCTTAAACTTAGACAATGTTATACAAAAACACAAGAAGATCATTTTAAATCCCTCAGTTATTTAGAAACTAGTGGAGGGAGAACCAAGATGGTGGCATAGGAAAACACCCATACTGCTGCCCAGTACAGCAAATTCAAAACTACAACTAAGGACAAAACGGACATCATTCAGAACCACTGGAGGGCTGGCTGAGTGGACATTCCACAAACAGAAGGAAAAATAAAAGGACACTGAGACTCGGAGGAGCTGCGGAGGACAGAGTTGCTGATACGTCAGAGTCAGAGGTTCGGAGCTGTGTGCAAACAGAAAGGGCGGGTGGCTGCAAACCCGGCTGGTTTTCTTGAAAGGGGAGGGAGACAAAGGCATCCTAAGGCACTGAGCCCTGGTTCCGGGCGAGTCTTGGGGAACCCAGACTAATATGGGGTGAAACTGGACTATAAGGAGAAAACACGCTGAAACTTGGGCGCTGCAAAGGCACACGAACTATGGGAGAGTGCTAGTGGCTGGCTCTAAAGTTCGGGAGGGAAAAAAAACAAATGCCGGACTACTTTGTTTTCCCTTTCCCGTGAGTCTTTGGGTGTGCAGACTCATTTGGGGAGAAACTAGACTGTCTGGCAGCGGGCAGAGCTCCGGGCAGCTTTCTCTCAGAGGTGTGTGCAGCCATTGCCGTGGGGCAAGGAGACCCGGGAGCCGTTTAGGGTGGAGCTGACCAAACCAAGGCTGCCGGCTCAGCCCGGGTACAATGTAATTAATAAACTGAACAATAAAGATTTAAATATTTAACAATAAATAATAAGTAAAGGGTAGTAATTGGAGGAAATATTTTAATAGTGCTATTTTCCCTTTCTATGTAATAAAAGTGTGACAGATAAAAGGTAATGAGTACAATGTATATGAAAATAATACATAATTTCATTAATTAATAAATAACAAAATGATATAACAACAATAACAAACTCATGATATAAAAACAACATTGATGCAAATAATGACTGATAAAGTGATTAAGCTTATTCTAATATCTCCCTGTATACCACATTAACAGTGAAAACACTTTCAGAGTGCTTGACTAATTTCCCTTGGGATAAAGTATTTACAGCTTTAACTTTAACATCACATGCTCTTCAAACTCGAAAGAAAGCTACATAATAACTGACCACGTGTGAAAATGGGTTCAGGTAGGAATATTCCTACTCTGTCTAGAGTTTGTCCTTGTGATTTATTAATAGTGATTGCAAATGCTGGCATCATGGGAAACTGTCGAATTAATTTAAATGAGAGGCCAGTGTCAGATGGGGACAAATCAATTATTGGAATCAGAACAACCTCTCTCTCTGCATTTACCTGAAGGGCATGGGGGTGGCCCCCTTTCTGGCCACACCCCATCTTCCTGGATGAAGGGCTCTCCGCACCAGACTCTGGTCCCGACGGGTGCAGAGTGTGCTGCTGCCGCCGTGGCGAAGCAGTTGGGCATGATGGTCTTGGCCCAGCGGGGACGGTAGGGGACCAGCTATCCGAGGCCAACCAAGGCTACCATGGCACTGCCGTATCGTTCCGCCTGGGCGGGATTCTGACTTAGAGGCTGTCAGTCACAATCCCACAGATGGTAGCTTTGCCCCATTGGCTCCTCAGCCTGCCGTCTCTAAGTTATATTAACCATTCTCTATAAGCACAGTCCTCTGATCTCATATTTGTTTTAAGAGACAACTTTCTGAAACACCTCCAAACATCACAGTACTTGAAACACTCTCCCGCAGTAAGCCTGCCATCAGAACTACATTTCCCAGCATTTTTGGTGCTCCCCACATCCTGCACAAACCAAGAGCACTGTGAACTTTCTCCACCTGGTGGTGGCCACTGGGGTCTCCACACAGCCAGAGAACAGGCAGCCAGCCTCCCTACCCCCATTGAGGATGCTTGGCTGGGGGGCATGCAGGGACCCCTGGGCCTCACACAGCGTCGGCCACCAGGGTATCTGCATGCTCCATCATAGGCACTGGGCTGGGGGCGTGGATCCAAACTGCCGCTTGGCTCACAGCCCTGCCTCACACCTGGTGCTCATTACCCAAGGTGCCCCAGGTGCTCATTTGCATGTGATTCAGTCACAGTAACTGTAAAGAGGGATCTTGCCAGCCCTTAAGAACTGTGTGGGCAGAGCTTATAGCATGGTGCTTGCTTACACGGCAATGTGGCCATGCCCCTGCTGGCCATGCACCCTGTCTGCTGGCCACGCCCCCTGTCCATGCCCCCTGTCTGCTGATGATGCCCCCTGTCTGCTGGCCATGCCCTCTACTCCTGATTGGCTGGTAGCGTAGCAGAGGTACCATCAGTTTGCATGTTACTCTTTTATTAGATAAGATAATGTAACATCTTACTAAATAATCTACAGATTTAAAAAAAAGAAATCAAAACGGAAATTAGAATTAATTTTGAACTGAATTACAGTAAACATAGTATATATTAAAATGTCTATAATGCAATTACAGCCATACTCTGAGGGAAACCTGTAGTTGTTGTTTTGTTTTGCTTTTTATTTTTACAAATGCATTTATTATGTCACTTTTGTTTGGCTCATTGTCAGTACATCTTTATGGAAAGCAGCTCTTTTTATTTATTTTTATTTTTAAAAATTTTATTTTTTAACATATTACAAATAGTAGTACATAGTTCTCCATTTTTCCCCCATTGACCTTCCCCCAGGCCTCCCCTAACCCCCAGCACTTGCCCTAACTCCCCCCGCCCAATGTCTTGCATCTGTTAGTTGTGCTTATATGCATCCATACAAGTCTTTTGTTTGATCTCTTACCTGCCCCCAAACCTCCCATGCCTTCCTGCTATAATTTGACAGTCTGTTTGATGCTTCTTTGCCTCTATCTATTTTTGTTCAAGAGTTTATAATATTCTTTATATTCCACAAATGAGTGAGATAATGTGATATTTATATTTTACTGACTGGCTTATTTTACTTAGAATAATTCTATACAGGTCCATCCATGCTGTTGCAAATGGTAAGAATTCCTTTTTTTTTTTACAGCAGCATAGTATTCCATTGTGTAGATGTACCACAGTTTTCTAATGCACTCATCTGCTAATAGGAATTTAGGCTGTTTCCAAATCAGCTATTGTAAATTGTGCTTCTATGAACGTAGGGGTGCATATATCCTTCTGGTTGCTGTTTCTGTTTTCTTGGGATATATTTCTAGAAGTGGTATTTCTGGGTCAAATGGCAGTTCTATCTTTAATTTTTTGAGGAAACACCATACTTTTTCCACAGGATCTGCAACAATCTGCATTCCCACCAGCAGTGAAAGAGGATTCCTTTTTCTCCACATCCTCTCCATCACTTGTCCTTTGTTGATTTGCTGATGATAGCCATTCTGACAGGTGTGATATGGTATCTCACTGTGGTTCTGATTTGCATCTCTCAGATGATTAGTGACTTTGAGCATGTTTTCATATGTCTCTTGGCCTTCTGTAGGTCCTCTTTCAAAAAGTGTCCAGTTAGGACCTTTGCCCATTTTTTGGTTGGATAGTTTATCTTCCTTCTTTAAGTTGTATGAGTTCCCTGTAAATTTTGGACATTAAACTCTTATCAGAGATAACACTGGCAAATATGTTCTCCCATGCAGTGGGCTTTTTTGTTGTTTTGTTTATGGTTTCTTCTGCTGTGCAGAAGATTTTTATTTTGATGTAGTCCCATTTGCTTATTTTCTTCTTAGTTTTCATTGCCCTAGGAGATGTATTGGTAAAGATATTGCTATGGCAAATGTCTGCTATTTTGCTGTCTATGACTTCTTCTAAGATTGTTATTGTTTCCAGTCGTACATTTAAGTCCTTTATCCATTTGAGTTTATCTTTGTGTATGGTGTAACTTGGTGGGTCTAGTTCCATTTTTTTTCAAGTATCTGTCCAATTTTCCCAACACCATTTATTGAAGAGATTGTCTTGTCTCCATTGTATGCTCTTGCCTCCTTTGTCAAATATTAATTGAGCATAATGGCTTGCATCAATTTCTGGGTTCTCTGTTTTGTTCCACTAGTTTATATGTCTGTCCTTGTGCCAGTACCAGGCAGTTTTGAGAACAGTGGCTGTGTAGTATAGCTTGATATGTGGTATTGTGATCCCTCCAACATTGTTCTTCTTTCTCAAGATTGCTGCAGCTATTCAGGGTCTTTTTTTATTCCAGATGAATTTTTGGAGAATTTGTTCTAGGTCTCTGAAGTGTGCTGTTGGTATATTAATGGGGATTGCATTGAATTTGTAGATTGCTTCGGGTAGTGTGGATATTTTAATGATGTTGATTCTACCAATCCTTGAACGTAGTATACTCTTCCATTTGTTCATGTCTTCCTCTATCTCTTTTTTGAGCATCCTGAAATTTTTTGAGTAGAGGTCCTTTGTCTCCTTGGTGAAGTTTATTCCTAGTTATCTTAATTTTTTGTTCTAATAGGAAGTGGAATTGCTTTTTTAATTTCTTTTTCTGTGAGTTCATTATTAGTGTATAGAAAAGCCATAGATTTCTGGATGTTAATTTTGTATCCTGCTACATTGCCGAATTCATTTATTAAGCCTAGTAGTTTTTTGATGGAGTCTTTGGGGTTTTCTATGTACAATATCATGTCATCTGCAAATAAGGACAGTTTTAGTTCTTCTTTTCCAATTTGGATATCTTTTATTTCTCCTTCTTGTCTGATCTCAATGGCTAGTAATTCCAGTACTATTTTGAACAGGAGTGGTGAAAGTGGGCATCCCTGTCTTGTTGCTGTTCTTAGGGGAAATGATTTTAGTTTTTGCCCATTGAGTATGATGTTGCCTATGAGTTTGTCATATATGGTTTTTATTATGATGAGGTATGATCCTTCTATTCCCACCTTGCTGAGAGTTTTTATCAAGAAAGGGTGTTGGATTTTGTCAAATACTTTGTCTGCATCAATGGATATGATTATATGGTTCATATCTCTCAATTTTTTATGTGGAGTATCATATTTATTGATTTGTGGATATTGTACCATCTTTGCATCCAAGAATAAATCCCACTTGTTCATGGTGTATGATCTTTCTGATGTGCTGCTGGATTCAATTTGCTAGAATTTTGTTGAGGATTTTGGTATATATGTTCATGAGGGATATTGGCCTGTAATTCTATTTCATTATATTGTCTTTTACCTGGTTTTGAGATTAGGGTAATGCTGACTTTGTAGAAAGAGCTTGGAATTGCTCCTTCCTCTTGAAATTTTTGGAATAGTCTGAGGAAGATAAGGTTTTATTTCATCTTTGAATGTTTGGTAAAACTCCCCTGTGAAGCCATCTGGTCCAGGGCTTTTGTTTGTTGTAAGTTTTTTGATTACTGCTTCAATTTCCTCCATAGTTATTGGCCTATTCAGATTATTTTTTATTCCTCCTGTCAAATTTTGGAAGATCGTATTTTTCTAGGAATATGTCCGTTTCTTCTAGGTTTACTAGTTTGTTGAAGTAGAGTTTCTCATAGTATTTTTTTATGATTCTTCATATTTCTCTGCAGTCTGTTGTTATTTCACCTCTTTTGTTTCTGATTTTGTTTATTTGGGTCCTCTCTCCTTGCTTCTTGGTGAGACTGGCTAGAGATTCATCAATCTTGTTTATTCTTTCAAAGAACCAGCTCTTAGTTTCATTGATCTTTGTTTGTTTGTATTTGGTCTCTATATCATTTCTTTCTGCTCTGATCTTTATTATTTCCTTTTTTCTGCTCACAATGGGCTTTTCTTGTTGCTCTCTTTCTAATCTTCAAGTTTCAAAGTTAGATGACTTATTGCCAGTTTTTCTTTTTTTTTTCTTTCTTTTTTTTTTTTTGAGGTAGGCCTGTAAAGAATTTGGAATTGTGCATCATTGTCATTTTATTCCAAGATGTTTTTTATTTCTTCTTTCATCCCTTTGGTATCCCACTCATCATTTAATAGTATGCTATTCTGCTTTCAAGTGTGTGAATTTTCATGATTGTTTTTACTGTATTTTGTTTCTAATTTTATGCCTTTATGATCTGAAAAGATGCTTAATATTATTTCAATCATCTTGAACTTGGAGAGACTTTGTACCAATATATGGTCTACCATATGCACTTGAAAAGAATGTATATTTTGTAGTTTTGGAATGGAATATTCTAAAGATGTCAATTAAGTCCATCTGATCTAGTGAGTCATTTAGGATTGATGTTTATTTACTAATTTTTTGTCTAGAAGATTTATCTAGCAATGTTAATGGGTTATTAAATTTTCCTACTATGATTATGTTGCTATAAATCTCTCTCCTGATATCTTCCAGAAGTTTTTTTTTATGAATTTGGGTGCTCCTACATATATATATTTACCAGAGTTATATCCTCTTATTGTATTGATCCCTTTAGAATTATGAAGTAGCCTTTATCATCTCTTGTTATGGTCTTCACTTTGAGGTCTATTTTGTTAGATATAAGTATTTCTACCCCAGCTTTTTTTTTTTAAATTTCCATTTGCCTGATAGATATTTTTTCATCCCTTCACTTTCAGTCTGTGTGAGTCCCTTGTTCTGAGGTGGGTCACACGATGTCTTTTGATTGGAGCATTTAATCCATTTATGTTTAATGTTATTATTGACTAGAGGCCTGATGCATGAAGATTCGTGCTAGAATAGATCTTCCCTCCCCTGGCTGCTGGCACTGCATTGGCTCCAGCCCTGAGGTGTCCTTCTGCCTTCCCACACTGCCCAGAGGCCCAGAGTGGCTAGGGAAGTGCAGAATTCTTGGTGTCTGTGTATGCAAATTAACCCACCATCTTTGTTGGGTTAATTTGCATACTCACTCCTGATTGGCTGGTGGGTGTTGTGAAGGTATGGTCAAATTGCTTCTTTATCTTTTATTAATGTAGATAGGTAGTTGGTGTAGCCATTTCTGTACTCTATGGCTGTGTTCCTTCCTCCCTTTCTATTTCTCCTTTTTACAGCATTCCTTTTAGCATATCTTGCATTGCTGGCTTGGAAGTGATAAACTCCCTTAGGCTTTCTGTGTCTGAAAAGCTCCTGATTTCCCCTTCAGTTTTTATTGATATTCTTGCTGGATAGAGTATTCTTGGATTCGGTCCTTTGCTTTGCATCACTTTGTATATTTCATTCCTTTCCCTTCTAGCTTGATGTGTTTCTGTTGAGGAATCATTTGACAATCTGATGGGGGATCCTTTGTAGGTAACTATCTCTCTCTAGTAGCCTTTAATATTCTCTCTTTGTTGTTAACATTTGCCATTGTAATTATAATGTGTGTTGGTATGGGTCTTTTGGGATTCATCTTCTTGGGACTCTCTGTACTTGTGTAACATTTTTTCTTCCCCATATCAGGAAAGTTTTCTGTGATTTCTTCAAATAGATTTTCTAATCCTTTCTGCTCTTCTTATCCTTCTGGCATCCCTATTATACATATGTTACTTCATTTCGTGTTGTACCAAAGCTCCTGTGGGCTCTCCTGCTTTTTTATTTTTTTCTCCAGTTGCTGTTTAGATTTGGCTTATCTCTAACTCACTAGTTTGGTCCTTTGCTTCTTCTAGTCTACTGTTGAAACCCTCCATGGAACTTTTTATTATAGCTATATCACTTTTGATTCCTTCCTGATTTTTGCATAGGTTATTGATTTTCTTGTACATCTGGTTTATAAACTGTACAACTATTACTCTACAGTCTTTTTCTGTCATGTTCCATGCCTCTGTTTCACTTATTTCCTTTCTCTGTGAGTCCTTGTTTTCTTTCCTCTGTGGATTGGTCTGTTGTCTCCCCATTCTATCACCAGAAGATTCAAATGCTGAGTTTCAGGGGCCTGGACCATGTGCAGTGGGAGCTTTGTGCCACCCAAGTGTCACTGAAGAGCTCTGACACCAACATGTGGCTGCCATGGATTGGTAGGAGCCATGCTCACCAAGGATCAGAGTTACTGGTACTCAGTGCAGCTTCATGCATGCACCTAGAATTAGGGATCTCACCTGCATTACATTGAAAAAGAGACCCCACTGGTGTGTGCTGAAAATCAGAGTCCCCTAGCATGTGCCAGGAGTCAGAGTCCCCCTTTGCCCAGACCAAGTACAGAATTGAGTATTAGAATTTCTGTTGCTTGGTGTGACTTCATGCCAAGAATCAGGATCCCTATGTGTGCAAGCACCAAGAATTGGAGTCACTAGCTCTTAGTGGGCCTGCACTGGGAATCAGGGATCCCATGCACACATGATGAGAGACAGAGTCAAGTCACTGGTGCTCAGTGCTGCCTCATGTATGAAGAATCAGGGACCCCAGTCTGGTTGGGGGACCAGGTTGCACAGCCGCCCTGTGTCAGCAGGCGGTCCACTCCTGTGCTGCAGAAAATAGACTTCCATGTGCGCTTGCCCAGGCTCAAAGTCAGGTAGTGCAGCCGCCCTGTGTGAATAGGAGGCCTGCTTTCACAGAGCTGTCTAGCAGTGCATTAAGACAAGAAAAAGAAGAAATAAATTTGAAATTCAGAAAAGGTAGAAATAAAATAGTCATTATTTGATATTATTATGATATACTTGTAGAATATACAAAAAACTATAATAAATTATTAGAATAATTAACTTAGCAAGGTTTCCAAATACAAGATAAATCTAACAAAATTCAATTGAATTTCTATACCAATAACAAACAGAAAATAAAATATTTATTAATATCATTTATGATAGTATCAAAATATCAAATCCCTAGGAATAATTTCAACAAAAGATGTGAAAAATTATCCATGTTTGAAATAAAATAAATATATGTAAGAGTCATGCCACTTCTTGGATAAAAAATTTTCATACTGTAAAGTTGTCAGTTCGCTCCAACTTGGCCTAGAGTATTAATAAAAATCCAGTCAAAATTCAACAGAATTTTGTGTGTGTGGAACTTGACAATTCTAAAATTCATCCTATCTAATAAAAGAGTAATATGCAAATTAACCATCACTGCACTACACCCGCAATCCATGCCCACCAGCCACACCACCAGCCAATCAAGAGAAAGTACACAAATTAACCCCAACCAAGATGGCTGGGGCCATGCAGCAAGCAGGAAGGAGCCTTGGGTTTCTCTGGCGATGGAGGAAGCCAAGCTTTCCATGCACCCTGGTGAGCCCAGGCCTCCACTCAAGGCTACAAAGTTTCAATTATAGAAAATAAATAAATCCCAACAGAAATGGCTGCTGTCACAGAGTGAGCAGGAGGCTTGGCTCCACTCCAGGCTACAAAATTTCAATTGTAGAAGATAAATAAATCCAAGATACCAGAGCCTCCACTTGGGTCACTAGGGGGCATAGCCAGCCTGCAAACCACCACAGGCCCCTTGCCCAGGCCATCCCACATCCCAAGGGAATCCCCACTCTGATCCAGGACACCCTTCAGGGCAAACCAGTTGGCCCACACCCTTGTGCCAGGCCTCTATCCTATCTAATAAAAGAGTAATATGCAGATTGACCAGTACTCCGACACATAAGATGGCTGCCCCCATGTGGTCAAAGATCCTGCCCCCATGTGGACACAGAATGGCCACCACAAGATGGCCAGCAAGGGAGGACAGTTGGGGGGGACCCATGCCTGCAGGGGAGGGAAGTTAGGGATGACCAGGCCTGTAGGGGAGGGCAGTTAGGGGCAAACAGGCTGACAGGGGAGCAGTTAAGCACCAATAAGGCTGGCAGGCAGAAATGGTTAGGGCAATTGGGAAGGAAAGCAGAGCAGTTGGGAGCCAGCAGTCCTGGATAGTGAGAGGGGTCCCAGATTGGAGGGGGTGCAGGCTGGGCTGAGGGATACCCCCCTCATGCATGAATTTCATGCACTGGGACTCTAGTATAGAAATATAAAAGGATAAGAATAGCCAAGATGCTCTCAAAAAACAAAGTAGGGCTTATTCTATTAATAAATTTTAATAAATCAATATAATTAAGATAATATGAAACAACACAAATATATGCAAATTGACAAAAATAAAGAGCTCAAAGACAGACCCAATTGTGTATGTCACCGGATTTATGACAAAATTGGAACTATAGAACAATATTTTCAATAAATTGTTCTGGGCAATTGGATATAGAAAAAATATATTAAGCCTGATTCTTACCACACACTGTACAAACACACAGAATCAATCCCTCTGAATTATAGATCTAAATGTAAAAGATAAACAAATAAAACTTCTAGAGTTTCTCTGTCTGATACAGTAGCCACCAGCCAAAAGTAACAATTTAAATTAACTAAAGTTAAATGAAATTTAAAATGTAGTTATTCAGTTTCATGGGCCATATTTCAAGTGCTCAATAACAATTGAAAACAGTACCTGACAGACCAGAAACAGCATATTTCCATGACTGTAGGAAGTTTTATTGGACAGTGCTTTTCTGGAATATAATACAGAACATCATTATGACCTCAGCATTGAAAGGCTGTTTAAACAGAACACACACACACAAAACCTAACCATCAAGAAAAAATCAGTCAACTGCCCTACATTAAGTGTAATAAATTCTATCCATCAAAAGACACCACTAAGAAAAAAAAAACAAGTTGCAAACGGAAGCAGGTATTTATAATACATATTAGAGGTCCAGTACATGGATTCGTGCACTGATGGGGTCCCTCAGCCTGGCCTGCAGGGATCAGGCCAAAACTGGCTCTCTGACATCCCCTGAGGGTTCCTGGATTGCAAGAGGGTGGAGGCCAGGCTGAGGGACCCCACCAGTGCATGATCAGGGCTGGGGATGGACTGCAGGAGGGCCCTAGGGTGTGTCTGGCCCATCTTGCCCAGTCCTGATCAGCTGGACCCCAGCAGCAAGCTAACCTACTGGTCAGAGCACCTACCTGCTGGTGGTCAGTGCACATCATAACTTTTCAAGTTTCACACACATTGAGCTGGTCAAATAGTCAAAGGGAAAATTAGCATATTAGGCTTTATATATATAGATAGTTATCAAAGGGCTTCTATCCAAATATGCAATGGACTCATAAAAACTAGTAGGGAGATAACCCTGTAGTAAAGCAGAGACAACCGATTAGTGAAGTAGGCAAGGAACTGAAAAACACTTCAGAAAGAGGATATCTAAATGGCCTACTTTCAGCAGCTGAAAAAATAAAAATTAAAAAGATAATGAGCTACCACTATACATCCAATAAGATGGCTAAAATTAAAGAGGCTGGAAAAAAAACTAAGTATTGCGATGAAGAAGCAATAACGGGAAGGGAATATGTTGCTGGTGAGATGATAAATTAAAATAATCACTTTGGAAAATTGTTTGGCAATATAAAATAAAGTGGAATATATACCCATCTGTATCCTATAAACTAGTTATAAACCAAACAGCAATGTGTACACATGTACGTCAAAAATAAGTACAAAAATGTCCACAACAGCAACATTATTTATAGTAGCCCAGACTAGAAACAGATGATCATCAATTAGTCGTGAGTGGATAAGTAAATCATGGTATATTCAAATAATAGAATAATGTGTACTGAAAACAAATCACAGTACTGAAAATAAATCAAATAAAACCATGTGGAGTCATTTCAAAAATAATATTGAGAAAAAGAACTGCACACAAAAGGATAAATACAGGCTTTGGTTTTTGTTGTTGTTGTTATTTATCATATAACATTCTTTTTAAATGCAGGCAAAAGCAGGAGGTTAGAAGTCAGCATAGTGACTTCTTCGGGGGAAAGGAGGAGACATGAAAGAGGCTTCTGGGATGATAGCAATCTTCTACTTCTTGACCTTGGTGTTTACTTGGATATTTTCTTTGTATTATAAATGCACTGCCTATGTTTTGTGCACTTTTTATGTATGTGTGTGAAATTACATAATTACATGCTTAAAATATTTGTCTCATTCTTTAAAATAAACTTATAGAGACTAACTCTTTAGTCCCTCTGAGGGAAATGTTCCTCTGAACTAGTACAAGTTAGCAACTCCAGCTTTTAAAAATAAAATGAGGAGACTGAGGAATGAAAGCAGTGTTCTAGTTGAAATGAATATGGGAGAGAGTATAGCCCCAGTTGCATAGTCTCTCTCGTTGTTATATAACACTGTTATTTCCAAACCTTGGGGCATAGCTAAAGATCCTTGATCACTTTGGTGTTCAATTAAAAAAGAAATGAGGGGGAGGAACCAAGATGACGGCATAGGTAAACACCTATCTTGCTGCCCCACACAGCAATTTCAAAACTACAACTTAACAACAGAACAAACATCATCCAGAATCACTGGAAATCTGGCTGAGTGAAAATTCCACAAATAAAAGTGAAGATAGGACACTGTGACTCAGAGGAGCAGCGTAGGGCAGCGTTGAAGATAAGTGTGGAGTCAGAGGTTTGGAGGCGTGCATGCGCACGCGAGCGGAAAGGGCTGGCGGCTACAAACCCGGCTGGCTGGCTTTCTCGAATGGGGAGGGAGGCAAAGGCATTCCACTGCACTGATTCCCAAGTTCTGGGAAAAGTCAGGCGAACCAACACTCATACAGGGTAAAACTGGACAGTAGGGAAGCACGCTGAAACTCGGGCACTGCAAAGGTCTGCGAGCTTGTGGAGAGGGCATGTAAACTGAGGAACAGAAGTGTGCGAGCGCTCAGAGAGGACTCCTGACTTGCTCTCTTGTTCAGGAAACCACCAGACTGCATTGTTTTACAACCGTGGGTGAGACGTTGGGTGTGCAGACTCATTTGGGGAGAGGCTGAATTGTCCAGCAGTGGGTAGAGCTCGGAGGCAGCTTTCTCTCAGAGTTGCTTGCAGCCACTACTACCCGGCACAGAGACCCAGGTGCCGCATAGGGTGGAGCTGAGACTACCTGCTCAGCCCGGAGACTCCACCCATCCAACCTGAGCACAGCTGACCATCACAGCCAATTGGCCTGGAGGGCAAACCCTCCTAGTGCTAACAACTATAATCTAGGCTTAACTTCAACAAGACTGTGCAAACCATAAAGGCTGCAGTAAGCCTATCTACCTCAGGTAACTGGGAAGGCAGAGCCACTGTCTATTAGAGAACATCTACCACACAAAGCTAATCAGACCAACTCAGGAAAGCAACCACAATGCAGAGAAATGGAAAGAAATCAAATGTGAAAGAAATGTAGGGACAAAAACAACTGGATATAGAGTTCAAAACCACACTTATAAGGTTTTTCAAGAGGCTCCTAGAAAAGGCTGATGAGCTTAATGAGACCTATAAGGAAATGAACAGGACCTACAAGGCAATGAATGAGACCTATGAGGATATGAATGAGACCCTCAAGGATATGAAAAAGGACCAACCAGAAATTAAGCATACACTGACTGAAATAAAAAGTATTATACAAAGACCTAAAAGTACTCTAGAGGACCGCAAGAACCAAGCCAAAGATTTGAAATACAAAGAGGCAAAATCCATTCAGCCGGAAAAGCAAGAAGCCAAAAGAATCCAAAAAATTGAAGATAGTGTAAGGGGCCTCTGGGACAACCTCAGGCATACCAACATCCGAATTATAGGGGTGTCAGAAAAAGAAAGAGAGCAAGATAATGAAAACCTACTTGAAGAAATAGTGACCAAAAACTTCCCCCACCTGAAAGAAATTGACTTGAAAGCCCAAGAAGTACACAGAACCCCAAAATATAGGAATCTAAAGAGGACCACACCAAGACACATCATAATTAAAATGCCAAGAGCAAAAGATAAAGAGAGAATATTAAAAGCAGCAAGAGAAAAATAGTTAGGGAGCACCCATACGATTGTCAGTGGTTTTCTCAACAGAAACAATGCAGGCCAGATGGGAGTGGCAAAAAATATTCAAAGTGATGAATAGCAAGAATCTACAACCAAGATTACTCTATCCAGCAAAGCTATCATTCAGAATTGAAGGTCAGATAAAGTGCTTCTCTGATAAGAAAAAGCTAAAGGAGTTCATCACCACCAAACCAAATTATATGAAATGCTGAAAGATATTCTTTAAGAAGAGGAAGAAGAAAAAGATAAAAGTGTAAATTATGAACGACAAATACACATCTATCAACAAATGAATCTAAAAATCAAGTAAATTAATAGTCTGATGAACAGGATAAACTGGTGAATATAACAGAGTCATGGACATAGAGAGGGAATGGACTGACAATTCATGGGGAGAAAAGGGGTGTGGGAAATGCAACAAGAGACTGGACAAAAATCATGCAACTATGGGAGAGGACAGTGGGGGGGGGAGTTTAGGGTGGAGGGTGGGATGGGTACTGGGTGGAGGGGACCTAAAGGGGGAAAAAAAGGGGGGAACAATGTTATTAATAAACTGAACAATAAAGATTTAAAAAATCATATGATCATTTCATTATATGCAGAAAAAGCATATAACAAAATTTAACATCCTTTTATGATAAAAGCTCTCATTATATTAAAATAATAAAGGCCAAATATGACAAATTTATAGTTGATATCAGACTCAATTATGAAAGGAACTAATTCTTTAGTGATGTGTTAATTAGATATATGTCAATTCTGATTCTTTTGGTATTTTCACTGCTCCCTCCCTTTATTTTTTATCTGTTTTTTTAATAAAGTTTCTGTTTTTAATCTAGTTGTAATTTTATAATGGAATGTTTCATTTATTTTCATTCTTCAAAGTAAAAATTTTTACTAAAAGTAGCTTTATAAAAGTATTAGAGGCCTGGTGCACAAAATTCGTGGACGGGGAAGGGATGCGTATTCTCAGCCCAGCCTGCACCCTCTCCAATCTGGGACCCTTGAGGGATGTCCAACTTCCCAGTAGGATTGAGCCTAACTGGCAGTTGGATATCCCTCTCACAATCCAGGACTCCCAATTGCTCCCAATTGCTCGCCTGCTTGCCTTCCTGATTGTTCCACATAGCTTCTGCATGCCAGCCTGATCATCCCCTAACCCCTTGATGGCAAACCGATGACACGTGTGTCAGCACTGACACGCAGCTGTATGTGGTCGCATACAGAGAAGTATGGGGCCGCATGCCGAGAAGGACGTTTCATCCTTGGCTACTGCAGGATGAAACATTTGCTGTTGTGTAGTGTAGACACTCTGTGCTAGAGGTCTGTAGGCCAAAACAACAGAACTCTGGCAGAGAGCGTCTAGTTCTGGGACTTCTGGTTAGGCCATTAGGGGATCTTTGACCTCACTTCCGGCTGGCGTAGCAGGTAGCAGTAGAATGCCACAGGGGATGCATTTCTGGGGACCCTGTGATCACCATTACCAGCAACCACATAACCACAGCAACTATCACCCAACCTACTGTTCTGGGGTGTCGTGGATTTCTAATTGACTATCATACTGAGATAAGTGAGGGGGAGGCTGGGAGAGGTGAGGGCCTGTGGAATGGGTGCCAATTCCCGCCATTAGAAATAGTGGCAGGAGGAGAAAAATGGCGGCGGAACGGAGGGATTCGATCTGAGTCTGCTCGCAGGGCAGAGGGAGGGAGCAGCTGAAGGTCGCGCAGGGAGCATTTGTCCGCGACTAGGGGGACAGCTGTGCTCCAGGAGAAGATAGAGGACTGCTGGGCTGGCCTCCCTAGCCTGAGCGGCCCCAGTACTGCTGGGTTCTCTCCCTGAGTCAACTGCGCGAGGAGGCGCGCGGAGGCGGACCACGACATCTTGAACGAGAGGAGCCGGAAAACATACAGCTGTCGTACTCGGTACCGCTGGGCTGCACCGCTGGGGCTCCCGGAGCACCGGCGCCCAGGTGACGCGGAGGCTCACAGAGCCCAGGGAGTGCTAAACTCCAGCTCGGAAAGGTCAGATTTCCCTGGGGGTACTTTGGGCGCGAAACTGAGGGGGCTGGCAGTCTGGGAGATCTGCACCTTGGAACTCAAAACCTGGAGATCTGCACCTGAAATAGAATCTGTGGCTGTTGAAGCTGGTGAACTTGGGAGAGGGCCCTTGGAGCTGGTGGCAGAGTTGATCCCTGGAGCGCAATCGGTTTGAACCTGACAGAGGGGGGAAGCCCGGAAGATTTTGGGAGGGTTCTGGCTGCTAAAACAGCAGTCACCATTAGAGAGGCAGTATTGTTTAGTTCAGGATAAAGAGGACCAATAGACCCAGAAGTCAATCTAGAAACACTGCCACCCAGGGGCCAAATCACAAATTGACTCTTATGTGACAGGGAATTGATTATATTTTCTCTTCGACCTTGGGAAGACAGTCTATTTTCATCTACACTTTAGTATCTTTTACTCTACCACAACTTCACCTTTATACCACCACTCTCTGGCTAACCTTTCCCTATTTAGTGCCTTGTTTCGCTTACACTTTTCCCGCTTTAGATTTACCTAATTCTTTCCCCTTACCCCCTGTTAAAATTTCACCCCACTGATATATCTAATCTCTAACCACCTAATCCAAGTGCATATATACCTCTAACTTCTCTGACTTCACTATCTTAAAGTGTTTTTAGCCCTGACCTGTTGTTGTTGTTTACTTGACTGTTGATTATATTGATTTTTTAAGCAGGTTTATGAGATTGATTTGCTTATTCTGTTATTTTGGTTTGTCTTGTAGTGGGGGTTATTTTTATTTTTGGTGTTGTTTCTTGTTTTGTTGTCCTCATCTGCATTGTTTTTGAGATAGATTTTTGCTTCTGTGTTCCCTCACCTCTCTTGATATTAGTAGTTGTATGTAATTTGTATCAATCTCCAAGTACTTGTTGCAGGTTTGGTTCGGATTAAGGGCTGTCCTATAGGAGTTTTCACCCCACATTTATAATTTACTCCTTTTATTTCTTTTTTTTCTTCTCCCCCTTTTCCCATTATCATTTTGGCATTCCTGTCTTTCTTTTTTGTGAGTGTATGTGTGTGGGGGGGTCTCTTTCTTTTTTGTGTGAGTGTGGGTGTGTGAGTGTCTGTGTGGGTCTGGGGGAGGTTCTCTTTCTTTTTTCCCACCTATCACCGAATTTGCCTTTCTCTGGCGGTCACCTTTATTTGGAATTACAATTACTTTGACTACATTCCGGTTCAGTGCCTGGTGCATTGCACCTGGTTGTGTTGTATTTTGTGCCTTTAAATCAACGCAGGAGAGTGAGAACTACATAACCACATACACAGAGAAGAGAGACCATGGGAAGACAAAGAAATAGCCCACATATGAAAGAAAAGCAAGGCTCACCAGAAAAGGAGGTAAACGAAATGGAAGTTAACAACCTGTCAGAGAAAGAATTCAGAGAAATGGTCATAAGGTGGCTGAAAAGAATGGAAGACAAATTTGATAATATGAGTAAGAACCAAGAGGAAATGAGGAAGACCCAGGAAGAAATGATGAAGAGCCACGAAGAAATGAAAAGTGACATTGCTGAAGTAAAGAACTCAATAGAAAGTATTAAGAGTAGACTAGAAGAAGCAGAGGATCGCATCAGTGAGCTAGAAGACCAGGTAGGAAAAAATAACCAAGTAGAGCAGCTACTAGAAAAAAAAATTAAAAAGCAGGAGGAGAGCCTAAGAGAACTTTGGGACAACATGAAACAAAACAACATCCGTATAATTGGGCTTCCAGAAGGACAGGAAACTGAGCAAGGAATAGAAAACCTGTTGGAAGAAATAATGACAGAAAACTTTCCTGGTATAGGAAAGGAAAAACCCACACAAATCCAAGAAGCTCACAGAGTCCCAAGCAAAATAAACCCCAAAAGACCTACGCCAAGGCACATTATAATTAAATTGGCAAACACCAATGACAAAGTAAGAATCTTAAAAGCTGCCAGAGAGAGACAAAAAGTCACCTACAAAGGAACACCCATCAGACTAACAAGTGATCTCTCAACAGAAACCTATCAGGCCAGAAGGCAGTGGAATGAAATCTACAAAGTCATGCAAAGGAAGGGTCTGAATCCTAGAATACTGTACCCAGCAAGGCTCTCAATCAAAATTGAAGGTCAAATCAGGAGCTTCACAGATAAAAAAGGACTAAGGGAATTCGTCACCACCAAACCAGCACTGCAAGAAATGCTAAAGGATCTGCTGTAAAAAGAAATAGGAAGCGAAGAAGGATCACAGGGGCAAAGAACAAAAATGGCAACATATAAGCACCTATCAATAATAACTTTAAATGTAAACGGGTTAAATGCTCCAATCAAAAGACATAGGGTAATAGACTGGATAAGAAAACACAACCCATGTATCTGCTGTCTACAAGAAACCCACCTCCGAAAAAAAGACGCACACAGACTGAGGATGAAAGGTTGGAAAAAAGTTATTCAGGCGAATGGAAATGAAAAAAAAGCTGGGGTAGCCATACTTATATCTGACAAACTAGATCTCAAAGTGAAGGACATAACAAGAGATAAAGAAGGCCACTTCATAATACTAAAGGGAGCAATTCAACAAGAAGAAATAACTCTTGTAAACATATACGCACCCAATACAGGAGCACCCAAATATATACAAAAACTCCTAGAGGACATCAAGGGAGAGATAGACAGCAATACAATCATAGTAGGAGACTTTAATACCCCATTATCACCATTGGACAGATCCTCTAAACAAAAAATCAGTAAAGAAACATCAATTCTCAATGACTCACTGGACCAGATGGAATTAATTGACATCTTCAGATCATTTCACCCCAAAGCCACAGAATATACATTCTTTTCAAGTGCCCATGGGTCATTCTCAAAGATAGACCATGTATTAGGTCATAGGCAAAGTCTCTCCAAATTCAAGAAGATAGAAATCATATCAAGTATATTCTCAGATCACAGTGGCATAAAGCTGGAAATCAACTACAATAGAAACAATCCAAAGAAATAGAACACATGGAGACTAAACAGCATGCTATTAAACTATGACTGGGTTACTAGAGAGATTAAGGAAGAGATAGAAAACATCATGGAAACAAATGACAATGATAGCACAACAATCCAAAATCTATGGGACACAGTGAAAGCAGTTCTGAGAGGGAAGTTCATAGCTCTACAATCCTACTGCAAAAAACTAGGAACAGCAGCAATAAATTATCTAACGCAACAACTCAAAGAGTTAGAAAGAAAGCAACAAGAAAAGCCCAGTGTAAGCAGAAGGAAGGAAATAGTAAAGATCAGAGCAGAAATAAATGACATAGAGACCAAAGAAACAATACAGAAAATCAACGAAACCAAGAGCTGGTTCTTTGAAAGGATAAACAAGATTGATGAACCTCTAGCCAGACTCACCAAGAAGCAAAGAGAGAGGACCCTAATAAATAAAATCAGAAATGAAAGAGGTGAAATAACAACAGACCCCATTGAAATACAAAGGATTGTTAAAAAATACTATGAACAACTCTACTCCAACAAACTGGACAACCTGGAGGAAATGGATATGTTTCTAGAAAAATATAACCTCCCAAAACTCAGTCAAGAAGAATCTAAACAACTCAATAGACCAATAACTATGGAAGAAATTGAAGCAGTCATCATAAAGCTTCCAGCAAACAAAAGCCCAGGGCCAGACGGCTTCACAGGGGAGTTTTACCGAACATTCAAGGAAGAACTAAAACCTATACTCCTCAGACTATTCCAGAAAATTCAAGAAGATGGAAAACTTCCAAACTCCTTCTATGAAGCTAGCATCACCCTAATACCAAAACCAGATAAAGACGACACAATGAAAGAGAATTACAGGCCAATATCTCTCATGAATATAGATGCCAAAATCCTCAATAAAATTCTAGCAAATCGGATCTAGCAGTACATCAGAAAGATCATACACCACGACCAAGTAGGATTTATCCCAGGAATGCAAGGATGGTACAATATCCGCAAATCAATAAATGTGATACATCACATAAACAAATTGAGAGATAAAAATCACATAGTCATATCAATTGATGCAGAAAAAGCATTTGACAAAATCCAACATCCTTTCTTAATAAAAACTCTCAATAAGGTAGGAATAGAAGGATCATACCTCAACATAATAAAAGCCATATACGATAAACCCACAGCATACATCATACTCAATGGGCAAAAACTACAACCATTTCCCCTAAGAACAGGAACAAGACAGGGTTGCCCACTTTCACCACTCCTGTTCAACATAGTACTGGAAGTATTAGCCATTGCAATTAGACAAGAAGAAGAAATAAAAGGCATCCAAATTGGAAAAGAAGAAGTTAAGCTATCCTTATTTGCAGATGACATGATATTGTACATAAAAAACCCGAAAGACTCCATAAAAAAGTTAGTAGACTTAATAAATGAGTTCAGCAATGTAGCAGGCTACAAAATTAATGCCAAGAAATCTATGGCATTTCTATACACTAATGAACTTACACTATACACTAGTGAACTTACACTATACACTAGTGAACTTTCTATACACTAGTGAACTTACAGAAAGAGAGACTAAAAAAGCAATCCCATTTACCATCACACCAAAAAAATTAAGATACCTAGGAATAAACTTAACTAAGGAGGTAAAAGATCTATTTGTGGAAAACTACAGGACACTGAAAAAAGAGATAGAGGAAGATGTAAACAGGTGGAAGAACATTCCATGTTCATGGATTGGGAGAATCAACATAATTAAAATGTCCATACTACCCAAAGCAATCTATAAATTTAATGCACTCCCCATTAAAATACCAATGGCATATTTCACAGACCTAGAAAGAACTCTCCAAAAATTCATCTGGAACAAAAAAAGGCCCCGAATAGCCACAGCAATCCTGAGAAAGAAGCACAAAGTCGGTGGGATTTCCATACCAGATTTCAAGCTGTATTACAAGGCTACTGTTCTTAAAACAGCCTGGTACTGGCACAAGAACAGACATATAGATCAATGGAATAGAATAGAGAATCCGGATATCAACCCAATCCACTATGCTCAATTAATATTTGACAAAGGAGGCAGGAACATAAAATGGAGTCAAGACAGTCTCTTCAATAAATGGTGTTGGGAAAATTGGACAGATACATGCAAAAAAATGAAACTAGAGCACCAACTTACACCATACACAAAAATAAACTCAAAATGGATACAGGACTTAAATGTAAGACAGGAAACCATAAAAATATTAGAGGAATCTACAGGAAGAAAAATCTCAGACATATGCCAAAAGAACTTCTTTGATGATACCGCTCCGAGGGCAATGGAAGCTAAAGAGAAAATAAACAAATGGGACTACATCAAAATCAAAAGCTTTTGCACAGCTAAAGAAACCATCAACAAAACAACAAGAAAACCCACTGTATGGGAGAATATATTTGCAAATGTTATTAGTGATAAAGGTTTAATCTCAAGCATCTACAGGCAACTCACCCAACTCAATAAAAGGAGGACAAATGATCCAATAAAAAAATGGGCAACAGACCTAAATAGAATCTTCACGAAAGAAGACAAAAGGAAGGCCCTGAGACACATGAAAACTTGCTCAAAGTCACTAATTATCTGAGAGATGCAAATCAAAACGACTATGCGGTACCATCTCACACCTATCAGAATGGCTTACATCAACAAATCAACAAACGACAAGTGCTGGCGAGGATGCGGAGAAAAAGGAACTCTTGTGCACTGCTGGTGGGATTGTAGACTAGTACAGCCACTGTGGAGAACAGTATGGAGATTCCTCAAAAAACTAAAAATGGAGCTCCCATTTGACCCAGTGATCCCACTTCTAGGAATATACCCCAAGAAATTAGAAAGGCGAATTAGAAAGGATATATGTACCCCTATGTTCATAGCAGCACAATTTACCATAGCTAAGATTTGGAAACAGCCGAAGTGCCCATCAGCAGATGAGTGGATCAAAAAACTATGGTACATTTACACAATGGAATACTACGCCGCGGAAAAAAAGAAGGAGCTCCTACCATTTGTAACAACATGGATGGATTTGGAGAGCATTATGCTAAGTGAAATTAGCCAGGCAGAGAAAGACAAATATCACATGATCTCACTCATTTGAGGAATACAATCAATGACATAGACTGATGAACAAGAATAGATCCAGAGACTGAGAAAAGTCCATCAGAATGTCAAACCTCAAGGTAAGTGGCAGGTGGTGGGAGTAAGGGGGAAAGTCAATATATTTGAATGCTTGAACTGAGGTAAGTGATTTGTGTTTTTACATCCCTGACAAAGTTTATATAAAATTATTAAAAAATGGCAGCTAGTCTGACATTGAATTGACATGGCCTAGAGCTTGTCATATCCTATGGAGACCAGTCCTTAGGCTAGGCCCTGCTTAACCTCCCATGACACCATAATACCCTTACATGATATTATTCTACAATGTCATTATAATATTTGATATTTGACAACAGCATATTATACAATTATCCCAAATAAACTTACAAACTAATTCTTTGAATGTTGGGCAGCAACTTAAAAAAGAATAGGAAAGAAATTAATCCCTTTCAGAAGGAATTAAGGCACTGGGAAGGCATCTGAGCATTCTATATTGGCCCTTCTTGCCCTTTCTGCCAAGAGGGACCTTCTTGTTCCTATCCAAATACACACAGCTGATGCCAGAGTTTTCAGTTCGAGCTGTGGCTGAAGCCTTTGGGCAGCTGGCACCATGGATCTGTATCTCGACCAATGGTGTGAGCTGGGCCCTCTCTGGAGAAGAAACCTGGGTCCCCCGAGATATGTGATCAGTACCGGGACCCCGCCAGCAGGCGAGGGGACCCCAAGGCAGGTACTGGACGTGGAGGCCACAGGGGGGCATAGACTACAAAGGAGACAGAACTGAACCTCACATCACCCTGTTTGGCCCCGGAGGATGGCTGGTTAGCCAGAGACGGGTAAGATTCCTCAGGGAAGGAACAACCTAAGACAGGCACAGTCGCAGAGGGGCCAACAAGAGAGAACTAAAAGGTCAACAGAGGTGGGGCACAGACCCTCATCCACAAACCTTGCAGGGGTTTGAATTCTCAACCCTCCTAAGGGAGGTCTCCTACCCCCACGGCTGCTTCGCCTCCCACACACGACTCATACGGGGACCCAGGCGGCAGACAGAGACTCGGCCAGCAATAGCTGCTCTATATCTAAATTCAGTCTATTACCAGGAATGCTCGGGACCTACTCAAAATTGCAAATATTCCTTTCCACTAGTATTCACAGGGTAAACTAAGATTTCTGCTTGAGTATTAAAATTGACAGGAAAATAGTAATCAAGTTTTCAGATTAATTTAAATTGGCCAAGTGAAATACGAGAATACTCAAGAAAATTATAGTGTACTGGACAAAAAGCTTTTCCTAAAACATTAACTGAAAAATCTATTAGTAGTTCATCTCTCTGTAAAATTGCCTAACATCCAAAGAACCTAAAGCAGTCACTTTGTGTGCAAAAATTAAAATTTAAAATTATCAAGACTGCAATAGAAAATTTCCAAAAGTCCCCATTAATCAAAAAAGGGGAGGGGACAGCGGGGTAATATCATGAAAGGGACAAAAAAAAATATCGAGTAAGTAAAATACATCTAGAAAATTCTTACTCCAGTAAAGTAAATTCCATTTGTAAAAACAATAGCAGGACACCCATGAAAAAACACACATGGTGTCAAAATAAGCCAAAGGAAAATCATTTAGGCAAAAATTAAAAAGAATCCCAAGTCTATTTTGCATAGGGGATCCCTTTGTTAACTTTTGGTCGAGAATGTGTTTGTGTGTTTTCAGAGAACAACTCCAAGACCATGTGGGTTCCTGCGACAGTGAGGAACTGATGGATCTGTTCCAGTCATGAGGACGGTTCAGAGATGGGGGACACTGACGACACCTTGCCATACTAGCAGTCAGCAGCTGTCCATGTCTGCAGGCAGCCCAGGACCAAACCAGAGAGGATGGATCATGCATTGACACGATATGTCCACCATCTGGATACCATTGCTGACTTATACACATAATGAATTATTTGACACTGAAACTGGGACTCAGAAAAGTTGGACATTGAAACCGAGACTGAAACACTTTTTGTTCTTATACATTTATTTCTAGTATGCAGAGGCAAGATATTTTTTGAAGAAAAGAAACAGGGGAGAGTGATTGATATAGAGGCAGGATGGCCTTGAACAGGCTGTCAAGCTACAGGGGGAGGCTTGGGTGGATGGGAGGCAGATGCGGGGGGAGATCAACGGAAGGACTTGTATGCATGCATATGAACATAACCAATGAATGAAAGACACTGGGGCGGGGAGAGGGGAAGCTGGGGATATGTGCTGGGGGGTGGGGGAGGCTGGGGGGAGGATAAGGGGGAGGGGGAAAGGAAAACATGTACTACTATTATACTGCAAAAAATCAATAAAAAAATAATTAAAAAAAAAAAGAAATAGTGGCAGCCATCTTAATTTATATAAGGAACGTCATTTTGCAGCATAGTGCAGACTCCATTGCACCACTATTACTGTTGTACATCCTTATTAACCCCTATTTATGCTTATTAACCCTGCCCTTTCCTAAGTGACAGTTACATGTGCCATCTTGTGGTCAGTTAGGCTAGTTAACCCCTAATTGCCTGCAGGGCTAACAGGCTACAATTCTATCTCCTGTCACTGCCCCCACTGATGGAGAACCCAAAAAATAAAAAGCCAAGCTTAAGTAAAGGGAGTGGTAGTAGCAGTAGTTGACCCTTTCAAGAGACATGAACCAAGATGTATGGCAATACAGAAAAAATGGCAGCTCATTTTGCATTCTATGTACTGAAACTGTAGTAAGCAGAATGTAGAATATAAATAGACATTTTGAAACTAATCATTCCCAGCTCTTAAAAAAAGTGAGGATGAAAGGAAGGAATACATTTCCAGGCAGGTACATCTTTATAAGAGCCAATCTAATTCCATCCTTAAATTTCTAAAAGGCTCTACATATTTAATATGTAAGTTTGAGCATTGCTCACTCCATAGCTCAGCATGGAAAAGCACTCAATGAGGGAGAATTTATTAAATAAACTCTCCTAAGATGTGCACCAGTTCTATTTCACGATATGCAGAATAAAGATGCAATTATGAAAAGAATATCTGAGTTACCACTCAGTAGAACTATCATAAAAGACCGAACAATGAGACTGAACACAGATATACATCAATTAAAGAGAGACATAAGTAATTGTAAATATTTTTTTATCTCTCTTGATGAAACTATTGATGTCCCATCACATACTCAGTTGGCCATTATTGGTTGATATTCTGATGGTCTCACAATGAGAGAAGAGTTGATAAAGTTAATATCAGTGCCAACAAGAACATCAGGAAGTGAAATATGTAAGGTTGTTATACGAACATTTTGAGACCTAAGCATTAATATCTCTAAAGTTGTGTCAGTGGCGACAGATTGGGCACCAAACATGGTGGGGGAAAAAGTCGGATTTGTCAAATTGTTTACGGAAGCTATCAGACAACCGATTGTGCCTTTTCATTGTATTATCTATCAGGAGATTTTATGAGCAAAGGCAGGATTCACCTACTTAAACGACTTAATGTTAGTTGTTACAAAAATAGTTAATTTAATGGCTGCTCGCCCTCTTCACAAGTGAGAATTTTCTGCAATTTTACTGGAGGTTGATTCCACCTACAGTAGACTGCTGATGTACAATAATGTAAGATGGCTGAGCCAAGGCAAAGTTCTTGAGTGCTTTGAGGAAATTAAGGTATTTTGAGGATACGGATCTGGGAAACTTTTCTCAGCTCAATGATGATATGTGGGTCAAAACCCTGATATTTTTTTACAGATTTCTTTGGTCATATTAATTAACTGAACTTAAAGTTACAAGGTTTTGACAAAAGTATTGACGTGATGTTTGGATATATAAAAGCTTTCGAAAGTAAACTTAAAATTTTCAAGCAAGATGTAGAAACTAAAACTTTTAAGTATTTTCCTTGAGTAACAAAGTATTTTGAGAAGGCCAATGCAGCTGTACAAAATGAAATGGAACCCTTGCATGTAAAGTACCAGCATGTTTTAGACTTGTTACTTGACCAGTTTAGTGATAGATTTAATCAATTTAGAAGCCTGTAGACCATAAAAATAATTAAGTATCCTGATGTAGTAGTCTACAGTAGTTTGGAATTAAATGGTTTCCAATGGATGCAAATTGATAATTTGGAGATGAAACTTGCAGAATTTCAAGACAGCATCTGGGCTCAGGTGTTTGTTGACTTGAGGTCAAAGCTTGAGAATCTGGAAAGGTGCCGCTTGGCGAATCAAGAGGAGTGCCACTACGAACAGGAAATTTGGAGTGCCTGGAACCGACTACCAGACACTTTTAGCATCCTGAAAAATATAGCAATGGTTTTACTCACAATTTTCTCCTCTACGTACTTTTGTGAGACTTTATTCTCAGCGTTTAATAATATCAAAACCAACAAAAGAAACAGATTGACAAATGAAATTAGTAGTGCTTGCTTGGGCTTGAAGTGTACAAAATACCAAGCTTCAATTGAAGATTTAACCAATGAAATTCAGCAATAAAAAAGTCACTAATAGGCAGGTTAGTTAAAGAATTCCCCCTCCTCCTCACTTATCTTAGTTCAGGGCACCCCACACAAGTTAAATAATATCAAGACCAACAAAAGAAACTGACTGACAGATGAACAAGGAAGTGACTAAGAAGGTAAATTAAATAATTAGTTTTTTGTTTATTAAATACAGTTATATATTACAATTATATATTTTTGTTATTTAAACTATAAATATCGCGAAATTATGGCTTTTTTTCTCCAAGTGACACACCACCTGAGTTACGCTTGGTTTTTTTTGCAAATTTTGACACACCAAGCTCCCCTGTCCTAACCACTCCCTGCCAGCCCATTTGCCTGTAACTGCCCTCCCCTGCAGGCCTGGTCCCCCTAACTACCCTCCCCTGCAGGCCTGGTCCCCCTAACTGCCTTTTCCTGCAGGCCTGCCTGGACGTTCCCAACTTCCCTCCTCTGTCAGGCTGATCACCCACAACTGCCCTCTCTTGCAGGTCTGGTCCCTCCCAACAGCTCTCCCCTGTTGGCCATCTTGTGGTGGCCATCTCGTGTCCACATGGGGGGTAGGATCTTTGACCACATGGGGGCAGCCCTCTTGTGTATTGGAGTGATGGTCAATTTGCATATTACTCTTTTATTAGATAGAATAACTCATAAATTTTGATATATGAAAATTTCAATTTTATTTTTCCTAACTTACTTTTGCCTATTTGAGTTTTATTATTGATATTTTAACTAATGGGGAATTTTAAAAACATTATTTTTTTTAAATGTCTCATCTGAGTAAGTTTCCTGCCTTGGTTGGTCATGAATTTCAACTTCTAGCACTGATAGATTGCTGAAATCTTGACTTTACAGTTTGGCATTTCAGCTTGATGTTTTTGCTTGGGTTTTCAAATCTCACTCTGCATGGGAAAGGCTTAGGAATTGGCAAATGCCTCAAGAGGAAATTGTTGCTGCATTTCAGACTATGCTTTTTATTGCTTGTTCCTCCCTATTATGTTCTGGCACTGTGGTCTGTGTCTCTCCAGCCTGGTGGAACTACTCCGAGCCCCAGTATACTAATTTGTGTTTGCAAATGATGGTCCAAATCTCCAACACCTCTGAGAGAAAAGCCAGCCATGAAAGTGGGTTCACCTTAGTCTCTCCTTGTTTTCTCTCACATCTTTGCAACTAAACTCTCAATTATCTTGGTTGTCCTCTACCGCTTACACTGATGCTTCCAAACTTTAAAAAATGTCTCTTATTCAGCTTTTATAATTGTTTTTGGCAAGAGCACTGATAATGAGAATACAAGATTTCCCCCATATTTTAATGCATTATTTTCTTATAATTATCAATTCCTTTAAAATTTTAATCATAGTTTTGATTTTAGTTTATTCTATTTTCAACTCAACTTTTGACTTAAAGTTTCAAAAGTCTATTTTCTTTTAACCTATTAAAAATATAAAGTAGAGCCCTGATCATGTGGTTCAGTTGGTTGGAATATCATCCTGTGCACAAGTAGGCTGTTGGTTCAATTCCTGATCAGGACACATACCAAGGTTGCGGGTTCAATCCCTAGTTAGGAGGCAACCAATGGGTGTATCTCATGTTTCTTTCTCTCTCTCTTTCTCTCTCTCTCTCTCTCTCTCTCTCTCTCTCTCTCTCTCTCTTTTCCTCCTACCCTCCCTCTCTCTCTAAAATAAAAAATAATAATGATAAAATGAAATAAAAAATACAAAGTAGATAATTTCTAAAAATATCTTCAGTTTCTTACTGTAAATCATTTTGTGCATACACCCTGTATTCTTAGGGAAATTATTTTCTTTATGTAATTTAATATTGCTTTACTCATTATTGAGAGAAAAAAATTCTGGCCAGGTTCAGTATTTGGAAAAAAACAATTTAAAATTACTCTAAGTGCCCTTTTTTTGGGAGTGGAGTAAATCTCACATATCTTAAACTGAATGGGATAGTTTTTATTAGATATCTACTAGCCAGATAGATGTCAAAGGTCATAGCTCTGTTAGATTTTCTCTTGACTTTCAGCTGAATTCCCTGACTCAGAATGGAGTTTATTCTTAAATTAGAAAACAATTGCAATTCTTTCACCAGGGTAGTACTTGATAAATAACACTGGTTTCCTTGCCTCTTCCTTTATTTCAGCCCTGTCTTTTAACTACTTCATATGAGACGATGTAACATTCCTCCACTTTGTGTTTTTTACACCATCACTACCTTGGGTTATGGAGGCTTAGATAGAATGATGATGCCTTAAAAGTTGTTGTGTTGTAAAGGAGTGGCTGCCCAAAACCAGATATGGAAAAGCGGAGAGAGTGTTTATGTCAGGAATCCTGGGCTTTAATACTGGTACCCCATTCTCAAGTTATTCATCAGTAGAGATTATTTCATCTTTTTTCAATGGTAATATTGGCATGATAATGGATTATTATAAAATTATTATAAAAACAAAGGATTATTATAAGAACAAACTAACAAACAAAACATGATCAGTATACGCTTGCTACAAAAAAAAGTGTTCCAAGTACTAGCTGTTATTAAATTAACTAGAGGCCTGGTGCATGAAAATTCACATACTTGAGGGGGGTCCCTCAGCCTGGCCTGCCCCTCTCATAGTTCAGGAGTCTTCAAAGGTGGGAGGTGACCTGGCAATCAGGGGAAGGTGAAGCCCTATCACAACTCTGCTGCTGCCACTGCCGGCAGAGCAAGCCTCAGCCAGCCCTGGTTATCTGAGCCTCAGGCAGCCCTGGTTATCTGAGCCTCAGGCAGCCCTGGTTACCTGAGCCTCAGGCAGCCCTGGTTATCTGAGCCTCAGGCAGGCCTGGGTGGCTAGGCAGCCACCATCCAAGGCTTACCTGTGCCTTGGGCCAGCCCTGGATAGCTGGGGGGCTGAAGGGACTGAGAGACCCTGGAGGCAGTTGTACAGAGCATCTTGGCCCACCTGGGGGCGGGCCCAGCCTTGCCAGGTGCCTGCTGCCCCAGCTGCCCCAGTGGGGCCGAGGGGGCTGGCTGTCGCCATTTTGTGGCTGTGGGCACCACCATCTTTGAGGGCGGGGCAGTCAATTAACATATTCCCTTCTTATTGACCATGGGTGCTGCCATCTTTGCGATGATGTGAGGGTCAATCAGCATATTTCCTCTTTATTAGATAGGATTATTATCTTATTTAAAATAATAATACATAGTAACTTCATTTGGGGTATAAGACTTCTTTGAGAAATCTACGTATCTTGTACATTAAGTAAGGTTTTGTAATATTTCTAATTCGGTGAGGAGGGGGGAACACTGTCAAGTGGAAGTTCCAGTTGGCAATAGAAAAAATAAGCCTTGTGGGAAAGAAGGCCCTTAGGCTAGTCTTTGCAACACCAGTGACACAGCCAGGTCACTTGGGGGACTAGGGCTTCCACATCAAAGCCTGAGCAAAGACCCACTATGAATATATGTGCTAGTTCCCCCCAAATTCTGTTGTTGCTGCCATTTTTTCACTTTGGAGCCCTTAACAAACTTACTTCATTTTATCATTCCAATCAGAATCTCTGCCATTTATGCTTAGATGCTCTTAAGTTACAACTGCACAGGGCAATTGTGATATTCTCCGAATCTGTTAACAGTTTTCCTTTTCTATGCAGTTTTGTATGCTATTTTCCGGCCTGACTGGCGTTGAATGCCCTTTCTCCTTTGTTATTGTCAACACGAATTATCCATCTCTTCCTCCTTCATGACTCAGCACAAGTATCTTCTTTTTCAAGAGTGCTTCTCTTACTTCTCAAGCTCCGATTATTTTTATTCTGCATATTGAAAACTTATACTTGCAATTATTCACCATTCAGGCTGTAAATTTCTTAAACTGTGTTTTATTTTCTTTTGTATTTCCTGACAATGAGGTGTGATTTTTGTACCTGTTAGGCATTGAATAAAGGCCATTAAAAACTGAACTCAAGTATCTTAATTAATGATAATGTTTTTTCACTTAGATGCCATTGGTGAAAGTACTTAAACAAATGGGGAAGAACTACTTTTAAAATCTGTTAGTTATAATTTTGTTTGCATATATAATCCATTATCTGTAGACTAGAGGCCCGGTGCACAAAATTTGTGCATGGGGGGCGGGGGATGTCCCTTAGCCCAGCCTGCACCCTCTCCAATCTGGGACCCCTCGAGGGATGTCCGACTGCCTGTTTAGGCCCGATCCCAGTAGGAACAGGCCTATATGGGCAGTCAGACATCCTTCTCACAATCCAGGACTGCTGGCTCCAAACTGCTCACCTGCCTGCCTCCCTGATTGCCCCTAACCGCTTCTGCACGCCAGCCTGATCACCCCCTAACCACTACCCTGCCAGCCTAATTGATGTCTAACTTCTCCCCTGCCAGCCTGTTTGCCCCCAACTTCTCTCCTCTGCTGGCCTGGTTACCCCTAACTGCCCTTCCCTGCAGACTGATTGCCCCCAACTGCCCACTCTTGCAGGGCTGGTCCCTCCCAACTGCTTGCCCCTGCTGGCCTGATTGCCCGCAACTGCCCTTTTGGCAGGTCCTGGAACCTCCCAATGTCCCTGCCCTGCTGGCCATCTGGTGGTGGTCATCTTGTGTCCACATGGGGGCAGCTCTTGTGTGTTGGAGTGATGGTCAATCTGTGTATTACTCTTTTATTAGATAGGATGGTTAAACTAATAGTGCCTTAGTTTCTATGCTCTCAACTGTAATCACTGAGTCAGAGAAGGAATTTATTATCTACACTAATAAAAGAGTAAGATGCAAATTGAACGTACCTTTGCTACGCCCACCAGCCAATCAAGAGTGAGTATGCAAATTAACCCAACAAAGATAGTGGGTTAATTTGCATATGCAGTGCCAAGTGGCTGGGGGCAAGGTGGGATATTTGCATTGTCACCATGGTGATGGCACAAGCATTCCACACCTCCCCAGCTGCTCTGCGCCTCTGGGCAACATGGGAAAGTGGAAAGGCGGCTCCAGCTGGCTTAGGCCTTCCTTCATTCCACACTACCCACTGGTGGTCCCCTCAGGAGTTCAACCACTTGCTATGATGTGTGTTGACTACCAGTGGGTAGTATGGAATGAAGGAAGGCCCAAGCCAGCAGCTGGCAGCCTGGGGAAGAAAGTCTCTAATCGGCCCTGATCACTAGCTACGCCTAGGGACCTTACCTGTGTATGAATTTCGTGCAGTGGGCCTCTAGTAATAAAATAAAATGTAGCTCTTACCTTATCTTCTTTTCCTTTTGGAAAAAGTAGGAACCAGTCTCCTACTCAGGTCACTGACACTAATTTCTTTCCCACTCTAGTCTGTTTTAGTCAATGCCAATTAAAAAATTGAAAATCTTTTTGATTCAAGTGGCTAAATTATTGAATTGGAACTCATTAGTTTTGACCGAACTGGTCAGTCTCACTTCCCACTGCTTCTCGTGTACAGGTTAGTACCAGGAAAGCTTCAGGTCCTTTAGACTTGTTTGGACTCATTTGTTTCCTCTTTCCCATCTAAGACAGCCCTTCTACTCAACCTTCTACCCTTAACAGAATATTAATCCCCAGGTAGCAAGTTGCTCTATCCATGGGGTTTCTTAGCCCTTTGTTAATGTATCCTTAGTGGTTACTGCACTGGTGCTTATCAATTTGTTTGTGTTCCCTGTCCCCAAGAATATAAGTCCTATGAGAGCAGGAATCCTAAATTATTAATCACTGAAGGCCCAGTGCACAAAATTCGTGCACTGGAGGGTGTTTCCCCTCAGTCCAGCCTGCACTTTCTCCAATCTGTGATCCCTTGGGGGGTGTCCAACTATGGGCAGTCAGACACCCCTCTCACAATCCAGGACTGCTGGCTCCTAACCACTTCCCTGCCTGCCTGCCTGGTTGCCCCTAACCATTTCTGCCTGTCATCCTGATCACCTCCTAACTGCTCCTCTGCCAACCTGATTGACACTTAACTAATTCTCTGCTGACCCGATCACCCCTAACTGCCCTCCCCTTCCACTCCCAACTGCCCTCCCCTGAAGGCCTGGTTGCTCCCAACTGCCTTCCCCTGCCTGCCACCTTGTGACAATGTGGGGCAGCCATATTGTGATGATGTTGGGGCAGGAATCCTGTGGAAGCCATCTTGTGATGCAAGGGCATGAGGTTCAATTTGCATATTACCTCTTTATTATATAGTATTGTAATCTCAAGATTTGGCACAGTGCCTAATAATGGTAGGGGCCCAATTTTCTTTACTTTATTCTGGATTTAACATTCCAGCCATGTGTTTAAAGGTATAATGAGAAGAACAGCAGAAGCAAGTTAGGGGACCTGGGTTCTGGTCCTGGGTTGATTGTTAACAAGCTGTACAATGCTGGGTGTATTGCCTCATATCAGAAATTGCCACACATTTCCACTTTGTGTTTTTATGCACATCTCCTTGTACTTTCATTTCCTTATCTGTAAAGTGGGGGAGGGAGGTTTGACATGGATGCTTGCTATAGCGGCCCTTCCTGTTCTAACTGGTGGCGGTTCTAGGTGCAGAGGTTTGTGTATTGACTTGAGGGGATGGTAACATTCTATGGCACATTCTTAATTTATAATTATCCATTTCCTCCTCTTCCTTTTCTGTATTCTAACCACACACTCATTCTGATTTAATGAACTGGATTTCAGAGTCAGATGTTAAAGATTCATAGTGTCATAGTTCAGACATGTGATCTTGTAATCACATGAGGTCCTCAGTGCACACATTGCACACAAAAAGCCTTTAATTACACATGTGAAATGTATTAGTCACATGCTCTTGAGAAAACTATAAAAAGGACCCATCTCAGGTCCAGATGTGCCCTTGGAAGGTTCGGACCATCAACAGGGAAGGAGGGGTAAGCGTTTCAGCCATGATTACTCCCATCTGTTGTTCTTTAAAACAAACAAAAAAGTTTTCTAAATGAACACTAGACATGGGGAAAATGATAAGAAGCTGATATCAAAGCTGGAAAAAATATGTTTTGAGATGAGATTTCAAATTTTGTTAAAGCCTTAACTGCTTGTCTCTCTTTTCCCCTCTTGACTTTATTGTTTTTAACTTTGATGCTTTGGTAATGAACCCACAACAGTGGTCAGCAACCTCATTAGTACAGCGATTGAAATTTCTTTTGAGAGCCAAAGTTTTTATTTATTTATTTTTTTTGAACTTCTTGAAATTATATTTTATTTGCAATTTTTTATCTTTATTGTTCAGTTTATTAATTACATTGTTCCCTTTTTTTCCCCCTATAGTTCCCCTCCACCTGGTACCCATCCCACCCTCTGCCCTCACCCCCCTCCACTGTCTTCTCCCATAGTTGCATGATTTTTGTCCAGTCTCTTGCTGCACTTCACACACACCCTTTCTCCCCAAGAGTTGTCAGTCCATTCCCTCTCTATGTCCGTGATTCTGTTACATTCACCAGTTTATCCTGTTCATCAGCTTATTAATTCACTTGATTTTTAGATTCATTTGTTGATGGATGTGTATTTGTTGTTCCTAGTTTATACTTTTATCTTTTTCTTCTTCCTCTTCTTAAAGAATATCTTTCAGCATTTCATATAATATTGGTTTGGTGGTGATGAACTCCTTCAGCTTTTTCTTATCTGTGAAGAACTTTATCTGGCCTTCAATTCTGAATGATAGTTTTGCTGGATAGCGTAATCTTGGTTGTAGATTCTTGCTGTTCATCACTTTGAATATTTCTTGCCACTCCTGTCTGGCCTGCATCGTTTCTGTTGAGAAATCCGCTGACAATCGTATGGGTGCTCCCTTATAGGTAACCAACTGTTTCTCTCTTGCTGCTTTTAATATTCTCTGTTTGTCTTTTGCTCTTGACATTTTAATTATGATGTGCCTCGGTGTGGTCCTCTAAGGGTTCCTATATATTGGGGTTTGGTGCGCTTCTTGGACTCCAAAGTCTTTTTCTTTCACCAGGTATGGGAAGTTTTCAGTCACTATTTCTTCAAATAGGTTTTCATTGTCTTGGTCTCTCTCTTTTTCTGGCACCCCTATAATTCGGATGTTGGCATGCTTGAGGTTGTCCCAGAGGCCCCTTACACTATCTTCAATTTTTTGGATTATTTTGGTTACTTGCTTTTTCAGCTGAGTGGATTTTCCCTCTTTGTAGTTCAAATCTTTAACTTGGTTCTTGGGGTGCTCCAGAGCACTTTTAGGTCTTTGTATAATATTTTTTATTTCAGTCAGTGTATGCTTAATTTCTGGTTGGTCCTTTTTCATATCCTTGAGAGTCTCCTTTATATCCTTGAGAGTCTCCTTCATTTCCACAGTGGTCTTGATCATTTCCTTGCAAGTCTCGTTCATATCCTTGAGGGTCTTGTTCATTTCCTTGTAGGACTCATTGATTTCCACGTTGGTCTTGATCATTTCCTTGCAGGTCTCGTTCATTTCCTTGTAGGTCTTGCTTATTTCCTTATAGGCCTCGACCTTTTGTTGGAGCCTCTTGAAAAACCCTATAACCGTGGTTTTGAATTCCACGTCCAGTCGTTTTTTTTCCCTCCATTTCTTTAACATCTGATTTCTTTCCATGTCTCTGCATGGTGGCTGCTTCCCTGAGTTGGTCAACTAGCTTTGTGTGGTAGCTTTGTGTGTCCCACTACTAGGGACAGTGGCTCAGCCTCCCCGGTTACCTGAGGTGGATATGGGTTGCACAGTCTTGCTGAAGTTAAGCTCAGTTAATCGTTGTTAGCACTTGGAGGGGTTGACCTCAGGCCAATTGTCTGTGAAGCTCAGCTGTGCTCAGGTTGGATGGTCGGAGTCTCCGGGCCAAGCAGACAGCGTTAGCTCCGCCCTCTGCGGCCCCAAGGACTCTGTACCCGGGGCAATGGCTGCCAGCACCTCTGAGAGAGAAACGCTGTGGAGCTCCATCGGCTGCTGGGGAATTCAGACTCTCCCCAAATGAATCTACACTCCCAATGTCTCACCCAGGCTCGTAAAACAAAGCAGTCTGACGGTTTTCTGAATGAGAGACAAGTCGCAGAGCGCTCTCTGCGCAGTCACGCAGCCGAGCTGTTCGCACAAGCTGCCTTCTCCACAGGCTCGGAGACCCGGCAGCGCCCGAGCTTCGGCGTGCCCTCCCACTGTCCAGTTTTCACCCCGTATGATAGTGGGTTCCCTGGACTTCACCCAGAGCTGGAGATTCAGTCCAGTGGGACGCCTTTGTCTCCCCGTTCGAGAAAACTGGTCAATTTCCAGCCGCCCGCCCACTCCGCTGCACACACTCCAAACCTCTGACTCCGTGAGAATCTTTCAACGCTGTCCTCCGCCGTTCCTCCGAGTCACAATGTCTTATCTTCACTTTTATTTGTGGAATTTTCACTCGGCCAGCTTTTTGGTGATTCTGGAAGGTGTTTGTTCTTTTGTTAAGTTGTAGTATTAAAATTGTTGAGTATGACGGCAAGATAGGTGTTCCACCTACGCCGCCATCTTGATTCTCCCAGAGCCAAAGTTTTTAAACTTAAACTTCTTCTAACACCACTTCTTCAAAATAGACTTGCCTAGGCCATGGTATTTTGAGGAAGAGCCACACTCAAGAGGCCAAAGAGCTGCATGTGGCTTACGAGCCGCAGTTTTCCGACCACTGGCCTAGAACACACCATTTATTATGGTGGGTAAACCCACTCTGTGGAGCTAAGCTTGATCACAATTTTTCCATACAAACTTCTGGGCACTCTAAACATGTGTGCAATACCAATTTTCCTCATTCATTTAAGGAGCAGAGAATAACTATAAGTGGAGAAAACTCAGTTGAAGGTATATTAATACATCTAACTTTTTTGTTGTTGTTAATCCTCACCTCACTTAAGGATATTTTTTCCATTGATTTTTAGAGAAAGTGGAAGGAGAGATACACAGAGAGAAACATTGATGTGAGAGAGACACATCAATTGGTTGCCTCCTGCATGTACCCCAACCAGGGCCAGGAATGGAGCCTGCAACTGAGATACGTGTCCTTGAATCGAACTTGGGATCTTCCAGTCCAAATGCTGCAGCTCAATCCACTGAGCTAAACTGATGAAGGGCTCATCTAACTTAACAAAGATAAACTTGCTACAACACAAGAAAGAATTTGTGTTATTAGGTAACCTATTATTTTTCCTGGTTGACAGCAGAATTTATGGCTTGATAGATCCCACATGACTATTGGTATTAATAAATAATCCAATGAACCAACTAAATTCTCATAGATGTATTAATAAAATGTGCAGTTGTTGATGTCTGAGGAGTGTGAAGAATGAAATTGCTATAAATATTTTAACCCTTTGGTTTAAATTTCTAACTTGTTGCCCAATATACATGAAGTCCTACTATGACTTTACATAAATTCTAAGAAGATAGTTTTATGATTGTGCTTACCCTTTCTAATGTATTTTCATTCAAGGTAGTTAGTGAAATGTTTTAATTTATTTGTCATACATAACTAAAAAAAAAATCACCAAGCTCAAAAGTAAACAATTCTTCTGAGACACTCTAAGTCCTAATTAAATGCAAAAACATTGAATACTTTAAAATTGTGAAATGTTTATGGATGCAAATATTTTAAAAACAGCAATCAAATTTTGTTTTTTCTTCATGCAGATAAAAAAAACACACATTTAAGAACATTATGTTTCCTTCACTTCTATTCCCAACAAGGACTCAAATTTAAAGGCTTCATACAACTCTAGAGAAGCCTTTTTCTAAAGAGTTGCTTTAAGTTTTAACAAATGTGAACAATTTTAAGTGAATGTGAATGTTATTTCAAAGCCAGTTTATAGAAAGTATCAGGATTAGAGTTTAACTTTTGAAATAATTTCATTCCTATTTGTATTTTCTTCTTATTGCACACATTCCAATGTCTGGGCTAAGGAGGATCCTGCAACTGAGGTACATGCCCTTGACCAGAATTGAACCAGAACCCTTTGGTCCACAGGCCAATGCTTTATCCGCTGAGCCAAACCAGCTAGAACAATAGACATGTGCTTTCAAAGTTGAGGAGAAAATATTTCCAGCGCAGAATTCTATGCCAGCCATCTGTCAATTATGACAACAGAATAACAACCTCATAGGCAATCTCTTAAGTAATTTACCCTCAATATCCCTTTTCTCATGAAACTACTGGAGAATGTACGGTATCAAAGTAAAGAAAAAAATAAGAAACTACAATTAAAAAAAACAAAAACCCAGGCAATGGAGAATCCTATAGAGTAGAGAAAGAAACGAAATGCCCAGGAAGATAAAAAAAAATTCAACTTCAGAGTGACAAGTCTTCCTAGAGAGCACACAGTCTAGTTTTGGAGTAAGAGACCACAGGGATCCTGGTGGATGTGCCCAATGAAAACAAAACACAATGGATGGATCACCCAATGTGTTGAGGAGAGTTTTATGGCTCTTGTGGAATGTTTGCTTCAAAACTGGTAATAGACAGTAGGAAATCAAGAGAGAAAAAAAGTCAACTATTAATTCAGGGATCCGTGAAAAGAAGGATTACACAAAAAAGGTGAATTTTATTAAACATTCAAGAGGTAAATGACATGCAACTTGCACCATCTGTTTCAGAGAATAGAAAGAGAAAATATCCCAGCTAATTATCTATTATATCTTTGATATCTGTAATAGATAGGATAATGACCTCCCAAAGATATCCTAATCATTGGAACTTGTGAATATGTTGTGTTGCCTGGCAAAGGGCAAAGTAGTGGATGGAGTTGAAGTTTCTAATCACCTGAACTTAAAGAGTTGAAGCTTGAATTGTCCAGGCGGACTGAGTGGAATCTCACAGTCCTTAAGAACAAAAGAAATGAACAAAACAGAAACAAACTCATCAATACAGAGAACAAACTAATGGTTGCCAGAGGAAAGAAGGGTTGGGGGCTGGGTGAAAAAGATAAAAGGATTAAGAAGTACAAATTGGTAGTTACAAAATATTCACTGGGATGTAGAGTACAATATAGAAAATTTAACCAGTATTATGGTAATAATTATGTAAGGTGCCTGGTGGGTACTTGAAATATTGGGGGACCACTTTGTAAAAGATATGATTGTTTAACCAATATTCTATTCACCTAAAACTAATATAAAATAATATTAAATATAAACTGTGATTTAAAAATAATATTCAAAAAAGTAGAAGAAAGAGAAGAGAAGGTCAGATGATGTGTTATGAGAAAGGTTCAACCAGCCCTAGCTGGTTTGGTTCAGTGGATAAGGCATTGGCCTGCAGACTGAAGAATCCTAGGGTTTTTGGCTCAATCCCTGGCATGCAGGAAGCATCTGATTAATGATTCTCTCTCCTCAATGATGTTTCTATCTCTCTCTCACCTTCCCTTCATCTCTGAAATCAATATATATATATATAAATAAAGACTCAACCAGTCATTGCTGGCTTTGAAGGAAACTATAAACTAGATAAAAAATTAGGATTCCTATACTAGTAATGACCAATTCCAAATATAAAAACTTTATAAAGTACCTACTAATAAAGCTGCCAGAAGGTATAAAAGGTAATTTATGAAAAAAAATCTTTAAATGTAAAAGAAATCCTAAATAAATTGAGAGCTGAATTACATTGCTGTTGTATGGGATGATTCACTATTGTAAAAATGTTTCTTTTCTCCCAAATTAATGTGTAAAGTCAATTCAATCCCACTCAAAATTCCAGCAGGATTTATTTTATGGAATGAGACAATTAAATTCAAAATTCAAGTGGAAGAATAAGGGAACTATTCTGAGGACACTGTTTATATTTTTATTCTATGAAAAGTTTACTATTATAACAGGACAGGGGCCCAAAAGCCCACCCCCAAATAAACAAAGAAAAAACTTTTGAAAAACAACAGGTGGAATCATCTGTCCTACTAGATATCACGATTTATTATAGAACCACTAGAGGCCTTCAGGGAATCAGCTGAAACTGGCTCTCCAACATCCCCCAAGGGGTTCTGGATTGCGAGAGGGCACAGGCCAGGCTGAAGGACCCCACTGATGCACAATCGATCTGGCCCAGGTAGGGACTGTGGCCCATCTCACCCAATCATATTCGTTGAAGTATCTGCCCCTGGTGATCAGTGCATGTCATAGTAACTAGTCAGACAGTTGAATGAAAGGTTGGACACTTAACATATTAGGCTTTTATTAGATAGGACTAGAGGCCTGGTGCATGAAATTCATGCATGGGGGGGGGGTACTAGGCCAGCAAGGACAGGTGGAAAGCTTGGCTTTCTTCATTGCCAGGGAAACACTAGCCTCCCTCCTGCTCTCAGTGGTGGCAGCCATCTTGGTTGGGGTTTATTTACATAATTTGCTCCTGACTGGCTTGTGGGCATGGTTGTAGGTGTGGCTTGATCAGAGGTATGGTAAATTTGCATATTACTCTTTTATTAGATAGGATGATGTTGAATTGATGCGGGAATGTACAATGGAGCAGAAGACCCATAGAGAAGACCCATGCATATACAGAACCTTTATGAAAGAAATGGCATTCAAATCAGTGGGGAAATAATAGACTATTCAGTAAACGAATATGCCAGTTGGGTCTCCTTAGGGGAAAATATAATCTCTCTTATATTGCACATCAGAATGTAAAAAAAGAAACTTTAAAACTAAAACTACATTGATCTAGAATCTCTTGTTCAAAAACAGGAAGTTGTGTAAATTGTGTTCATTGATATATTTTTGTAATACTAAAACACTGGAAGTAATTTGATATCAGTCAAAAGGATAGGATAAAGCTATTAATATGTTGGAAAATGAATAGCAATTAAAACAAACCAAATATAGAGAAATCTTAAAATCAAAGGTGGATGAAAAAGCAAGCTTCAGAATGATTCATATTATAGAGTTGTATGTATATAAATTAACCCAAAGCAATATTATAGATTGTTTTTGTGTTTATGAATATAATAAAAGTATAAAAGCTTAGACTGGAAGACATATATGCCACATTCCGTGTAGTGGCTATTGGAAGCATAAAAGTACGATATCTTGGCTTGAAATATGTAAGTGTTAGTTTATATTTTGATTTAATTTAGACTCAGTTCTTTTTATGTCCTGAAACTCTGAACACATTTCCAGGAGTCTCAGCTATAGTTAAACTAGGTCTTACTATTTGAAAGCAAATATAGATTTGTGTTCTTGTGGGTGTTTTTCTCTCTTTTCCACATCCAGCGTGGAAAGAGAGATTGGGTCCAGTTTCTGAGTAGAGGAGCTGGGGATTAAGAAATAAAAGTATAGAAGATGAAGATGCAGTAATAGAAAAAATAGCTGGGCCTGGGTGGGATGTCTGTTCTCTGTGAGGAAGAGACAGCATCTGACACCCAAATAGCAGCAGTTTATTTATATTCCAAAAATACAAAGGTGTGGAAAACCAATCCCCATCTTGCTAATAGAAAGATGTGAATAGGAAGCTGGGAAGGCTGGTAAACAACCTTAATTGCTCTGAAAGATCAGAGCTGAAACATTGTTAATTAAAGCAGCTTCCAGCTCTGTTTGTTTTTTGTATATTTCTGTCATTGGGATTTCCTGGCTAAAGGCTATGAAGGGAACCCAGAGTTTTAACAAAAGGAATAGCGGGGGTGGGGGGGGGGGGGGCGGCGGCTTGGATTTAGCCCACAAACAGTTAAGGAATGCTCAAGGTGTCTTGCCTGGGGCGCTCCTCACATGTTCTTAGTGTTGTACTGTGAGAACAAGTTATAAAATTTGCATTGTAGCAATTATGACCATTTCTGATTGATTTCCCCACTAGAGTCCAGTCCAGTAGGAGGACTTTTATTTCAGTTTTTAAATTAATTTCTTAATAATCTTAGGTTGATAGAGAAGTTGCAAAGGTGGTCCAAGGAGTTTCTTATGACTTTCACCAAGCTTGCCACGGTGAAAAATAGAAGAAATTAATCCCCAGCTAATGGAGGAGTAAGATGACAAATGCAGTTCCACATATGGCCAACTGATGCAGCTTGTTTAAAATGAATGAGTTTTCATCAATGTGAGAGGTGACATGCGTCTAAGAGGGAAACAGTGTATGGGAAGAGAATAAAAAGCTTAAATAGTTTTTCAATTTGTATCATTAATTGTATTGTGGCATCATTTTAGATTAAATATTCAATTTATTTATATTCAAATATAATTATCACGCATCAGCAGAAACAAAACAAATGATTTTAAAATGTTCACCACTGCTAATGGTGTCACTCTGGTTCCAACTTCCCATATAACCTGTTTCCATCCATTACACCTGAGCTACAGTGTTTTTTTCTAGGCTAGTTGGGTGCGTTAAGCCCTCAGCTTTAATTGATTCCCTCCATCTCTCCTGGTCCTTTCTAATTGTCTGGAGCATCTGCTCTGCATAAATTTCTCATGCCGTATTCCTTATCTCCTTATGTAGTTTTATTTTCCTATAAAGCTCTTACAAATGAGCTCTACCAACATTCTTTCCCCATTTGCACACTTCCTGATTTCTTCTTGTTTAAATGACTGTTGTAATTATTGCATTGAATCTATTCTATATGTACATACTCCTTCTCTGCAATATTAACAAACATTTGTGGCAACTTGCCAAGGTTACCTTACATTATTATAGGAACAGAAGAACTAGTACACTATTCACCAAAGACCACCAATTTCTCTGTTCAACCCTTACTCTGCTCTGAGCTTCTGCCTATTCAACAGACTACTTGGGATAGCTCTGAGTACCTCAGACTCAACATCTTGGAGACGTAACTAATAACAGCCCCGTTAGACCTGCTCTTCTGTCCATGTTTTCTGTTTAGTCAATGGCACCTCCATCCTCCAAGATGTGCAAGTCAGACTATCATCCTTGAAACTGGATCTCCTTTCCTTATTTTTCATATTCAGTTTTCTCCCAGAGTATGTTGATTCTGCTTTTTTACATATCCCACAACTCTGTCTGGATTCAAGCTACATGCCATCATCGGCCACATGGAGCGTGGCAACAGGCAGTTTTCCAATCTCCCTGTGTTGTCTGTTGCTGTCCTTCAATGGGTTCTGTAGACTGGACTAAGGGTGAGGGCAGACTTTCCAAGATGCAGCCACTTCACACATACTCAAACCCACACCCTGTTTGCTTAAAACCCTGTCTTTGGGCTAAACACTGAAGTCCCTTATGTGACCTGAAAGGTCTGGCCCCTGTTTTTCTTTAATACTCTTACTGTGCTCCTGCCACACTAGTAGCACATAGTATCATTTCTCTTTTTCTTGACTAGAGGCTTGGTACATGAAATTTGGCACAGGAGATGGAGGGTCTCACCCCAGCCTGCAGCCTCTCGAATCTGGGACCCCTTGCAGTTGGACATCCCTCTCACAATCTGGGAACACTGGCTCCTAACTGTTCACATGCCTGCCTGACTGATTGCACCTAACTGCTCTCCCTGCTGGCCTGGTCACCCCCAACTATCCCCTCTGCAGGCATAGTCACCCACAACTGTCCCCCCACCCACTGGCCTGGTCACCCCTCACTGCCCCCCTCTGCTGGCACCCTTGAGTTTCGCCTGCTACCAAACAGTCCAGTCTCTCCTCCAATGAATTCAGACTCCCAGATTTTCACCCAGCACTAGGGTTCAGTGAAATTGGAGTTGGTTTCAGCGCATCCAGAACTCCTGTCTCCCTCTTGCCAGATCAAGAAAGGAGCACAGTCAACAGTTTGTCCTCTCTGTGAGCACTCACGCGTGCACCTTTGGACTTCTGCCTTTCACTGTTTCCCTGAGATTCCGCATTACGGTCCAGATTCCCCCCATATGAGCCTGGATCCCCCAGGTCTTGCCCAGAACTGGGGGTCAGTGCAGTTGGTACTGGGGTTCAGGGCAGTCTGGCACGTTCTCTGGCGTGTCTTTGTACCTCAGGCTTTGCAGCTGCTCTGATTCTCTCTGTGTGTTTCTCTTTCCTTCTAGTTGTAGAATTTCTAGTCAGCCAACTTTCCTGTGGTTCTGGATGATGTCCGTTTTGTCTTTTAGTCCTATTTTTGAAATTGTTGTGCTAGACAGCAGTTTAGATGTTTACCTATGCTGCTATCTTGGTTTCTCTCTCTGGTTGTTTTATGATCAAAGTGTGGTTCAAATGACCTGGATGTTCTTTGTCTTTCACATTGAAAGATAAAGCATTTAAATCAATGTTCACAAGTATCTTGAGATGGAGCATGTTCACCATAAGCTTCCCAAAGCATTCGATAAATTTCAGCAGCACTTTTCTTCAAAATAAAGTAATGAATTAAAACTTCCCGCAAATGCTCTTTTTATTTTTTTTGGCACAAAATTTGACATTTTTAAGGGTAAAAATATCTTTGATGTTAACACCTTTAGAAAATTTGACATATGAAGTTTTGAAGCTTGCTGTCAATACAACAAAATAGCATACATATCAAATCCCATATATATCAACATATGTATAACTCAATCTAGTGGAAAAAATGCATTGTTAACCAGTACACCTGATAAGTACACTTACCCCAGCTTCTTTTTATTTCCATTTGTATGAAAGGGTTTTTTAATCCTTACTTTTAATCTGTGTGTTTCTTATGTCTGAGATGGGTCTCTTGTAGATTGCATGTATATGGATGTTGTTTTCTCATTCATTCAGCTATCCTATTGATTGGTGCAATTAAGCTATTCACATTTAAGGTGATTGTTACATTTAAGATACATATCTATTGCCATTTTATTCTTTTAAATATTCCCTTCTCCTCCTCCTCCTAATTCCAGAAGGCTCTTTAACATTTAATGTACTACTGCTTTGGTGGTAACAAACTGCTTTAGCTTTTTCTTCTTTGGGAAGCTACTTATTTTTTCTTCAATTTTAAATAATATCCTTGCCAGGTATAGTAGTATTCATTGTGGATCCTTGATTTTCATCAATTAGAATATTTTATGATAATCCCTTCTGGCCTGAAATGTTTCTGTTGAGAAATCAGCTGAAAGTCTTATGAGAGCTTTTTTTGTAGGTAACTAACTGCCTTCTCTTGCTGCTTTTAATATTTTCTCTTTGTCTTTAGCCTTTGCCATTTCAACTGTGATCAGTCTTGGTGTGGGCCTATTTGGGTACATCTTGTTTGGGACTCTCTTGTTTCCTGAACTTGTGTTTCTTTTTCCTTCACTGGTTAGGGAAGTTTTTGGTCATTATATCTCCCAATAGGTTCTTGATCCCTGCTCTCTTTCTTCTTTTTCAGGTATCCTTATGATATGAATGTTGTTATACTTCATGTTATTCCAATAGTCCCTTAAACTATTCTCATTTTTAAAAAAATATATATATTTTATTGATTTTTTACAGAGAGGAAGGGAAAGGGATAGAGAATTAGAAACATCAATGAGAGAGAAACATCAATCAGCTGCCTCCTGCACACCTATTGGGGATGTGCCCACAACCAAAGTACATATCCTTGGCCTGAATCAAACCTGGGACTTTTCAGTTCGCAGGCCGATGTTCTACCCACTGAGCAAAACCGCTTAGGGCAAACTATCCTCATTTTAAAAAATTCCCTTTTCATTTTACTGTTTTGATTGGGTATTTTCTGCTATCTTTTCTTCCAAATCACTGATTTGATCCTCTGGTTGATCTAACCTACTGTTTATTCCTACAAGTGTATTCATTTTAGATATTGAATTCTTCACTTCTTACTTGTTCTTTTTTATAGTTTCTATGCCCTTTTTTATGTTTGCTATCTCTTTGTTGGAATTCTCACTAAGTTCCTTCAGCATCTGCATATATTTTTTTGAACTCTATAGCTGGTAAATTTCTTGCCATTGTTTCAGTTAGCTCTTTTTCTGGATATTTCCCCTGTTCTTTCATTTGGGTAAATGTCTTTGTTATTCCATTTGGCTGCCTTTTTGTTTTTGTCTCTATGTATTAGGTAAATCTACTATGACTTCCACTCTTTGTAGGGTGGTCTTACGTAACAGGTGTCCTCTGGTGCAGTCTCCTTGATCACCTGACCTGGGTGGTCCAGGAATGTCTCTTGTATTGATTTTGTGGGTCCTTATGTTGTAATTGTCTTGCTTGCTATTGGCCTATTCATGTGTGAGGTCAATCCTCAGACTGACTGACTGTGAGGATCAACCCAGACCGCAGTATATGAGCTGCTGTGCAGGTGCTGATTACACAAAGCTGAATTTGACTCAGCAGGGTCTGCCAAGATCTCCTTTGGGTATGCCCCCTGTGAAGCTAAATGGATCCTGTTGTGATGTTCTTCGAAGCTGGCCTCTGGTTGTGTTATTTTAGGTCATCTTGTTAGGGCCAATGTCAGGCTCTGTCTGTGACTGTTCCTGGGCAACCTGTTTGAAGCTACAAAGTGATCCACAATTTGTGGCTGCCTTTGTTTTTCCTGAATGTGCATAGAAAGGACCACACTGCAAACTAAGGCTGACTTTATCAGCACTGGGCCAGGGATAGGACAGCAAAACCCCAAGATACCTCAAGATCCTCCACCTGCCTGCTGTTTGATAGATAGGCTCAATCACTGAAACAGTATCTGGTTGTACTCAAGTTGTATGAGATAGGTTCTCAGTGAGTCACCAGATAGGGGCAAATGGTGTTCACCAGATCTATACGGGTTCAACTCAGTGTTACTGTTGTGCCTGAGGCCACTTGGCAATGTCCTAGGATATATCCAGCCTAGCTGACACCCACTGGGTGCTTACAGACATTTGTGGTGGAAGAGGAGTGTCAAGGCATAATCAGGGTGAGGCCAGCAGAGCTTATCACACTGAAATAGACCAATATTTGGCCACATTGGGAGTGGGAGGGACACACAATTCAGTCCATCCAAGATCCTACCAGAAGCCCAAACTCAACAGGACTATCAAGAGGCAGGGCAGTGGGCTTGTGGATCTCCTGTGCAGGGGAGGTGCCAATCAGGCTTGGGGGAAGGTGAAAGGACTGGCCTTGTTCCAGAGCCACACAACATAGTTTGTTCTGGATTCTGCTCAGATTTTGGCAGGACAGGGTCATCAGGAGCCCAGAGGATGGGGCCAAAGGATCTTCTGTGAGCAGGAGGCACCAATCGGTTTTAGAGGAAAGTGGGAGGAATGACCTCCATTCCAAAACAATACCACCCAGTCACTGACATCCCCTGAGTGTGTCCAGACCGCTGTATCCCTACCCAGACAGCTGATTCAGCAGGATATGAGCTTCACAGGTGGAGTGATCTGGAGTTCAGAGGGTGGGACTGTTGCATCCCTTCAGGCTGATCCTATAAGAAGGTGAATGTTCCACCCAAGAAATATGATGTTTGTGGTATAGGAGATTAAGCACAGAGGTCCCAGTGGCTGTACACTCAGCTCTCTTCCCAGAGCCACAAACTGCAGTCTCTACTCACATTACTCCAGTCCACTTTGTCTTTCCTCTGAGGGAGCACATGGAGAGTGACTGCAAATGAGATTTTGTGCATAGGCCCTTTAGGAGAGTGCCTATGTCTCTCACAGACTCATGTGTCTCCTGGGCATACAGAATCCCCACTGGTTTTCACAGCCAAATATTATGTGGGTGCCTCTTCCCAATCCAGATCATCTGGGCTGGGATCCTGGCATGGGGTTAAGACCCCTCACCTTGAAGCTGAGATATTACTTAGAATCTCAGCTGCTGGGAGCAGGGAAAGGCTTTTTTGTGTCTCTGCCCCTCCTACCAATGTGGATGTGACTTCTTCTATAAATCCTTGTTTTTAAGACTTCTCTTCAGCTAGTCTCTATTCAGATATTCAGGTTGATTGTTCTATATTTTAGTTGTAATTTCAGTTTGGTACTGGGAGGAGGTGAGTATAACATCCACTTAGTTCTTCACCGTCTTGGATCTCTATCCTGGGATTCTTTTTCTAGGGCTTTGATATATACATGCATATAAAATACCTCAATGGAAAAAAGAAAAAGAAATGTTTCAAATTGTGAAAATTTTCTTTGAACCTGGTATTTGCTGACCTTTGCTGCAAGGCCTCAGCAATTTATGCTCCCCAAGTGATCACTTAGTGACATGCCCACATAAAGCTTTGTTTTCCTGTCTCAAAATTATACTTGGCAAATCATGCTCTGGAGATCCTTCGTGAACACTTTGTAAGAAAGAGCTCTTTGTGGAAATAAAAGTGCCCAATTGAGGTAGTATACATGTTAGTAGATTTTTATTAGTTTTTGGCAGTGAGTAATTGTCATGTCTGAGATGTGTTCTTACACCTAAATGAATATGCCAAATTATGTGAGGGAATCATATTTCTTGTTTTACTTTGTTTTACTTAGCTTAATTTACTTTTAGCCAGGAGGAGAGCTATTGAAGTGTAGTGTAAACACCAATAAGGTAGGGCTCTGGTTTTGCAGAAATCCATGTTCAAGCTAGAAAACACCTCAAAAGCTTCTAAAGCCAAGTCCAGCCCAGTGCCTGGGTTTATTGGAACATAGTCACACCCTTCCATTTACTCATTGATCACTGTTTTTGCCCCACAGTCACATAGTTGAGTAGCTGGGCAGAGACCATTATACTATAGTGACTATGCCAGTAATGACCTGTTTACTTAAACTCAGACTCAATGGTATATATATTACTTTTAAATAATTTTAAATATTTGGAAAAGTATACAGATAGAATTTAGATGTTGGCCAACAATAACAACACAAAAAACTATTAAGAAATAAAGTGCCAGATATGCTTGGTTGAACAAATTGTTTAATGATTATTTTGTTTGATAGAAAAAAGTGAAGAGAATGAATGAACTTTGGTGAAGAAAAATAATGTAAAATAGAAGACATTTTAGTAGAGGTGACATAAAAATTAGAAAGACAGCTACAAATGATACTTGTTTTTAAAGTCCTACACATCAAAGAGTACAAGCAGCATTGCAGTGTCATTATTCAGTCTGACACTAGCTGGTACTAAAATGAATAGACACAAATGAGTCTATTTATTTTCAATTTCTTTTAAATATTGAATCAGAAAATTAAAACTGATTTATAAAATGTCTTGCTTTTGCAGAAATAACCCTGCACAAATACGAATCATGGTTAAGAGAATTCTAGTCTTACTCATAGTATAGAAATGAAAATAGGGCTAAGGTGGGCAACAGATGGTCCTTAATTCAGTGAATCCTATGGAGTGCTGGGAAAAAAAACTCTAAGGTCTCGGAACCTATCATTACTGGAGTTCAGCACATGCTTTGATATGATAGACTTTGAAACTAGGTACTAGCTGAGGCTTAAACCTGGCCATTTATCACTTAACTTCAGGAGAAACTGTGTGGCAGGCATTGGGATGAGCCTGCCAGCAAGGGACTGGTAGCACTGCAGACCCTTCATTAAAAGGAAGATCCTAGTATTAGACCCATGGTTGCTGAGGTCCCAAGAAGTATCACTGAATCATATTCCTCCATTTATTCAAAATAAAAGTTTTGAGTGATCAATGTTTGCTGGGTAACAGCTAAGATCTGACTTCCCAAAAGTAGTAAATGCATAATTTCTGCCCTCGAGAAGCTCACCTCAACTGTTCAATGGTGTGTTGTCATTGTTTATAGATAGAGGTCACCATAAAAAGATGTGTGGACACCTTGGAAAGATAGTTCTTCAGATAAGGGGTCATTGACCCACAGTTTCCACAAAGTATAAATTAAGGGGAGGGGAAGAAGGGATTCAAATGAATGTGAGTTGCTTCCAAGTAGAGTGAGTCAGGGTGGACTTAGTGGACACCCAAGGAGAGAACTTAAGAAGGAAGGAGAGGGATGTCAATGAAGTCAAAGCTGGTCCTCAAGGTGAAGGTCATTGTTGGTTTTGTGGATAGAGAGTATAACTTTAATTATATGGTATTGATGCAATTGTGTAATAGCTTGTGAGAACTGGAGGGGACCTGTCATCTAATTAGCCCACTTCCCTTTCAACTCAACAAAGAGAAGCCTAGATGGGTGGACTGACTTGCTTTAGTTGAAAGAAACGTTTAGCTTTTTCTTTTTTTAAAAAAGAAATATGCAAATAACACATTATGTCTAAACCCACCCACTGCTTTTCAGTGATGTTTAAGTGTTCTGCTGACTACTTGACATGGTCACTCTTTTCTATTTAAAATTTCTGGTGCTTTTGGTGGCATCACATCCTATTGATTTTTCTCCCATTCCTCTGACCAGTCTTTCTCAGCTTCCTTTTTTGGTTCTCTTATTAAAATAATTCTCTACATTCTGCTCCTTGGAGTTCTGTCTATCGTGTGTGTGTGTGTGTGTGTGTGTGTGTGTGTGTGTGTGTGTGTGTGTTAATCCTCACCCAATAATATTTTTCCATCAATTTTTACAAAGTGTGGAGAGGGGAAAGAGACAGAGAAAGAGGAACATACATATGAGAGAGACACATCAATCGGTTGCCTCCTGCATGCACCCCAACTGGGGCTGGAGATCAACCCTGCAAATGAAGCACATGCCCTTGAACTGAATTGAACCCAGGTCCCTTCAGTCTGAGGGTCAATACTCTATCTATTGAGCCAAACTGGCTAGGGCTTATCCATCTTTTTTTACTTCTACAACTCACATGCATTTTTTGAGCAGTCCAATCTAATTGGCCATAGCTTTCCTGCCTGTAAATTGATAATTCCTAAACATACATATCAAGCTAAGATCGTCTTCTGGATTCTGGGTCTTCATTCTAAAATCATGAATGTCTCCACTCACTGTTCCATGTGAACCTTAAACTCAATAAATATAAAACTAAAGTTATCATCATTTCACCACACACTCACCCTATGGCCCCAAATCTTTTCCTCTTCTGTTTCCTATTTTTCTTGGCACCATAAACTTTGGCTCCTCAAACCACAAATGCAAGTTCCATTTTTGATTTGTCCCTCATCTTCTGTTGAACATTTTTTTACCTCTGTAATTTATTTCCTCACTATCCCTAAAGCTACTAGACTGGAGGCTCATCCTTTCCAGAATGGATCATCAGTCTGCAAAAACCAAATTGGATTCTTTGCCATTGTTCTTGCCTATCCTTAACCACTATCCACATGATCAAGGGGAATTCTACTGAAGGAGAAAGCCTAATCCTATCATTTTTCTGCTAAGTAATTCTTTGAAGGCTTTCTATCACTTGGAGGGTCAATTCCAAAATCCTTAGCATGGCACAAGGCCCTTTCAACACTTTTTATGTCACAAAAGTGTTGAAAGCATTGCTCACTACGACTTCCTGGATATGTCCTGCTTTGCTGGTGCCATGTAAACAACCTTACTGGCATCTTCAAGGGGAGCTGTCATCTGAAGGCAGCATGTGATGGAAAATTCCTTTGCTAGAAATTATTTTATGCCCATTAGAGGGGAAAAAATAAAAATGTGTCATATCAAGTTTCGGTAATAATATAAAGAAATGGGAATTCGAGCATTGCTGGTGGTCCTCTGGTTAACTTAGAAATAACTAGTAAACTCATATATGTATATATTCAACCAGTAATTGATGCTTCTAAGACTATACTCCAAAGGAACTAGAGCACACATACATGTGAAGAACTGTTTGAAAATAATTATTACATCTGTGTGCAATAGCAAGAATATGAAAATATCTTCAATGTTTAACTGGAGAAGAGAAAGATGGGGACAAAGTCATTTTAGTGGAATACCATACAGCAGTTAAAATGAATCTACTGGAAGTTGCCAGAATCAATATGGGTATATATAAAAAACATAGTGTTTGGGGAGGAACCAAGATGGTGGCATAGGTAAACACCTATTGTGCTGCCCCGCGCAACAATTCCAAAACTACAACATAACAAAACAAACATCATCTGGAATCACCAGAAAGCTGGCTGAGTGAAAATTCCACAAATAAAAGTAAAGGTGGGACACTGAGACTCAGAAGAGCGGAGAAGTGCAGCCTTGAAGATACGCCTGGAGAGAGGTTCTGAGCTGTGGGCGTGTGCGGGCTGTAGGGCTGGCAGCAGCAATCCCGGCAGGATTTCTCCAATGGGGAGGGCAGAGACGTCCCACAGATTCCCCAGTGCCAGGCGAGGTCTGAGGTCTGGGGTACGCACCCTAAAAGCCGGGCGCGGCAGAGGTCTCTGAGTTTGAGGAGAGTGCGCCTAGCTTGGAACAGCAGTTTGCGTGTAAAGTGCGAGATAGCACAGACACGCGACTTGCTCCCTCATTTTGGAGACCACCGGACTGCGTTGTTTTACAACCCTGGGTGAGACTTCGTGTGTGCCCTCATTTGGGGAGAGGCAGAGTTCTCTGGCAACAGGTGGAGACCTGAGGCGGCTTTCTCTTGGAGGTGCCTGCAGCCATTACCACCCAACACAGAGACCCACACGCTGCATAGGGCGGAGCTGACACTAACATTGCCTGCTCAGCTCAGAGACTCCGCCCATCCAACCTGAACACAGTTTCCCTTCACAGCCAATTGGCCTGGAGGTCAAACCCTCCTAGAGCTAACAACAACACGCTGGGCTTAAATTCAAAAGTACTGTACAACCCATAAAGGATTGCAGTAAGAGTATCCACCTCAGGTAACTGGGGAGGCTGAGCCACTGTCCCTTAAAGGACATCTACCACACAAAGCTAATCGACCAACTCAGGAAAGCAGCCACAATGCAGAGAAATGGAAAGAAATAAGGTGTGAAAGAAATGGAGGAAAAAAGACAACTGGACATAGAGTTCAAAACCACAGTAATAAGGTTTTTCAAGAGGCTTCTAGAAAAGGCCAATGAACTTAATGAGAACTATGAGGAAATGATCAAGACCTATGAGGAAATGAACAAGACCAATGAGGAAATGAACAAGACCTACGAGGATATGAACGAGACCCTCAAGGATATGAAAAAGGACCAACTAGAAATCAAGCATACAGTGATTGAAATAAAAAGTATTACACAAAGTCCTAAAAGCAGTACAGAGGGCCGCAAGAACCAAGTCAAAGATTTGAAATACAAAGAAGCAAAATCCACTCGGCTGGAAAAACAAGAAACAAAAAGAATCCAGATAATTGAAGATAGCATAAGGGGCCTCTGGGACAACCTCAAGCATGCCAACATCCGAATTATGGTGGTGCCAGAAAAAGAGAGAGAGCAAGACAATGAAAACCTACTTGAAGAAATAGTGACTGAAAACGTCCCCCACCTGGTGAAAGAAACTGACTTAAAAGCCCAAGAAGTACGCAGAACCCCAAAATATAGGAATCTAAAGAGGAACACACCAAGACACATCATAATTAAAATGCCAAGAGCAAAAGATAAGGAGAGAATATTAAAAGCAGCAAGAGAAAAACAGTTAGTTACCTATAAGGGAGCACCCATATGATTGTCAGCGGATTTCTCAACAGAAACGATGCAGGCCAGACGGGAGTGGCAAGAAATATTCAAAGTGATGAACAGCAAGAATCTACAACCAAGATTACTCTATCCAGCAAAGCTATCATTCAGAATTGAAGGTCAGATAAAGTCTTCACAGATAAGAAAAAGCTAAAGGAGTTCATCACCACCAAACCAATATTATATGAAATGCTGAAAGATATTCTTTAAGAAGAGGAAGAAGAAAAAGGTAAAAATATAAATTATGAACAACAAATACACATCTATCAACAAATGAATCTAAAAATCAAGTGAATTAATAATCTGATGAACAGGATAAAAAGGCGAATATAACAGAATCATGGACATAGAGAGGGAATGGACTGACATTTCTTTGGGAGAAAAGGGGAGTAGGAAGTGCAGCAAGATACTGGACAAAAATCTTGCAACAATGGGAGAGGACAGTGGGGGGGGGAGGTGAGGGCGGACAGTGAGATAGGTATAGGGTGGAGGGGAGCTATAGAGGGATAAAAAAGGGGGAACAAGTAATTAATAAACTGAACAATAAAGATTAAAAAAGAAAAAATTAAAATAATTGGACAAACAAAAAAATAAATAATAAATAAATAAATAAATAAATAGATAAATAAAACATAGTGTTCTGTAAGAAAAACAAGTTGTGGAATAATAAAGTGTAACACCATTTATAAAATTAAAAACATTCAAAAGTAATAAATATTTTTAACATATTTGTTAAATCTATTATGATATGCAGGGAATATAAACACTGACTTCCCAGAGGTGTTAGAGAAGAAGGAGAAGAAGATTATGGAAAAGTATCTGCAATGTTTTATTTAAAATAAACTAGAATTCAGAGGCTTTATGACTTTGCCAAATTGTACCAATTAGCCAGGCTTCTAGTGGTATAAAGAGTAGGAGTAGATATTAAAAGTTGGGATTTAAATATTAAAAAGTAAAAGTGTGTTTTTGGAGAGTGTAAGTATCAAAATAAACCCAATGGCTTGCATAATTGTGGGTGGATACATACACGATTTTTTTGTTTTGGCCAATTCACAAAACCTCTTTCTTTTATCAGAAGAGTGTTGAAAGCATTGTCCATTCTGACTTCCTGGATATGCCCTGCTTTGCTGGTGCCATGTAAACAACTGCACTGGCATCTTCAAGGGGAGCTGTCATCTGAAGGCAACATGTGATGGAAAATTTTGTTATGCTCCTTTGCTAGTTCAGTCCTTTTTTTTTACCTGACATTTACTGTGTAATTCATCAGGTTTTCATCCTTTTGACATTATCTGTTATTCCCCTAAATGATTCCATCCACATTTAAATTTCAAGTTCAAATAGCTAATTTGAGCTCTGGATATGAAATATCAACTGCTCACTCAACATCCCAGTGGACATCTCATGGACAACTCAGATTCCAAATGTGATACTGAATTCATTATCTTCCCACTCACTTCCCCAAGCATATTTTACTGCTATATTTCCTTCCCCAGAATATAGTTTCACCATCCACCCAACTGTTCCTTACAGAAACCTGAGAGTTATTATTGACATTCCCTCTCTCTTTATATACCCTCCATCACTAAGTTCTGCTGATTCTACCTTATAAGCCTATCTCAAATGTATTGGCTTTTCTACAAATTCATTACTGCCCTTAGTTTCCTGGCCTTTGATGGCTTCCTTATAGGTGTCAACCATCAGCCTCTACCACACTAAGCTATTTTATATTCTATTTCCAGAATGACCTCTAAAAAATGTAAATCTGAATATATCTCCCTGTCTTAAACATATCCTTAGTTCTTCATTGTTCTGGGGGTCCATCTATGATCCTTCATAAGCTCTACAGAATATGGTTTTACCCCATCTTGGAAGCCTCATCCTATTGCAGTCTTCCACTCTTCTCTACACCAGCTTCCTGCCACACTGCATCCTTTTTAATTCTTCAAATGCATCAAGCTCCTTTCCAGTTCACAGTGATGTCTCCTGCTTCCATTGCCTGTAAAACTGACTCCTAAGCTACTGCTTCCTACTCTTTCCATCTAAGACATGACTCTTCATTCTTCAGCTCTCAACTCAATCATTACTTTAGGGGAGCCTTCTGTGACCACATTAGGTGGTATTAACTGTAAGACCCAACTCTGCAATTGTTGACGGCATTTAACTAAAAAGCAATTAAACACTCAATTGCATAATTGTTGTCCCACTAGACAGTAAGTTTTCCCATCCCAGGCCACTCTGCAGGCTGATGGAGTGTGTGTTGTTTCTTTCTGTGTTGGAAAAACTGATTCCAGGCAGGCAGATGTCAGCAGCCTTTCTCCCCAGCCAGGGGGTAGCCTCCCAGCCACATATATATATATATATATATATATATATATAATACTTTGATATAAACTATTTATTTTAAAGACAGGGATTTGAATTTTGAAAAAAATAAGACTGCATCAGATGAGCAAAAGGACTTTCATAGATGGAGTAAGAGACAATGCATGCTCTGCCCAGCGACTAGCTCAGTGCACTCCAAGTGGGGCCTGAGTGAAAGGCTGGGTGGGCTTCTGGAATGGCTGCAGAGAAGGAGCTATAGTCATGCACAACATTTGGAAATCAGCCCTTTTCATTATTCCAGAAAAAATAACATCTGAGATAATAATTTGAAAACATTTTAAACTTCTGAGGAATTGTATATGTAGATACACCTTCATACTGTATTAGTTTTCCTAAGCCAAAGCGTATTTCCTTGAAAACTGATCAAAGCCCTGTGCATGTCAGATATAGGTTTGGTTTTAGGGACTATGGAGTTTGTGCTTGGGAATGCCTCATTAGAACATTTTTTAGGATGACCCTTCAAATAGCTCATAGCCAAGTAGCATTAGTTGTGAGTTGGTGAGTAAAGAGAAGAGAACTGATTTTTTTTCCCTCATGAATTGAGTGAATTTTTGTCTATGGAATTGAAGGAAAATGGATTCAGATCTGCATCAGGATCTCAATTTTTTTCATTTAAACAATATTTTTTAGCTAAACTTTTTAACCGCTGCAGGCTTCAGTTTCTTCATTTATGGAACTGAATCTGTTTCTCCTTTAAGTGAACATTTACAGAAAAGCTATAGACTTATTGACATAACATTTATCAGGCTCTGAGCACAGTAGAGACCCAATGAGTTTCAGATTTTTTCACTTTCCTTCTAACTGAAACCGAGTTTTATTGTCCTTGAATTGAGAGCCAGAGCCCCAGATAATTTAAATTAAACGTTTGACACTTAACAAACTTCCCTTTACTGGAGCGCAGTCTCAAAAACTACTTAGATAGACTGAATAAAAGATTATATGATCATAGTACACATCAATCAAGGTGCCTGTATACATCTGGACAAAACTGATAATGAAGCAAGGATAAAGGAGGAACTCCCATAAGTGGAATACTTTTGGCAATATACTACCTCATTGAAGAAGGGAATAAAGCAAAATATGTTTTATCTGGGCTGGAAGCTATTCAGTCATAACCTTCCTAGAATATGGTGGTAGATGTGTCCTAAAGCATAGCTGGAAGAAGGACCAACATGTATCTCCTTGCATTGGAGAGTGATTCATCCACTCCTCAGCTCACTCACCTCACAAATTTTGAGTGCTCAGGTTATCTCGGGCACTATGTCAGCAGCATAAGTCCATCAGTAAGCAAGACACAGTTTTGCTCTGGTGGAGGGAGGGGAGGAAAGGGAGTAGGGGATAATATCCTATCTAATAAAAGAGTAACATGCAAATATGACCATACCTTGGCTCCTGATTGGCCATGCAGTGCGAGATCCTGCCTCTCCTGCAGCCTCCACTTGGCCTGGGGAAGGCACCATGGGCCTGGGGAGCTGATGCTGTGCGGGTGGTCCCAGCAAGCCTGCGGTGCCAGTTCCCCAGGCTGCACATGGGGGCACGGCGGGAAGGCTGGCCACCCCTGTGCTTTGCCATGGGCACCTGGGGTCTGAGATCATGAAGGGCGTGAGCGCGGGGGTCCCAGATCACTGTGTGCTCACGAAGGGCAGGGCCACTGGAGGCCCGCGGGAAGACCGGCCACTGCCCCACCAGGGTCCCAGATCATGAAGGGCATGTGTGCACGGGGGTCCCAGATTGCCATGGTGGAGGGGCTAAGGCAGAGGCCATTAGGGGTGATCAGGCCAGGAGGGGAAGGCAGTTGGGAGTGATCAGGCCAGGAGGGGTAGGCAGTTGAGGGTGATTAGGCAGTTGGAGCAGAGCAGGCCAGCAGAGGGGATCAGTTGCAGAGTGGTTAGCAAATAGAGTGGTTAGGGGTGATCAAGCAGTCAGGCAGGTGAGTGGTTAGGAACAGATTGCGAGGGGGTTGTCCAAGTGCCAGTTTAGGCCCGATCCAACAGGGATCTCAGATTGGAGAGGATGCAGGCCAGACTGAGAGACAACCCCCACCCCTACACCCCCACATGCATGAATTTTGTGCACCGGGCCACTAGTAAAATATAATTGATGTCAGGTAGAGATAAATGCAATAGCACATAAAAAGGATAAGGGGATAGTGTGTGTGTGTGTGTGTGTGTGTGTGTGTGTGTGTGTGTATACGTGTGTACACTGTTTTTATACAAGGTGGTCTACAAAAGTCTCTTAAAGAGAAATTTCAACTTAGATCTGACTGTAGTCAGGAAGCAAGAATGTGGGTCCTTGAGAGAATGACTTCCAAAGAGAAGTGACAGGAAGCATGAAGGTGCTAGGCAGCATAATGAGTGAGTCTGAAGAAAGGCAAGGGAGCTGGAGCAGTGGGAGCACAGCAAGCTAGGGGAAGAGGATGTGGTGGGGAGTAGCATACCATACTGAGATTTTGTCTTTGAATCCAAGAGAGATGGGAAGCCATGAGGAAGTTTTGAGCATGATCTCATTTACCGTTTAATAGGGTCATCTGGCTGTTGGAGGGCATGGACAGAAGCAGGGAGACTAGTTTAGGAGGCTATTACTGAAACTAGATGAGACGTATGTTTCCCTCAGTATGAGATATGAAGTTATGTTAATAAAATATACCACCATATAATATTTTTCCCAAACATTTTTCTACTGTCTACTAACTACCATATTAAACACAACCTGTTTCTCTTTGCTTATTCTTTTATTTCCCTCTACATACTACCCTGCAAACATAAAAGCTTAACCTAAAGTAAACAACAATGGAGGTGATAATGAATAGTTGAATTTTGGATATACTTCAAAGGTAGTGCTGAAAGAATTTGCTGAGAGACTAGATGATGGCTATGAAAGAAAGAGAAGCCAAGGATCACACTCAAGAAATGGGCCCGAGCAACTAGAAGGGTGGAAAAGACCAGAAAAGCTAAGAGAGGGACAGATATGGAGGATGCTCTAAAGTATTTTTTCTTCTCTAGGAACCCTTAAGTCCTATACAGTGCCTGGAAACAATTCTCTTAGGCTTATAAGTCATCATCTTCTTGCAGTTTAGTTGACTGCTGAAGGATGGGTTCCATGGAATATCAATGACTTTCTGGGCATGAAGGGTATTCTTTAAGGGAAGTTGGGAGAAGTGTAAAACAAAATTGCATCTATTTGACTGCTTAGCCAAGGGCTAGCCCTGTTTATTAAAAAAACATTCCTGACTAACTCTCCCTGGAGGTCCAAAGCTGGAATAACAGCTGTAGGTGATTCCCAACTTGGCAGAATTTACAATAGTCATTAAGACTCCAAAAAAAAATTAATCTCAAGCTTTCCCAAATTTTAGTTAGTGAAAGCAAAAAGCTGGAAGAGGGAAGAACTTAAAAGATAGTCAATAGCTGGAAGGGACCTTTGCTGGAGTCCAAATCAAGACTTAGTGAGACATGAGACTCAGAGTAGTCGAGAGAGGGCTGGAACCTGGTCTGTGACTCCCAGTGTAGTGCTTTTCTGGCTGTATGATGCTGGAGGAATATAGCAGTCCAAGGTGTGCTCTGAATCAGAGAAAGTAATCTTTTATTCTTGGGAAACTAGAACTTGTGAACCCTTCAACACCCACTACTTTTAGGCATTTATGAATCTCATGGCTTTACCTTGGGAAGGAAACTGGAGATTGGCTGAGTTTACTGGTCTAACTAAGCAAGTGGAAAATGGCAAGAGCAACCCTTGCTTTTCTCTGGGGATAAAATAGTACTTTCACATTCATGTAAAATTTCTCATTTGGGAAGTGAGAGGTTGTAAGTTATCATGGTTGGAAAAAGACTGTGGTGTAATGAGTGATGTTACTTCCATGAGTGTGAGGAATAATTAAACTTGATCTACAGACAATTACTCTAAGTTTGTAGTATTTTGATTTTCTTTATCAAACTGGCAGCAGAAAGCAAAATGGTTTGATTTGAATTTAAACCATCATCTTCTGAATACTGAGGGAGGTTCCAAGGAATAGAAAAAGATCCAAATTAGACTACTAGAGAAAGAAAAGTGATATGAGTAGTCAACCCCCGAAAGATTGAGATTTGATTGTTTGTTTCCATTGAAATATTTTGAAAATACTGGCGGGAGTTTGTGAAAAGCTTCACACTGGAGCCAATACTCTCTGATTATTATAGAGTTATCCTAGCCACATGTCAACAATAGTCATAGCTCACTCAATCTTAGCTTTTGTGTGTATGTGTGCGTATTTATAGAATGGGGACAGTCCAGTCTTTAGATGAAAGTTTATCATTGTTTTATAGGTTATGGTTGATACCCAAGCATAATATTCAATTTGATTTTGAGGTTCATTGAATCTAGACCTTACTAAGATTTAGAGACCCACTCAGTTCTATCTATACCAGTTGGTTAACATCTGATGCTTTTTTTTTTTTTTAAGAGAAAAGCTTTTCACATCTCTGTAGATTTCTTACCTTGATGTGTTCTTTTTTTTTGTTTTTTTTTTTGTTTTTTTATCTTTATTGTTCAGTTTATTAATTACATTGTTTCCCCTTTTTATCCCCCTATAGCTTCCCTCCACCCTGTACCTATCCCACCCTCCACCCTCACCTCCCCCTCCCCACTGTCCTCTCCCATTGTTGCTAGATTTTTGTCCAGTCTCTTGCTGCACTTCCCACAACCCTTTTCTCCCCAAGAATTGTCAGTCCATTCCCTCTCTATGTCCATGTGTCTGTTATATTCACCAGTCTATCCTGTTCAACAGCCTATCAATTCACTTGATTTTTATGTTCATTTGTTGATAGATGTGTATTTGTTGTTCATAATTTTCATCTTTATCTTTTTCTTCTTCCTCTTCTTAAAGAATATCTTTCAGCATTTCATATAATGTGGGTTTGGTGGTGATGAACTCCTTTAGCTTTTTCTTATCTGCGAAGCACTTCATCTGACCTTCAATTCTGAATGATAGCTTTGCTGGATAGAGTAATCTTGGTTGTAGATTCTTGCTGTTCATCACTTTGAATATTTTTTGCCACTCCCGTCTGGCCTGCATCGTTTCTGTTGAGAAATCCGCTGACAGTCGTATGGGTGCTCCCTTATAGGTAACCAACTGTTTCTCTCTTGCTGCTTTTAATATTCTCTCTTTGTCTTTTGCTCTTGGCATTTTAATTATGATGTGCCTCGGTGTGGTCCTCTTAGGGTTCCTATATATTGGGGTTCGGTGCACTTCTTGGACTCCTAAGTCAATTTCTTTCACCAGGTGTGGGAAGTTTTCAGTCACTATTTCTTCAAATAGGTTTTCATTGTCTTGGCCTCTCGCTTTTTCTGGCACCCCTATAATTCGGATGTTGGCATGCTTGAGGTTGTCCCAGAGGCCCCTTACACTATCTTCAATTTTTTGGATTCTTTTGGTTTCTTGCTTTTTCAGCTGAGTGGATTTTACCTCTTTGTATTTCAAATCTTTAACTTGGTTCTTGGGGTGCTCCAGGGCACTTTCAGGTCTTTGTATAATATTTTTTGTTTCAGTCAGTGTATGCTTAATTTCTAGTTGGTCCTTTTTCATATCCTTGAGAGTCTGCTTTATATCCTTGAGGGTTTCTTTCATTTCCTTGTAGGACTCATTCATTTCCACGTTGGTCTTGATCATTTCTTTGCAGCTCTCGTTTATATCCTGGAGGGTGTTGTTCATTTTCTTGTAGGACTCATTCATTTCCTTTGTGGTCTTGCTTATTTCATTATAGGTCTCGATCTTTTGTTGGAGCCTCTTAAAAAACCCTATAACCGTGGTTCTGAATTCCATGTCCAGTCGTTTTTTTTCCTCCATTTCTTTCACATCTGATTTCTTTCCATGTTGCTGCATGGTGGCTGCTTCCCTGAGTTGGTCAATTAGCTTTGTGTGGTAGACTTCCTACTAGGGATAGTGGCTCAGCCTCCCCGGTTACCTGAGGTGGATATGGGCTGCACAGTCTTGCTGAAGTTAAGCTCAGTTAATCGTTGTTAGCACTTGGAGGGTTGACCTCCAGGCCAATTGTCTGTGAAGCTCAGCTGTGCTCAGGTTGGGTGGGCAGAGTCTCCGGGCCAAGCAGACAGCGTTAGCTCCGCCCTATGAGGCCTCAGCGACTCTGTGCTGGGGGCAATGGCCGCCAGCACCTCTGAGAGAGAGCCGCTGCGGAGCTCCACAGGCTGCCGGTTGCCAGGGAATTCAGACTTTCCCAAAATGAGTCTGCATGCGCAATGTCTCACCCAGGGTCATAAAACAAAGCAGTCTGACGGTTTTCCGAATGAGAGGCAAGTCGCGGTGTGCTCTCTGCACCGTCACGCAGCCGAGCTGTTCGTGCAAGCTGCCTTTCCACAAGCCGGGAGACCCGGCAGCACCCGAGCTTCGGCGTGCCGTCCCACTGTCCAGTTTTCACCCCGTGTGATAGTGGGTTCTCTGGACTTCGCCCAGATCTGAAGAATCAGTCCAGTGGGATGCCTTTGTCTCCCCGTTCGAGAAAACTGGCCGGTTTTCAGCCGCCCGCCCTCTCTGCGGCACGCACTCCAAACCTCTCTCCATGCGAATCTTTCAACGCTGTTCGCCGCCGCTCCTCTGAGTCCCAGTGTCTTATCTTCACTTTTATTTGTGGAGTGAACTTTCTGGTGATTCTGGAAGGTGTTTGTTCTTTCATTAAGTTGTAGTATTAAAATTGCTGATTATGACGGCAAGATACGTGTTTTGCCTTTGCCGCCATCTTAGTTCTCCCTCACCTTGATGTGTTCTAATATGGAATATTTTATTTCATCCTGAATCATTACCCTGATATCTTCTGTCATTGTTCCCCAAGGATTTGTGAAGAACATATCCTTCTTCCTTAGAAACTGAATGCTGGGCTTCTAATAATTAAAGATGCTGAGCTATTTTCTAGGAAATGTTGTGACACTGTTATTTCCCTCCTTGACCTGGCAGCATCTATGGAGAGGGTTCAATGAACTGCATAAAACAAGTTAATATTTTAGTGATTTTTATGTCCTGTTAAATCTAGATACACTTTGTTCTTTCTCTTTTCAGATTTATCTCCTGCGCTAATTGATTTAGCTCCTACCCTCTGCCAGGAGTACACAAAACCCCTGATAAACATGGAATATTTTCCAAAAACTTCAATTTTATTCTAAGACTAGAGGCCCAGTGCATGAAATTCGTGCATGGGAGGTGAGCGTTGTCCCTCAGCCCAGCCTGCACCCTTTCCAATCTGGGATTCCTTGAGGAATGTCCAACTGCCTGTTTAGGCCCAATCCAAGTCGGACATCATTCTCACAATCCAGGACTGCTGGCTCCAAACTGTTCACCTGCCTGCCTTCCTGATTGCCCCTAACCGCTTCTGCATGCCAGCCTGATCACCCCCTAACTACCCTGCCAGCCTAATTGATGCCTAACTGCTCCCCTGCCAGCCTGTTTGCCCCCAACTTCCCTCCTCTGCCGGCCTGGTCACCCCTAACTGCCTTCCCCTGCAGGCTTGATCGCCCCCAAAATGCCCTCCCTTGCAGGCCTAGTCCCTCCCAACTGTCCTCCCCTGCTGGCCTGATTGCCCACAACTGCCCTCCCTTGCTGGCTTGGAACCTCCCAACAGCCCTCCCCTGCTGGCCATCTTGTGTTGGCCATCTTGTGTCCACATGGGGGCAGGATCTTTGACCACATGGTGGCAGCACTTTTGTGTGTTCAAGTGAGTGATGGTCAATCTTCAAATTACTCTTTTATTAGATAGGATAGAGGCCTGGTGCATGGGTGGGGGCCACCTGGTTTGCCCTGAAGAGTGTCTTGAATCAGGGTGGGGGTTCCCTTGGGGTGTGAGGCAGCCTAGGCAAGGGGCCTGTGGTGGTTTGCAGGCTGGACATGGCCCCCTGCAACCCCAGTGGAGGCCTTGGGTGCTGGGATTAATTTATATTCTACAATTGAAAATTTGTAGCCTGTAGTGGAGCCAAGCTTTCTGATTGTTCCATGGTGATAGCCATTTCTATTTGGGTTTATTTAAATGCTATAATTGAAACTTTGTAGCCTAGAGTGGAGGTCTAGGCTTAGGGCTGCAGAAGCTTGGCTTCTTCCATCACCTAGGCAACTCTAGCCTCTGCTCTCTCCAGTTCCATGGCTGCCGCCATTTCTATTGGGATATATCCTCTATAATTGAAACTTTGCAGCATTGAGTGGAGGCCTAGGCCGGCAAGGTCAGGTGGAAAGCTTGGCTTCCTCTATTTTCGGGGAAACTCAAGCCTCCCTCCTGCTCTCAGTGGCCGGAGTCATCTTGGTTGGGGTTTATTGCTCCTGATTGGCTTGTGGGCGTGGCTTGTGAGTGTGGCTTGATTGGAGGTATGGTCAATTTGCATATTACTATTTTATTAGGTTGAATATAAATGAAGGAAGTTGAAGGGTGTTGAATTTTTACATTCCTCAAGGTTTTGTAATCCACACATGAAGTCAAAATCCATGAATTTTGCTTTTTTTTTTTTGCTTTCCTATAGGTGTATTACAGATCAAATAGAAAAAGTCACAGATTTTTAAGAAAAAATAACAGACTAAAATTTTTTGAGTTGGAGGCAGTGTGCTCCTGGCTATGGCCAGACTTCCAGTTCATTATTCTGGGCCTTTGGGTTTCTTCAGTGGAAGTGTGAAGAGAGCTTTACCATGCTCTCTCAGTCTCAGCAACCTGTCACCTAGATGAAGGATACTATAATCCCAAATCCTGGCAAAGTATGTGTTATTTTTACTTGCCTCTGTTTACTCATTTGCAGTTGCTTCTCCCTTCCTCTCTGCCCCCCTCTCATAAATAGTTATATGCATTTGGTTGGGAATGAACAGAATGTGTATTTAATTTTCAGGCCTCATATAATTCATCTCCTCAATTATTCAAGTGGGTGAGCTGCCCTATTTATTCCACTAAAAATAATTTTTTCTGGTTTCTATTTATGAGAGATCATTATTGGTATATAAAAATGCTATGGATTTTGGGGTGTTAATTTTATATCCTGCTATGTTTCCAAATTCATTTATTAAATCTAGTAGTTTTTTAATGGAGTGTTTACGGTTTCTTATGTACATTATCATGTAGATTGCAAATAATGAGAGTTTTACTTCTTCCTTTCCAATTTTGGATGCCTTTTATTTTTTATTTTTGTCTGATCATTATGGCCAGTTATATGTTGATCAGGATGGTGAAAGAGGGCATCTTTAACTTGTTACTGTTCTTAGGGAGAATTGTTTTGGTTTTTATCCATTGAGCATGATGTTGGCTATAAGTTTGTCATATATGGCCTTTATTATGTTAAGGTGTCATCACTCTATTCCCACTTTGCTGAGAGTTTTTATCAAAAAGGTTGTTGGATTTTGCTGAATAATTTATCTGCATCAATTGATATGATCATGTGGTTTTTGTCTTGAAATATGTTTATGTGATGTTTCACATTTATTGATTTGTGGATATTGTACCAGCCTTGCATCCCTGAAATAAATCCCACTTGATCATGAGAGTCTTAGGAATAAACAACCAAGGATAAAAGACCTATACTCCAAAAACTACAGGACATTGAAAAAAGAAGTAGGGGAAGATATAAACGAGAGGAAGAATATACCTTGTTCATGGATCAGTAGAATCAACATCATTTGAATGTCCATATTACCCAAAGGAATCTACAGATTCAATTTAATCCTATTAAAATACCCATGGCATATTTCACATACCTAGAACAAACACTCCAAAAATTTATATGGAACCAAAAAAAAAAAAAAAAAAAAGAAAGAAAGAAAGAAAAAAAACACCTGGAATAGCTTCAGCAATATTGAGAAAGATGAACAAAATTGGAGGAATCACAATACCAGATATCAAGTTATACTATGAAACTGTTGTGCTCAAAACAGCCTGGGACTGGCATAAGAACAGGCTTACAGATCAGTGGAACAGAACAGAGAACTCAGAAATCAACTTAAACCACTACTACTATGCTCCATTAATATTTGACAAAAGAGGCAAGAGTATACATTGGAGAAGTCATAGTCTCTTCAATAAACAGTGTTGGAAAAATTGGGCAGGTACATGGAAAAAAAATGAAACTAGATGACCAACTTACACCATACCATACACAAGAATAAACTCAAAATGGATAAAAGGCTTACTAGTAAATGTAAATGTGAAACCATATAAATTCTAGAAGAAACCATGGAAACTAAAATCTCAGACCTCTCTCATAACAAAACATTCATGTTTACCAAATACATCTCCTAATACAATGGAAACTACGAGAAAATAAACAAATTGAACTACATTAAAACAAAAGGCTTCTGCTCTGCAGAAGAAATCATCAACAAAACAACAAGAAAGCCCACTACATGGGAGAACATATTTGCCAATGTTATCTCTGATAAGGATTTAATCTCCAAAATTTATGGGGAACTCATACCACTTAACAAAGGAAGACAAACAATCCAATTAAAAAATGGGCAAAGGACCTAAATAGACACATCTCCAAAATGAACATGCAGAAGGTCATGAAAAAAAAATGCTCAAAATCACTAATCATTGGAGAGATGCAACTCAAAATGACAATGACTTACCACCTCATACGTGTCAGAGTGACTATCATCAACAAATCAACAAATGACAAGAGTTGAAGAGGATGTGGAGAAAAAGGAACCATTGTACACTGCTGGGGGGGATGCAGACTGGTGCAGCCATTTTGGAAAACAATATTGAGTTTTCTCAAAAAATTAACTCAGTGACTCCACTTTTAGGAATATATCCTAAGAAACCTGAAACACATATCAGAAAGGATATATGCACTCCAATGTTCATAGAAGTAAAATTTACAATAGCTAAGATTTGGAAACAGCCAAAGTACCCATCAGTAGGTGAGTGGATAAAAAGCTGTAGTACATTTATATGATGGAATACTACACGGCAATAAAAAAGAAAGAACTCTTACCATTTGCAGCAGTATGGATGGACCTGGAGCCATTATGGCCAACCTATGACACACATGTCAGCACTGACATGAATAGCCATTTTCGATGACATGCAGCCACATGTGGTCACATTCAGAAAAGTATGGGGCCACATGCCTAGAAGGATGTTTCATTCTCGGCTACTGCACGGCCAAGTGCAATAGCTGAGGATGAAACATTTGCTGTAGTGTAGTGTAGAGACTCTGTGCTTGAGGTCTGTAGGCTAAAACCACAGAGTGTCTAGGCACAGAGTGTCTAGTTCTGGGACTTCCGGTTAGGCCCTTAGTGGATCTTTGACCTCACTTCGGGCTGGCAGAGCAGGGAGCAGTAGAATGCCGCAGGGGATGCGTCTCTGGGGGCCCTGTGATCGCCATTACCAGAAACCACGTAACCACAGCAACCATCATCAAATCTACTGTTCTGGGGTGTCATGGATTTCTAATTGACCATAATTACTGAGATAATTGAGGAGGAGGCTGAGAGAGGCAAGGACCTGTGCTATGGGTGCGGATTCCTGCCATTAGAAATAGAAGCAGCCATCTTAGTTTATGTAAGGAACGTCATTTTGCAGCATAGTGCAGACTCCATTTCACGAATATTACTGTTGTACATCCTTACTAACCTCTACTTCTGCTTATTAACATTGCCCTTTCATAAAAGACAGTTACATGTGCCATCTTGTGGTCAGTTAAGCTAGTTAAACCCTAATCGCCTGCAGGGCTAATAGGCTATCTATAATTCTATTTTCTGTTACTGCCCCCCTGATGGAGAACCCAAAAAATAAAAAAACCAAGGAGTGGTAGTAGCAGTAGCCGACCCTTTCAAGAGACATGGACCAAGATGTATGGCATTATAGAAAAAAATGGCAGATCATTTTGTGTCCTATATACTGAAACCATAGTAAGCAGAACATGAAATATAAATAGACATTTTGAAACTAATCATTCTCAGCTCTTGAAAAAGAGTGAGGATGAAAGGAAGGAATACATTTCCAGTCAGCTAAACCTTTGGAAGAGCCAATCTAATTCCAACCTTAAATTTATAAAAGGTTCTACAAATTTAACATCTGCAAGTTTGAGCATTGCTCACTCCATAGCTCAGCATGGAAAAGCACTCAGTGAGAGAGAATTTATTAAAGAAACTCTCGTAAGATGTGCATCAGTTCTAATTCACAATATGCAGAATAAAGATGCAATTGTTAAAAGAATATCTGAGTTACCACTCAGTAGAAATATCATAAAAGACCGAATAATGAGATTGAACACAAATGTACAACATCAATTAAGGAGAAACATAAGTAATTATAAATATTTTTCCATCTCTCTGGATGAAACTACTGATGTTATATCACATGCTCAAATGGCCATTATTAGTCGATATTCTGATGGTTTCACAATGAGAGAAGAGTTGATAAAGTTAGTATTAGTGCCAAGAAGTACGTTGGGAAGCGAAATATGTAAGGTTGTTATACAAACATTCCATGACCTAAACATTGATATCTCTAAAGTTGTGTCAGTGACGACAGATGAGGCACCAAACATGGTGGGGGAAAAAGTCGGATTTGTCAAATTGTGCCTTTTCGTTGTATTATGAGGAAAGGCAGGATTCACTGACTTAAAAGACTTAATGTCAGTTGTTACAAAAATAGTTAATTTAACAGCTGCTCACCCCCTTCACAAGCGAGTATTTTCTGCACTTTTACTAGAGGTTGATTCCACCTACAGTGGACTGCTGATGTACAATAAGGTAAGATGACTGAGCCCATGCAAAGTTCTTGAGTGATTTGAAGAATTGAAGGTATTTCTTGAGGATAAGGATCTGGGAAACTTTTCTCAGCTCAATGATGATAAGTGGGTCAACACCCTGATATTTTTTACAGATCTCTCTGGTCATATTAATGAACTGAACTTAAAGTTACAAGGTTTTGACAAAAGTATTGAGGTGATGTTTGGGTACATAAAAGCTTTTGAAAGTAAACTTAAATTTTCAAGCGAGATGTAGAAACTAAAACTTTTAAGTATTTTCCTTGAGTAACAAAGTATTTTGAGAAGGCCAGTGCAGCTGTAAAAAATGAAATGGAGCCCTTGCATATAAAGTACCAGCATGTTTTAGACTCATTACTTGACCAGTTCAGTGATAGATTTAATCAATTTAGAAGCCTGTAGACCATAAAAATAATTAAGTATCCTGATGTAGTAGTCTACAGTAGTTTGGAATTAAATGGTTTCTAATGGATGCAAATTGATGATTTGGAGATGCAACTTGCAGAATTTCAAGACAGCATCTGGGCTCAGGTGTTTGTTGACTTGAGGTAAAAGCTTGAGAAGCTGGGAAGGTGCCGCTTAGAGAGTCAAAAGGAGTGCCACTACAAGCAGAAAACTTGGAGTGCCTGGAACCGATTACACTTTTAGCACCCTGAAAAATATAGTAATGGCTTTACTCATAATTTTTCCCTCTACGTACTTTTTGAGACCTTATTCTCAGTGTTAAATAATATCAAAACCAACAAAAGAAACAGATTGAGAGATAAAGTTAGTAGCGCTTGCTTGGGCTCGAAGTGGACAAAATACCAACCTTCAATTGAAGGTTTAGCCTATGAAATTCAGCAATAAAAAAATCACTAATAGGCTGGTTAGTTAAATAATTCCCTCTCCCCCCTGCCACTTATCTTAGTTCATGGCACCCCACATAAGTTAAATAATATCAAGACCAACAAAAGAAACTGACTGACCGATGAACAAAGAAGTGACTAAGAAGGTAAGTTAAATAATTAGTTTTTTGTTTATTAAATACAATTATATATTACAATTATACATTTTTGGTGTTTAAACTATAAATATCGCAAAATGATTTTTTTCTCGAAGTAACACACCACCCGAATTATGCTCTATTTTTTGGTGAATTTTGACACACCAAGCTCAAAATGTTGCCCATCACTGACCTGAAGAGTATTATGCTGAATGAAATAAACCAGTCAAAGATAAGTACCACATGATTGCACTCAAGTCTGGAATCTAATGAACCAGACAAATTGATGATCAAAAATAGACCCAGAGTCATAGAAGCCTGAAAAGACGGTTGAACTTCAGAGGGATAGCAGAGGAGGGTGAGTGGGAAGAGATCAATAAATCAAAAGATATATGCATAACCCATGGACACAGACAATGGAGTGGGGAGGGCCTGGGTGAGTGGGGGGCAGTGGGAGCAGGTTGGAAGAGATTAATGGTGGGAAAAAGAGGATCTACGTAATACTTCAATGATAAAGATTTAAAATAATAATATATATTTTTGGTGTTACTAAGGTTGCTGGGTGTAGAACTTGATGATATTTAGGGATAATCTGATAGCTGAAGCCTCTTCCTTTGTTCAGATTATTCCATATCAAATCTGTTCCCACAGGAAAGCAGAGGGAGAAGTTGCCCAGTCTTATCATTTATTTGAAAGCAACCTCCTTAACATCTAGAGAGAGTGCTTGTGTAGGTGGCAGCTACTTAGGACCTTTTCCCCTGGGTCAAATGGGTATTTTGATATGCAAACTGACTTCCTACCTGCACTCAGTTGCAGGGAAGTTTTTGACAGACATTGTCTCAGATTGTCTGCATGTTCTTTAGTTGCTTGCTGTGTAGAATGTGTCCTTCCAAGGTTTTTGTGTGGTTGCCTCAGGTTGGCTTTGCTCTTGGCATCCAGAGACAGCTGGCTTATGCTGCCAAGACTCACACAGGACTGACTTGTGCTACCATCAAGTGTATAATATAAACACCTGTGTGGAAACACATATGTAAATAAAGAGGCTGAAGTTGCTTCATAGTTCTATCACTCACCTAAGGAAATATGGTAGAAAAAGCTATGTACTACGAAAAAGAATCAAATTTCAGCGGGAATGATTCTTTTTTAAAAAATTCAAAAAATAATTGATTAATGTAAGTGACCCTTGAACATGTTTTTTTTAAAAATTTCTTTATTGATTAAGGTATTACATATGTATCCTTATCCCCTCCATTATTCCTCTCACTCCCTCGCCCCCACTCATGCCCTCAACATCTGTTATCAATGTCCATTGGTTAGTCTTATATCAATGCATACAAGTCCTTTGGTTGATCTCTCCCCCTTACTCCCACCCTCCCCTACCTTCCCTCTGAGGTTTGATGGTCTGATCAGTGCTTCTCTGTCCCTAGATCTGTTTTTGTTCATCAGTTTATGTTGTTCATTATATTTCATACATAAGTGAGATCATGTGGTATTTATCTTTCTCTGACTGGCTTATTTCATTTAGCATAATGTTCTCCAGTTCCATCAATGCTGTTGCAAATGGTAAGAACTCCTTTTACCGCTGCGTAGTATTCCATTGTGTAGATGTACCACAGTTTTTTAATCCACTCATCTGCTGATGGGCACTTAGGCTGTTTCCAAATCTTAGCTATGGTGAATTGTGCCACTGTAAACATAGGGGTGCATAAATCATTTTTAATTGGTGTTTCTAGTTTCTTGGGATATATTCCTAGAAGTGGGATCACTGGGTCAAATGGGAGTTCCATTTTTAGTTTTTTGAGGAAATTCCACACTGTTCTCCACAGTGGTTGCACCAGTCTGCATTCGCACCAGCAGTGCACAAGGGTTTCTTTTTCTCTGCATTTTTGCCAGCACTTGTCATTTGTTGATTTGTTGATGATAGCCATTCTGACAGATATGAAATCCATATTGTCGTTTTGATTTGCATCTCTTGGATAATTAGTGACTTTGAGCATGTTTTCATATGTCTCTTGGCCTTCCTTCTGTCTTCTTTCAAAAAGTATCTATTTAGGGCTGTTGCCCATTTTTTGATTGAGTTGTTTATCTTTCTTTTGTTAAGTTGCATGAATACCCTGTAAATGTTGGAGATTAAACCCTTATCAGTGATAACATTGGCAAATATGTTCTCCCACACAGTGGACTTTCTTGTTGTTTCGTTGATGGTTTCTTTTGTTACACAGAAGCTTTTTATTCTGATGCAGTCCCACTTTATTTACTCTTTGCCCTAGGAGCAGTATCAGTGAAGAAATTGCTTTGGCATATGTCTGAGATTTGGCTGCCTATGGATTCCTCTAGTATTTTTATGATTATACTTCGTATGTATAAGTCCTTTATCCATTTCGAGTTTATTTTGTAGATGGCTCACCACTCCTGTTTGACATAGTACTGGAAGTTCTAGCCATTGCGATCAGACAAGAAGAAGAAATAAAAGGCATCCAAATTGGAAAAGAAGCATAAACTGTCCTTATTCGCAGATGACATGATACTGTACATAGAAAACCCTAAAGACTCAATAAAAAATTATTATACTTGATAACTAAATTCAGCAATGTAGCAGGTTACACAATTAATGCCAAACAACCTATGGCATTTCTGTATACCAATAGTGGACTTACAGAAAGAGAGACTAAAAAAGCAATCCCATTTATCTTCACACCAAAAAAATTAAGATACCTTAGGATAAACTTAACTAAGGAGGTAAAAGACCTATACAAAGAAAACTATAGGACACTGAAAAAAGAGATAGAGGAAGACATAAACAGATGAAAGAACATCCCGTGTTCATGGACTGGTAGAATAAACATCATTAAAATGTCCATATTACCCAAAGCAATCTATAGATTCAAGGCACTCCCCATTAAATTACCAACAGCACATTTCACAGACTTAAAACAAAAACTCCAAAAATCCATCTGGAATAAAAAAGACCCCAAATAACTACAGCAATCCTGAGAAAGAAGAACAAAGTAGGTGGGATCTCAATACCAGATATCAAGCTGTATTACAAAGTCTCTGTTCTCAAAACAGCCTGGTATTGGCACAAGAACAGACATATAGATCAATGGTATAGAATAGAGAACCCAGTAGTTGACCCAAACCACTATGCTCAATTAATATTTGACAAAGGAGGCAGGAACAAGACAGTCTCTTCAATAAATGGTGTTGGGGATAAATTTCAGGAGAACTAAGATGGCGGCAAAGGTAAAACACCTATCTTGCCGTCATAATCAGCAATTTTAATACTACAACTTAACGAAAGAACAAACACCTTCCAGAATCACCAGAAAGCTCGCAGCGTAAAAATTCCACAAATAAAAGTGAAAATAAGACACTGTGACTCGGAGGAGCGGCGGTGAACAACTTTGAAAGATTCGCACGGAGAGAGGTTTGGAGTGGCGCCGCGGAGAGGGCGGGTGGCTGAAAACCGGCCAGTTTTCTCGAACGGGGAGACAAAGACGTTCCACTGGACTGATTCTCCACCTCTGGGCGAAGTCCAGGGAACCCACTATCATACGGGGTGAAAACTGGACAGTGGGAGGGCACGCCGAAGCTCGGGTGCTGCTGGGTCTGCCGGCTTGTGGAGAAGACAGCTTGCGCACGAACAGCTCGGCTGTGTGACGGCACTGAGAGCGCTCCGCGACTTGTCTCTCATTCAGAAAACCGTCAGACTGCTTTGTTTTACCTCCCTGGGTGAGACATTGCGCATGCAGACTCATTTTGGGAAAGTCTGAATTCCCCGGCAGCCGGTGGAGCTCGGCAGCGGCTCACTCTCAGAGGTGCTGGTGGCCATTGCCCCCGGCATAGAGTCCCTGGGGCCGCACAGGGCGGAGCTAACACTGTCTGCTTGGCCTGGAGACTCCGCCCATCCAACCTGAGCACAGCTGAGCTTCACAGACAATTGGACTGGAGGTCAACCCTCCAAGTGCTAACAACCATTTACCTGAGCTTAACTTCAGCAAGACTGTGCAACCCATATCCACCTCAGGTAACTGGGGAGGCCGTACCACTGTCCCTTGTAGGAAGTCTACCACACAAAGCTAATTGACCAACTCAGGGAAGCAGCCACCATGCAGAGACATGGAAAGAAATCAGATGTGAAAGAAATGGAGGAAAAAAAACGACTGGACATGGAATTCAAAACCATGGTTATAGGGTTTTTCAAGAGGCTCCAACAAAAGGTCAAGGCCTATAAAGAAATAAGCAAGACCACAAAGGAAATGAATGAGTCTTACAAGGAAATGAACAAGACCCTCAAGGATATAAACGAGAGCTGCAAAGAAATGATCAAGACCAACGTGGAAATGAATGAGTCCTACAAGGAAATGAAAGAAACCCTCAAGGATATAAAGCAGACTCTCAAGGATATGAAAAAGGACCAACCAGAAATTAAGCATACACTGACTGAAACAAAAAATATTATACAAAGACCTGAAAGTGCCCTGGAGCACCCCAAGAACCAAGTTAAAGATTTGAAATACAAAGAGGTAAAATCCACTCAGCTGAAAAAGCAAGAAACCAAAAGAATCCAAAAAATTGAAGATAGTGTAAGGGGCCTCTGGGACAACGTCAAGCATACCAACATCCGAATTATAGGGGTGCCAGAAAAAGCGAGAGGCCAAGACAATGAAAACCTATTTGAAGAAATAGTGACTGAAAACTCCCCACACCTGGTGAAAGAAATTGACTTAGGAGTCCAAGAAGTGCACCGAACCCCAATATATAGGAACCCTAAGAGGACCACACCGAGGCACATCATAATTAAAATGCCAAGAGCAAAAGACAAAGAGAGAATATTAAAAGCAGCAAGAGAGAAACAGTTGGTTACCTATAAGGGAGCACCCATACGACTGTCAGCGGATTTCTCAACAGAAACGATGCAGGCCAGATGGGAGTGGCAAAAAATATTCAAAGTGATGAACAGCAAGAATCTACAACCAAGATTACTCTATCCAGCAAAGCTATCATTCAGAATTGAAGGTCAGATGAAGTGCTTCGCAGATAAGAAAAAGCTAAAGGAGTTCATCACCACCAAACCCACATTATATGAAATGCTGAAAGATATTCTTTAAGAAGAGGAAGAAGAAAAAGATAAAGATGAAAATTATGAACAACAAATACACATCTATCAACAAATGAACATAAAAATCAAGTGAATTGATAGGCTGTTGAACAGGATAGACTGGTGAATATAACAGAGACATGGACATAGAGAGGGAATGGACTGACAATTCTTGGGGAGAAAAGGGTTGTGGGAAGTGCAGCAAGAGACTGGACAAAAATTTTGCAACAATGGGAGAGGACAATGGGGAGGGGGAGGTGAGGGTGGAGGGTGGGATAGGTACAGGGTGGAGGGGAGCTATAGGGGGATAAAAAGGGGAAACAATGTAATTAATAAACTGAACAATAAAGATAAAAAAATGGTGTTGGGAAAATTGGACAGATACATGCAAAAAAAAATATGAAACTAGATCATCAACTTACACCATACACAAAAATGGGGATGATTCTTAGCAAACCTGGAATCTGTAGGAGAGGATTGAGGTCTCTGTGCTGAGGTGACTTGGTGACATACCTTTCTCCCACCTAGAGTCCCTCCCTACAGGATTGGAACTGCATTTCCTGTCAGGGCAGGCCCAAGATAGTTCTCCCAATTTGCATCCACTCTTATTTTAACTATAAGAGACTTTTAAAAATTTGTGCTCTTCAATAACTTGCTTCTTTTTCATTTCCACACAATTTTATAACAAGGTCTCAACTTGCTTCAGACACATTATATTGATGATTCGTGTAAATATCTAAGAAAGCAACTTAATCTTATCAGTTTATAGATTACAGATCAGGTATTCCCCAATGAGTGCTTTTTGAAAGACTGCTTGCTATTATATGTAGAAGGATTTATTTTTTTTTATCTCTAATTGATAAACCTTCAGTCAACACATGTTTTCTGCTAGGCATAAGTTCCCTGACTTCTCTTATAAGCTTTCTTTGTATCAATGGCTTTTTGCATTAAAATATTTTGTATGTAAAAATTCTATACATACAAAACAATATGTAATGAACATTCATGACCCTACAGTCAAATTTAGAACTATAGTTTTACCAATACCATTGCATATAGGTGTGTTCTTTCTCTTGCTTTCAGTAAATGGAAACCACTATATGCTGAGGTTATATTGTTTATCGATATCATGCTTTTTTGGGGTCAGGTTTAATCTATAATAATAAAAGTTTAATATTCTAATTAGACTGAACGTTTGTATCCTTCCAATACTTGTATTGTTAGGCTTTGCAATTTTTGCTAATCTAATGGGCATAAAATGGCTGTTCTTAGCAACCAAGAAAATGCAAATGAACCTGGCAAAGAGGTTAGGCATTTGCCATATGTATATTGGCTGTTTCTCCTTTCTCCTTGTGAAATAACTGTTCATGCCTGTTGTCCATTTTTCTAATTGGTTGTTTGTCTTCTCCTTACTGATATGTAAACATTTTTATATTTTTCAGTTACCTAGTCTTTGTCAGTTGTGTGTGTTGCCATTAATGTCTTCTAGTTTGTGTCTCATTTTTTTCACTCTATTCATTTTTGATGAGTAGTTCTTAATTTTAACATGGGTAAATTTATAATCGTTTTTCCATGAATAGTGCTTTTTATACCTCAAGACAACATCCCTTAACTAGATGTCATAAAAATATTCTCCCATATTTTCTTTTAAAAGTCTTATAATTGTGACATTTACTGTGATGTTCTTAATCCATCTAGATTGGTTTTTATGTATGTATAAGGTGAGAAGTCCAGTTTCATTGTTTTCCTGTGGGAGAATAATTTCTCTCAGCACAATTGCAGCTCCTTCCTTTTCCCAATAATCTGCAAAGTAACATAATATTTCAGATTTCCATGTTCATGTCTGTCTGCCTCAGAACTCTTTGTTACATTTTGAAAAAAATGCTTAAAAACAAACAAAATCTTGTTAAAAGTTGGTATTGAATTTCAACAAGCATTTTTCCCCTGCAAAATTGAGATCATATGGTCTATTTCAAGCAATCTGTTAATGTGGTAAAGACATTTATAGACTCTATTAAATTGTCCTAAAATTCCCTAGGATAATCCCAACTCAATCATGGTGTTATATGTATTTTTTTAAACTGCTGGGTTTGGCTGGCTAATATTTTGTTTACAATTTTTGCATCTGTGTTTCTGAGTGAAATTTGCCTGTAATTTTCTTTTTTAAAGTCATCCTTTTCTAGTTTTGGCATCAAAGTTACATTTGCCTGAGATGCACTGGAGAATGTTCTTTTTCTCTTTGCTAGAAGAGTTTGAGATTATTTGTTCTTTGGAAGTTTCATAGATTTCACTTTAAGTATATACATACATACATAAATATATATACATATGTACATATATACATACATATGTACATATATATGTATATATATATATTTTGTGGGGTTTTTTTTGGCTGAAGAAGATTTTAAACTACTAATTGAATTTCTTTATTGGTTAGAGTGCATTTAGGCTTCTTATAATAAGGCAGTTTTAAGTTCTTCCCCCTCCCCCGAGGGAAAACCTCCCTTTTAGAATCTCTGGCTTTAAGTAGGAATCTTAGCTTCAGTTTCCCAGTCTTATTCCTGCTTCAAGATTTCATCTTGTATTTTCCGAGTTATAACCCTCATCGAAATCATCTTCAGAAATAATTTTCACAAAGGTGCTATTTGGGTCAGTACTGTCCTTGTATGGACGATTCTGATTTTGGTTTGCCTAATTTGTGGATGTCACAATTACAGAAGCAGCACCCCACCCCGGGAAAAATATGTACCACTTGGCCAATAACAGAAACTCATCTCCTTCTCCTGTGGCTTCTGGGAGACTGCCCTAACTATAAGTACCTCATGGGTAAGAAGCAGTATATGGCATGAATGGATGTATATGCATGTGGATACTCAACACTTAAAAGAAACTGATTTCCTTTACTATAAATACAATAAATTGATGTTTATATAAAATCAGGACTTGGTACTGAGTTGGCATTTTGTGCATCTCCAATATATCTCTGAGGCTCAACTGCTGTATTTGTCAATGATTGCCATGGGGAGGGGGAACCTAGCAGATACTTCAAGAGTCACGTATTTATCACACTTTCTGATCTTCCTCATTTTATTAGCAATCTGCTAGAGTTAAAGGTAGATTCAACAGTAAAGCAAGTTCATGCTTTTGAGACTGCCAAAGGCTTGGTTGCATTATCTATTTTCCTCATAATAGTTATTTGCTTTATAGCCCCTACTCATTTCTCTTTGCAAATTTTAGCAAGGGCTAGAAACTGAAGGCATGGTAGTAGGATGTGTTCAGGAGAGTTTGAGTAGAGAGATTGCTGGGGAAGAAATAGTAAAATCTAATGACTAAACTGGAACCCTACTCCACCTCACCCAACTTCTTCCAATCCCTGAACTACTCATTTTAATGATACCTTGCCAGCACAACTCATGTTTAGTTTATAGTAAATGCTTCTCCCAGAAGACTATTTGAATATCCAGTTATCCTATAGCTTCCGAAACAGAAATAGTGATAGTTGATAAAAATTATTTTCTTTCCCATCTGCATAACTGAATTTTATGTTTTCTGGAACAGGAGAACACGAGGGGTGTTTTACATCAGGAAATGGCAGCTTTTTCTGTAAAAAGCCAGGCAGAAAATAATTTAGCGTCTGTGGGCCATATGGTCTCTGTGGTAACTACTCATCTCTGCTGCAAAAACATCCATAGACAAAATGACAATACACAAACAAACAGGCGTGTGCCTGAGCGTGTGCCAATACAATGCTATTCAAAAATAGGCAAGTGGTCCAGGTTTGGCTCCTAGACCATCGCTTGCCAACCCTATTTTAGAGGCATTGTTTAAAACTGGGACTTTTTTCAAGGTTTATTCTAATCACTCATTTGTTTGTGAGAATTTATCTAAAGCAGTGTTTCTCAACAAAGGCCCTATTGAAATTTTAGAATGGTTAATTCTTTGATTAAAGGGCTTGTCCCATGCACTGTAGAAGGTTTAGTAGAGTTTTTGATTTCTACCCACTAGAGTTATGATAACCAAAAATGTCTTCAAATATCATTAAATGTACCTTTGGGGCAAAATTGTTCCCAATAGAAAATCACTGATGTGATGTGATATGATGAGGATGATATGTTACATTTGGGAAATGTAAATTATTAAATTCTCTGACCATAGAGTAAAAGGAGTATCAGAGATTGAGGCCAAGAGGTATTCAGGGCAAAAATCATTCAGGGCCATTCAGAATTTCCTGTTGAATGCAACTCGATGCCATTGAAGGGTCTTACAGAGAAGAGTGTGGTGGCATGTCTGTGTTCTTCCATCAGAGAATAAAATGGATTAAGCAGAACAAGGCTGGAGGCTGGGAGGTTAATTAAGAAAATCCAGCTCCTGATGTTTTGACTGTACATCTTGCACCATGTTGGTTTGGTTTCTGGGTATTACTAAATCCTCATAAAATTCATGTAATGATAACTGAATCTAGGAAAGACTGATTAGTGCCATTATGTCAATCTACTATTTATTAAAGATGTACTTGACCTTAAAATCAAGTTGTCTTAAAACACTTATTTCCTTCTTGTTGGGAAAGAAAATTACCTTAGAGAACAAAATCACCAATGAGACTTTTCGGCTGTGATTATAGAATGAGTGAGGATGCTGACCATCACTATGGGATATGTTCAATAAGCTATTATAGCCAAATGAATAGGAGAATTTCATTTTGGGGATCAAATTGGAAGGAGCCTTAAATATTCAATGTTAATTGAATACATTTATAGAACCATTCACAATTGATTACATCATCTCCCTTTAAGTAATTCTAACTGTGTCTTAGCTCCCGAGAATGCTCGTGACATTTTTTAAGTGTGTAATTATTAGATAGCTCTTTTTTATTTTTATTTTTTACTTTCACAGATATTAGGTATTTGATTTTTTCCCCAACCACCTGGAATACTTGCCCTGAATGAGTTCCCTTTTTCCTGGATAGTCTTGGGAATGTGGACAAATGACAAATTCTCATTCTCGAACTTATCTGTTTTGTTCTGCCTTTAATTCCAGTTATTCTTACAACTGTGATAACCCAATTATATTATCAAAGGTCTTCACTTCTCAGGCATCATAGAAGATAGTGAAGATACAAAGGTGATAAGACAGAGATTCTGTCTACAAGAAGCTCACAGTTTCATGGGAGATGGGGGGAGGATTCAGATATTAAAATAACAAGTATATACTTGATATAATTTATATAGTGTGATACATTCTTTCTTAGTATTGAGGGAGAAACAGGAAAATTACTCACCTAGTTACTGTCTAAAATTGACCTTTTTCTTGAAGCAAATTATCTAATGATGCTTTTCGCAACAGGAAGTTTCTTTTGGGTTATTTGTTCCTCCTCTTGGCTGACAATGGATTCCAACTCTACTTTCTTAATCAACACCCTATTGATTCCAGCTGCAATTTTAAAATAACTATTCTGTTTGGGAATGTTTATCTCTTACTGGTCAGAGTCAAAATTTGACAAAATATACAAGTCATGGAGGTGCTTAAGGTGTTCATATTGGAAAAGGGGTTACTCTAGGCATTAGCCACCACCAGAGAGACATCTTTTTCCTAATAACTTAAACCTATAAATACCCGGAAGTGGGGGACTGAATAATTTCAGAATATATGGTTTTTATTCTACCAAACTGGGAGATGACCTTAAGTATTGAAAAATAGCTTTGATTTCATATGCAATAGCTTAATGCTTTTATACGTGCTTGATGTTATACTCACCAACTTCATCACCCACATTTTGATTCAATGAAGTAGCAGAAACAACCTTTTAGGTATTTTTTTTTCATGCACATTTGCTTAAGCACGTCTGTGTATCTTCCAGTAAAAATAGTAAGTGAAATATTATAAGCTGGAAGACAGATAAGAGTTGTGAAATTTTTTTCTCTTAAACCATCTGCACATATTTTGCTGATAGCATAATGCTTTGGATAAAATTCAGTAAATTGGGTAAACTTTAAGAGAAATCAAGGTGAGAGCTTTTTCTGGTAAACTGATATATTTTTTGAGTTTTGCAGAATCACTATAACTGGTATTTAATGGAAGCATACCCTGGCCCTTAAAGGCACAGAAATACTATAAAATTTAGTTTTATAAACATAAGTGTTCTAGATTTTTGAAGTCTGAATGAGTAGCAATTCATCTGCTGGAAGGCATTTTGCTTGACCTTCATGAAACAGAAGTACAAATTGGGAAAATCATTTAGTTTCGCACATTTAAACATACTCTTCATCTCTAAATGGTAAAAGTAATATTTGTTGCACTAAGACAAAAAACAAACAAAAAAACCCCACAAAAAACTGGTCTTTTTTTTCCTAGTAAGAATTCCAGGAAAACCAAAAACTTGTTAAAACACTTAATCCTTCTTTTCTGAAGTGACTCACTGCTTCCTTCTTGCTCCTGACAAACTGCGTATCTTTGTATCTGTGCATCGGCCTGCCTAAGGCCTCATCTCCTTCCACCGCCCAAAGTCAGCGCCCTGGGACACTTCCAAGAGTCAGCTGAGGAGAATGCACACGCTTAAAACCCACACCTGTTAACTTCCCATCTTTTCCAAAAGAGTTTCTTATTCAGCTTTAGACTGAGAGGCTTTGTGAAGGAGTCCAGAATATTTTAACATTTCCTGCTTCATCTGCAACCAGAGCCAAAAGTATAGTCCTCGTTTCTTCCAAAATGTTTTATGAGGGAAAAATCATGTGCTCCGCAATCATTCTTAAAGATGCCTCAGGCTTCACATTTTGAGAATAGAGGAGGAAAATACATTTTCTCCCGGCATTTGAAATGATATATATATTGGAATGCTCTCCTTCCCCCACCCCCAACTGCATTGTGATTTTCTGAAAAACCAAGTTGGGATGCCATGTTAAAAGGCATGAGTCTTGATTTATCAAATGACATGTTACTGTGGTTATAAGTGACCAGCTAAAAGCAAAATGGTGGAATTGTGTATGATTTCATTGCCCCTTTCTTTGATTTTCTATGTGGTTTTTGTTGATGCTGCCCTCTCCTAGTTTTCTAAAATAGCATCTTTATACTTTTCCGCCCCTCCTATCAAAATCTCTTATGAAAAAAAAACTAGGGGCCTGATGCATGATATTTGTGCACTTGTGGGGGGGGGGTCCCTCAGCCCAACCTGCCCCTTTCACAGACTGGGAACCCTCAGGGGATGTCTTACTGATGGCTTAGGCCTGCTTCCTCTTGGAGCAGTCTGGCCTCCCTCCGCAGGAGGCGATCCGGCTGATCAGGGGAAGGCGCCAGTCCCATTACCCTGTTGCTGTAGCCACTGCCGATCACCACAGTCACCAAGGTGTTTTCATCAACACGGACTCCATTCCCTTGACCATGAAAAGATGACAACTTTCTTCAGGCATTTTCAAGATGTCTCTTTTATAGGATATGACATTTCTTTCTTTCTTTTTTTTAAATCATCACCTGAGGATATATTTCTATTGATTTTTAGAGAGTGTGGAAGAGAGAGGGAGAGACAGAGAGAAACATCAATGTGAGAGGGACACTTTGATTGGTTGCCTCTTGCATGAGCCCTGACCTGGGCCCTGGCCAGGGAGGAGCCTGTAAGCTAGGTACATGTCCTTGATCAGAATTGAACTCGGACCCAGTGGTCAGTAGGCTGAAGAGCTATCTACTCAGCAAAACTGGCTAGGGCAGGATATGACATTTCTTAGTCCCTCCTGCAACATATCTTTGTTTTTTCCTCCAGGTGCATGGTGGAAAAACCCTAGATCACCTTCTTGGATTCTTATTACCCAAGTTATCAAGAACACTGCAAGTACAGAGAGTTTAGCCAATGAGCTGTCAGAAAGGGTGTTTATGCTCAAACTGGTTTGGTTCAGTGGATAGAGCCAAGTTTGATTCCTGTTAAGGTCATATACCTTAGTTGGGGGCACATTTCCAGTAGGGACTGTGCAGGAGGCAACTGATTGATGTTTCTCTTTTATTGATGTTTCTGACTGTCTATCTGTCTCCCCTCTTTGTAAAAAAATCAATAAAATACATTTATAAAAGAAAAGGTGATTCCTCTGCAGCTCATGCACAGAGGAGCCCCTGGGTTGTGTTCACTGAGCTGGGGTCATGTCCCACAATCTGAGGGGCGTGCCTCCAAGGCTGGCAGCCCCACATTGTGCACGCTGGGCTGGGAACATTGACTCGGTCCACCACTTGACTCCAGCACATGCGCAAGTAGCCACAGGGCAGAAACATCCACTGCATCACCGTGACAATGCCACAGATAATCCTGCCCCACCCCCAGCTGCTCAACGCCTATGCTCTAGGCTTGGAGTGGTCAAGGGTGTTCTGGGGCCCTGGCCTCTCAGGGCCTACTTGCAGGCCTACAGGCTAGGAATGGCCTGGGTCCCAAGAATGTTCCTGGGACTTAGGCCACTTGGCGCTTGCATATACAAATTAACCCACCATCTTTGTTGGGTTAATTTGCATACTCACTTCTGATTGGCTGGTGGGCATCATAGTGGCACAGTCAATTTGAATCTTTCTCTTTTATTAGTGTAAATATTAGTAGCACACTCACACTGACTAAACATGGCTTAAAAATTCCTCTTCCCAAATAAATTCACATTTAAAACAGGCCCTAAATGCCTGTGTTTCCTATAGATTGAAGAGATGGAGGTAAGGGATTTTCTGAGGGAGCAATCTAACTCTGATATTAATTATTCATCTTTAGGTCATCACTGGCTGATTCCACAGCAAGCATATGTTTCTTTTTTGATCTCATCCTTTACTGCATGAACTAGAAGGGAACAAAAATAACTTAAGGAAAGTTATTCTTCATTACTTCAAAAGACATTATTAATTGCTTAAATACATCGCAAACCTATTAGGCAAATGAAGGTACAAAAATGTATAATAAATACTTAAATTGGAAACAAATAGTGGGCACAAAATGCTCATGAGTGGAATAGACAGCAAGAGCCAGATCAGAGGAAGAAAACACCAGAACAAGACTATGAGATCTAGGGAACTTTTATTGGAGGTGGTAGAGATCAGAAAATTGGTAACAATTTAGAAAACAGCTATAGTGATCCAAGAGTGAGAGGAGGCTACACACGTGCACACACACACACACACACACACACACACACACACACATACTCACACTCCAAAAGTGACAAATGGCTATAGAGGATAGTTCTTCCCTTTCTTTGCTCCTTTTGCACATGACAGAGTTGGGGACTACTGAACCTTATTTCTCTGTAGTTGTATTGTGGGAAATGCCACATAACAAAGGAGAATGGGTGGTAGCTCCTTGTTCAACAGATCATTATTTTTTTCTCTTTTATTTTATTTTTATTTACAATATAACTTATATTTAATAGTAGTACATATGTTTTCCTTCCCCCCCTATACCCTCCCCCCAGCCTCCCTTACCCCCCAGCACATGTCCCCACCTGCCCCCCTCCCCACCCCAGTGTCTTTCATTCATTGGTTATGCTCATATGTATGCATACAAGTCCTTCGGTTGATCTTCCCCTGCATCTGCCTCCCATCCACTCCAGCCTTCCCCCTGTAGCTTGACAGCCTGTTCGAGGCAACCCTGCCTCTATATCAATCACTTCCCCCTGTTTCTTTTCTTCAAAAATATCTTGCCTCTGCATACTAGAAACAAACGTATAAGAGCAAAAAAAAGTTTGAGTGTCAGTTTCAATGTCCAACTGTTCTGAGTCCCAGTTTCAATGTCAAATAGTTCTTCATGTGTACATGTCAGCAATGGTATCCAGATGGTGGACACATCGTGGCAATGCAAGATCCATCCTCTCTGGTATGGTCCTGGGCCGCCTGCAGCCATGCACAGCTGCTGACTGCTAGCATGGCAAGGTGTCATCAGCGTCCACCATCTCTGGACTGTCCTCGTGGATGGAACAGACCCGTCAGTTCCTCACTGTCGCAGGAACCCACATGGTCTTGGAGTTGTTCTCTGCAAACACACAAACACATTCTCGACCAAAAGTTAACAAAGGGGTCCTCTCTGCAAAATAGACTTGGGATTCTTTTTATTTTTGCCTAAATAATTTTCCTTTGGCTTATTTTGACACCATGTGTGCTTTTTCATGGGTGTCCTGCAGCTGGTTTTACAAATGGAATTTTCTTTTCTGGAGTAAGAATTTTCTACATGTATTTTACTTATAGGATATTTTTCCTTACATGATATTACCCCACTGTCCACCCCCCCTTTTTTTTGGTTAATAGGGGCTTTTCAAAATTTTATCTTGCAGTCTTGGTAATTTTAAATTTTAATTTTGCACACAAATATTACTGCTTTAGGTTCTTTGGATGTTAGGCAATTTTGCAGTGAGATGAACTACTAATAGATATTTTAGTTAATGTTTTAGGAAAAGCTTTTTGTTCAGTACATTTAGATTTTCTTGAGTATTCACTTATTTCACTTGTCCAATTTAAATTAATCTAAAAACTTGATTCCTATTTTACTGTCAATTTTAATACTCAAGCAGAAATCTTAGTTTACCCAGTAAATACTTGTGGAAAGGAATATTTCCATTTTTGAGTAGGTCCTCAGCATTCCTGGTAATAAACTGAATTTAGATATAGGGCAGCTATTGCTGGCCGACTCTCTGTCTGCCACCTGGGTCCTGGTGTGAGTTGTGCATGGGAGGCGAAGCAGCTGTGGGGGTAGGAGACCTTCCTCAAGAGGGGTGAGAATTCAAGCCCCTGCAAGGTTTGTGGATGAGGGTCTGTGCCCCACTTCTGTTGATCTTTTAGTTCTCTCCTGTTGGTCCCTCTGCGACTGTGCCTGTCTTAGGTTGTTCCTTCCCTGAGGAATCTTACCCGTCTCTGGCTAACCAGCCATCCTCCGGGGCCAAACAGGGAGATGTGAGGTTCAGTCCTGTCTCCTTTGTAGTCTATGCCCCCGTGGCCTCCATGTCCAGCACCTGCCTTGGGGTCCCCTCGCCTGCTGGCGGGGTCCCGGTACTGATCACATGGTTTCTTCTCCAGAGAGGGCCTAGCTCACGCCATTGGTCGAGAGACAGATCCATGGTGCCAGCTGCCCAGAGGCTTCAGCCCCAGCTTGAACTGAAAGTTCAAGCATCAGCTGTGTGTATTTGGATAATAAGAAGAGGGTCCCTCTTGGCAAAAGGGCCAGAGGGGCCAATATAGAATGCTCGGATGCCTTCCCAGTGCTTTAATCCCTTCTGAAAGGGATTAATTCCTTTCCTATCTTTTTTTTAAGTTGCTGCCCAAAACAGATCATTATTGAGTGTGCAGTGGACTGGCAGCTGGGCTTTCCTGTAATGGCCACCATCAGCCTCTGTTGTGAATGAGACCTACTTGGAAACCACCCCTCTGTGTAGTGCTTGAAACAGACCATTCTCATCTAAACCTAGGACAATATATAAATTGGGCCTCAGCCTACATGATTGATCTAGGCACCATTCCTGGTTAGTGCTTTTCTTTTATTGTATTGAGTGTTTGAATTACCAATATATGTTGTGATGTGGCCTATATGTTGTGATTAACTCACTTGGGTGAGAGATCTGATTATCTGCTGTATTATTATCTAACGCCCTCCTAGATCCACTTACTTCTACCAGCTATTTATTGCGATGGTTGCGAATAAGAAAAAAATTATTTCCAGGATGTTTTGTCATTGTCTTAGTCCATTCAGGCTGCTATAACAAGATAGCAGACTGGGTTAATAAATATCATGCATTTATTTATCACAGTTCTGGAGGCTAAAAATCAGGGTGCCAGCATGGTTGGCAGAGGGCCCTTTTCTGGGGCTCAAACTTCTCTTTGTATCCTCGCCTGTTGGGAAGGGGTAGGAATCTCTCAGGAACCTTTTTTTTTTATAAGGGCACTAATTCCATTCATGAGGACTGCTCCCTCATGGCATAAGCATTTCCCTGAGGCCCCACACCCAATACCATCATCATTAGAGGTCAGGATTTCAACATATGAATTCAGCCAAAGCAGTTATTGTACAAAAAGTACTTGGTTATCATGAATATTTGAAACTATGAAAAAAATAGGGGGAAAAGGTATCTCCATAATTCTATGTACAGACAACTGATCTTGGTTTATATTCTTCTAGCTTTTTTGTTCTACACATATTTTTAAAATAGTTGTGTCTGTCAGTGCATAACATTTTACAAACTGCATTATTTTCTTTTTGCACTTTAGGATTTCTCATGCAGCCAATGTCATGTGGGTTTTAGTCACTAACTCCTACTTGTTGATTAGATTGTGCCTCAATTTATATAACAAACCTCTTTTTTTAGTGTCTTTTGTTGTCTCGTGCTATTGTAATTTTTAAATTTTCAATAAAAGTGTTTATGTGATCTTTATAGTTTGGATTATTACCTTGGCCCATTTCCCAGTGTAAATTATTAAGTCAAAGGGCATTAACATTTTTAAGGCTCTAATTACTATTGTTAGAGAAGCATTAAGAACTTCTGCTCAGTATGGATGTGTTGGTTTCATTGGTTTAGGTCACTGGTTGTGAGCCACATGCGACTCTTTGGCCCTTTGAGTGTGGCTCTCCCACAAAATACCACGGCCTGGGCTAGTCTATTTTGAAGAAGTGGTGTTAGAATAAGTTTAAGTTTAAAAAATTTGGCTCTCAAAAGAAATTTCAGTCATTGTAGTGTTGATATTTGGCTGTTGACTAATGAGTTTGCCGACCACTGGTTTAGGTGAAACCCAGTGACAGGGCCATGGTGCATTGCTGTTGGTAAGACTAACCTAGTAGAGATATCTTAACACATCCATGCACATAACAACACATATATACTAGGTTTCCTCAGGTAGAATCAACAAGCAATGAGCTTAAGAATATTTTAATTAAATCTTTTTGTTTATCTTTACTGCTTTGTCTCTAACCATTTTAACCTCCCAAGGTGAACACAGTTCATTTAACATCTGCATTTTCCTTAGGTTCTTTGAACCATCTTGTCATAGTGATTTTAGAGAAACTTCACTTCTTTGGGAAAATTTCACAAAGACATTCATATCCTAATCCCCACAACTTGAGAATATGTTAGGTTATATGACAGAAGAGAATTAAGGTAACAGACAGAATTAAGTTTGTTAATTAACTGATCTAAAATAGGAAGATTATTCTTAACTGTTCAGGTAGACCTAATGTAATCACAAGGACCCTTACAAGCAGAAGAGGGAGGCTGAATACAAGCCAGAGAAAGAAATGTGGTGATGAAAGCAAGAAAAAAGAGATAGTATGCTGCTGACTTGGAACATGCAGGAAAGGGCCCATGAGCTAAGGAGTGTTGGTTTTAGAAGCTAGAAAAGGCAAGGAAGCAAAGTCTTTTCTAGAACCTCCAAAAAGGGAAGTAGCACAGCCAACACATTGATTTTAGTCCAGTGAGACTGCATCAGACTTCATAAGTACAGAACTAAAAGATATTACATTTTTTATTGTGACCATTACAGATGTTAAATTTATGTTTGTTTTTAGCCACTTGTGGTGATTTCTAATGGCAGCAGTACAAAACTACAACAGATAATTGTCATTTAAAAGAAGACATTTTTACTGATATTTTTTAGGGAGAGAAAAAGAGAGGGAGAGAGAGAGAAAATAATTGATCAGCTGCCTCCTGTATGCCTCCCACCAGGAATTGAGCTTGTAACTCAAGCATGTACCCTGTCCCCAGTAGTTGAACCCCTGAAACCTTTTGGTGCATAGGATGACGACCAACCAACTGAGCCACACCAGGCAGGGCTGTTGTCATTTTAAAATAGAGTTAAACTACATTTACCTCTGTTTTCTATTTTATATAATTTTAATTTTGCCTTCCATTCATTGATTAATCAAGCTGCCATTATGAGAAAGTAAAATTCTTATTTTGTTTGAGTCTAAAACTTGCTTGCCAAGAAGTGTTTCAGTAGATGCATAAACTGTGTTGTATCCAGAAAATGGAATATTATTTAGTGCCAAATGAGAAATGAGCTAACAAGCCACAAAAAGACATGGATGGATCTTAAATTCATATTACTAAGTGAAGGAAATGATCTGAAGAGGCTACCTACTATATGAATCCAACTATATGACATTCTGCAAAAGGAAAGATTATGGGAACAGTAAAATATCATTAGTTTTTGTAACTCTCATTTCCCTTTAGTAGTGACCAGAAACTAATACCTTTGGGAAGCCTTTCCTGCACCCACCTGTCTAGGAAGGGATAGATGCTCTCTTAAGGTTTCCATGTGTTTTTGTGTTTACCACTACCCATAAGACATGACACACTATTTGGTAACTATTGGATTGCTTTTCTTCACTCCCTAAATGTTAGTTTTCCTCTTGAACAAGGAAAAATCTCTTCTTTGTGGTCCTAATACTTATCTGGCATATATTGGGCTCTCCATAAATATTGGTGAAATAAATGCAAAATATGCTTCAGTCAATATAACTTATTGTTACGGACAGTTCTGCTTTTTTATGCAAAAGATCTTTATTTATAAGATAGCTGAGGTACTTTTAAAATTAAGTATTTATTAGAGCAGTTTCAGGTTCACAGCAAAGTTGAGAGAAAAGTACAGAGATGTCTTATATATCTGTTGCCCCTACATATGCATAACTTCCCTTATCAACATCTCCCACAAGAGTGGTGCATTTTTACAGTTAATATATGTACATTGACACATCATAATTACCCAAAGTTCATAGTTTACATTAGGATTCACTATTGGTCTTGCACATTTTATGGGTTTGGAGATGTATATAATGACATATATCCATCATTATAATATCATACAAAACATTTTTAATGCTCTAAAAATCCTGTTTCTGCCTATTCAACTCTCTGTCCCACCTACACCTGACAACCATTGATTTTTTTCACTGTTTTGCCTTTCCAGAATGTTACATAATTGTAATAAATACAATATGTGGCCTTTTAGATGAGTTTATTTCACTTAATAAAAAGTATTTAAGGGTCATCCATTTCTTCTCATGACTTGATAGCCCATTTACTTTTTGGGTCTGAATAATATTCTACTGTCTGAATGTGCCAGTTTATCTCTTCACCTACTGAAATAAAACTTGGTTAGTTCCAAGTTTTGGCAATTATGAATAAAGCAGCTGCAAACATCTGTGCAGTATTTTGTGTGGACATACATTTTTAACTCCTTTGCATAAATACCAAGGACCTTGACTGCTATATAAGATGGTGAGAGTATATTTAGTTTTGTAAGAAAATAACTGTCTTCGAAAGTGGTTGTACCATTTGTTTTCCTGCCAGTAATGAATGAGAGTTCCTGTTGCTCTACATTCCTGCCGGCATTTGGTGTTGCCAGTGTTCTGGGTTTGGGCCATTCTTATAGGAATGTAATTGTATCTCGGTGATACTTTAATTTGGATTTCCCTGATGACATATGATGGGGAGCATTTTTTTCATGTATTTATTTGCAATCTATATATCTTCTTGTGTCAGGTGTCTGTCTGTTAAGGTCTTTGGTCTAGGTTGTTATTTTTTCTTATTGCTGAGTTTTAAGATCTTTGTATGTTTTGGATAACAGTTCTTTATCAGTGTGTCTTTTGTAAATACAGTCTGTGGCTTGTCTTCTCATTCTGTGGATATTGCCTTTCATAAAGCAGGTTTTCATCTTAATGAAATACAGTTTATCAATTCTTCTTTTGATGGATTTTGACTTTAGTGTTGTACCTAAAAAATCATCATAGGTTATCTCCTATTTACCTTCTAGGAATTTTATAGTTTTGCACTTTATTTTGGGTCTGTGATTCATTTTAAGTTAATTTCGGTGAAGAGTATAAGGCTAGCAACTGGATTCTTTTTTTTTTCTTTTGTATGTGGATGTTCAGTTGTTGAAGAGGTACTCTCTTAAAAGATGATATTTGCTCCATTGTATTCCTTTTGTTACAGATGTTTGTAACCAATCACATAATTTCTAGGAAAGCTATTTTATTTTACTTTAGCAAGGAGAATTTGGGGGGAAATATAATGTTCTCAGTGTTTGCCTGAGGTAGTCAAAGAGCAGTTGACTATATTTATGTGTAACTATTTCTGGGTTCTCTATTCTGTTTCATTAATCTATTTATTATTCTTTTGACAATATCACACCATCTTCATTATTCTGGCTTTATAGTGAATCTTACAGATGAGTAGTGCCAGTCCTCCAACCTTGTTCTTCTTAAATATTGTGTGACTAACTGGGTCTTTTACCTTTCTGTATGAACTTTAGCATTAGCTTGTTGATATCCACAAAATAATTTGGTGGTATTTTGATTGAGATTGCATTGAATGTGTAGATTAAGTCATTTTGATAATGTTGAATCTTCCTACCCATTAACATGGGATAACTCTCCATGTATTTAGTTCTTTGAATCTGTTCATCAGAGTTTTGTAGTTTCCTCATGTAGATCATATATATGAGGAAACTACATATGTATATATAGGTATTTCATTTTTAGTGATACATGTAAATGATATTGTGTTCTTAATTTCTGATTCCACTTGTTCATTGCTGGTATGTAGGAAAGGGACTGACTTTTATATATTAACCTCACTGGATTGAGGGGGTTAGTCAATATAGTACATCCTGTGCTGACAAATGAGTTGGGTCATTTGAAATGAGCAGTTTCAGTCCTCTGGGAAAACTCAAAGCCCTGTCAACATCCTCTGAAGTGATTAGCATTCTTTGACACAATTTAATGTCTTTCCTGGGCACTGGTGCAGGGAATGAGGTATTTCACAAGTCAAAGGTCACCAATTTTCTTTCCAGGCAGTGAGAGCTGATGATACATAGAGTAGGAAGTTGCCACATGTCATCCCATGGACTCTATATTAGACCCTCCCTGTTACTTTATCTATGTCTTTGTAATTAAGCCTTGTTCCTGGAATTAATTACTGTCAGATGCTTGTAATGAATCACACAATTTCAAATAAAGCTATTTTCTTTTTCTTTAGCAAGAAGAAGTTGAGGGGGAAAGATGATGCTCTCAGTGTTTGTCTGGAATAGTAATTGAGAAGTTATTCTCTGAAGAATTCTAGTCTTCACTAGGTCTGAGATCCTGCTGTTGATATCGGAATAGCCTGTGGCTTCAGGGGAACTGATTTCACCTTGTCAAGTGGGACTATGCAAGCTGAAACTTAGGTTTGTCTGGATCAAGAGGCAGTCATGAATTGGGTATATTTAGGGATGCTAAGATGGTTCCTTGCTCCTACCCTAAGGGCCCCCATCAAGCCCTGCCAGGCAAGGGGCATGGCCTATGGTACCTTGTCAAACCCTACTGGGCAGAGTGTGTGGCCTGAGGTCCCTGGGCCCGGTTCATGGCAGGAGAGGTGTCTTGAGGTCCAGTAAATCCCTGCTGGGCAGGGGTGCAGCTTTAGTTCCCCTGCCCCAGTCTGGTGCCACACAGCCTGAGGTCCCTCCTGATCGCTCGTTATGGGAATCCCACCTCCGCTGTAGTGCAGGCATCTTGTGATGTCACGAGGGTTAATTTACATATTACCTCTTTATTATATAGGATACACATTTCAGCTTTCTAGAAGGCACACCATATCCTCATAGCAAAAAGTACAGAACAATAAACAGAACAATGGATCAGGCCAAATGTCAAATCCCTCTTCAATGGCATGGATAGTCAAAGTTAAATAAGAAGACATAGTAGAAAAAGATGCCATAAATAAAATTGAAGAAACATTTTGTCTCTTAACTGCTTTTGGTTAAATAAGATTAAGCTAGTGATTTCAAATTGTCCAAAACCTTCTCTGTTATTCACTCATCAATTTCGCAGAGATATTGACTGGAGGTAACAAGGCGGAAATCACATTGGTCAACAGCTTCAAAGAGATAGCTAACCAGCTCAGTCTTGGCAGTTTTGCTCCAGGAGTAAGACTGTTCCTGAGGCAAAGATAGCCAGAAAGATTGAACTAGATGCTCATAGGAGCAAGCTATAACAAGCATTGGCAAGAATGTAGGGAAATTGAAATCCTTGTGCATAGCATTGCTATTGGAAATGTAAAATGGCATAGCTACTGTGGAAAGCAGTGTGGTGGTTCCTCAAAAAGTTAAATATAGAATCACTAACAAGTCCACTTCTGGGTACAGACTTAAAAGAATTGTAAAAACATGGACTCAAACAGATACTTGTACACCAATGTTCATAGCAGCATTATTCATAGTAGCCAAAATGTGGAAGCTACCGAAATGTCCAACTACATTAATGAATAAATATGTGATATATATGTACAATGGAATACTATTGACCTTAAAAAGAAAAGAGCCCTAACCAGTTTGACTCAGTGGATAGAGCATCAGCCTGTGTACTGGGGGGTGGGGGGGGTCCCCGGGTTCTATTATAGTCAAGGGCATGTACCTGGGTTGCAGGTCCCATCCTCAGTAGGGGCCATGCAGGAGGCAGCAGGTCAATGATTCTCTCTCATCATAGTTTTTGACTTTCTCTCCATTCCCTTCCTCTCTGAAATCCATTAAAATGTATATATTTTTTGAAAAAAAAAAGAAATTTTGATATATTCTATGGCATAAATGAACCTGTCAAACATTATCTTAAGTGAAATAAGCCAAACACAAAAGGACAAATATTGTATGATCCCACTTGTGTGAGATGCCTAGAGTAGTCAAACTCACACAAGCTGAAAGCCAAATAGAAATTACCAGGGGATAGAGTAAGGGGGATGGGAATATACCCTGTTTCCCTGAAAGTAAGATCTCACCCGAAAATAAGACCTACTTCCAGTTTTGCCTCTTGCTATAAAATAAGGCATCCCCCCGAAAATAAGACATCCCCAATAACATTTTTATTCTTGAAACTGAAAAAGCTTGGGCTACACAAGCAGTTATAAGGAAGTGGGTCAATTTAATGCTGCCGCTTGTTATGCGAGGGAGCCAAAGAGGTCTGCTAGTCTGGGATGCAGCCAGCACTCACCGCACTTAAGACATGAAGAAATTTCTTCACGAAAGAAAAATAGATCAAATAATGATTCCCTCTGGAATGACGGCTTATCTCCAGTCTCTTGATATTGCAATAAACAAGCTATTCAAGGACAATTTGTGCATGGAAATTAATGACTACATTTAAAATAGAATGGGGAGAAATCAGCGTTGAAACTTTGTGAAACCTAAACTGCAAGAGGTTGTTCTTGGTGAAGAATTCATGGGAGAAAAATCACTGACAGTTGCATTGCAAGTGCACTATAAGCAGGCTACCTTGACAAGAAGTATTCATTTAAGGACAGTGCTATTGCTAAACATGAGAGATTTGGTCCACTGATTCTGAAAGAAATGGAGTCACAAGAAATTCACCAGGAAATTCAGGGTTTGGATTGTTATGATGATGTTCCAGAAGATGATGACATGACTGTCATTGAATAAATCTTACTTTGTGTTCATATCAGTAAATATCAGTATCAGTAAATGTACCATAGATTATTGTACATGGAAATAATGGTAGTAACAAGAAATTCTTGATACCGTAGGATTCACAGCTTGTCTGATTATGCTGGTTTGTGTTGACAACTACTACTGTACTATATACAGGTAATAAATTTCCTTTTTTTTTGTTCAAAAATAAGTGTGTACTGTATTCTTCTTCATGGAAAAATAAGACATCCCATGAAAATAAGACCTAGTGCATCTGTGGAAGCAAAAATTAATATAAGACACTGTCTTATTTTCGGGAAAACAGGGTTCCTTTTTTCCTTAAGTTCTTGTGGTTAAGGCTAGAGGAAAAATAAGGAGCTGAAAACAAGCTAGAAAGAATGCATTGTTAGATGAATGGGTGGATTTAAAAGAGAAGGGCCTAGGAAAGTAAGGTCCTCTGTATATTTTAGTGTCCATTAGGATTAGCATAGGCCTGTATTTCACTCAAATCCTTAGGAGAATCTTGGTTGCAACTTCCTGCATACCTTTTCATCTTCCCCCTGCTCCTTTCAAGAACCCAGTTTCTCCCCATCCTCCAATCTGTCTAGAATGTCTTCTTGAACTCTAAGGTGTAATGGCTGTAATATACTGTCTCATAATGTTACTGCTTTCAAGAATCTTTACCTTTTTTTCTGCAGCCAAAATAAGTCTCTAAAATATAATTTTAGACATAAGATAGTTAACAAGAGAAGAAATTTTGTGTTTTAAGATCTATGACACACTAAAGTTTGTGAATCTCTAAACCATACAATTAATTCTGTGCCTTGGGCAGGTCTCTTAAGTTGTTTGAATTGTGCCTTTTTCATCTCAGACTTTCATAAGTTCGCTAATGAGAATCAGAGAATGTAAAAATGTATTGTCTGGAAAACCAAAAATTGAGAACTCCCAGTGGATTTCTAGAGAAATAATTAGATCATCTTCTAGATATAAACTGGGAGGAAAGTTTTAGAAAAAAGTGTTGAACACCCAATAAACAATAGCTCCTATTTTCCAAAATCACCATCACTATCATCATTGTCATCATCATTATCCTAATTAGATTGATGCTAAATCCAGATGGTCTAATTCTGGACAACATTTTTTTTCTATTATTTTCTGGTTCTAATTACAATAGAAATGCTAATTTCAGAGTATTCTACTCAATAATATCACAATATATATTTTATTCAAAGTCACAGAGATAGGCAATATTATGGACCACAAAACAATTCTCAGAACATACAAAAAGAATCAATTCATTTAAAGTCTATTTCTCAGGGAGTAAGGAGAGAAGGGAGTCCTATATATAGTGACAGATACTTGACTTTGGGTGGTGGGCACACAGCACAATATGCAGATCTTATAACATAGAAATTCACACCTGAAACCTATATGTTTATGTTGATCAATGTCACCTCAATAAACTTAATGAATAAGTAAAGTATATTTCTCAACCACAATGGAATTAAATTAGAATTAATAACAGAAAGATCCCTGGAAAACATCCAGATAGTGGAGACAAATAATATACTTCTAAATAATACATGAGAAAAGAAGAAACCAAAAGGAGAATTAGAAATATTTTTAACTGAGTGAAATAAAAATATAACATCTCTAAATTTTGGTTGGTCAGAAGAAGAGAGAAAAGATATTAATCCATATCAGGAACAAGAAAGGTGACATGATTGCAGATTCTACAGATATTCAAAGATCAAATTCCTCAAAAGATACAAACTCACAAACCTCACTTAAGAATAAATAGATAATCTGAATATATCTGTATCTATTTATTAGAGGAATTAAATACTTATTAAGACAAAAAATTCCTACAAAACTCATCCCCAAAACAAAACAAAACAAAAGTCTTCCCACAGAGAAAAATCTAAGCCCACATGATTTCACAGGCAAATTGTACCAAAAGTTTTAGAAAAAGATAATACCAATTTTATACAAACTCTTCTGGAATATAAAAAAGAGGTCATATTTCCAAACTCATTGTGACACCAACATTACTTGGACACCAAAACTTGACAAAGACATTATATATATGTATGTGTATATATAAAAACTACAGACCATTATTATTCATGAATAGATACAAATATTCTAAACTAAAAGTTAGCAAACTGAACCCAACAAAAAGGATAATAAATTATGACTAGGTGGGATTTGCTAAAGAATGTAAGGTTCATTTAACAGTCAAACATCAATCAATGAAATACACCTTATTAACAAACTAAAAAAGAAAACCATGTGATTATCTTAATATAGCAGAAACTTAAAAAAAGTTTGACATCCATTTTTGATAAAAGTTCTCAGAAAGCTAGACATAGCAGGAACTTTTATAATTATAAAAAGCGTCTATAAAAAAATACCTAAAGATAAAATAAGCAAGGATGTCTGCTCTCACTTTCATTTAACACTGTATTGGATGTTTTACTTTTTTCAATAAGGGAAGAAAAAGAAATAAAATGCATTCAATTGGAAATTTAAAAACTGTATGAAACTGTCTTTATTAGAAGATGACATGACTTTTTAGTTAGGTAATCTCATGGAATATACCAAAAGCTTTTACAGCTGATAACTGAAGTTGGCAAAGTTGCAAAATACAAGCTCAACATATGAAAATAAATTGTATTTCTATGCACTAGCAGCAAAAAGTTGGTAATTGAAATGAGAAAAATATGATTTATGATAGCATTAAAATTAAAAGTTACTGATGAATAAATCTGACAAAATATGTGTAAGAACTGAACATTGAAAACTATAAAACATTGTTGAGAGAAATTAAAGGAAAGGTATAAGGGAGACATAGACTTGATTTATTGGTTAGAGCAATCAATTTTACTATGATGTCAATTCTCCTCAAATTGATCTCTAGATTCAATGTAATCTCTATCAGAATCTACTACAGCTTCTTTTATTTTTCTGTTTGTTTGTTTTGGTAGAATTTGACAAGCTGATTCTAAAATTCATGTGAACATACAAAAGGGTTATTTAGATGGTTTACTACAACTTTATTTTAAAACTTATAAAGCTGTGGTATTCAAGACAATGTGTTATTGGCATTAACATAGTACAAGTAAAGCAATGGAACAGAATAGACTCCAGAGTAAACCCGGGTGATATGATAGTTCTATCTGACTTTTTTTTTTAGGAACCTCCATCTCATATAAGTATTGCTACCCTGCTTCTTTTCATTTGCATGAAATATCTTTTTTCATCCCATATACTCAGTCAGTCTGTGTGTCTTTTGAGATGAAGTGGTTCTCTTGTGGGCAGCATATCTATGGGTCTTATTTTCTTATCTATTAGTCTACCTTCTGTCTTTTGATTGGATCTTTTAATTTACTTATATTTAAAATAATTATCTATAGCTTTGTAGTTATTGCCATTTTATTATTCACATTTTTATCCCCTTTTCTTTAAAAAGTCCCTTTAATATTTCTTGTAACATTAGTTTCATGATGATGAACTACTTAAGCTTTTTCTTATCTGGAAGCTCTTTATCTCTCCTTTGATTCTAAATAGTAGCCTTGATGAGTAGAGTAATATTAGTTGCAGATCCTCGCTTTTCATCACTTTGAATATTTCATGCTAATCCCTTCTGGGATGCAAAGTTTCTGTTGAGAAATCAGCTGACAGTCTTATGGGAGCTTCCTTTTAAGTAACTATCTGCTTTTCTCTTGCTGCTTTTAAGATTCTATCCTTTTGATGTAGTCCCATTTGTTTATTTTCTCTTTAGTTTCCATTGCCCTAGGAGCAATATAGGTGAAGAAAATGCTTCGTCATATGTCTGAGATTTTGCTGCCTGTGGATTCCTCTAGTATTTTTATGGTTTCCCATCTTATGTTTAAGCCCATCTTTATCCATTTTGAATTTATTTTTGTGTATGGTGTAAGTTGGTGGTCTAGTTCCATTTTTTTGCATGTGTCTGTCCAATTTTCCCAATACCATTTATTGAAGTTCATGGCTCCATTGTATGTTCATGCTTCCTTTGTCAAATATTAATTGAGCATAGTGGTTTGGGTAGATATCTGGGTTCTGTATTCTATTCCATTAGTCTATATGTCTGTACTTGTGCCAGTACCAGTTGGTTTTGAGAACCGTGGCTTTGTAATACAGCTTGATATCTGGTATTGAGATCTCACCTACTTTGTTCTTCTTTCTCAGAATTGCTGTGGCTATTAAAATAAAAAGCTTTTGCACAGCAAAAGAAACCATCAGCAAAACACATGAAAGCCCACTGTATGGGAGAACATAATTGAAAATGTTATCACTGATAAAGGTTCAATCTCCAGCATTTACAAGGAGCTCATACAACTTTAAAAAAGGAAGATAAATGATCCAATTAAAAAACCCCAAAAAACGGGCAATGAACATAAATAGAAACTTTTCAAAGGAAGACAGAAGGAAGGCCAAGAAACATATGAAAACATCCTCAAAGTCACTAATTATCTGAGAGATTCAAATCAAAACGACAAGTAAATACCATTTCACACCTGTCAGAATGGCAATCATCAACAAATCAATAAAAGACAAGTGCTGTGAGGATGCGGAGAAAAAGGAACCCCTGTTCACTGCTGGTGGAAATGCAGACCAGTGCAGCCACTGTGGAGAACAATATGGAGTTTCCTCAAAAAGCTAAAAATGGAACTCCCATTTGATTCACTGATTCCACTTCTAGGAATATATCCCAAGAAACTAGAAACACCAATCAGAAAGGATATATGCACCCTTATGTTCATAGCAGCACAATTTACAATAGCTAAGATTTGGTAACAGCCTAAGTGCCCGTCAGCAGATGACTGGATCAGATAACTATTGTACATCTGCACAATAGAATACTACGCTGCTATAAAAAAGAAGGAATTCTTACCATTTGCAGCAGCATAAATGGAACTGGAGAGCATTATGCCAGTCAATGAAAGAAAAATACCATATGATCTCACTCATTTTTGGATAATAAAGAACATTATAACCTGATGGACAAAAAGATAGATACAGAGGCAGTAAAGCACCAAACAGACTGTCAAATTATAGCGGGAAAATTGTGGAAGGGTTGGGGAGATAACAGTTCAACTGAAGGACTTGTATGCATGCATATAAGCATAACCAATGGATGCAAGACACTGGAGGGTGAGGGCATGTATGGGAGTGGGATGTGGGGGACAACGAGAAGATATGTACACATGTAATACCTTAATCAATAAAAAAAATTGGGAAGAAAAGAATCTATCCTTGTCTTTAACCTCTGACATTTTAATTAGGATGTGTCTTGGTGTCAGCCTCTTTGGGTTCATCTTATTTGGGACTCTCTACTTCCTGAACTCATATGTCTGTTTCCTTCACCAGGTTAAGAACATTTTCAATCATGATTTCTTCAGCTAGATTTTCAGTTTCTTGCTTTCTCTCTTCTGGTATCCTTGCGATGCAAATGTTGTTATGCTTGATGTTGTTCTAGAGGCCCCTTAAATTAGCTTTTTTCTTTTCTTTTTGCTGTTCTGATTATTTTCTGCTACATTTTCTTCTAAATTGCTGATTCAATCCTTTGCTTCATTTAAAATACTGTTGACTTCCTTAATGTATTCTTCATTTCTGATTAGTATTTTTATTGTTTTTATTCCTATTTTTGTTTACGATCTCTTTATTGAAATTCTTATTGAGATCACCTATTCTCTGCCTAAGTTCATTTAGCATCCTTATAATCAGTGTTTTGAACTCTGTATCTGGTAGATTGCATGTCTCCATTTTATTTAGTTCTTTTTCTGAATTTGTTTTCTGTTCTTTCATTTGGGACCTTTTTTGTCTCCTCATTTTGGCTGCTTCCCTGTATTTGTTTCTACAGATTAAGTAGATTTGCCACATCTTTCAGTTTTGGTAGGTTGGCTTTATATAGTAGATGTCCTGTGGGTCCCAGTGACACAGTATCCCTGGTCACCTGAGCTGGGTGCTCCAGGGGTGTCCATTGTGTGTGTTGTATGTGCTCTCCTGTTGTAATGGAGCCTTGATTGCTGTTGGTGTGTCAGTGGATGGACATGCCCTGGCCATGGCCAGGTAGTGAGTGCTGGCCATGACTACAGGGAACAAGCGGGTATGAGTGGGCTGACCCCAAAGAGTAACATTTACTGTAGCAGTGTTCTGGTGCCTGCTGAGTTCATCCTTTGGGTATGTAATTTGTGAAACTAATTGGGTGGTACTTTTAAGTGGTCTGAAGCCAGCCAGGCCACTAGGTATGTTGGTTCTGAGGATTCATGGGAAGGCTTTAAGTGCAGGCCCAGGTCATCTGCTGCCTGTGCCTGGCACAGGGCCACCTGATAGGAGCTAAAAGTGATTTGCAGTTGGTTGCTGCCTGTACTGGGCTTGAAAGCACCTGAAAGAGGCTATTATGTGAACTGAGGCCAGCTTGAGCTGGGGACCATTTAGCAAGAGGTGCAGAGCATGCTTAGACAAGCCACTGCTTATTAGGGATTTGTTAACTTTGAGAGATTTGAGAAAAGTCCTCAGAGTGGGCTGATGCTAGAAGTTTGTAAGGAAGAGCCACTCAAAGAGGCTTGGGCTGGCCCTGGATGGTGTTTCCCAGTGGTTAAAGTGTTGGCCTATGCAATAAAGGGTCACATATTTAATTCTTGGTCAAGGGCTTGTACCTAGATTATAGGTTTGATCTCTGGCCCCGGTCGGGGCACATGCAAGAGGCAACCAATTGATGTATCTTCTACCATAAATGTTTCTCTTTCTATCCCTATCTCTCCCTTCCTTCTTTCCTTCCACTCTCTCTAAAAATCAATATAAGCCTAACCAATGGACACAGACACCGGGGGGAAGAGTAAAAGTGGGGGCTTGAAGGGGGCAATGGGGTATAAGGACATATATGTAATACCTTAATCAATAAAAGAAAAAAATAAATTAATGGAAAAAAATATCCTCCAGTGAGGATTAAGAAATAAAAGAGGTTTGGCTGATACTGGTACATGGGTTGAGTAGGGTGGGTTCTCAGAGAATCACCAGGGTGAAGTCAATTTGATGGTGACTCAGATTTTGGTGCCTGCCTATGCTTGAAGGCTACATCAGGGGAGGGCTCAGTAAAGTAACAATAGTGCCTGCCAGCTCTTTAGTCCTGAGAGAGTTGCCCCACCACCTCTTACCATGAAGCCAGATAATTCAGTTCCAGATGCTTTTTGAGCTACTCCCATTACTGGAGCTTAGAGTCAGTGTGTCTGTCAGTGGGTAAGTCCCAGGGCAGGCCCTTTAAGAGGAATGCCTGAGACTCTAGCAGCTTCTGTCTCACCCAGATGAACTCCCTGATGATTTTCACAGCCAGATATTATGGGGACTCCTCTTTCTGGCACTGGCAGTCCAGGATAGGGATCCTAGTGTGAAGTTGGGATCTCTTGCTCCTCAGTGGGTCCTCTACAGCTTAGATAACCCTCCCAATTTTTAACCACCACATGTGAGTGTGGGACCAGCTGTTCTGTCTCTGCCCCTCCTACCAGACTGAATGTGGCTTACTCTTTTTAAAAATATATATATATATATTGATTGATTTTAGAGAGAAAGGAAGAGGGAGATAGAAACATCAATGATGAAAGAGAATCATTGATTGGCTGCCTACTACACACCTCCTACTGGGGATTAAACCTGCAACCTGAACATGTGCCCGTGACCTAGGACCCTTCAATCTGAAGGCCAATGCTCTGTCCACTGAGACAAACTAGCTAGGGCTAGATGTGGCTTATTCTTTATATCTTTTGTTATAGAGTTCTACCCAGCTAGTCTTCAGGTGGTTCTCAAAGGAGATTATTCTATAATTGAGTTTAATGTGGTTGTGGGTGGAGGTAAATATAGCATTTACTAATATTTTCTCTACCATCTTGACTGGAAATCTATGGATAATTTATTTTATAAATAAGATTTTATTTGAGACAAACTGATCATATGCAGAGAAGCATGTCATCATTATGAAGATGTAAAAGTAATTCAGTAGAGAAAGAATATTCTTTTCAATAAATGGCAGTGAAACAATTGGCAAGTGCCAGGTGGGGAGGAGAGGATGGGAAGAGGTCAATGTACTATTATTTGTAACACCTTAAACAATACAATAAAAAAATAGAAAGAACTTGGATTCATACCATATATTGCATATAAAAATAAACTAAAAATGTATCATGAATTTAAATGTAAAACCTAAAATTATGAATTCTTCATGGCCTTGGATTAGGGAAAATATATTTAGCTATGACACTAATAGCACAATCCATAATAAAAAATTGCACAAATAAAATTTTACCCAAATTAAGAACTTCTATACTTCAAAAGACACTACTGAGAGAATAAAAAGAGACAAACTACAGACAGGGAGGAAATATTTACAGAGCATATATTTGATAAGGAAATATCTAAAATAATAAAGAACTCTCAAAACTCTATCATGAGAAAGCAAACACCCCCACTACCACCAAATGCGGGCAAAATATTTTGAATAGACACCACCAAATATAATAAACAGACGGCATTTAAGTATATGAAAATATATTCACTATTATTTGTCATTAAATAAATGCAAATTAAAATAAAAATGAGATACTACTATACCTATTAAAATGGCTAAAATTAAAAGTCTGACATACAAGTGTTGGCAAGGATATGGAGGAAGTGGAGCCTTCATACACTGTTGGTGTGAATGTAAAATTGTGTAACCCCTTTGAAAAGAGTTTGGCAGTTTCTTAAACATTTAAACAAATATCTACAATATGACATAGGTATTTCAACAAGAGAAATAAAATTATACATCACAGAAAGACATGTATGCAAATGTTCATAACAGTCTAAAGTTGGTAATAGACCAAATGTTCATCAACAAGTGAATGAATACACAAATTATAGGCATGCAATGGAATACTACTTAGCAATTAAAAGGGATGAACTATTGATGTATGTTCCAATATGGCAGAATCTCATTACAATTATGCTGACTGAAAGAAGAGTATACACTATGTAGTTCCATTTATGTAAAATTCTGGAAAATGCCATCTAAAGCACTGTAATAGAAAGCAAATAAATGGTTGATAGGTTTGGGGAGAATATGTGGAAGAAGAATTATGGGATTGAAAAGGGGCACAAGAATTATTTTGAAGATGGTAGGTATACGTGTAGTTTTATGTACCAATTATATATCTTGTTAATGAAGCTGTTAAATTAAATATAAAATAAAATATAGTGAGAAAGGCTTTAGTTTGAGGAAGAATATCCTGACATAGTTTGATTTTTTTGAGAGGTATTTATTTTGTAAAGCGAGAAAAAGATTATCGTAAGTATGAAGGTAAGAGAGAAGTACTATCGGGTTATTTTAAGAGAAAGACATTTTAGGAGAAGTCTTCACATTGGATATATAATTCATTGGATATACATTTTCAAGATACAGGATTTAGGGAAGTGAACATAAGCTTTTGGGGGGCCTAACATAAAATTCTGTTGCAAATATGACTTTTGAAAATGTAACTACATGAATAATAGTTTCATTCAATGCCTCAATTAATCTTTGGTAGGAAATCAAATGCTTGGAAAAGGCACCTTTAGAGAAGTTAGTTAAATCTCTTCTATACATTTGCCAGCTTTTGAATTGATGTCTCTGCAGAGGAGCAGGCCTAAATTGCGGTGTAGTCTCTGTTATCATGTAAAGTGGCCACATACTTTCATCTGCAAGAATTGCAACCACCACCACCACCAAAGCACCAGTAGCCAATAGTGACTGACTACTTGTCATGGACCAGGCACTATTCTAAGCATTTTACATGTATTAAGTCATTTAATTCTCACAAATAACCCTATTAAGTAGAGACTACTATCCCCATTTGCAGAAGAAATTGAGGTATAAAGATGTATGAATATCAAATTACCTGACTAGAAGTGATTTAAACAAATGCCTTTTTACTTATTTACTATATAATGTTTCTATAGCAAGTCCATAGATAGGCCATTCTAGGGTTGGTCCTAGAGTCAACAGTGTAAGGGCGTTATGTGAGTTTTTTTTGTGCTTTTCTGGATCTTTCTTTCTCCCATGGCCACAAGATGACTGCCATACCTCTAAGCATTCTTTCCACATTTAATAATAGTCAAAGCCAGAAAAGGGGGTTGAAAAGGAGTTATCTTCTTATTAGCAAAATTCCTTTCAATTTAGAACTTGGGCTGCAATTTGTTTTCATGGCCTTCTCAAACCATCTTCCAACCTGAGAGGCAAGCTCTCTCAGAGAGAAAAAAGGACAAGGAGACTGGCTGTTTGGTTGGCATCTGACAATGACTGAACCACTTTGATATATTCTGCCATTAACCCTAGATTATATTTCCTAGTGATGGCTTCCTGACACTTCAAGAGTCACAATTTGTAGGTGAGATGCCCTGGTCCTCCTTAGTTACTTCCTCAGTTTGAGAAGAACTTTCTGTATCAGTTAGTTTAACAAAGAAAATTATAAAAGCATGCTATCTTAATTTTGAAAGAAGTAAAAAACCAAAAGAGAGTGATTCATTCAATCTTCCATTCACTAATATTCCAAACATAAAATGGAATATTATTGATCATTCTCTGTTAGAGTTGAATGCTAGTTAACATGGTCAAGATCAATGTTCTACAGAGTTGCAATGATGGAATGTTTTGTCTCTACTATTCAGTATGCTAACCACTAACCACATATGAATTACAGAGCACTTGAAATGTGGCAATTGTGATTGAGGAACTGAATGTTTAGTTCCTCAATCATTAGCCACCTGTGACTACTTAAATTTGAATTAATTAAAACTGAATGTTTAATTTTAATTAATTTAAATTTAATGGTCACAGGTGGCTAATGACTATGATATTGACAGTACAAGTATAGATCAAACAAATATTTTATTTTATTTTCATTTCCTTATTTCTATTTATTCTCTTGTTAATAGTCATTATTACACAAAGTAATCCCCAACTTTGATTTTGCAATGTTCTTAAATAATTTAATTATCTCATAAAACTATTTTTATTTTCGTTAACTTCAAACACAAATGTCTTTTTTAAAAGATTTTTTACTGGCCCTGGCTGGTGGTGGCTCAGTTGGTTGAACATCATTGTGGGCTGGGTCACAAGGCAACCAATAGATGTTTCTCTCTCTCTCCCTTTCTAAAATCAGTAAAAACATAATAAAAAAAATAAAGCAAGAGCTTGTAACATTTATAAGTTAAAATTCATGGTCCTACCCCATTTTTACTAAATTAATTTTAAAAGCTTTTTAAACTGATTTTTAGAGAGAGTAAGAGAGAGGGAGGTAGAAATATTGGTGCAAAGAAAACATTGATCAGGCGAGCCCACGACGTGGCCTCGGGCCCCAACCAGGAATTGAATCAGAAAATGCGTGGTGCGTGGGGTAGCACCCAACCAGCTGAGCCACACTGGGCAGAGCCAAACACGTTTTTCAGCTGAAGTGGATATAGAGATGAGAAGGGAAAGGGTACCATAAAGTCAGACACAGAATTTCACAAATGAAATTTTTGTGCACGTTTATCCTTGTCAGTTATTGTTACTTTAAATACTAAAGTTACTCAAGTATTGTACGCTATCATTTTCTAAGAATAGCTTGTTATTCTCAATTTAGACCCATTTACTATATCTTTCCCTTTTGTGTCAGGCTATATTTTTTTATTAGATTTAGAATGTGTCCTTATCTTTGGAATACTGTTCTATACTTTATTGTAGTCACTAGCTATAGCCAAAAAGACCCCACAAATGCCTATCTTGTGAGAGAGATGTGCCCTAAATGTGCTTCCAAGGATCCTTCTTTTTTGTTTTTTTAATTTATGTTTATTCTCTCATTAGAGACATTATTAAATGATGTAATTCTCAATATCAGTTTTGCAGTATTTTCATTTTATCTTATTTTACTTTATTGGGGTGACATTAGTTAATAGGATCCTGTAGGTTTCAAGTGCATATTTTTATGATTCATGATCTATATATTGCATTGTCACCAACCAAAGTAAAACCATCTTCTATCTCCAAATATTTGCCCCTTCCTTACACACTCTGTCCTCCACTTTCCATCTCCCACCCCCTTCCCTCTAGAACCAATATTTTTGCAAAGATATGCTGGGGTTTCTAGTTATTTTTGCAGTATTTTAAAAACATTTAATTAACTCTACTTGCAGTCTGGTTGTTATACCTCAAAACAATGCAATGCAGTTGGGAAGTGTCTAGAGATTTGGATTCTGTTGTTTAGGAAACTATGACCATGACTATCCCAGCCTTTAAAACACATCAGGCCTCCCATACACCACACACAATAATGTGTAAAGTTAGCCTGCTGGCCAAAGCTCCTCTATGGTATATTCCCAGGACTATCACCTTCCTACTTGTCCCACCTGCCATCTCCTTGCATCCCTCCTGCTCTTGGGCTCCCTGCTGCTGTATTCTATTTTAGGACCCTCCTCTGACACATTCTCCAGTTCAGAGGAGAATGGTTTATTGCTGGAGGCTAATTGCAGCATGTCATAAATGCAAGAAGTTTCATCAAAAGATTGATGGAACCTTGAGGCTTCAGCAGGGCTGAAGATACATATTGTTGCCTGCTGGAATGGCCAAAGGCATTTCCCCAAACCTGAAGATCTGCATCTATTATTGTATGTTACTAGACAGCTGAGGACATTTTAATCTACATGGTATTGCCTCCTGCTGGCCAAACAGCTGAACAGCCAAAGGCAGTTCCCCCAATCTGACCATGCCTACTGTATACTAAACCTTACCTTTGATACATGTATCTACTTTGCTTTAGGGCAATTTATATTAACAAAGAGCGATGGGTCCAGAGATTCAGAGAACTTTGTTGCTGAAGTTAGGTCTCCTCTGGCTCCCCAAAATGCCTACCAAATTTATTTTATATTTCTAGCCTCTTTATTAATTTACACGCACTGCCTTCTCCAGATTCCTGAACCCTTCTAGATGCCGAGAAAGACCCTGGCATTAGTTTATTAGCTTATATTTCCCACTCAGTACTTGACTCCCTCTATTTTTACATTATTTGAAGCTCTGGTAAGTTATAATACCCCCACCTGTTCAAGCCCGGCACCTCATCGAAGAAAGGAGAATTTAGAGAAAATAGGGAAGGCAAGCCTCACCACTCAGAGATGTATAAATTAGGTCTTAAAGAAGTTTGTTTTGAACCTAACAGAAAGAAAGGATTCTTCATACTCATACTAAAGGCCCAACGCATGAAATTCATGCAAGGGGCTCGGCCCTCGCATTGTGGCTTGTCTCAGACCTCACAGCCCCAGCTTCATCCGAAAGGTAATCTGGGAGGAGATGGGAAGATCGTTCAGCTGTCCGGTCTAATTAGCATATTATGCTTTTGTTATTATAGATTATTATAGATAAAAGCATAAGTTGCTAATTACCTCAAGATTATAAAGCCAAAAATCTAGAGACTAAGAAGGCTTTAGATAGATTGAAGAATGATGTGCAAGCATCACTCAGGCATGTAAGGGGCAGTACTTCCCCATACTATGTAGAAAGCACAGAAGAGAACTTCATTCTCTGGTCCAATATACCCCCATTGGAGCAGGATCTCATCTAATGGAATCACAGGTCTTGTTCAGTACGGGAATTATAAACACAACATTTGGGCTGAAAGCATGGAACACCGGTTTTCCATTTTCAAATATGAGTCATAATAAAAATTATTTTTATCAGCATCTTATAGAAAACCCCAGCATATCTTTGGATATTATGAATTGTGATTTATAAGCCTTTTCGAATCTCCTAGCAATAGGATGCCAAATATGAGAGACTAAAAAAAATGAGAACTGATGGGTAAAATGATGGAACAGAATTTATGGCCAAACTTTGAAGGTTTTGTAAATTTTAGTGAAAGTCTCATTTGAAATAATGGAATTAACAAGGAACACTTAAAAAAGTCAAATATGTACAGCTTACAAATATGACACTTATTTAGAGCAGTGTTCTGGATGGTCTCCTGCCTTTTACCCACTTTCCCAAAGAGAGAAATAATATAAAGAAATGATGCTATATAATTATTGTACCAAAATTCCACCAGGGTCTACTGTTGTGTAAAAAAAAAAAAAAAGCAGAGAACAAGTTCAGATTCTCACATCACATATTTGTCTAATTTTATTTTTGAAGGCTCCAATGGCTTTATCTATATATTTTTTATGATTTTATTTTTAAATTTTATTTTTATTGTTGACACCTTAAAGATGTCCCCATTTTCCCAACCACCTTTGCCCACTTCCACCCAGAGCCCACCAGCCCCTTCCCTTTGGCCATCACCTCACTGTTGACTATGGGTTATACGTATATGTTCTTTGGCTAATCTCTTCACCTTTTTTTTCCTTTTAATATTTATTTATTAAATTGATTGGGGTAGCATTGGTCGACATGAACATATAGGTTTCAGGTGTGGGTTTCTATGTTACCAGATCTGTATATTGTTCTGTGTGCTCACCACCCAAAGTCAAATCTCCTGTCAACGTATATTAGGACACCCCCTTTTACCCACTTGCCTCTGGCAACCACCACACTGCTGTTTGTGTTTATGAATTTCAGTTTTATATCCCACACATGAGTGAAAGCATAAGGTTCTTAGATTTTCTGACTGATTTGTTTCACTTAGCATAATGTTCTCACGGTCTATCCATGTTGTTGAATATGGAGTTATTTCATCTTTTCTTATGCCTGAGTAGTATCCCATTGTGTATACATATCACATCTTATTTATCATGGGGCACTTTGGTTGCTTCCATATCTTGGTCACCAGAATAATGCTGCAATGAACATAGGGGTCTTCACCTTCTTTCATCCACATCAACCACTTGCCCTCAGACAGCTGTCAGTCGTTCTGTGTATCCACGCCTCTTTGTTCATCAGTTTATTTCATTCATTAGACTCCACAGTACCATATACATGACATCATCTGGTGTTTGTCTTTCTCTGATTGACTTATTTCACTCAGCATAATAATTGCATCCATGCTGTGGCAAAAGGTAGAATTTTGTTCTTATTATGGCCACATAGTATCCATTGTGTAAATGTACCACAGCTTTCTTGTCCACTTATCTACTTATGGGCTCTTGGTCTGTTTCCAGATCTTGGCTATTGTAAATAACACTGCTATGAATATAGGGCTGCATACATTCTTTCAAATTGGTGTTTTGGGATTCTTAGGGCATATTCCCAGAAGTGGGATCACTGGGTCAAATGGGAGTTCCATTTTAAATTTTTTAAGGAACCTCCATACTGTTTGCCACAGTGGCGGCAGCAGTCTGCCTTCCCACCAATAGTGCACAGGAGTTCCTCTTTTTCCACATCTTTGCCAAAACTTGTTGTTTGTTGATTTACTGATGACAGTTGCTCCGGCAGGTATGAGACAGTAGCTCATTATGGCTTTAATTGGCATCTCTCTGTTGATTAGTGACATTGAACATCTTTTCCTAAGTCTATCGGCTATCTGTATACCCTCTTTGGAGACATGTCTGTTCAGATCCTTTGACTATTTTTAACTGGATTAACTTCCTGGTGTTAAGTTGTTTAAGTTATTTATATGTTTTGGAAATTATCGTCTTATCAGATGTATCACTGGAAAACGAGCTCTCCCATACAATGGGTTCCCTTTTCATTTTGTGGATGGTTTATTTTGCTGTGCAGAAGCCTTTTAGTTTGATGCATATTTTTGATGCAACTCCTGTGTGTGGAGTTTGTTTATCCCTAATCTATTCCAGAAAAAAATAAAAGCAACTTAAACCACATAAATTAAGACCCCAAGTGAGCAAGAAATAAGGGTGGAGATGGAAAATAAAACCAGGCATGATGCCAAAACATGCATCATGTCTATACACTTAGTGTGGGCCGGGGACACGTTTGGCTCTGGTTTTCTAGCAGTCAACACAGAAGGAGAAACCTGGTTACGATGTCACAAAATAAAAACAGTTGCTCAGAAAAATTAAAATCTTTTTTCACATAAAGAAAAGTTAAAGTTTCTTCTCCATGGTTTTTACGAAGAGGATACTATACGATTTCATAAGCAATGTCTAGCAACACTTTTCCTTTGCACAATAGAGTTTCGTGGTTGATTCTTATAGTGGATTTCAATGTGGGTGATGGCAGTATACCAAAGATTATCTAATAAAATATTTTGGAATGAGCCAATCTTATTGTCAAGAACTATGAAGGTTGATATTTTACTGTATGTGCAAGCTAACACACACAGTACATGGATGCTGGCAGAAGACACAAAACTCCTGAGTCAGAGACAAAAAAGACTATTTATTCATAACAATAGAAGTACCCTGCATATCAGCATTTGTACCAGTTCTAGGAGCCCCAGTGCCCTCAGGGAAGCACAAGGAGTTATAGGTGACAGCTACACATACCATGAGTTATATCATAGAAAAGGAGCCCAGATCTTAGGAAACCTGAATCTTTGATAATAGGACGTTCCCTTTACTCCAGAGGGAACCATTACCTTTATTACATGGGGTAGTAAACAAACTTTTATCTTCCAAAGCTGTTTGCTATACAAATATTTCTTTTTGTTTACATTTTAAAAATGTGTTTTGTTTTTTTTTTATTGATTTCAGAGAGGAAGAGAGAGGGAGAGAAACATCAATGATGAGAGAGAATCATCAGCTCCTTCCTGTGCGCCCCCTACTGGGGATGAGCCTACAACCCAGGCATATGCCCTGACCAGGAATGGAACGGGTGACCTCTGGGTCCCTGTGTCCATGCTCAACCACCTAGCAACACCTGGCTGAGCTAAAATATTTTTTATTGATTTTTGGAGAGTGAAGAAGGGAGAGAAAGAGAGAGAGGGAAACACTGATGTGAGAGTGAAACATCCAACGGCTGCCTCCTGCAAGCCCTGCATTGGGGATCGAGTCAGGAAAGAAGGGATGTGCCCTGACCGGAAATCAAACCAGTAACCTTTTGGTATGCACTAGATGACCAACTGAACCACACCAGCCAGAGCCAAACATTCTTGAAAAACAAGCCTGGAACACAGGGAATCAGTGCCTCTTCTCATAAGATGTGCAGAAATGACCGAACCGGTTTGGCTCAGTGGATAGAGCGCCGATCTGCGGACTGACAGGTCCCAGGTTCGATTCCGGTCAAGGGCATGTACCTTGGCTGCGGGCACATCCCCAGTTGGAGGTATGCAGGAGGCAGCTGATCTATGTTTCTCTCCCATAGATGTTTCTGACTTTCTATCCCTCTCCCTTCCTCTTTGTGAAAAATCAATAAAAATAAAAAAAAGATGTGCAGAAATGGGAGGGACCCTTTAATTGTCTTCTAACAACTATAAACCCAGTCATACTCTAGTTTTCTCTGGTTTGATTTAGAGCTAACCTTCAGACTATCTGGAAGAACTAATGAATTTTGCCTCAGTTGATACTTACTCATTGTACTTACTGCATTTTCATTACGTGCACTGGGTACAGTGATAAGTAAAAACAGACATGGCTCCCGCCTTCACAGGATAAAGACAATACACATTATTTTATGTGTTTTTCCAGCAGTTCTTCCTCAATGTTCTCAAAAGGGTTTTTTAAATAATTTTTTAACAGCAGTTTTAGGTTCACAGCAAAATTGAGCACAAGGTAGAGATTTCCCATATACCTACTTAGAGATACATTGTATACCTCCACCCTCCCCATCCATACCAACATCCCCATCAGAAGGTACATTTGGTACAATTGATGAGCCTAAATTGACACATTGTTATCATCCAGACTCTATTTTATACATTCAGTTCACCTCAGTGTTGTACATTCTATGGAGTTGAGTAAGTGTGTAAAACTAGGTTTTCCACAGATATTGGTGAATACAATATTCTACAATCTCACAAGTAATGGAGCTTTAGATTTCTATATTTTTAGATAATTACACACACAGGGCTTCGTGTTGGCATTCTTTCATAACAGCTGAGAGGCCCCACCAGGATGCATGGATTAGTCCAGAGCCATCATCTCCAGTTACTCATTGTCAGAGGGCAATTCTCCCTTGAATATGGCCTTAGATCCTCTGATGATTATTACATTCCCACAGCTCTGAAGCTTTATTCCAAGTAGCAAGACGCTTACAGTTTCTCTGGGCCAGTGGTCGGCAAACTCATTAGTCAACAGAGCCAAATATCAATGATACAACGATTGAAATCCTTTTGAGAGCAAATTTTCAAAACTTACACTTCTTCTAAAGCCATTTCTTCAAAATAGACTCTCCCAGGCCATGGTATTTTGTGAAAGAGCCATACTTAAGAGGCCAAAGAGCTGCATGTGGCTTGGGAGCCGAAGTTTGCCTACCACTGCGCTGGGCTATGTGTCCACCTCCGGCTTGGGTTGGGACTCTGACATGATAGGAAACTTTTTGTTCATTGAGAAGTGAAATGTCTCCTCTGACAAGGTCTGCTTCTTTATGACGTGCCCCGTCTCTGGTCTTTTGAGAGGAAGTCTTTCAGTGTCTTCACTGACTGCTTAGTGCCCTACTAGTTAAGGCAATAAATCACCTTTTCTGGACAAAATAATCAGAGATCAGCCTTTTTTAAATTAGCTCCCAGACAGTTTCAAACTGCAAGTAATGATTACTCAAGCAGCCTACAGGCCAAGCAGAGACTGATCCCTTAATTCCATTACCTAACCCGAGGACCAGCCCCGCACATAGCCTTCTTCTCAGTATTTCTGCTCGGTTATTTTTCCCCTCAGGAACCTGTCGTTTCTGCTGGCACAGTGGCCTCCCTGGCAATAGCATATAGAGGCGGAATCAGCGGTGCCAGCTGGATGAATGTCCAAGCTTGGGTTCGAGAGAGCTGCCTAGTCAAGTGAAAAATTAGAGATGAAAAGACCTGGTAAATAACCCGATCCCCTCAGTAACCAGTGCCAGAGCATTCCTATGGTGAAAGTTGAGACCACGCCAGCTCTAATGACTTTAACAACATGCCTCCTCACACTTTCTTTGGAAGACAGGGCTGTCTCTCCAGTTTCTCTTAGGGAAGTTTATCGACCAGAATCCCATTTGACCAGAGGTAGTCCACTTCCCTCAGCTACAGCAATCCCATGAAAGAGGTTATTTTCAGAGTCAATATAAATGTACAGACAACATTTAAAGCACTTTATTAATGCAGCCATTCCGGCAAGGCCTATATTCAGAGAACTGTGAAGTAGGAGGAGAGCGGACACCCATGAGCATTGGAGATAGAAGCACGCAGTTAGAATATAGTTCTACTTAAGTGGGGAAAATATTTTTGTTGTTTTCAGTGACTGTTATTTATTAAATGCTTCCTGTGGGTCAGGTACCATGGTAAATACTATCCCAAAATCCTGCTAGCAAATGTATGAAATTGGTACTACCATCTCTACTTTAGAACTTAAAGATTAGTAATTATGAATGCAAGCTCTGGGGTTAAATTGCCTGATCAAAATGCCAACTCTTTTGCTTACTAGTTGTGACCTTGTGCCTGTCACTTATCCTCTCTAAGCCCAGTATTTGTCACCGGAAAGTACAGATGATGACACTGCTGTAGGTTATTTTGAAGAATAAAGGTTTTAATATATGTGAACTGATCATATTAGCTCCTGGCATGAAACAAGCACTTAAATGTAAGCAGAGTTGATGAGCTAGAGATGAAGCAATTTGTTCAAAGGCATATGGCATACACATTTAAACTCTGGTCAGTTTTGTTACAAAGCCCGTCCAAATTATTAACTATTAGAATACACTGTCAGGACATTTAACCTGTCTAAGCTTCAGTTTTTCTCACTGATAAAGTGGTGATAACATCATACTTCCTATATGCCTTGTGAGGATTAAATTACAATAATGTGGGCAAAGATACTATTACAGAACATGGACCAGAGCTCCAGACAATCAGTGACAGTGAGTTCACTATATCTCTGCATCTGTATCTAGAGACTATCAGTATGTATATCTGTGTGTGTGTGTGTGTGTGTGTGTGTGTGTGTGTGTGTGTGTGTACAATGAATAGCTGTGTAGCCAACTATTCACTTTTAAATGTTTCTTATAATACTGGAACTTCAGAATGGTTAAAAGTGCATTTTATGAGTTTATTTAAAAGAAGAATTGGATTGGTATACTAGATAATTAAAAACAGTTTCCTTCCTAATAAGGTTTTATTTTATATCTTTAACATTCTAGTGGTTTTAAGTATGTCTTTTCTGGATTTTTAAAAATAGCTCAACCAATGTTTCAAATTTGACTAAATACTTTTTCTTTCACAAATACAAATTGAACACAAGTTTGATGTTTATATCACAGAAGGAAGAGACAGACAGTTATAACCTAGCAGGAAATGTTATGATATGTTTTTGCTGTTGTGCCTTTCTTTTTTTTTGGTATGAGAAAGGGTGTGATGTCATTCTGTCTCCACCCCCTGTGAGTAAGCCCACGGCACGGCTGAATGCAGCCGCCTGCCTCTGTCACCCGGAGACAGTCCACTTAAATGCAACTCCAGGGTTGTGGGACACCCACCAGCATCACTCCCCGTGTGAGGTGGCAAATGCAACATGCTGTCCAGCTTGGGGTGTCTCCTTCTCTGTGGAAGTTTTGCACTAGCCCTGGGAAATGCACAGAAATTGCCAAAAGGCAAGTAGCTCTGATGTTTTGTGTTTTAACAGTAATTTTTGAGCGATACTAGTTTTGAAATGTTGATGTTAAGTGTGATCTGCTTTTCCAGATTTGGGGGAGAAGGGAAAGTGTTTTATAGGGTGGACAGTCTAAGTTCAAATGTGTGAAGGAGTTACTTAAACTTTTACTTTTTTTTCTTTCTCTGTTATTTACTTTTCAATTGTATATCTTTATTACAAAAATAAAAACCAACTTCTTATTAGGTTTAGCAGATGTTCACAGGGGCTTGAATGGTATTGTGTCAAACTACAGTATTTGTATGTGGAATCAAATTATATAGGTGAGCACTGTAGTCTGTTAAAAAGAGTTGTTTGGTGTTTTTACCCCCTTTCCCAGAGACTAAGCCAGTACTATCTTAAGGTTTTAAAGAAGCTAATTTGGAAACCTCGAATCTTTGATGTAAACCTCATGCACACCTGTTCACTTGGAGGTTTGAGGATCCTAGGCATGGCTCATCCGTCATGTGTTAATTCATAGACACGATTCTCCAATGGAGTCTGGATGAGTTTTGATCTGTTGGACAGGACACTCCCCCCTTTCCTGGCTAAAGTGCTCTCATTTTATAATTGGTATTTTGTTTACAAATGTCATCAGCAGCAAATTAAAATTTTGAAACAATCTTTTGAGGCCATCAGCATGAAAACAAGAGCTTTCCTCTCTCCCGCCTTTAAACGTAAATGTTACATGTACTTTTTTTGTTCCTTTGCAAAGGCACTTTCTGAAGCCAGCTCCTGGTCCGAGAGGCGGTTGATGGTGACAGACTGCCTTAGTCAGCAGGATTAGGAAAAATACAATGGAAACTAGTGGAGGTAATGCAGAGCCACAAGCTTGTCGAAACCGTGCTGGGCGTGGAGTCAGGAAGCAAGGCTGTTAGTGTCAGATCATCCGAAAGATCCTTCCTAGTGGATGATTTGCCCGAAGTGATAACTGTTCTCTCCTCGGTGTGTTGAGTGAAAGTTGAATCTAGAATTGTGAAGGCTGAAGGATTTAGCTAGTTGATATTTAATATGATCACATAAAAAGTAAAGAAAAAAAGCAAAGTTAAACTCTGATTGGGTGCTTATGCAAAAGAAAAACAAGAACACACTATTAGATTTTTATCTTCTATCAAGAATTTTGTTTTTTTGATCATAGAAGTGTTGCAATAAGTCAATTATGAACCATGAACATAAGCATTTAGAATTAATTGTTCCTGCTGTTGAAACATTTAATAAGAACACACCATTTGAGAGAAATCCAGGGGTTTTCTCAGGCTCACTTTTTACCTTGGTTTTATTTTACCTTTTATTCCCTGTGCAATGTTGATAGTCACAATTTGTTATTGCAGATTTCTGCAAATTCCAAGTGACTTAATTATCATGTTGTAGTCATTGAATATACATCTGTTGACATAATTTTTAAAAATATTTTATAGCAAAAAATATTATCAAAACAGCCACAAAATTCTTCTTTAGACCAACACTTTAATCTAAAGTATTTTTACCCAGGCTTCTTTTGCAATTTTTGAAAATATCCATAGTGTTGGTAATATTATAAAGTAAGTAGAAGTCTCCTTGTCTGTAATGCTATAGTTTTCTTTATTATGAAAGCTACGAAAAAAATTTCTTTTAGCTTTAACTGAAGTTATCGTTCTCAAACTGTATTATAGGAATAGGTGTACTAAACTCAAAAGGGTGTTGGGGAGCACTCATGCTTTGTCTGCTTTTGGGGAGTCACAATAACCATAAGAATTTTACAGGTTCTGAAACTTCTTAGTTAAGAAACCTGTCCAACTTTTTTAACCTGTTGTTTCCCAGACTCATGTGACTAAGAATGCTTTTCCAGTGGAGCAGCTACACTATCTTGCCAGGGGCTGTCTTTCAGCAGAACACATTTGGGGAAATGCTGAAATAAGTAAGGAGAAAGGGGATAACATTTTTCTTCTTTTCTACTTTAGACTCAGTTAAATATAATTTGTGATCTAAGAACAGGAATTTCGAAGCTAGAAAGTGCACTAGTGATCACATAGTTTAGTGTTTTCTGACTTTTGGGTTTATAAACCAGTAAAAATACATACATATTTTTAATATCAGGTTCTGCTATGGAGGACATACTTGAATTTTGCCAGGTAAGGATGTCAAATGGGAAAAAAAATCACCAGTGTTTATTGAAAAATAGCCACTTTAATAGATTTATGAAATAAGCAGATTTATGCAAATATATCCATTGTTCTTATTTTTCTCATTTCACCTCAGACTGATGAAGTTCATCACATGGCAACATTTGGGAACTACTGACCTAATACAACCATGTATTTTCAAATTAAGATGGGCAGGGCAAATTTAGTAACTTTCCTACATTGATGGAAGAACCAGAACTGGATCCTGGGCTTCTGATTTGAAAGTGTGTTCTATTTGAGATATACTGTATAATATAATATAATATAATATAATATAATATAATATAATATAATCCTATATAATAAAAGGCTAATATGTAAATAGACTGAACAGTGGAACAACCAGAACAACCAAACAATAGATCGCTATGACGTGTGTTAACCACCAGGAGGTGTGTGTGGAACATGGTGGGGGTCAGCTGTGGCGGGATGGTGGAACAGGTGAGCAGGGGCGCCAGACTAAGGTGGAGCACCAGTTGCTGTCATAGGACGAGCCACTGGTGGTTACTGAAAATTCTTTGCTCCCACCTGGCACTTGCATCTGCTGCCAGCACTGGCCCCACGTGCACCCACAGCTGATGCTGGTCCAGATTTTTCGGCATCATCATCAGCAGTTCGAGTGCTGGCTACTGTCCCTGATCTCCCCTGAGGGATTCTCTACCTCCCCTTGCTCCAGAAGGGTGATCAGAGGCAGCAGACACCGCTCACACCTGCTGATGGCACCAGCTCCACACACCCACTCTTGGTGCCAGCCCCAATCACTCTGCACCATCAGCAGGTGGGAGCAGCAGTAGTGGGAGCAGACAAGGGACCAGGGGCTGTGGAAGGAGGGGCTGGGCAGGGGTGTGGAGGATGGGGCTGAGAGACACCCCGTGCCTACCACAGCCTCTCAGTTCACTGTTCCTTTCAAGATGCATGAATTCATGCACTGGGCCTGTAACATAACATAACATAACATAACATAACATAACATAACATAACATAACATAACATAACATATATACAAGGTGGGGCAAAAGTAGGGTTACAATTCATATGGAAAATAATACAATAATTAATAAGTAATTATCCTATCTAATAAAAGAGTAATATGCAAATTTGACCATACCTTTGCTATACCCACAAGCCATGCCCACAGCCATGCCCACAAGCCAATCAGGAGCAGACTATGCAAATAAATCCCAACTGAGATGGCTGCCATCACTGAGAGCATGAGGAAGGCTTGGGTTTCCCTGGCAACAGAGGAAGCCAAGCTTTCCACCTGCTTTTGCTGACCAAGGCCTCCACTCTAGGCTACAAAAATTCAAACAGAAATGGCTGCTGCCACGAAGCAAGCAGAAGTCTTGGCTTCACTCCAGGCTACAAAATTTCAATTGTAGACATAAATTAATCCCAGATCCCAGGGCCTCCACTTGGGTCACTGGGGGGCGTGGCCAGCCTGCAAACCTCCACAGGCCCCTCCCCCAGGTTGCTCCTCGCCCCAAGGGAACACCTACCCTGATCTGGGATACTCTTCAGGGCAAACCAGCTGGCCCCCACCCATGCACCAGACCTCTATCCTATCTAATAAAAAAGTAATATGCAGATTGACCATCACTCCAACACACTCGAGGGCTGCCCCCATATGGTCAAAGATCCTGACTTCATGTGGACACAAGATGGCCAACAGGGGAAGGCAGTTGGGAGGGACCAAGCCTGCAAGGGAGGGCAGTTGGAGGTGATCAAGCCTGCAGAGGAGGGCAGTTGGGGGTGACCAGGCTGGTAGGGGAGCAGTTAGACATCAATTAGGCTGGCAAGGTAATGGTTAGGGGGTGATCAGGCTGGCAGGCAGAAGTGGTTAGGAGCATTCAGGGAGACAGGCAGATAAGCAGTTTGGAGCCAGCAGTCTTGGACTGTGAGAAGGATGTCCGACTGCCTATTTAGGCCCGATTCTACTGGGATCGGGCCTAAACGGGCAGTTGGACATCCCTCGAGGGGTCCCAGATTAGAGAGGGTTCAGGCTGGGCTAAGGGACATCCCCCTCCCCCTGTGCATGAGTTTCATGCACCGGGCCTCTAGTATATATATAAAAGCCTAAGCGGCTGTTACAACTGGGAAACTGAAAGACAGGATGACCAGCTATTAGCTATGATGTGCACTGACCACCTGGGACAGGTGCTCAATTCAGGAGCTGCCCCCTGGTGGTCAGTGTGTTCCCACAGCCAACCTCCCGTGACCAGCCAACCTCCTGTGGTAACTCCTCTTGGCCAGCCAGCCCTGATCAGGACTGGGTAAGATGGCCCCGATTGGCCCCGATTGCCAGTCAGTCCGAGGGTCTCCACCCATTTATGAATTTGTGCACCAGGTCTCCAGTAATACAATAATAAACTCTGTGTTTTGTGTACAACTTTAACCCTACTTTTGCCCTACCCTGTATGTATGTATGTGTGTGTGTGTATATATATATATATATATATATATATATATATATATATATATATATCTTATAAGAAAAAGAAATGATTTTTAATAAGAAGTCACTCAGTGCATATCTTATGTATGTTTGCATATCTAGTCACATAGAAAATAAATTATAAGAGTCTTGCTGCTTTTTAAAAGTTTAGAGTTGGAAACTATTATAACAGCTTGTCTTCACCTCTCAATTACTATATTCTTTGATAAATCATTTACCTTTGCTAAGTCTCAGTTTTCTCATCTGAAAATGGGAATAATGTTAATAATCACACAGTATTTTAGGATTAAATGCAATAAGAGATGCAAAACTTTTAGTGAAGACTCTAACATATAACATGTATTCATTCAATAAATATTATTGGGTCACAGAAAAGTGGGTCAATACTGAAAAGAATATGCATTCCAAATAATACATGTGTCCAAACTGTCAGATAAATCTCTTGGAGGATAGAAAACACGGTGACAAGTTCTTGGCAAAAAGGTGGGGCAAGGGAATAAGTGTTGCTCTCAATGAGAGAAGGCCTCTACCACTTTCCAGCCTGACCACTGACAATATAGTGTTTGATTGTCAGTGGAAACCTGCACCTTTGCCTTAGGATCAGCTTTTCCCTGGAGATTGGTAAGGCCTCAGGGAGCCTCCAGGAGACATCCTCTTGCACTTGTTTTTCAGGAGGAGGATTACGCTATGACACACAGGCCCTGCAGAAGAATTACCACATTGTTTTACACCTTTGACATCCCTGTGCTCCAGCTACCTCGCAGAATCTTTGTTCTTGGCACCATAAAACTTTTTTTTTTCTCCCTGGAGTCCAGGCTAAAGTAAAAACCACAGAGAACACACATATAGTGAAGGAAGCCAACAAAAACTTATAATGAGACATGAGGGGATTGACACACCTCTTTGCAGAAAATCCCGTGTAATAAGCCAGAAGGCAAAGGCTACTATTTCCAGCCAACTCTGTCAGTGCTCCTGAGGCACATGGGCAGAGAGCCACCACAGAGGAGCATCCAAGATACAAGTGCAATCAAATGGGCGAGGGCATGAGGCTCTTGGGAGCGATACTTGGCTTGTGACGAAGGAAAGACACATCTGGCTCTTTGCCTCAGGTTCTTACCTGACAAGGTAGAAATCTCTGACTCTAAGGACAAAACACACAGGGGTAGATGAGAATGACAATAACTCTCATAGCTAGTAATAACTGTTATTATTATTATCACAGATGATATTCTTTGAGCTCATATTAGTTGTGGTAATTTATGGCTAAATATTCTTAATGTGGAAAATCTAACTAAATTTCCAAGCTTTCCTAATAAAGCAGGTGTTTTATTACTCTCATTTTATAGAGCATAAAAAATGTGTGCCTCAGTGTTTAAGTGATTTGCCCAAAGTCACTCAGCCAGCAAGTGGTAAAAGACTATACCCTTAATTTTTATGTAGTACCAGTTTCCTGCTCCATGTAAAGATATGCTGATTTGTTCAAGTAACAAATTATAGTCCATATACATGCAGAACTCCTGAGGCTGGGAAGACACAGCTCAGCACTTGTCTTCAGGGAGCTGACTAGTTACTGGAAGAGACAGGGTTGTATAGGCATCATTACAATCAAGTGAGATCAGCATCTGATTTGGCAGAAGTACGAACAGCTTTGAGAACAAGCAGGAGAACCCAACCCTGACAGAGGATCAAGAGTTATAAGAGAACTAGTGGCCCAGTGTGTGGACTCCTGCACATTGAAAGGAAATTAATTAGAAGGAAGATTTGTGTGGTAATTACATTACTGAAAACAATTACATGTCAAAATAGTATATATAATATCTATAATAATAAAAATTTAATATCCTAACTGGACTGGACAGCTGAATGACCTTGTGGATGACCTTCCGGATGAAGCTGGGGCTGCGGGGGCTGAGGCAAGCTGCTGTGGCTGCGAGGGCAGAGCCCCTTGCATGAATTTTGTGCATTGGGCCTCTAGCAGTATTATAAAATTAAAATGTGTGCAACTGGCACCAGGAAGAGCTTTATATGTATCGCACATGCGTGAGTCAATGTTTATTTTTAAATTGCCAGTGTGTGTCCTATGTACTGGCTGGTCAGACAGTAGGATGGACAGGTGGTCAGTCACTTAGCCTTGTATATATATAGATATGGCACCCAAGTAGAGGCTTAGAAGACAATTCAAGCTGGGGTAGAGGAGGATGGTTAAGAGGTGAGGGGCCTTTCCAACAGGGATATGTATAGGGCCAAACCAAGGCAACCTCCAGGGGCCAGAGCTCAGTAGGTGTTAAAGTACTCAGAGGGTAAGCCAAGACTAAGAAGTCCACACAGGTTGCAGCTTTGTCTTCCTTGTCTAGATCTACCCTGACTCCCCGAGACTGATCACAAAGAGGCAATAGAAGGCAGTCTTTGGAGAGAAGAGTTCCTACATCTTGCTCTATAAACTTTACTAGCCACTCAAATGGGGTCTGGCTCTCACTCTCCATGGAGACCGCCCATGTTGACAAAACAAGAATGTGTCACTCCAAGGGTCAACTCCATTTATTCAAAGGGGATTGATAGTTGTGAGCGGCTGGAGAGGATTTCTTTCATCTCAGGGCAAGGAGGTTGTAGGTGGGGAGGAAAACAGTGAGGAGTAAAAATAAGCCTAGTGGGAGGGGTTCTGCTATTACTTGAGTAATATAATTTATGTATTGGTGGGACTGTATTAAAGAGTACACAGGAAAAATGATTCTACTCCTACAAGAAAACAAAAAAGTTCAAAAATCACAGAAAATTACCTTAGCATCTTTTATAGCTCTAAAGTTTCTTGGAAGTTTTAGTGATTTGTTTGTCTATCCAACTACCATTTAGCAATAAGAGAAACTTATATTGGAAATGTAAATTTAAAAAAAAATCTCTGTTGTTGAAAGTACTACATATATCCATCTTTTTCCCCCATTGACCCTATCTAGCCTGCCCCCATCCCCTGCCCTAGGTCTTCACCAGGAATATAAAAATTGATCAGGTATAATTTGTTTTGTACTAAGACTATCATTTAGAATCCAAGTTTTAAAAACAAGGTTCATCTGTGTTAATTATACTTTTACTAGTTTACTACCTTAATGAAAAGATAGTTAAAATGTTTCTGTAGGTTAATATAAGCTGACAGAAGATGTGTTTGAGACCAAAATGAGCTATCTGATGACAGGAGAGCCTTTCAGGAGATGTGACCAACCATGCCATCTGGGTCACTGTCCTCAGAAAGATCCCCTTTGCCTGTCCCCTAATTTTATAAATTGTCATTTATAAAGGTAACTATAAGATAAAGAATATGGGATGTAAATAGATGAACTTAATAAAGTGAGCTAAAAGATAGATAGGATAATCTAATGTGAGAGACTAGAATAGTAAAATAAAAATATAAAAAATAAGTAGTATCACCTAAAGAAGAAACATACTAAAAATAGAAAAAAATGGAACATACTAAAAGGAACATACTAAAAATAGAAAATACATTCTATTAAAGTTATGTTTAAAGAATATGATAATAATTCACGAAGTTTTTATATATCATGCATGGTGTTTAATGCTAAGTGTTTACTATATAAATTATCTCATTTTATTCTTATGCCTATGAAGTATATATTATTACTGTCTCCATTTCACAGATGAGGAACTAAGCCTAAGGAATATGTTAATTATCTATTGCTGCATAACAAATTACCATAAAACTAGTAACTTAAAACAACACATTTATTATTTCACAATTTCTGAGGGTTAAGAATCAGAGTCCAGCCTAGCTGTGTCCTCTCCTTCAAGGTCTCTCACAAGACTGCAGCAAAGGTGTTGGCCAGGACTGGGATCTCATCTGAAGGCTTGAGTTGGAAAGGATCCACTTCCAAAGTCCTACAGCTGTTGGTAAAATTCAGTTCCCTGATGGTTGTTGGTTTGAGGGACTCGTTTCTGCACTGGCCATTGACCAGACGTCATCTATATTCTTTGTCACATGGGCCTTCCTATAATGGCCACTTGCTTCATCAAAGTGTACAAGCCCAGATGAGTCTGCAAGCAAAATGGAAATAATAGTCTTATGTAATTCAGTCATGGAAGTGACAGGCCTAGTCTTTGCCATCGTCTATTGGTTACAAGCAGCTCACAAATACTGTCATACTGGTGATTACATAAGAAATGAATGCAGGAGGAATGGATTATTAGGGGTTATCTTAGAGTCTATCCATACCAAAATGGGCAATGGCTAGAAAATAATATAGTGGAACTATGAAGGCAGAAAATCTAACTCCAGAGAACATATTGGTTGGAGCATTAATACGCCATCTACTTCCCACAGAATTGAGCCATTAGTGGCAGATGCCAAACTGCCAATTTGTCTTTCAGATTTTTTTTTTTTTGTGTTAATAAAACAATTCTTCCATAGGATCTAGGAATCAAAACACAAAATTTAGGTTATATACAGAGCATATTCTTAATATGACACCCAGAAGCTTATAGATTAAATACTGTGTTTTCCCTCTAGCCCACAGTCCCTTCTTGTGTTGGGATGGTCCCAAAGGTCTAGGACAGTGGTCGGGAAACTGCGGCTCGCAAGCCGTGGTTTGCCACTCTGTTTACTAATGAGTTTGCCAAGCACTGACCTAGACTCTCAGTTCCAATAATTACAGGCTGTTGTTGTTGCTTGTGAGTAAGCCCTAGGAGGTACACCATAAAAAGGATAGTAAACCTCAAGGTTTCAGGCAATTTTGTAAAGGTTCTGTGGACAGCGAGACTGAGTCAGGACTTACTCTACTGCTCATAATGCTAGCTTGGGTTCCCCACCAAGAACCTTCCACAGTGAGATTTTTGAAGTGGGTAATAGGTTTCCCTAGTCTAATAAAACCGTGACTTGTATTCCTAGTGATTTTAAAGTCTAAAATGTGGGAACCTTGATGCTAATCTGAGAGTTTTAAGCCCTCTTGGTACAGCAAGCATCCCCTATAGAGTCAACTAATGCTCCTCCCTGCGGAAGTCTGAAAAGAAGGTAGATGTATCGGCTTTATAGAACGTTCATTATTCTTCAGTCATGGACGTTATCTCTAAAGCTCATACATAGGAAAGCCAGACTGAAACCACCCACTCCAAGCACCTTCTGGCCAGATTAGAAATCAATTTTAGAGAAAACTGAGGTCCAATTCACACCTCACCTGTCATATAGCAATTCAATGTTTTCTTTAAAAATAAATTTAGTTATGAGTACAAATACTATAGCACCTATCTCAAGTATTGTAACCCATATTGCACTTAGAATAAATGAAACTTTCTGAAATATCAGTACTGTTCTGCTTCCCTACTCAGTTATGATTTTATTAGTCCAAAGTGGGAGACTTTTAAAAATTCCTCAGATGATTACAATGTGGCCAAAGTTGGAAACCACTGATTAATAGTTTTTCAAATATTTGCATGTGTAAGTAGATAATAAACCTTTCTGGATAAGAGCAGGGTAAAATTTAGGAGTTGCAGTAAGTTATTTTGCTATTTAAGTTTTAATATTAATTTAAAGATCTTATTATTTATATATTTATTTATTTACTGCTGCATTCCAGGATTTTAAACCATTATTTGAAAAAAAATGAGAATTCTCTCTCAAGCTGTATAAAATAAAGAAATACTTAAAACTGAGATTAACATTTGATGCTAATCTTTTACAAAAGCTCAGAAGCCAGCTCTAAAAAGCTATGGCAGATTGTGTTTTTCAGGACTGGACTTACATTTGTTCATTTTGTCATTCAACTAACTTTTTTTTTAGATTATCATATTAAGTTTACAAAGATGAGTAAGACACTTCAAAGAATTTGAAATTAGTAGTATTTAAAATGATTTGGCTACACTGGTCATTTTTTTTAAAGATAAAACTGTGTCTTAATTCTTCAACTAACATTTGTAGGAGTTAACCTACTCCACTGTATTGTCATGTAGTAGCGTTTAGTGCTATGTGTGTGTGTATACATACACACACACACACACACGCACACATATATATAATATACATACATATATATGAAAAAATGAATTAATGTAATATGTTAAGAAAAACAAAGCACCCCATGATCTCAGTCAATGCAAAATACAGGAGTTAAGCAAATGTTCAATAAGTTTCCGTATTCAGAAGGTCCAGGTTATCTGAATTGCCTTTAGAATGGTTCCTTTAGTTTAGTGCATACAATTTTATGCATTCCAGCTCATCTTCATTCTGTTTTATTCTAAGGAAAAAATTGTAGGCACGTAAGATGATTTATAATTTAAAACATATTCCACTGTGTCTCCCGTACAGTCTCTCCTCACTGAGTGGAGAACGAACCATTGCCAGGACATAGCTTGTGGGGGTTGCCTTGCTTCCCACAAGTTGTCAAAGTGGAGTTTCAGATTTCCTTTCTCCTTAAATGCCATCCTTCGATTTTTCCATTCTACTGGTTATAAGAAAGCATTCTGCTTTTCCAAGGGCCGTGCTGAGAATCCACTGTGCACGTGTGTGTGGGCGTGCGAGACCTAACGGGCTTTCCTTCTCCGAGAGCAGCAGATTCTGCCGTTGAAGGAGGGGTTTGGAGCAGCTGCCAGAGTCATGCTGGCAGAGAACCCTGGAATTCAGTCCTGTTACTGATATGCTGGCAGGGGATACAGGACAGAGTTCCCTTCTCCTTTCACTTTCCTAAAGGAAGTTAAAGCCAGCTCCAGTCAGGAAGTTTAGGACAAGGAATCAGATAGTCTGAAGAACACCCCCACCTATCTTCTCCTGTCTCATCCTCTTCAAACACCCACCTAACCATGTTGTCACGAGTAGTTCCCTAGGTACGCCCATTTTCATAAGAGATAGAAGATGTTTCCATGGAGTTTCCTCTAATCTGTAGTTTCATTATGAACTGAAAAGATAAATATTGGAAAATAGCGGTAAGGGCTGGTAGGGAAAGCCCAGGAGTCAAGGTGAGCCTGGGCACATGTCCTGACCTCTCTCAACATCAGCTTTTCTTCCTTGAAAAAAGGGCATGATAAAAATGACAGTTCCCTTTTTAGCCTCCACTAATAAATAATATTAGGGTGACTTTAATGGAGTTTTTGGTAGTAACTTTCTTAACCTAAGTAAGAGGAGAAGTGAGGACCAGACACATTTTTTCTTAAAAATGTTTAACTTTTCAGTTACAGTTGACATTAAATATTATATTAGTTTTCGGTGCCATTTATACAACTTAAAAACTCTTTACCTGCTGTGGCAGCTAGAAGATCGCTTAGACACTCCGATCTCCTGGGCACTTCCTGGAACGACACTGAGCTGCGAGAAAGCCGTTGCTGGATGTTCACACTGACTGTGTCAGGGCCTGTGTTGTGTAGCCTCCGGGGCACGGGGACTGAGGAGAGGAGCCATGGCACTCTGGATTTTTAAACATAATTCTTGCTACCAGCACTCTGCTCCTATCTTGGTCCAATTCCCCCTGCAGGGTTTTGGAAGGTCCTGCTCAGAGCAGATTTATCTTTTATTGTGGAAGATTTGGGAGTACAAGTTGTGGTCTTTGGTCATTTTCTCCCCTCCACGTATTCTTGGGATGCAGGTCTGTGTACTTGGTTTTCCCCTGGATGCCTGTTGCAGTCTGTCTGACTGACTCATGTCCTAGGTTGGTCTGATCAACTGGCTGATCAGTGCCTGATTAGATTCTTTTTCCCATCCTTCCTCTTTTTTATTCCTAACCCTGCTTTCCCTTTAGCCTCTTTCTCTCTTTCCCTCTTACGTCCCTCCTTTTCTTCTTCCCCCTTCTCTGAACACCGTTAGAAACCCCAGAACTTCCTCCTGGCTTCCACCCCAGCTTCTGCTACTGGCCACGTTGGTCCTCATTCATGCCTCACAGCTGACTCTTCATCTGTTTGGATATAACAGAAATCCTCCCTTTGGAAGACAATGCACACTTTATTTTTATTTTTTCAAAGCAGGAGTGGGTGTTTCTATGTCATGCTGAATGTTCCACTTGATTGAAAATACCATGGTTTCTCACTCATTTATCTTGGCATCAGCAAGCTTGCAAAAAGCACAAATCTCCATTCATCTGATCAACTCTGTGCATGTCTGATTGGACAGGCCATAACTATGTACTGTATTAACACTAGTTCATTCTTAAGAGGTGTTAAATATGGCAACAAGATATGCATGATAAAAGCCAGATATTGCGATGTTATTTTGTAAGATCACTTTTCGAGTTGCTTCTGGACTTTTGTTCCATTGTTCCTGTTGGAGTTTGATGTTTTGAAGAACTTGCAAAGAATTTTGCAGTTTTCCAGTGGCTCATTGAGTTGGATCTTTAGTTCAAAATATTACCCCCAAAAATGGCATAAATGCTGATCAGAGTGATTGGAAAATTATGTGAACAAATATCCTTTTAAAGAAATCATGAAAAATGTTTGATGTTTTGTAGCAGCTTGAGGACCATGCTTTCTAAGGTCTTGATAAATGGCCTTGTCCTTCATTCCAGAGACATTTTAGGACTAGCCTTAGGCCAAGGGTAAGTCTGTATTGGTCTGCTAACATATAGGAGAGTCAACCTGTGTCCAAGACAGCTTAAAGAGAACCAGATTCAATATCCACACTGTAGCTGACCTACCTTACAGAATTCTCTAAGGAACTAATGGGCCTCCTGGCACAAATTTGGATCAGGCCAGACTCTCAGACCTTAGTTAGCTTTGACCTCATGCTGAAGTTTATGCCATGGAGCTATAATTATATCTCTAGTATAAGCCCTTGTGCAATTTATCTCTTATACAATGTAAGCACCTAATATTATAATAGGAGGAATAAACATGAAAAGGAGAAAAATGGTTACTGTCCTAGTAGAGTTTATGTACTAGAAAAAAGAATAGATGAACTAACCAGGGTAATATAATGTAATAACAGCTATGATTGAGAAATGAATGAGGCTGAATTGGAGAATAGAGAAAAAAAGATTTATTTTGCTTGGAAGAGTAAGAAGGCTTTGAATAGGACCTTCTCTGTCATTCTACAAAATTAAAAACAAGTGTTTATTTAAAAAAAACAAGCCATGCACTTCATGTGGGAAATTTCTTTATATGTGCTATCTGTGGAGGGTGAACAAAGGTTTCTAGCTCCAAGTCAGAATGCATAAGAAATAAGATATTTTTAAAGACATTGAAAGTGTTTGTAAACTAAGGCTCTTTCAGAACATTAAAGATGCTCTAACTGTACTTAGTTTAGAGTGCCATTCATTAATGGGTGCTTCTAGTACTTTAAACAACTCATTTGCTCCCTTTAAATATACAATTATTTATAAAATTACCACAAAGAAAAATCACAGACACTTACCATCGCTTACTAAGACCTTATTAACAAAGCATGTAGCAAAACATGGAATTGGGTAAGCAGCGCCATCTTGTTGGCCAGTCATTGGTCAACCAATACCTGAGTCAATTGGGATGGTCTAGGTCACAAAGAATAACAAGTCTTCCTGCTTGGAACCTCTTCCCAGACCAAATTCTAGTCTAGATCTAGACTAGCTTTTTACTAATATCGATTATCACCCAGAGACTCATAAGGCCACATGTGGTCTTTGCTTTTTCATGCAAATTCAACACACCATGGACTTGCCTTTCCCATAGCATTTTATCATAGTTGCTAAGGAAGGGCTATTTTATCAGTAGACACAGCTCATTTCTACCACTGCTTTATCCATTCTCAGTGAACACAGCTAGTTAAGCAAGCAAAGCATCCAGGCTTTTAAAGCAGAATCTATTTGTGGTCAAATAAATCAGGGAAGGCAAAAAAATTTAGTCACATCTGAAACTGTCATCCAAGCAGGCAGCATGCCACTAGAAGAGTCACAAACTTGATGAGATCAGCTCTTTTCCCACTCTGTCCTCGGCAGCCCATCTCCAAGGCAGCAGCGAGACTCACTTTGCTCCTCAAACTTCTTCATTAGAAGTGAGAGTGTATTGCTACTAGGTTCAATTTTGGCATCTTGCTTACAAATGTTTTATTTAGTGCAGCATAAACTAAGGCTCTTTCAGAACATTAAAGATGATCTAACTGTACTTAGTTTATAGTGCCATTCATTAATGGGTGCTTTTAGTACTTTAAACTAAAGATTCTAAAGGTTTTTATCTACATTCAAATGTAAGCTTTTAGTACTTCAAACTAAAAGTACTAAAGGTTTTTATCTAAATTCAAATGTAAACTATTTTTACTTTCTCAATATCCCATTTCTCTTTTTTTCTAAAATAATTGCAATAAATTCGTTAAGAAATTCTCTTTACTATTTTTAACACATTGGGTTATTTAATACTCACTAGATCAATGTATTAAGAGTGACTAACTTCCAACCAAACAGGAGAAATATTGTGCCTAGACTGCCTATAAACAAGGTGCCTGTTATCTGTTAGAGAGAGAGAATCCCAAATATCACCTTGGGCAGGTTTGACTTTCCAGAGTGCCTTTCTTTTGGGAAATATTAATATATACACTCTGAAGTTAACTGTGACTTATTTTAGCATTACTTTAGCTAATTAGTAAATATTCTGTAATTAAAGCTTAATCTAGGAGGATAAGCAAAAAATAATGTACTTTCAGCTTTCCTTCTAAATTTGAACATTTGAAGATGTCTCTGTTGTCTATTTGTCTACTCCTTGTTTCATCCAACCTCATAAATTTTTATAATTTGTCAGTTTCAATCAACATATAAAATTTTTCTGTCACCACAGAAGATTCTATGGTACTCCTTTGTAATCAATCCCTTCTCCAATCTCAGCTCCTAGCAACCACTGATCCGATTTCTGTTCCTTTAGTTTTGCCCTTTACAGAATGTTCTATAATAGAAGCATATATTATGTTGTCTTTTAGGGAGGAGGTATCTGGCTTTTTTTCAGTTAGCATAGTGCTTTTGTGATACATCCATGTTGTTACAGGCATCAGGAGTGTTTTTTTTTCTTTCAATGTATTATTTATTACATACTATTTGTTATGTGCTATTTGTTTTTCATGTATTTTTTGTTATATATATATTTATTTATTTACAATATAACTTATATTTAATAGTAGTACATATGTTTTCCTTTCCCCCCAATATCCTCCCCCCAGCCTCCCTTACCCCCCAGCACATGTCCCCACCTGCCCCCCTCCCTGCCCCAGTGTCTTTCATTCATTGGTTATGCTCATATGTATGCATACAAGTCCTTCGGTTGATCTCCCCCAGCATCTGCCTCCCATCCAAGGAGTGTTTTTTTTAGTTGGTTGAGAAGGGTTCCATCATATGGTTATTGCATAATTTGTTTACTCACCCACTAGTTAATGAGCTGTTTAAGTTTTTTCTAGTTTGTGGCAATTGTAAGTAAAACTGCTATAAATATTTGCTTGCAGGTTTTTGTATAAGCATGTATTTTTATTGCTTTTGCTTAAATATCTAAGAATGGGATTGCTCTGTCATGAAAAAAAATGCATGTTTAACTTTATAAGAAATACCAAAGTGTGTATAGCACTTTTTTATACCAAAGTATGAAGATTCAATTGCTCCACATTCTTGCCATATTTGGTACTGTCAGTTTTTTTGGTTTTCATTTCTTTAATTTTAGCTATTTTACCAGGAATGAGTCAGATAAGATTTGAATCCATTCCTTTAATCCTCAGAGATTGGCTTATACTTGTTAGGCATCATTCTTTTAAAAATATGGGATCAGTTTTCTTAAAAGCAATAATCTTTTCCAAAATGTATAGGTAAATTAATTTGCTAAAGTCTACATTGATTCCTTATTAAATAAGATAAAATATGGGAATCAGTACATTTGCCTGAGAGAACGAACAATTATCATGTTGAAGAGCCTTGATTAGCAAAAATAATAACTGTATTGTTTGACTTTTTAAAGGTGAGCGAGGGCTTGGGGAACCTGATTGCCTTTGTGTATATTTGCAGCCATAGGATCCTTTTAAAACGAAATGGTCATCCATCGCTTCTCTTCTTGGCCCAGAAAGTAGTTTTCACATGTCAAGGGTGCTTTATAAATATTTGCAATCACCAGTTAATTGGTAGATTTCTTTTAGTGCAGACAGAATTTTTTCACATAAGATTTGGCTTTGCTTACATTAATTTCTATGGTGTAAGTTTCATTTTCGAAAATATACAAAGGTTGTTTTAATGGCAATGGTAGTGTTATTAAATCAAGGAAACTCTAAATACATGGATGTATTGTACTACTGAGGTGAAATTACCAGGTTGCAGAAATGTTGATGGGAATTCAGGGCTTCAGGGAAGAATGACATTCCATCCTCAGTTGCCCTCCTTTCTACCCCTTTTTTGGAAGGCACACCCCTCTCAGCCCACATTTCTGTGATTCCTTCCCTTGACAAAGTGCAAGTTGATTTGACTGGCAAGAACCCTCACATCTTTCTATTTTAATTTCCATTTAAAAAATCTACTTTTGATGATTTGAATTCTTGATCCACTCATTGAAAAAAAAACAACCTGTGGTTTTATTGGGACAAATAAAGAGAAATACTTTACTAGGCAGACAAGTGAAGTTCAACTTCCATCAACATCTGTTAAACATCTCCCAAATATCAAGCTTTGTACTTGCAGTTATTGTAATTTCCATCTGTATCCTCTGTGAGGCAATTGTGATAATTAGGGGGAAATCCAGAATTGATGGGAGATATAAATGCCAAATTGGAAGCACCTTTTACTGTTGAGGCCCACGCATATTCTCAATGTTCTCCTCACTGGAGCTCAATATATAAAGACTTATATTGTCTTACTCTGGACTTGCCTTCTCTTTTTAATGTTTCAGCTCTAAACTATCCCATCACTATTCTCTAACAAGATTTCCCTGGTCTGTGCCCCATTCCTGCTAGCCTACATTTTGAAAATAATTTGATATTTTTGTTCAGAATAAGATGTTAATGGCTAGTAACAACAAAATGCCTTCTTTTTCTGAGAGGTTTATCTTTTATCCAAAGATGCTTATCTGAATAAAGCCTTAATGCAAGAGAATCTGGTCTATCTTCTCTAATGGGAAGACTTCAACCAAGCAGTGTTGGTGGGGAGAATTTTATTAAAGCATAAGAGCCCTTCTCATGGCTCTCAAATCTTTCAAATACGTGGCAATGGATTTTGTTTACACATCTCATGGGTACCAGAAGAGACGCCAAGTAATGTTTTCATAGCAGAAAGTGTTTTCAGGGAACTTGCACTCGATGTGTTTGGTATTGGGAGAAGGATGCATATTTGTCCAGAAAGTAGTATCAGCAGGCACAAAATTTTCAGTTATAATTACCAAGAAAGCAGCTTGAAGGCCTTTTGCTTAATGAACTCCTTGGAATAACTCAGTTTTAATTTGGTTTTAAAGAAAAACTCTTGGCTTGGCGCACGTGACGTGAGCACCTGTGATGGTCCACTTCATTCAGATACTGAGATGGAGCAACACTTACCAGTAGATGGGGCCTCACAGCCCTCCCTGTCCCCTTGGTCCACTCCTGTTCTTCCACCTCCTCCACTCTCTAAGGAGAGGAAGAACAATATTGCAGCTAGGAAAGCTTGTAGCACAAATGGAAAAGCTGCTCTTCTCAGAGGGGGGCTCTAGAAGGGGCTGTGACAAGCCGAGAGCTCATGGACTCTCAGCCCTGGAGAGAGAGAGCAAGAGAGAAGAGGCCACACAGAAGCACCTGATGGCACAGATAGGAGAGGTCAGTCATGTGAAGTGTTGGGGACTCTCTAGAGTGGTAAGAACAAGTAAACTTACTGGACATTGCTGCGCTCCAAATTCTTAAGTCCTTTTGAATATTTGAGAGGGACAAGAGTAAGACCCAAAATCCCAGTCTGGGTTCATATATCTCTAAATGTGACACTGCTTTGCAAATGGATACCTGGGAGTTGGGCTTGATGTGTTTGTTCATAGTTTTTAGTGTGTTCACTTTGGAAGGGACTATAGCTACCTACTCTACTTTTGAAAGGAGCAAAATCCAACACATTTCAAAACCAATTGATGTTTCTGATTTTGCCACTAATCATCATTAGGAAATCAAAAGCCTAATTTCTGCTTCAAATCAATAGAAATTCGTTCAACAAATACTTGTTAACTGCCTTCAGGAGAGCAGGCACCATAGGGGAATGGGTATGAATAAGAGTGCCCTTCACCTTTTTGATAACATAGACCTCAACAGCTACACAGGTTGTTGGTTATCCAGGCATGTGGCTGTGAGGGCAGTGGGGCTGCAGGAAGAGTTTAGAGGAATGGCCCAGATTCGGCTAGATCTGCACTTGTAGGAATACCCCCATGGGAGTACTCTGTTGGAAGAAACGCAGTAACTCGTTATGTAATGTGAAATTTTTAAGTAGAGACAATTTAATAATGATTTCATTTGAAGGATATTTATAATATAGCTTTTTGTTTGAGGTTATCTTTATAAGAACAGAAAAAATAAGTGCAGAATGCATTTTTCCTTAAATCTCTGAAAAATTTTTTTCCCTCTGCTGAGATTATTGGGGATTTCCTCTGACTCTTGGCAGATGGTTTACAAAAATGAGGTAACACCCTCAGCTGTGGAGTCTTCCTACTCCACCCTGATTCTTTCCTAGCGAAACCTATTCTGCTTCTCAAAAAAGTGTGTGTTTTTTTATTCTTCTTGATGACATAGATCTGTTTTTCTACCTGTTCAGAGCTATGCCTTGAAATTTGAAGATACTAAAGTTTCTGTACCCTTGTTTTCAAATGCACATTTTTAGGAGGGGTGGGGGAGAGAGACAAGATTCTGTTCTGATTACTACACTTATCATATATATTTGTAGTTGAGGGAGATTTTTTTTTCAAGTTTATAATAAAATCTAGAGCCAAGGACCTGCCGGTGGCCATGTTAATTGGTGTACCCATCTCTTTAATGATTGGCTCTGGCTCTCTCTCCATGGGGCAGCATGAGGTGCATAGTATGGGACTGACTGGTAGTCTGGAGAGTTCCAATTCCAGCGAAGGCACTGGTTAGCTCTAGAGCTCTGTATCCATCACCTAACCTCAGTTATCTATGCTTTAAAATGAAGAGTGCATTTTAAAATCTCTAAACTCATTTCCAGCTCTAAAATTCAGGAGGATTCATACTAGAAGAACACACTGAGAATTGCCTTATGGCAGTCTGCATTGTGGACCATTTGTTTGGCTGTCACTCAGGTCTGTGGCTTCTTGCTTCATGGTGTGCATCACTTAGACCATGTCTGCACCTCCCCACCCTTTGTGTCAGACACTGGGTCTGCGTAAAATGAGGCGATGGTGACCCTGCTGGTGAACTGAGAATAAACAGATCACTCCAAAGGAAATTACGCATGAAGCTTAGTCTGAAGGAGAAAGTCACATTCAAAGGATAATTTGTGTTATCCTTTTAAAACAGCAAGTTATATTTTAAAAACTCTGAAATATATCATCAGGATTTTTAAAAACAGGGTTCTGAGCTTCAAAGCTGTATAATATATAGTGAGAGAACAATAGTCTGGAAGACATCGAGAAGCTGGGTCAGATATGCTCAGATTGCTGTATTAGAACTCCCCCAGGTCACCCATGGTAGTCCTTGCCTCTGACCTCCAGTACAACAGAGCCATGTTTTGATGTCAGCCTCAACCATTTGATAATTAACTCCTTTATAATCTCATTTTTAGTAAATTTTGAAAAGCTATGTGGCTACTAACCTAAATAGCCATAGGTTTTTGTTTTTTCTTAAATGTCTGTGAGTATATATTTTGGGCTAAACTGAAAATTTTTGGCTAATTGTAGAAAAAAAATGTTACCTTTCATCAAATGTTAATTGAGATATTTTTATTCCAATCTACTATAATAAAATTTAATCGTTGGGCTAGTTGTAAGAATTCTACCTTATTGGACAATTTTGATTATTATTGAAGTCAGAAAATTGCATAAAGATATGAATGCATCACCATAAAATTAGAATTGGTTATTTTTATTGTATAGTCACAGGTTAAATTGTTTTTTCTCACATTGGTGCACCAAAAAGCTGAGAGGTCCAACATATCTGAAGCAGCACTAATTTCAAATAATATTTGAGTTAACAAAATTCTAATCTGCACTAATAAAAGAAAAAGATGCAAATTGACCATACATTCTCGATGCCCAATGATGGGTTAATTTGCATACGCAGGCTGCTGAGTGGCCAGGGGTGGGGTGGGGCAGTACGCTGTGTCGTTGCCACCACCCCAGCAGCTACAGACCTCTGGGCAGTGTGGGCAGGCAGAAAGGCGGCTCTGGGCTAGAGCGAAGGTGGTGCCAGCAGCCAGGGCAAGGAAGGCCCATTCTTGTGTGATTCTGGTGCATCTGGCCTCTAGTACAATATAAAGTGGATCTGTCCCTTGGAATTGATGGTAATCAAATGGGATTTATCTTTACTAGTCATGAGGTTCAGAGCGCAAAACCCCAGAGGGTATACAGTTCAAGCCCTCCTTTTCACAGATAAGAAAATTAAGGTTTAGGAACATTAAGTCAATTAACTATGACAACACTGCTAGTCCAGGTAACTTTCTTCTGCCTGAGAAGGCGTCAGTATTGGGATGGGGGCGGGGAAGATAGCCTTATAAATTCTAGAGTTGTAAAACTCATTGCATATACAACATTTGAGTTCCTTACTGTAAGACCTTGTGCTCATCAAGGTGGTTTTGAGGTAGAAGTAGATGCAGAGACATAGCATATGGTCTTCTAGGAGGTGCTCATGAACACAAAGCCACCAAGCCCAACATCTAAAATAGCAGCTTATGTCTTGAAAGAAGAACAGCATTCTCAGATCAATCTTTTTATGTGCCGAGGATTAAGGGAGGTATAGCTGAGCCTTTACATTTATTAAATTCCTAATGCTTAATTTGTGCTGTAGTTTCATAGGTTTAACTAAGTAAAAAACTATAGTTAACAAAGCATCTTAACGTTTTTATTTACAATCCAACTCTGTAATAAAGAAGAATCTGCTTATTTTTGTTGCTTAATTATTTAACTTTAGAACAGGGTAAAAAAAACTTTTTCAGCAAAATATCTGATAATTCCTGACCAGATGGCTCAGTTGGTTGAAGTATCATTCTGTACACTGAAAGGTTTCAAGATTGATTCTTGGTCAAGGTATAATACCTACATTGTGGGTTTGATCCCTGCTTGGGGCACATATAGGAGACAACCTCTCTCTCTCTCTTCTCTCTGTCTCTCTTTCTCTCTCTTCTTTCTCTCTTTAAAGTTAATAAACATATAATCAGATAAGGATTTTAAAAAATCAAATAGTAAATACTTTAGATTTTGTGAGCCATACAGCATTTGTCATATTCAACTCTGCTGTTTTTACAAAAATAGGTGACAGACTGAATTTGGCTCATGAGCCACAGTTGCTTTTAAGCATGAAATTAAGGGATAGCATTGCCTTACTTGCTTCACTTGATCAGAGAAAAGTTGGCAACAACTACACTGATGAGGGTCTTACCCAGCTTTCTAAATGAGCAAATTAGAGAATTGGGTTTATTGATAGCAGATCTCTTGTCTGCATTCATAGTTCACACATGAAGTAATGGTTCACTATTTGTGAACAGCTGTGCACAATTGAAATAATTAGCGTTGGGGATCCAATATGACCACTTAAGGTTGAAGAACACAAACATTCTCAGAATTGTAAAGCTCCTTCTGCTTTCATGTAGCCCCATTTAGGATTAACTTGGGGGAGGAGGAACAGTCACAAAATTAGTTCTGTTTCATGGACTTCTTTTCAGCCCATTTTTGGTCTTGGGCATGACAGGTGTATGCATTCACGCATTTCAGACACTTTTATAGTAGTGGTATATTTATCATTTAAAAAATGAGTTAGTAAGTGAAGTTGAGCATGTTGACACCCTGGCTGGGTATCTCAGTTGGTTAGAGCATCAGCCTGATATGCCAAGGTTGCAGGTTGGATCCCCTGTCCGGGCACATGCAGGAATCAACCCATGGGTGCATGGGTGAGTGGAACAGTGGATCAATGTTTCTCTCTCTCTCTCTCTTTTTCTCTCAAGTCAATAAAAAAGAGCATATTGTGGACATGAACTTTTATTCCCAATTAAGGTGTTTCAGGAAAGTTACTTCACCAATCCAGGTCTTTGTTGACCTCATTTGTTAGCTCCCTAAGGCTCTTCCACTACTAACAAGCCATGATTCAATTCTTAGAGCACCCAGAATAATGCCTGAGACATGAAATTTCTCAAAAAAAAACTTAAAAAAAAATGAATGATTCACAAATTCAGTCTTTTCCTCACTAAATCTTCTGTTGCTGAATCAAGTCCTTCCTGTTATTTTGTTTTACTTCATTCAAAGAGTGCAGGCGTCTCATGATTTCACGACATTACTATAGCAGCTCTACTAGACTGTACTTTGGTCCAGAAATAACTGCCTATGTTTAAGGACACTTGCTAAAACCAGTTTTATTTCTTTTGTGAACCCTGCTATTTGAAGAAATGGGAATGCTTAATAATTTGAACTGCACAAAATTTGACAATATCCATTAAAGTTTCTGAATTAGGCCTTGAAGCTGGAGGGATTGGTGGGAATTGAGAAAGCTGGGGCTTGACATGAGTCAGAGTCATGGACCCCTAATGCAGCTTTACCTTAGACTCTTATTCTGCTAGCGGGAGTCATGGAACCGCCCCGGCACGGAGGAGCCAGCAGACTGGTCTCAGAAGGGCTGCCGTGGTTCCGCTGTGACTACCACAGGCTGCACGTTCCTCCAAAAGCTATTCACATTGAAAAGGGCTGGCATAGTATGCAGATGCAAGATATTTTTGAAGAAAATAAACAGGGGAGAGTGATTGATATAGAGGCAGGGAGGCATTGAACAGGCTGTCAAGCTACAGGGGGAAGGCTAGGGAGGGTGGCGGGCGGGTGCTGTGGGAGATCAACCAAAGGACTTGTATGCATGCATATGAGCATAACCAATAGATGCAAGATACTGGGGCTGGAGGGCAGGTGAGGACAAGTGCTGGGGGTGGGGGAGGCTGGGGAGAGGACAATGGGGGAAAAGGGAAAACATATGTACTACTTTTAAATATAAGTTATACTACAAAAATTTTTTTAAAAAATACTTCAAAAAAAAGAAAGAAAAGGGCTGGCGTATGTGTGGAAAGGGAGGTGGGCATGGGAAACAAGTTGCAACTGACCAGTAAGAAGCCTCCATCCCCAGGTTATCTCCCATCATTGTGTTTATACTATTGAAACTTAGATGATGCAGTTTGGTTTCCTTTACATGAACATTTACCAGGGCATAAGAAACACCTTAATTCTTGATCAATCTTTTCCAACTTAATAGGAAGGAGCTCGAGATGCTTTCAACATGATATTTAGCCAACCAGAGCTTTAAAGAAGGGAATCTGGCACAACTGGTAAGGATGGAAAAGCAAAAACCACAAGTTGGGGGTAAATGTGCTGAAATTGGAGATAGGAGGATGATAACACTTTGCCTATAGAAGTTTTTCCCCGTAGGAATAACCATGCAGAAGGTTGCCACAAACTGTTATCTTTTTAAGATGATTTAAATGTCTCAAGTCTTTTCTCATAAAATAGAAAACTAATCAACAAGGAAGAAAGAGAAGAGAAAGAGAAACCCCAGACCAAAAAGCTTGGGTGAATGGCATCTGGTTAATTGACATTTCTGAGCTATTGAGTACCAAGGCATTAGACTACTAAAGTGAACAAAAGTAGACAGTTGTGCTTTTAAACAGATTACATTTAAGTGGGAAAATATGTTAATTAGACACTGAATGAATAAAATAAACTGAGATGAATGTTCTTCATGAAGAAGAGCTCAAGCACAGAAACCAAATCTAAGCTGCAATCTCAGGGAAGTCTTCCATAAGAAAGAAACTTTCCCACCAACAAGTTTGAAGAATGGGTCAGAGTTAACCACGTAGGGGAAAGAGTGAGGTTCAGAGGTCTTTGGGAGAGGCACTTGTTCTGGACAGACAGTTGGAGGAAATAAAAGTTGTGTGGATGGAACAAGTAAGCTGGAAAAAATGAAAGTTGGCCAGTGTGACTGGAGTGCAGCAATCAAGTGGAGAGTGCTGACAGAAGAGAACGGAAAGAGAGAGAGAGAGAGGCAGCAGCTAAATCATGCCTTGGGGTCAACTATATTAAAATCATTGGTCATCTTAAGAGCAATGGAAACTTTGAAGTGCCCTATGCCCAAGTGATGTCAACAGAATCATGCTTTAAGTTGTCCCTAGTCATCAGTGTGAATCTATTTTAGTAGCTAAAGTAATAGATGACAATAGTTTGGACTAGTGTGGTGATTTAGTGATGATAAGGGTCAGTTTTAGGGCTAAAGAATATGTGTATAGTCTTAGATGTGTTGAGTCTGCGGTTTCTTTGAGACTTCTTAGTGAAAAGTGTTGAGCAGGCAGTTGCATACAAAACGCCTGGAACTAAGTGGCAAGATCTGCGCTAGAGTTATACATGTAAAGTCAGGAGTGTATAAATGACAGTTTAAATCATAGAAATGAACAAAATCACCATAAAAAGGCTTCATAGTGAGCCTCAGGGACCTCTAATATCGAATGACCAAGTAAAGGAGTTAGAGAAGACAACAGACGAAGGAGCAGTCAGGATGTTTGAATGCGACTGTGGTCAATAGGGTCTGATGCTGCTAAAAAAATCAAAGAAGATTAAGAGTGTCTGTAGAATCTTAGGATCTAGAAAATGCAGTCACTGCTGACCTTACAGGGAGCAGTTTCATTTATGTAATTGACATTGCAGCTATTTTATAATGGTGTGCACAGTGAGGGAAATAGAGAAAATAAGTAAAATCAATGTGGAGAAGTTTGTGAAGGAAAGGGGAAGGAGTAGGAACTAAAACAGAAAGGAGAGGTCAACTGAGGACAGTATTTTGTTGCCATTGTTTTTCTTTTTAAATAATAATTTTTTTAAAGAGAAGTTTAAGGTTCACAGCAAAATTGAGAAGAAAATACAGATGTTTCCCTTATACCCTCTGCTCCTGTAGTCTTTCCCTTTAGCAACATTAGTGGTCCATTAGTTGCAACTGATGAATGTACATTGACACATCTCATAATTGTCCTAATTCCATAGTTCACATTATAGTTTATGCTAGTGCTGTACATTCTATAGGTTTAGACAAGTGAATAATGACATATTTCCATCATTATAGTACCATACAGACTATTCTCATTGACCTAAAATTCCCTGTGCTCCCCTATTCATTCCTCCTGTCCCATGACCACCACTGACCTTTTTGCTATTTCTATAGACTTTTCAGATTAGGTATTTTCCCGGAGTAATATAAATCAAAATTCATCATTCATCCATATCTTTTTAATGCTTGATAGCTAATTTCTTTTTAGTGCTGCATAATATTCCAATATATATATTGTTTATCCATTCACCTACTTAAACCCATATTGATTGCTTTCAAGTTTTGGCAATTATCAAGCTGCTATAAACATCATGTATGGGCATAAGTTTTCAACTCCTTTGGGTGAATGACAAGGAACTCAATTACTAGATCACATGATATGAGAATTGTTAGTTTTGTAAGAAACCACGAAACTATTTTCCAAAGTTACTGTACCATTTTGTATTTCCACCACCAATAAAAATTTCTGTTACTCCATATCCTTGTCAGTATTTGGTATTGTCAGCATTCTGGATTTTAGCCATTCTAATAGGTGTGTAATCTCATTGTTTTTTATTTTATTTGCATTTCCCTAATGACATATGATGTGGAGCATCTTTCCTATGCTTATTTGCCATCTATATATCTTCTTTTGTCAGATGTCTATTAAGATTTGTGGTGCATATTTTAACTGGGTTGTTTGTTTACTTGTTGAGTTTTAAGAGTTTTTAAAAAATATTTTGGATAACACTCCTTTATCTACTCCTTCTCTAATTGATTTTAGAGAAAGAGAGGAATTGAGAGGGGAAAAAAGAGAAAGAAAAAGACTGGTGACAGGGAATCTAACCAGAGATCCTTCAGTGCACAGGTCGATGCTCTAACCACTGTGCGCACCGATGAGGATGTGTATTTCTTTCTGTTTGCATTCTATATAATTTTTTTCTTGATAATTGCACATGTGAAAAGAATTGATATAAATAGGCCTTTAGAAATGTGGTGATGTGTGAGGGGAGGAGAATTCTATAGTTCTTTGATTAGAGACACAGTCTTTAATGATTCTGTCCTCTGGACTGTGAACTTCACAAGTGTTTCTCAGGTGGGTCTTTTTTAAATATGTTTTTATTGATGAGATGGAGACATCAATAAGAGAGAATCATTGATCGGTTGCCTCCTGCACTCCCCTCACTGGGGATTGAGCCAGTGCCCTGACTGGGAATTGAACCGTGACCTCCTGGTTCATGGGCCAACACTCAACCAGCGGGCCACACTGGCCGGGCTTCAGGTTTGCTTTTTTGTTTTTTCTCTCCATCTAGGTGGGACAGGATGGCTAGAAAGGCTGGAGGTGAGCCTTTCTCTTCTCCAGGTTAGTTAAGCTCTGACAATACCTTAGCTGTTTGGGCTCTGTTTAACTAGTTTCCCAGAGGATGGGCTTTATTACAAAGAAGCAAGTACTCTGGGATATTTCAGAATGGTTCTTTTTCCTCTTCTGCCTGAAGCATGAGGGGATTTTTCTGCAATATTTTTTTGTGAGAACCTGGTTGAGCTCCTGGAGGTAAATTTCAGAAAAGTGTGGGGCCTCCCCTGTGGTTGAGGGGAGTGTTTAACTGTATTGATCACACTGAGCCTCCAGCAGTTCCTGCTTGCAGGCCCCTGCTCTGGTAAGCATCACTCCTTGTATTCACCAGGATACAGGGTCCTGTCCTCCCCTACTTATCCAAGAAGAGTTGTTAATTTTTCAGTCTGGTCAACTTTTTACTTGTTAGGATGAGTGCTGACTTCTAAGCGAACATAAAACTGTTAAGTTGCTGTTGATTTTAATATGAGAAAGATTTGCATATTTTAACTGTCAAAGATCAAGTTGAAAGAAATAGATTGAATAGTGTAATTTCCCTGGCAAAGGTGAGAATGGGCAAGATACAGAATATAGGCTGAGGAATTATCTTTAAGTAAGAGGAAAGATAATGCCAGTTATACAAAAAAAAGAAATGGATGTTGTTGTATGCAGGTTTGTGGACTTACTAGCAGAAGTGGGAATTTGAAGTTGCTCTTGTCCAATGATTCCACTTTTCTTGTGAACAGATGATCTGCTGAGTGAATAAATAGAGGTTGCAGGAAAGGGCTGAACGTTTGACATGATCATTAGGGAGAAGTGGAAAATACTGTGACCAGAGGAATGAGAACCCACTAGAGATTAGTGACCATGAATTCATAATGATGCCATCTGCCCTGCTGTGTGATATTCTCTGGCTGAATTTGCTACTTGGAGGCAGGTACCATGCAGCAGATTGTTGGGCTCAGTCAGGGTGGAGATACCACCAGAAAGATGTGATGGGGTGGGGAAGAGGAGTAGCCTAAGCAATTTGGGGCCTGAGAAGAACATAATTGCGATGATGGAAATTTAATGATGAGCCGTAGGAGAGGTTGCTAGTTTGAGAAAAAGTAAAGGTGTCTGTGAAGGCAATTTTCAAATGATAGCAGTAGTGAAAGTAGTGTCATAAGCAAGGAGAAGAGGTTGTGATTAGGGTCTTGGATTCTTGAATTCCTGATCTAGAGAAAGAACAGGTTTATGGATGGTAATTTTAAGACTAATTTGTGTGAAAATGTCTTAAACAGAAAGTTCTTAGTGTGTAAGCACTTAAAATTATGCAAAAGAAAAGTTTGATCTTTGCATAATAGCAGCAATAATATCTGAATCTGGGTTCGTAACTTCCCATGCCACTAATTGTAAATTAGCCTGTCATCTGCCTCTTGTTGCATTTTGTGCTAACTCTGATATGTAACTAGAGCTATTGTCGTTTCCAAACATCCCTTTCATACCCCCATTTCTCTTCTCCTCTTTCATCTTTAAATAGTGCTTAATGCTGCCACCTCACCCCATCCTAGAATGAACTAGTAATATCGTGGAAGTGGGGCATTCCTTTCCCAGAGTGCTGGGGGTGGACTTGAAAAAGAACTTTCTGAGACTCACAAGGGAGAATGAGTGATGTTTATTTTCATGGAATTACATTTTTGTGTTTCTAAAGTCCCATTTACCCTAGTCCAGGATCAGAAGACGTGTAGTTGGGGCTATAGTGGAGCTCAAGTCAGAGCCAGTGTCCAGCATTACCATTCCATGGTGCAGCCAGGTCTAGTTCAGCATCAGGCTAGTCACAGTTCATTGTGTGTGGGCAAATGCAGGAAGCAGGAGCAAGAACCCTGAAAGCCAAGAGTCAAGTGCAACAGGCCAAGAGCCAGGAGAGCTAACTCCTTTGTTTAGGGCAGTGGTCGGCAAACTCATTAGTCAACAGAGCCAAATATCAACAGTACAACGACTGATATTTCTTTTGAGAGCCAATTTTTTAAAACTTAAACTTCTTTTAATGCCACTTCTTCAAAATAGACTCGCCCAGGCCATGGTATTTTGTGGAAGAGCCACACTCAAGGGACCAAAGAGCCATATGTGGCTCACGAGCTGCAGTTTGCAGACCACAGGTTTAGCGAATTAAATATCTCAAACCTTCCACAGCTTGCAGTGGCCATGCTTATTCTGGCTAGTGACCTGTTCCTAGCCAGCATCTTCCCTAGTCTCCCCAACTTTACTGGGGATTCCTCTATCTTCCGGCTTTCCAGACCCTTCCCTCAGTGATCTACAGGCAATAGACCAGTGGCTCCCTGGGGATTTAAAGCTGCAGCTTCCTGGCAAAGCTGCCCAAATGACATGCCCATAATATCTGCCCTTTGCTCCTTTCCTGTTTTTAATAATTATGTTAATCACAACAGTATCACTGTCACTTCCTAAAATGTGTGATTTATACCTGAGCCTTGGGAGAGACCAGGCCTGACTCATCTTCTATTTGTTATTAACCCAGGTAACTTCTATCTCTAAGGTTGACTCTGTTACTCAAATCTGAAAATTCAGATATGATGGTGGGCAGCTGGGGTGAGGTATATTTCATTGGGTAGAGACTTTCAGTGCCTGCCCAACGGGACCGAGATGATTCCTTTTTTGCTTCCTTATTACTTTGATAGTTGGTGCTTGGGCGGTTTTTGCTGAGCCGTGCTGTTTATAAGGCCTGCCTTTGAGTGGATTGATAAAAAGACATTGTATTTGATTTTTCTTGCTGCTATAATAAGTTACTACAAACTTAGCAATTTAAACTCAAATTTATCTTACAGCTCTGTAGGTGAGAAGTATGGGTAGGCATGCTTGTTCCTCTGCTCCTGTCTTCAGAGACATACAGCTGATGGTTGGTGTGGGCTGTGGATGTGGCCTGGAGGCTTTAAGGGAAAATACATTTTCAGGCTCATTGAGGATTTTGCAGAATTAAGTTACATATGGTTTTAGGGTTGAGGCACCTATTTGCTTGCTGAATGTTGTCTACATATTATTCTTACCTTCTATGGGCCACCTATATTTCTTGTCTTATGGTTCCCAAGCCAGCAACTATGGGTTGAGTCCTTCACATGCTTTGAATCCCTCTGACTTCTGCTTCATATATCCTGCCTCCAGCCAGAGAAAGCCCTCTGTTTTTAAAGAGTCATTGATTAGATTGGGTTCACTTTGCTAATCCATGAGAATCTCTCAACTTTAAGTTCCATAACCTAATCACCTTTGAGAAGTTCTTTTAGCACTTTATATACCTTTCTTCTTCAGTGTGTAATGTTCTTTTGCCCTGATTGCCTTAGATTTTGATCTTTTGTTTTCAGCAATTTTAAAATAATATGTCTAGCTATTGTTTTTGTTTGTATTTATTCTATTCGATGGTTTTTAAGCTTCTTAGATTTGTGGGTTGGTGCCCACCATTGCCCAACTATTTCTCTCTTCAACTATTTCTTCTGCTCAGTTCTCTTTCTCTTCTGATTTTCTAATTACATGCATGTTGAACTGGTTCATATTGTCCCTCTTAAATGCTCTACTTTTTAAAAGTGTCACTCCTTTTTATTTGTTTATTACAATGTTTTTCATTTCTGACATCTCAATATGATTCATTATTATACTTTCTTCTCTCTTCTGAGATTATCATCCAATCATACATACTGTCCACATTTTTCACTAGAGTCTTAAGCATATTTATAATAGTTATAAATTTTCTATCAGATAGTTCTAACATCTGTGTCATAAAAGTCTGTTTCTGTGGATTGCTTTATCTTTTGACAGTTTTTTTTCTTTCTTTATATATCTCATTTTTTTGTTTGTTTTACACTTAGTATCTTTATATGACAAAAGAAACAGAGGAAAATAGTTTTATGCCTGAAAATTAGCAAACATTTTCTTTTGTTAAGCCTATAGGTTGAGACAATTAGGTCATGGGTTGAATTAGATTTGTTGTTTGCTATAGTTACCTCAGTGTGCTACAGGATTTAAATTTCTCTGGCATTACCTTGTGCCCAGAGCTGTCTGATCAGAGGTCTTCCCTTTGAGCCTGCACCTCAGAGGTTCTCTCCATGCTCTTGATGCTGCCTTAGCATTAAATTGCTATGACTTGTTATTCAGTGCTTGTTAGCCTGTTGCTAGGGGACTTGGGGAGTGTTTCCTCTGTTGTTCTGATCCAGACTCAGTCTTAGGCAGGCACTCTGCCCTGAGTCTTAGGAGTGTTCTCAGTGATCCTGACTCCCTCTCTAAGGGTCTGGGTTTAGGAGATATTCCTGCCCTTCTTCCAGGGAGAAAATATGTTTTTCTAGTCCCTTCTCCCAACTCCAGGTGGCTCTTCAACTGCTCTAGGGTATGTCGTGTCCCCCATGGAACTAGGAAAGACAGGAAAGAAGGACCTGGGTGGTACTTCATGACTTTCCACAGCCGCTGCTCTTTCCCCAGTCTCGAAACACAAAGGAGGCTTTCTCATGACTCTCTTTCTGCTTTCAATCTTTCCATTAAGTAACGAGTTTCATGTAGAAAACCATCAAGTAGGTGCGGATCCTCCTCGTGTCTGAAGTTCCCAGGCATTCTGTATTCTCATGGTATTCCACACTTGGCCAAGAGGAATTCATTATAATTTCCAACCAAATTCTTACTAGCTCCTATGACATCCATTGACATCTTTCCTTGGATGTACTTGTCTTTTCTTAGATTCCAGGTTTCCCTACGATCTCAGTTCTGAATCATTTTTAGAAAGCCAGGAAATTTGAAGATTGTTTGGGTGCTCTTTTTTGATAAGTTAGGGTGGGAGTGATATTTTTTTACATCTTTCTACATCCTAATATATATGGATGTAGAAATAAGAAGTTTGGTGTTTTAAAGAAGTTTTGGAACACTTTTATACTATATTCCTTTTTTAAAAACTATAGCTATGCATATTCTTTTCATTAGTTTTCCCAAAATAGTGCATGAGAGTATATTTTTCAGATGGTAAAATTATCCTGGATAAGAACACTGCTGTAAAGTATATATATATATATCCTCAAAGTACATTTTCTCTGATGGAGTGAGACTGCAAAGAAAATGCTTCTTCTAATAGTTGCCTTGCCTCTTACTCTCACTCATATACACTGTTCTGTTTTATTTCTTAGTCAACTTATTGTTTGTAGCCATATGTTTCTCAATTGGGCCAATTTTTATGAGCTATTCCAGAAAAAAAAGTAATATGCTGAGTCCCAGCACAGTCTTCCTGTATATGAACTGAACTGGAGCAGTGGAGCTCCGATCACAGTTGCAGTTTGAATCTCCCCTGACAAGTAACTTAACATCTCTGGGTTTCTGCTTCCTCCTGTGTCTAGTTCTCATTTCTCACTGGTTGATACTCAGTTTCCTTTGCAGACTCATCCTCATCTCACCAATCTCTTAAATTGGAGTGTCCCAGGACTGAGTCCTTGGGTTTCTTCTCTCTCCCCTCTCCTCCTTTGGTGATCTCATCTACTTTAATGACTTTAAATATCATCTAACCACCAACAAGCTGAACATTTCTATCTCCAGCCCTGACCACACCCCTCAACTTCAGACCTTTTTATCCAGGTCCCTACTCAGTATACCTGCTTGCCTTTCTAATAGGTTTAAGAAGGGATACAGATACCAAGCAACAGCAGTGGTATCTGACCCATCATCTGATATACCGTGTGTCTTATTTATTATTTGTCTATCTCTTCTCATTAGAATGTAAGCTCAATGAAAACATGGATTTTTGTTTGTTCACAGGCATATTGTTAGCTCATAGAGAGAACTTGGCATATCTAGATGCTCAATAAATATTTGTGAAGTGAAGTGAATGAATGAATAATTGAATTTCTATCATAATTTGAAAAAAATCTATTATTCCTACAGGTTTGTCAATAGATACAAAAGATTATTCCATGTGTTAAGTATTGTCAATACTATTGTTATCAGTGAAAGTGGGTTATCCCTTTCAATATAGAAAGTGGATTCTTTACAATATCTCAAGAAAAAGAATTTTCTGAGACTCACATGGGAGAACGAGTAATTTTTATTTGCATGGAATTACATTCTTGGGTTTCCAAAATCTCATTTCCCTTAATTCAGTCCTGGTAGATGTGCAGCTGGGGTTTCAGTAGAGCTAAAAGCAAAGCCGGCATCCAGAGTTTCTGTTTCATGGTAGAGCTGGGTCCAGTGCAGCATCAGGCTAGTTGTAGTCCATTAGTCCATTGGGCGGGGTCTGTATGGCTCCAAGCAATGTAGGTGAATGCAGGACTATGAGAGCCATGCAAGCCAAGAGCAATCAGGAGCACAAGAGAGCATGAATGCAGGGGCCAGAGAGTGAACACCTTTGTTTAGGATATTAAATATCCCAAATCTTCCCACATTTATCGTGGCCATGCCTACTCTAGCCAATGACTTGTTCCCATGTGTGACTGACAGACAAGTGCCTTCTCTGTCTCCCAGACTTTACTGGGCATGCGTCTATTCCCCACGCAGTTCAGTCCCTTCCCCCAGCCATTGGTAGGGAATAGACTCTTGACTTCCTGGGGGTGTTAAACTGCAACTTCCTGGTAAAGTCACACAAATGACATGCCTATGTTTTTTGGCCTTCTCTTTGCTCCTTTCCTTTTATTTAAAACTAGATTAATTATAACGGTACCTCTATTACTTAATATTGTTGTTATTGATATTATATACTTATAATTAGAAGGTATCTGTGAAATGGAAATATTTTTTAAATTATCAAAATAATGGAAGATTTAAGCAGAGAATTGTTTAACTTAAAATCTTATGAAGAACAGATAGATACAGATCATATATTTAGTATGGTTCCAAATAAGTTACTAACTGTGATGGAAATTTTCTAATATCATTTATGGAGGGTTGGGGAGAGGCTACACAGTGAATATGTTGTAAAAGGAAATTAAATCAGCACAGTCATTCATGACAAAATTTATCTTAATTAAAAAAAATTATTCATCTTCAGGGAGGGGATCCAGTCCTGTGCCCTGCCCCATTCAGATGATTCTGTTGTGACATTTGTCTGATATGCATTGAGTGTAGTGCTTGGACTTGTGTCAGGAATAGGACCCATTTCTTTCTCAGGCAGAACTCATTGTTTTCTTGGGCAGGTAGCAAGCTCTTTGAGCTAGAAATATGTTGCAGGGATTGTCAGCCTCCAAACCACCATTTCCCTCTGTCTGATGACACGTGTGTTGATTGCTATCTGTGGTTGGAAGAGCTTTTGCTGAGTGTATGAAGATGTGCCCTGGTTTCCCTGCCTTGTCTCTTGCTAGCCAAGCTGTATGATTCTGTAAAAACAAAACCCAAGTTAACAAATGAATGACAAACACATTTTACCTTTGTCCTGGGATTGGTGGAAACATGCCATTTCTGACAAAAATAAAAGCTGCCTGGGAGCATTTCCATGTGTGCTTTTGTGTCTTGTGGATTTATATGCTAATTTATTTGGCATTTTAATTGGGGCCAGAACTGCAGAGAAAAAGGGTTCTCTATCCCTTGAATAATAATGCAGATTACTATTGGTCTCTGCACCAACAACATTTTTGTGCTAAGATTATCTAGGGCAGATTATCTACTAAGATTATCTGTGTATAATAATAAAAGAGAAGCATGCAAATGTGAACGTATCTTTGCTCCTGATTGGCTATGCTACCAGCCAATCAGGAGCGGGGACAGGGCCAAGTGGCACGAGCACTGGGCCCCAGGGGTGGAGATGAAATGGTGGTGGTGGTGGTGGTGGTGGTGGTGGCGGCGAACACCCAGCCCCTGGGCGCTGTGAGGGGAAATTGCGGCAACAACAGCAGTGGTGGTAGTGGTGGCAGGGAATGCCCAACCCTGGGCACTGTGAATGGAAGTGGTGGCGAGTGCCCAGCCCCTGGGGCCGGGTGGTTGCAGGCAGCCAGGGCTGAGCTGAGCAGGGCAATGGCTGGATGCCCAAGGCCTAAAGCCTCACCAGCTTTAGGCCTTGGGCAGGCTGGGAGTGAGCCATCAGTTGGACATCCCCTGAGGGCTCCCAGTATGTGAGAGGAGGCAGGTTGGGTTGAGGGACCACCCACCCCCAGTGCACGAATTTTGTGCACCAGGCCCCTAGTCTGTGTATAATCTAAAGGCCCATGGAACTGGCTGCACCTTGTTTTGTCTCATACCATGTATTTTTTAAAGGAGTGGCTAGCAATACTGTAAAAATATTTATAATTGCTGATCACAGTCAGTTTATTTCCATTTTACTTATTTCATTAAATAACTAATGTGTAAATTATAATAGTGAGAGACAGAGGAAAGGAATACAACATAAAGAGAGACTCCCAGGGAATGGCCATTCTAAAAATAAATGTAATGAAAGAAGTTAGGGACAGGATGTAAATGAAAAGAATTCTTAAATTGATTAGAAGTGATTCCGTGACTAATGTCTAACCAGTGAAATTCTATTCAAAGGGTAATTCCAAGATTTCATAATTCCCAGCCCTCCTCAGACTTTTTATAATTTTTGCCAAAAAATCAGAGTTGTTGCCTCCTGCTTCCTGTTTGCATTGGCGTTTCCAAGTTTTGGTTTATTATGCCCCATTAACAAATAACAATAAGTCTTTCAAATACCACTGACTTATTTCTAAAAGGCAAATATCTCATGTATATTCCTAAATTCCATATTTGAGAGGAAAATATTCTGATTAAAAACAGAAATGCAGTACCTAGGATTGCGGTAGTTGGACCATTGTTAGAGGAACTAGTGTTCAGGAGGGCGAAGGGTTCTCAGTTTATCCTAAAAGCTAATCCACAGTCTGGCTCCAGTGTATCTGTCTAGTGTGATTACTAGAAAGAACTGACACGATTACTATTAAGTCCCTTGCAACTCTGAGATTCCAAGGACCTATGAACATGATCCTTCCCTTGTAACCAGAGTGTAGTTCAATATGAGTTTCTGCTTCTACCATTTTCTACCTGAAATGCTCTTCCAAGTCCTGCTTTTCATTTGGCTTATACTTTCAAGGTTCAGCTGAAATTCCAACTTCCCCATGAATTTTTCCCTGGACAGAAATCTCTAATCCTTCTGAATTCAATAAATCTCAAACATTACGTTGTATAAATAGTATCTCCAACTGTCTGGTCATTTTCTCAAAGGCAAAAATGGTATTACTTCCTCGGAAAAGTGTTCCTAAAAATACCTTCCTCCTTGCCTCAGAAAATACCTTTTTTTTCATTGGAAATGCACTCTCTGGATATAGCCCTTATCATGTGCTAGAGTTAATACTTAGACATCAGTAGCCCTCATTTCAGAGGTACAAGGGTTGGAAGTGTCTTACTCATTTTTGCATATGTACTATTTCACCCGGGCCTGCAACATTATTTTGTAGTATTTTCTTTTCTTTTTCATCTATAAGGATAGCCTTATTTTGACCTTTATGCCAGGAGCATTAAGGAGTCATCTACTATTTTAGTGCTAGATGTAGAAGGAAGGGGTAACATAAAGCAGGATTGTGTGATTATTACATACAAATATTAAGAAGGATAGATTGGAGAGGTGATGAATTTCATTCTTGTAACAATGGGTAAGATTCCCAGTCTTTTCAGGATAAGTCTATGGGTATTAGCAGGCCCAAAAGACTCATGGCCCCAACCCCAAAAGAAATAAGGCCACTGACATGGGGGGGTGGGAAGAATTATATTTGAAGAGCAAAATAAAATAAAAAAGATGCATCAAGAGGATGCAGGATAAAGTTTCAGAAGTTAGAAATGAAAAGGGGGGGCAGTTAAGAGCAAGTAACAGCTCAGGGGAACTAAGTGGAATTTTACAGAAACAAAAGTTTATCTAGACTGCATATAGGAGAAAGCTGACAAGTCACGGTTGAGATGGTGTTGTCTTTATAGCAGCAGTGTCTGAAATAACTCCCTGTTCACTTATTAAAGATTAATAGGAGACCAGAATATCAATAGGAAGAGCTAAGATGTTATTCAATAGTATACAAATGGAGTGAATTAGAAATACTAAGCAGTAATTTTATTTTATTTTAATATATTTAATTGATTCTTTACATAAAGGAAGGAAGAGGGATAGAGAGCTGGAAACATTGACAAAAGAGAAACATCTATCAGCTGCCTCCTGCACACCCCCTAATGGGGATGTGCCCACAATCAAGGTATATGCCCTTAACCAGAATCGAACCTGAGATCCTTCAGTCCACAAGCCAATGTTCTATCTATTGAGCCAAACTATATAGAGCAGCAGTGATTTTATTGAAAAGGCTAGGAAAGAGGGTAAAATTGGAATGGCTGGGAAAGTGGTTCATTTACAATCTGTTTTATGTAATTTAGAATGTATTAAACCACAATCTATGTGTAGTTTGTCATTTAGATACTCTTCAGTTATAACAAAATTGTGGGATCTGAAATGACCTCCTTTAAAGTGAGAAAGTAGAAAGAAAGAAGACAAGGAAAGTCACTTTTTCCTCAAATTTCGCTTTTCAGAAGAGAACCACCACTCAAAGCCCAGGGCGATAGTGAAGCAAAGTCACAGGCATCTTTGCATTAGGAATTTGCTGTTAGATGCGTTTTATAGCAAGGTCTGAACGATGTCTCTGCAAGGGTGACTCAGGTGCCTAGACCTGTGTCAGAAGAAGGGAAATAAGGCAGAGAAGTAAACTGGTTTTTGTGGAAGATTGCGATGGTTGGGTTTGTGTGTCATCGATGACAGTGTCAGAGGCTCACAAAGTCTGGAGAAGTAAAGCTGGATGAGTATTCAGAAAGAGAGGTACAGGTTTAAGAGAAAGCCAAGTTACTTGGTAGTTAGCAGCTAAGTTACTATTGAAGTCTTGACTGTAAAGAAATTCCCTGGGAACAAAAGACTGAACCTAAGTGAACTACCAAGTTATGAGGGCCAGAGAGGAAGAAAAGTAAGGAAAAGAAGTGTTCTTAAAATATGATGAGATTGAAGATACCACTATGTCCCAGAGTAAACCAAGGGGGTGGGAATGGGTGGGGGCGTGCCTTCATGGGTCCACATGTAAAAAGCACATGCATTAAGGTGGTCAGAAGTGTTAAATGCTATAGAGAAGTTATGAAGATGGGCACTTAAACCAAATGTCTGAAACATGGACTTCTCCAATCTGTACACTTGCCTCAGATAGTTCTAGAATCATTAAAACCATTGAAATTGTTCTAATGCTAGTATGGAAAATAATAGGTAAATTTGAGAAGTAGTCCATCATTGCTCATTAGAGAGGACTGAGGTGCATCTCTTTGTCCTCAGTGGGTGGAGGTTAGTATGCTGGATTTAGCATCATGGCCTGCGGCTGCACTGACCCAGCTCCTTGAAACTGGACATCATATTTCTGTGAATGACTACTATGCGATGCCTGGGGTAGGTGGACACTGCAGGAATTAAGTATATGTATTACTTTATGTTTGGACCCCTTAGAAATAACTCCTTGCTCAGAGGAATGATTTCTGTGTGGGAACAATATGAAATGGCATCAGATGCTTATGATCTGATGTTAATTTTAAATTAGAGAGTGGATGGAAAGACTGTTTTGAGCAGCAGGATATATTGATAGAATATGCCTTACTTAATGCCTTGTAGAATGGATTATCACAGATACAACCTCCAGACACTCATCTTCACTTTTCCTCATCCTGCAGTCCCTTCCTGCCGTCCTCTGGACAAGTCCTTCTGACCATTCAAGACCCAGCTCAGAGGGTACTTCTTCTATGACTCCATTCCTGACCCACCCATTTCTAATTACTTAGTGTTCCTCTGAATCACCTCAGCTGCAGCTTACTCTTCTATGTAGAATTTATTAAATGTACTGAGTAATAATGCTCACAAGTCTTTATCTTCTAATATAATAAAATTTTCTTTGAGGAGATTCATTTGTTTATTTTAGCATTAATTCTGAGCAGGCACAATATTTCCCATTTAAATAAAATGATGTATGTGTTTGCTCATTCATTGAAAAATATTTGTTGAATATCTTTTTGTTGCCAGAGTCAATGTTCTTGTGTAGCTTATAATCACATAGAGGCTACATCTATAGTTATACAAGGAATATTTGGATGGAATGCAAGGAACTCTAAAAATTCAAAGTACACCCAAATTGAAACACACACACCATGAATAAGGTCACAACAATAACAACTATCTCTGAATAACACAGTTTAGAACTGCTTCTTATCAACTGTTCCACTTAATTCTACCAACATCTCTGAGAAGATAGCTATGTGTGATTAATCCTATTTTATAGGGGAATGTGACATTCAGCTATTGAGTTAATTACCGTATAACTTGGGACTTGAACACAGGTTTTCTGGCTCTAACCCTGGGTGTTCCCATTATGTAGTCCTCCCTTCCTAAGCACTGCCTCTTAGAAGACCAGGCAAAGAATCTGAAGACATGGGAACATTAGCACCCTCAGAGCCAAAATATTCTCAATCATCTCACAAACAATACAGTGAGTTTATACAATGGCCATGTGGACTCAATAGAACAGATTTCAAATGTGATGAAAAACTAGGTTAAACTAATGATACAAACTTTATAAGACCAGGTCCTCAACTCTGAAATGAATACCAAATGCTACCTAAATAAATTCAATTATGAAGCTAATTCACTGGGTGATAAGGGTCAAAAGTATAGATTATAAAATAGTACTTAAAATATAATCTTATTTTTGTAAGATAGCATATATATTATCAGGAAAAATATGTAACAGGACATATAAAATATTTTTCAGAAGACCTCTTTGCATATTAAATAATAGGTTATTTTAAAAACAAATTCTATCTCTTTTGTAACTCTTACATTTTGTTATTAAATAAATGTGTATTATTTGCATACATTTTAAGTTAAAAAGTCAGTGCATGGATTATTATTGGGGTGGAATGAAAAGGGATTTGAAAGAGGAATAGGAATTGTGCTACCAGTCTAGGCTAAACAGGGCGATAAAGGAGTAATTTGGGGAAGACAGATTATAAAGTATAAGCAGCATAATTCTCAGGCTGTCCTTGCTAGTACAATCAACTAGAGCCAATTGTTTTACTTTATTTTAACTTTTGGCTAAAGAATGGAATTAATAATTGATCTTTAGAAAAAAATAAGCCTTTACATGCTGCATTCACAAAAAATATCTGGCTGACTTTGTTATAACAACAATTGATTTTAATAGCACATGATGTTTGCATGAGGTCCTGTACTGTTTGAATTCCATTTCAACTGTAATCTATTTGTGAAATATTTTTGATGTTTGTTTATTTTATAAAAGCTTTTTTTTTTTTTTACCAAAAAAATTTTTCTTGGCTCTGAGCATTTTACTTGAGGGCACGTGAGGCAAGATTCCTACCATGTGGACATACTTTATAACTGTAGAAGATTTAAATTTTGTATAATTAATTTCTCAGAAATGTCTGCGCGCGCGCGCGCGCGCACGTGTGTGTGTGTGTGTGTGTGTGTGTGTGTGTGTGTTTGTGTGTAGGTGGTAGGGAAAAATAATTTAGGTTTGCTTTTAACAAAATGACAGATCTTTTAATGTATTCTATAGGGGCCCCATCGACTTCTGAAGCCTCCTTGCTCACCCCTTGCCCCATTCCATCCCAGCCACACTGACCTTCTTCAGGGTGCTCAGGGAGACTTCTTCCCTCAGCACTGTGCCCATGCTATTCCAGCCTCCTGGGAATACTGTTTCTGCCCTCTCCTCACCCCATATGCACATTGACACTTTGGCTGATGAATTCCTAGCCATCCTTAAGATGTGGTGCCTCATCAGATCACAGCAGCTGTGGTGCTATGGAAGGTCTGGGCACCCCAACAATGGAACCTCAGATTTTTACTCTTGTAATCCCTTGTGTCTATTTCCTGCTACCAATAGCTGCCTTGTCTTATATACTTAATCTTTTTTCCCCTCAGCTTTATGATAGCTTCTGTTATCTAATAGTTTACCATCTCAACCTTAACTGACTTTGGTTCCTTGTTACCTCTTCTGGCCCCTCTTCCTCTGCTTCCCTTGCACCTTAAATTGATTGGGGAATGGTGTGACCAGTGGAAATTGAATTACTCACATTTTCAGTGTCTAAGGGACAATTTCCCATGAATAGTACTTGGAAACCTCAAAAGGCAATCTTGTTTCTTCATTTTCTACTTTAGAATTTGGAATGGATTGAGGGCAAATCATCACAGTTTCTAAGTTCTAAATATAAGAAAAAGAAAAGAAAGCTAACTTTGTTACAATAAAAAAGAGTTATGAGAAATACTTTCTTTTTTTTTTTAATTTTAAGTCAGGAAGACATTTTCCCCCAAATAGTTTATTTAGTTATATTTGCTAACATTCTATAAATGTTTTAAATTTTCACTTTAAGGACTTGGACTTAAGCTTGAATCACATCCACTATGTACACTGGGAAATTTTAATAATGTCATACCAGTGGGCAATGATAAACCATTTGGGCCTTCTTTTCCTAGAAAAGTTCAAATGCTACATTAATTACAACAATCAGAAAAGTTAATAATGTATATATACACGAGTGGCCCGGTGCACAAAATTCATGCACATTAAAAGGGTATTAATTAGAGGAAATATTTTAATAGTGCTATTTGCCCTTTTCCTATAATAAAATTGTGACAGATAAAAGGTAATGAGTACACTGTATATGAAAATAATACATAATTTCATTAATTAATAAATAACGAAATGATATAACAACAATAACAAACTCATGATATAAAAACAACATTGATGAAAATAATGACTGATAAAGTGATTAAACTTATTCTAATATCTCCCTGTATACCACATTAACAGTGAAAACACTTTCAGAGTGCTTGACTAATTTCCCTTGGGATAAAGTATTTACAACTTTAACTTTAACATCACATGCTCTTCGAACTCGAAAGAAAGCAACATAATAACTGACCATGTGTGAAAACGGGTTCAGGTAGGAATATTCCTACTCTGTCTAGAGTTTGTCCTTGTGATTTATTAATAGTCATTGCAAATGCTGGCATCACAGGAAACTGTTGTCTAATTTAAATGGGAGGCCAGTGTCAGATGGAGACAAATCAATTCTTGGAATCAGAACAACCTCTCCCTCTGCAGATCCTCTTAATACTTCAGCTTTGATAATGTTAGGTAATAATCTTTTGAGAGTAAATCTGGTACCATTACAAAGACCCCATTTACTATTAAGATTTCTCAATAGCATGATGATTTCACCCACTTTCAATTTTAATTTATAACACGGCATTCCTGAAGGAGTAATACTATTAAGAAATTCAATGGGAAAATTTTCCTTTTCAGCATCGTCTGTTGAGTCAATGGAATAATCACTGAAATAGGTGTGAAAATCTCCGACAAGTATATCCAAAATTTCTTCATTTAATTTTTTAGCATGCTCATTTTTTGGACAAAGAATTGCACGTTTAGATATATATTTAATATATGTATAGAGGATATACTATTTCCAAAGGTGGCTTCAATAATAGATTCATTACAAATCATTTCATGGAGAATTTCAATAATATCCATTCCTAAATGAAAACTGCTAGTCAAGTTTGCCATCTCCAAGTTTTTATATATATATATTTTTTTCTTCTTTTTAAATTTTTCTTTGCTTTAAAAAAAAACAAAAACCCTTGTGTGAAGGCTGGCTTTCAATAGATTGAAAAGGGAGTTGCTCTGCTACATAGGAAACGCTGACCCAGAAGCAGGTCACAGAATGGTTTAGCACCAGGTTCCCCACGAACGTGTGTTACATGAAGGGCATGGGGGCGGCCCCCTTTCTGGCCGTGCCCCATCTCCCAGGACAAAGGGCTCTCAGCACCGGACCCCAGTCCCAATGCACACACCGATGCCACTGCGGTGAAGCAGTTGGGTGCAGCGGCACCGGCCTGGAGGGGATGGCGGGGGACCAGCTATCTGAGGCCAACCAAGGCTTCCGCGGTGTGCCGCCAGTATCATTCTGCCCGGGTGGGATTCTGACTTGAGGCAGTCAGTCATGATCCCATGGATGGTAGCTTTGCCCCATTGGATCCTCAGCCTGCCATCTCCAAATTTTATTAACCATTCTCTATAAGCACAATTCTCTGATCTCATATTTGTTTTTAAGAGACAACTTTCTGAAACAAACATCACAGTACTTCAGACTCTCTCCTGCAGTGGGTCTGCCACCAGAACTACATTTTCCAGCATTCCTGGTGCTCCCGACACCCTGCAGGAACCAAGAACACTGTACACTTTCTCCAACCAGTTGTGGCCACTGGGGTCTCTGCACACCCCAGTGACTGGCAGCCAGCCCCCCCGCCTCCCATTGTGGGCGCTGGGCTGGGGGGCATGCAGGGACCTCTGGGCCTCACACAGCGACAGCCGCCAGGGTATCCGTATGCTCCATCATGGGCGCTGGGCTGGGGGCATGGTCTCAGACTGCTGCTTGACTCACAGTCCTGCCTGGCACCTGGCTCTCATTACCCAAGGTACCCAGGCACTCATTTGCATGTGATTCAGTCACCATAACTGTAAGGCGGACTGGACCTTAAGTACTGTGCGGGCAGAACTTATAGTGTGGTGGTTGCTTTCAGGGCACTGTAGCCATGCCCCTGCCGGCCTTGCCCCCTGTGTGCTGGCCAAGCCTGCTGTCCATGCCTGCTGGCCATGCCCCTGGCCACGCCCCCTGCCTGCTGACCACATCCCCTGCTCCTGATTGGCTGGTAACATAGTGGATATATAGTCAATTTGCATGTTTCTCTTTTATTAGATATGATATTATTCTGTCTAGATGAGATGTTAGGGACAGCCTTAAGATTGAGAATATATTTGGGGTTCTACAATTCATTCCACAGAGAAGGACAATGAGCCTTAGAGAGGACAACTCAGCGAAAGGCAAAGTTGATGCCCAAACCCCTTCTGTTGCTCCCACAAGATATTAAAATGGGATGTCCCACGATGGGGTTATTAGCAAGTGGCCCTGTCTGTCTTAGTACCCGAGGCCACACAATCACACTCTCATGGTGGTTTATTCATTTTTCTCTAGGGCTTTTAAAAAAAAGTGTTTTTATTGATTTGAGAGAGAGAGAGAGGGAGAGAGAAAGAAACATCGACAAAGGGAGAAACATCAATCAGTTGCCTCCTAACACTGACTTGGAATGGAACCAGAATGTTAAGTGCGTGGGAGAACACTCAACCAACTGAGCCACACCTGCTAGGGCTCCTGTGGGACTTTTTGATGCTGTGAAAGCTCAAAATAAGCAGCTGTATACCATCAGCACTGGGTACTTATTAACTGAACAAATTATAAAAATTCATGAAGATTCTAAATGTCTAAACAGTGATGGTGGTTAAAACCATCATTTCAGCTCCATGTCATGTTTTCATTTGTGAGACTTTGCAAAATAAGTAAATAAACAAAGCCAGATTTATTTAACAAAGTATTATTAATGATTGACAAATTTTTACAAGATAGCAACATTTTTATATCCACCAAGAGTCTTTCCAATTTGCTCCCTGCAGCAAAGTTTTCACAATGGGAATATTTAAATTTGTATGTGCAAGATTTCTTCTAGTTCAAGTGAAAATTGTGCATTTTCTGCTTCGACCTATAAAGAAGAATTTTGACTACATTTGACTTTTATTTGGTTGATGGAATTTACCGTGTACCCAATTGGGAGTTATTGAGAGAAGAAAACAAGAGTCCTTTAGTGAAATTGACCAAATAGAGTACTATTAATCAGAATGACAGCTTTTTTATATCAGATCATTGTAAGATTATCAGAATAAGCATTTTTTTCTTATGACACATTTTAAACTTGTCCATTTTCTTCTTAGTGAAAATCACCTTTAGATAGGAAAGTCAATATCACACTTTACTGTTAAAAGAGGCTCTCTTGTACATGGTATATCATTAGCTGGGAGTGAGAGGAAAAGATAGCAAATACTTGAGTATCAATGCCTTAAGCCTTCCAGTGAAGGTAAAACCATTATATAGTGTTGTCTGCATTTACTATGAAGCATTTGTTAAAGTCTTATAATTAAGCATTTATTGTAAATAGAAGAGTTTATAGTTTTGTATGCCTGGCAAATAGCATAATGTAAATAAATATCTGGAATATATATAAGTTCTCCCTTGTACTCATAGAAAATTTTATTAAAGTATAATCAGCATTTTATTTTATTTTAATTTTTTTTACTTTTTTTATTGTTCAGTTTATTAATTAAATTGTTTCCCCTTTTTTATCCCCCTATATCTTCCCTCCACCCTATACCTATCCCACCCTCCGGCCTCACCTCCCCCTCCCCAATGTCCTCTCCCATTGTTGCAAGAGTTTTGTCCAATCTCTTGCTGTACTTCCAACAACACTTTTCTCCCCAAGAATTGTCAGTCCATTCCCTCTCTATGTCCATGTTTCTGTTATAGTCACCAGTTTATCTTGTTCATCAGCCTATCAGTTCACTTGATTTTTATGTTCATTTGTTGATAGATGTGTATTTGTTGTTCATAATTTATATTTTTACCTTTTTCTTCTTCCTCTTCTTAAAGAATATCTTTCAGCATTTCATATAATACTGGTTTGGTGGTGATGAACTCCTTTAGCTTTTTCTTATCTGCGAAGCACTTTATCTGATCCTCAATTCTGAATGATAGCTTTGCTGGATAGAGTAATCTTGGTTGTAGATTCTTGCTCTTCATTATTTTGAATATTTCTTGCCACTCGTATCTGGCCTGCATCGTTTCTGTTGAGAAATCCGCTGACAATCATATGGGTGCTCCCCTGTAGGTAACCAACTGTTTTTCTCTTGCTGCTTTTAATATTCTCTCTTTATCTTTTGCTCTTGGCATTTTAATTATGATATGTCTTGGTGTGGTCCTCTTTAGATTCCTATATTTTGGGGTTCTGTGTACTTCTTGGGCTTTTAAGTCAGTTTCTTTCACCAGGTGGGGAAAGTTTTTAGTCACTATTTCTTCAAGTAGGTTTTCATTAACTTGCTCTCTCTCTTTTTCTGGCACCCCTATAATTCGGATGTTGGCTTGCTTGAGGTTGTCCCTGAGGCCCCTTACGCTATCTTCAATTATCTGGATTCTTTTGTTTTCTTGCTTTTCCAGCTGAGTGGATTTTGGTTCTTTGTATTTCAAATCTTTGACTTGGTTCTTGTGGCCCTCTGGACTGCTTTTAGGACTTTGTGTAATATTTTTTATTTCAGTCTGTGTATGCTTGATTTCTAGTTGGTCCTTTTTTTTATCTGTGAGGGTCTGGTTCGTATCCTCAGAGGTCTTGTACATTTCCCTGAGGGTCTCATTCATTTCTTTGTAAGTATCATTCATCTCCTTGTAATTCTCAATCATTTGCTGGTTGGTCTTGTTTATTTCCTGGTTGGTCTTGTTTATTTCCTGGTAATTCTCATTAAGTTGATCGGCCTTTTGTAGGAGCCTCTTGAAAAGCCTTATAACCGTGGTTTTGAACTCTATGTCTTGTCGTCTTTTCTCCTCCATTTCTTTCACACCTGATTTCTTTCCATGTCTCTGCATGGTGGCTGCTTTATGTGGTGGCTATCCTCAAAGGGACAGTGGCTCAGTCTCCTCAGTTACCTGAGGTGGGTACTCTTACTGCAATCCTTTATGGGTTGTGTTCAGTGTTTTTGAATTTAAACCCAGCTTTTTGTTGTTAGCCCTAGGAGGGTTTGACCTCCAGGCCAATTGTCTGTGAAGCTCAGCTGTGCTCAGGTTGGATGGGCGGAGTCTCCGGGCCAAGCACACAGCGTTAGCTCCACCCTATGCAGCCCCAGGGGCTCTGTGCCGGGGGCAATGGCTGCCAGCACCTCTGAGAGAGAGCCGCTGTAACTTTGCATGCGCAATGTCTCACCCAGGGTCGTAAAACAAAGCAGACTGACGGTTTTCCGAATGAGAGACAAGTCGCGGTGCGCTCTCTGCGCCGTCACGCAGCCGAGCTGTTCGCGTGAGAGCTGCCTTCTCCACAAGCCGGCAGACCCTGCAGCACCCGAGCTTCGGCGTGCCCTCCCACTGTCCAGTTTTCACCCCGTGTGATAGTGGGTTCTCTGGACTTCGCCCAGAGCTGGAGAATCTGTCCAGTGGGATGCCCCTGTCTCCCCGTTCGAGAAAACTGGCCGGTTTTCAGCCGCCCGCCCTCTCCTCGGCGCGCACTCTAAACCTCTCTCTGCGCGCGAATCTTTCAACGCTGTCCGCCGCCGCTCCTCCGGGTCACAGTGTCTTATCTTTACTTTTATTTGTGGAATTTTCACTCGGCGAGCGTTCTGGTGATTCTGGAAGGTGTTTGTTCCTTCGTTAAGTTGCAGTATTAAAATTGCTGATTATGACGGCAAGATAGGTGTTTCACCTTTGCCGCCATCTTAGTTCTCCCTCTATAATCAGCATTTTAAAAGATTAGTAAATCAAGACAGATTGATATTTTATGAAGACACTGGAAGATGTAAAAATGTTGCTTTTAATAATAATTATCTGAATACTATGCAGTAAAAATAACAACAAAAAACTACTTATTCATGCAACAAAATTATACATCTCCAAAACATTATGTTGAGTGCAAGAAACCTTACATAAAAAAGTACATATTGTATGATTCTATTTAACTGAAGTTTAGAACAGGCAAAACTAATCTAGTAAAAATCAGAATAGTTGTTGCTAGGAGGATGAGATGGGAATGGACTGAGAAGAAGCATGAGTAAACTTTCTAGATTGATAATTTTCTAAATTTTAATAGAGTTTTGGGTTCACAGAAACATGGCATTTGGAAAAAATAAGTAATGTATAGTTAAGATTTAAATATTTCATTATATATAAATTTATCTCAATAGAAAAATAAATATTAAATTCTAATAATATGCATGCTGAAGTGTTTGAGAGTGAGGAATACTGAACTGTAACTTACTTTGAAATTTACTTTAAAACATAAGATGAATTGATGAATGGATAGAGGGATAGAGAGATGAATCAAAATGTGATAAAATATGAACTCTTGGTGGTAGCTCTATGAATATGCACTGCATAATTCTTTTAATGCATTTGTACATTTGAAACTTTTTATAATAAAATGTTAACTGATCTTCTAAGTCTCTAAAATGTTTGGTTAGGTCTAAAGACACATAACTGGTGCTAGAAGTCAGAGGAATTTTTCAGACATTTGTAATATTTTATTTTGTGTGTCTCCAGAAATTATAATTTTAGAAAACTCTAATTCACAGATCAGAATAAATATAAAGTGATCATGGTAGGAAATCTAACAGTATTGTAGGTCCTTTTCTCTCTATATTGCATTGCATATCTATAAATCTCTTTTTAAAAGATATTGGCCCATTGATTTTATTTTTGATGCACTGAGTTTGCACAGAGTAATGGTCCTCAAACTTGAGTATACATCAGAGTTTCCCAAACAGCTTGTTAAAATACAAATTGCTACCCTCACCGCAGATTTCTGATTCAGGAGGTTTGAAGTGGGGTCTGAGGATGTTCAACTATGGCGTCCCCAGTTGATGCTGACGCTCTGACTGGGGCACCGTTAAAAACCCTCTCGAGGAAGCGCTTTCTCCTTCCACAAGGCGCACCTACTGCCATCACTCTTTACTTTAAACGGCAGGACAATGTCAGCAGATCAACCCCAGGATTTTCATGAAAATCAAGCAGAGAAATACCAAAAAGAAGGGAAATGAGTTTCGTTAAATCCCTTAGCCTGTCCCAGATTTTATTTTACATCTATTAAAAATAATAATTACTAAGAATATACCAGTTGTCTATAAAAGAGTATTATAAAATAGACGTTGAGATCTACTTCCCTACCTGCATTTGCATATCCTTGTGGAATAAAAATTATTTTTGTGACTAGTTTAACAAAACTAAAGGGACACTTTTGTACAATTTTTTCTTTCCACCTCTTCTATCAGATTTAGAGCCCCTCAATTGTAGCCATATTGTACTAATTGCACTAATAGTTGACTTATCTGCCTAATACTTAAAAACACAAGTAGGTATGCCTTCTGTTCACTTCTAAAGCAGTACGCTCTTTTTGTGTGTGTTTTTTTTTGTGGGTATATATTTTTAATTTCATTAGATTTACTGGGGGGCATTGGATAACAAGATTTATATAATTCTATAATAGATCATCAGTATATTGCATTGTGGGTTCTTAATTCATCATTTCCCAAATGCCTAGAATTTCTTTTCTTTTACTGTTCTGATTTAGATAGTTGATTCATCCTATGAGTGGTATATATTTGGTGAAGCAATTTTATTTGTAAGTTAGGGATAACAATGTCCAAAGTTTTGTTGCAAATTCCTATCCTCCTAACATCAGACCTACTAAAATGCAAAATCTTTATGATCAGTGGGGTCATATTTGAGTCAGTATCACCAATTGTTAGTACTTGATAGTGAATGAATGGATAAAATAAAAAGCAAATGAATAAAAATAAAAATTCCTCAAAGCAGATATAAATTTTATTTATATTTTGTTGTTTGAACTTAACCAACGTCAATACTGCCCTTTCATTATGGTCACTGACTGCTTGTGGTTGCCCTCTCATCCTCCCCACTTCCCACCTACAAAAAAGACCAGCATGCTTCTGACTTTAAAGAATAATTTGAGAAGAATTATATCAAGGGGAGGTGTGTAAGTGACAGCTGTGTATGTCTCAGGATGAGATTTATCCTTAAAAAGTTGAAGCTGTTGACATAGAAAGTAGTCTATGAAAAGTAATGTTCCTGCTTGGCTGTGGTGGGGTCACAAAGAAGGTAATGTGGTTACTGCTCTGGCCATGTGATGCTGCAATGTCAACATTGCCAGGGCCAGGCAGTCTCTTTGGTCATCAAAGGCACCAGCCAGGGAAGCATTGGCCTGAGGAGTCAGGGCACTGGGAATTCTGACTGAGGTGGAAACTGGTGGTTTTAGCGGAAATGGAACTCACTTATTCAAACAGTTGGGTAAACAAATAAAGTGTCCCATTAGGGAGAAAACATTTTCTCACTCAGGTTTTTGGCAAAATAGAATGTCTTTCTAACTTCAATAGCAAGTGTACTCTGGGTATTTGGTGACTAGAATGTCCTAATGAAAATTTAGTTGACTCCTGGGGTTATGGCTCCCTGGGAGTTGCTCGGCTGTGGCTTCACGAGAGGAGCCCTCCAGGTGAGCTATGGTTTTTATTTCCTGGAGTCAGGGCACATGCTACATGTGGGAACGTGTCCTCAAGCTGGCAGATTGTCCTCAAGGGCCTGGACAGGGAACATGCTACTCTGCGTATGCTAGGATTGGGGTCATGGGACTGTAGGTGGAGCTTCTTGCTGTCAATGAAGCCTGTCAAGATCTGATTTTTAAAGGACCCTATTCCCTGGTTCATGTGGCTTATACTTTTACACAATGTTTTTCTGTACTGTTTTAAAAAATTGTAATTTTTCTTTAGATTTATTAAAATCTTGCTATATATATATGTATATGTACATATATATATACACACATACATACACATTAGTTTAATCAGGATTTTTTAATTTTTTTCTTTATTCTTTCTTTCTTTTTAACATTTAATTTTTATTGATTTTTTTTGCAGTATAACTTATATTCAATTGTAGTACATGTTTTCCTTTCCCCCCTCCTTTTTATCCTCCCCCCAGCCTCCCCTACCCGCCAGCAAATGTCCCCACCCACCCCCCTCCCAGCCCCAGTGTCTTTCATTCATTGGTTATGCTCATATGCATGCATACAAGTCCTTCGGTTGATCTCCCCCGGCATTCGCCTCCCATCCACCCAAGGCTTCCCCCTGTAGCTTGACAGCCTGTTCAATGCCTCCCTGCCTCTATATCAATCACTCTCCCCTGTTTCTTTTCTTCAAAAATATCTTGCCTCTGCATACTAGAAATAAATGTATAAGAACAAAAAATGTTTCAGTCTCAGTTTCAGTGTCCAACTGTTCTGAGTCCCAGTTTCAGTGTCAAATAGTTCTTTATGTGTACATGTCAGCAATGGTATCCAGATGGTGGACACATCGTGGCAATGCAAGATCCATCCTCTCTGGTTTGGTCCTGGGTTGCCTGCAGCCATGCACAGCTCCCTACTACTAGCATGGCAAGGTGTTGTCAGTGTCCCCCATCTCTGGACCATCCTCGTGACTGGAACAGATCCGTTAGTTCCTCACAGTCGCAGGAACCCACATGGTCTTGGAGTTGTTCTCTGAAAACACACAAACACATTCTCGACCAAAAGTTAACAAAGGGATCCTCTCTGCAAAATAGACTTGGGATTCTTTTTTTTTTTTTTCCTAAATGATTTTCCTTTGGCTTATTTTGACACCATGTGTGTTTTTTCATGGGTGTCCTACAGTTGGTTTTACAAATGGAATTTACTTTTCTGGAGTAAGAATTTTCTAGATGTATTTTACTTACAGGATATTTTTCCTTACATGATATTACCCCACTGCCCCCCCCTTTTTGATTAATGGGGGCTTTTTGAAATTTTATCTTGCAGTCTTGGTAATTTTAAATTTTAATTTTTGCACACAAATATGACTGCTTTAGGTTCTTTGGATGTTAGGCAATTTTACAGTGATATGAACTGCTAATAGATATTTTAGTTAATGTTTTAGGAAAAGCATTTTGTTCAGTACACTTAAATTTTCTTGAGTTTTCACGTATTTCACCTGGCCAATTTAAATTAATCTGAAAACTTGATTACTATTTTACTGTCAATTTTAATACTCAAGCAGAAATCTTAGTTTACCCTGTAAATACTAGTGGAAAGGAATATTTGCATTTTTGAGTAGGTCCTGAGCATTCCTGGTAATAGACTGAATTTAGATATAGAGCAGCTATTGCTGGCCGAGTCTCTGTCTGCCACCTGGGTCCCGGTCTGAGTTGTGCGTGGGAGGCGAAGCAGCCGTGGGGGTAGGAGACCTCCCTCAGGAGGGGTGAGAATTCAAGCCCCTGCAAGGTTTGTGGATGAGGGGCTGTGCCCCACTTCTGTTGACCTTTTAGTTCTCTCCTGTTGGCCCCTCTGCAATTGTGCCTGTCTTAGGTTGTTCCTTCCCTGAGGAATCTTACCCGGCTCTGGCTAACCAGCCATCCTCCGGAGCCAAACAGGGTGATGTGAGGTTCAGTCCTGTCTCCTTTGTAGTCTATGCCCCCGTGGCCTCCACATCCAACACCTACCTTGGGGGTCCCCTCGCCTACTGTCGGGGTCCCGGTACTGATCACATATCTCGGGTGACCCAGGTTTCTTCTCCAGAGAGGGCCCAGCTCACACCATTGGTCAAGAGACAGATCCATGGTGCCAGCTGCCCAGAGGCTTCAGCCACAGCTTGAACTGAAAGCTCAGGCATCAGCTGTGTGTATTTGGATAGTAAGAAGAGGGTCCCTCTTGGCAAAAGGACCAGAGGGGTGAATATAGAATACTCGGATGCCTTCCCAGTGCCTTAATTCCTTCTGAAAGGGATTAATTCCTTTTTTACATTGCTGCCCAACATTCAAAGAATTAGTTTGTAAATTTATTTGGGATAATTGTATAATATGCTATTGTCAAATAGCAAATATTATATATAATGACATTGTAGAATAATATCATGTAAGGGTATTATGGTGTCACAAGAAGTTAAGGAGGGCCTAGCCTAAGGACTGGTGTCCATAGGAAATGACAAGCTGTAGGCCATGTTAATTCAATCTCAAACTAGCTGCCAATTTTTTAAATAAACTTTGTCAGGGATGTAAAACACAAATTACTTACCTTAGTTCAAGAGTTCAAATATATTGACTTTCCCCCTTACTCCCACCACCTGCCACTTACCCTGAGGTTTGACATTCTGATGGACTTTTCTCAGTCTCTGGATCCATTCTTGCTCATCTGTCTATGTAATTCATTATATTCCTCAAATGAGTGAGATTATGTGATGTTTGTCTTTCTCTGCCTGGCTAATTTCACTTAGTATAATGCTCTCCAAATCCATCCATGTTATTACAAATGGTAGGAGCTCCTTCTTTTTTACCACAGCATAGTATTCCATTGTGTAAATGTACCACAGTTTTTTAATTCACTCATCTGCTGATGGGCACTTAGGCTGTTTCCAAATCTTAGCTATGGTAAATTGTGCTGCTATGAACATAGGGGTGCATATATCCTTTCTAATTCGCATTTCTAGTTTCTTGGGGTATATTCCTAGAAGTGGGATCACTGGGTCGAATGGGAGCTCCATTTTTAGTGTTTTGAGGAAACTCCATACTGTTCTCCACAGTGGCTGCACCAGTCTACAATCCCACCAGCAGTGCACGAGGGTTCCTTTTTCTCTGCTTCTTTGCCAGCACTTGTCATTTGTTGATTTGTTGATGTAAGCCATTCTGACAGGTGTGAGATGGTACCGCATAGTCGTTGTGATTTGCATCTCTCGGATAATTAGTGACTTTGAGCAAGTTTTCATATGTCTCTGGGCCTTCCTTTTGTCTTCTTTAGAAAAGATTCTATTTATGTCTGTTGCCCATTTTTTTTATTGGATCATATGTCCTCCTTTTATTGAGTTGCGTGAGTTGCCTGTAGATGCTTGAGATTAAAGCTTTATCACTGATAACATTTGCAAATATGTTCTCCCATACAGTGAGTTTTCTTGTTGTTTTGTTGATGGTTTCTTTAGCTGTGCAAAAGCTTTTTATTTTGATGTAGTCCCATTTGTTTATTCTGTCTTTAGCTTCCATTGCCCTAGGAGCAGTATCATCGAAGAAGTTCTTTTGGCATATGTCTGAGACTTTTTTTCCTGTAAATTCCTCTAATGTTTTTATGGTTTCCCATCTTACATTTAAGTCCTGTATCCATTTTGAGTTTTTTTTTGTTTGTGTATGGTGTAAGTTGATGGTCTAGTTTCATTTTTTTTTTGCATGTATCTGTCCAATTCTCCCAACACCATTTATTGAAGAGACTATCTTGACTCCATTTTATGTTCATGCCTCCTTTGTCAAATATTAATTGAGCATAGTGGTTTGGGTTGATATCTGGATTCTCTATTCTATTCCATTGATCTATATGTCTATTCTTGTGCCAGTACCAGGCTGTTTTGAGAACAGTAGCTTTGTAATACAGCTTGAAATCTGGTATTGAAATCCCACCGACTTTGTGCTTCTTTCTCAGGATTGCTATGGCTATTCGGGGCCTTTTTTTATTCCAGATGAATTTTTGGAGAGTTCTTTCTAGGTCTGTGAAATATGCCATTGGTATTTTAATGGGGAGTGCATTAAATTTATATATTGCTTTGGGTAGTATGGACATTTTAATTATGTTGATTCTCCCAATCCATGAACATGGTATGTTCTTCCATCTGTTTACATCTTCCTCTATCTCTTTTTTTTAGTGTCCTGTAGTTTTCCGCGAATAGGTCTTTTACCTCCTTCGTTAAGTTTATTCCTAGGTATATTAATTTTTTTGGTGTGATGGTAAATGGGATTGCTTTTTTAGTCTCTCTTTCTGTAAGTTCACTATTAGTGTATAGAAATGCCATAGATTTCTTGGCATTAATTTTGTAGCCTGCTACATTGCTGAACTCATTTGTTAAGTCTATTAGCTTTTTTATGGAGTCTTTCAGGTTTTTTATGTACAATATCATGTCATCTGCAAATAAGGATAGCTTTATTTCTTCTTTTCCAATTTGGATGCCTTTTATTTCTTCTTCTTGTCTAATTGCAATGGCTAATAATTCCAGTACTATGTTGAACAGGAGTGGTGAAAGTGGGCAACCCTGTCTTGTTCCTGTTCTTAGGGTAAATGGTTTTAGTTTTTGCCCATTGAGTATGATGTTAGCTGTGGGTTTATCATATATGGCTTTTATTATGTTGAGGTATGATCCTTCTATTCCCACATTGTTGAGAGTTTTAATCAAGAAAGGGTGTTGGATTTTGTCAAGTGCTTTTTCTGCATCAATTGATATGATTATGTGATTTTTATCTCTCAATTTATGTGATGTATCACATTTATTGATTTGCGGATATTGTACCATCCTTGCATTCCTGGGATAAATCCTACTTGGTCATGGTGTATGATCTTTCTGATGTACTGCTGGATCCAATTTGCTAGAATTTTATTGAGGATTTTGGCATCTATATTCATGGGGGATATTGGCCTGTAATTCTCTTTCATTGTGTTATCTTTATCGGGTTTTGGTATTAGGGTGATGCTAGCTTCACAGAAGGAGTTTGGAAGTGTTCCATCCTCTTGAATTTTCTGAAATAGTCTGAGGAGTATAGGTTTTAGTTCTTCCTTGAATGTTTGGTAAAACTCGCCTGTGAAGCCGTCTGGCCCTAGGCTTTTGTTTGCTGGAAGCTTTATGATGACTGCTTCAATTTCTTCCACAGTTATTGGTCTATTGAGTTATTTAGATTCTTCCTGATTGAGTTTTGGGAGGTTATATTTTTCTAGAAATATATCCATTTCCTCCAGGTTGTCCAGTTTTTGGAATAGAGTTTCATAGTATTTTTTAACTATCTTTTGTATTTCAATGGGGTCTATTGTTATTTCACCTCTTTCATTTCTGATTTTATTTATTAGGCTCCTCTCTCTTTGCTTCTTGGTGAGTCTGACTAGAGGTTCATCAATCTTGTTTATCCTTTCAAAGAACCAGCTCTTGGTTTTGTTGATCTTCCGTATTGTTTCTTTGGTCTCTGTGTCATTTATTTCTGCTCTGATCTTTACTATTTCCTTCCTTCTGCTTACACTGGGCTTTTCTTGTTGCTTTCTTTCTAACTCTTTGAGTTGTTGGGTTAGATCATTTATTGCCGCTGTTTCTAGTTTTTTACAGTAGGATTGTAGAGCTATGAACTTCCCTCTCAGAACTGCTTTCGCTGTGTCCCATAGATTTTGGATTGTTGTGCTGTCATTGTCATTTGTTTCCATGATGTTTTCTATCTCTTCCTTGATCTCTCTAGTAACCCAGTCATAGTTTAATAGCATGCTGTTTAGTCTCCATGTGTTTTATTTCTTTGGATTGTTTCTATTGTAGTTGATTTCCAGCTTTATGCCACTGTGATCTGAGAATATACTTGATATGATTTCTATCTTCTTGAATTTGGAGAGACTTTGCCTATGACCCAACACATGGTTTATCTTTGAGAATGACCCATGGGCACTTGAAAAGAATGTATATTCTGTGGCTTTGGGATGAAATGATCTGAAGATGTCAATTAATTCCATCTGGTCTAGTGAGTCATTGAGGATTGATGTTTCTTTACTGATTTTTTTGTTTGGAGGATTTGTCCAATGGTGATAGTGAGGTATTAAAGTCTCCTATGTCTATCTCTCCCTTGATATCCTCTAGGAGTTTTTGTATGTATTTGGTTGCTCCTGTATTGGGTATGTATATGTTTACCAGAGTTATTTCTTCTTGTTGGATTGCTACCTTTAGTATTATGTAGTGGCCTTCTTTATCTCTTGTTACGTCCTTCACTTTGAGATCTAATTTGTCGGATATAAGTATGGCTACCCCAGCTTTTTTTTCATTTCCATTCGCCTGAATAACTTTTTTCCAACCTTTCATCCTCAATCTGTGTGCGTCTTTTTTTTTGGAGGTGGGTTTCTTGTAGACAGCAGATATATGGGTCGTGTTTTCTTATCCAGTCTATTACCCTATGTCTTTTGATTGGAGCATTTAAACCATTTACATTTAAAGTTATTATTGATAGGTAGTTATTTGTAGCCATTTTTGTTCGTTGCCCCTGTGTTCTTTCTTGGCTTCCTATTGCTTTTTATAGCAGACCCTTTAGCATTTCTTGCATTGCTGGTTTGGTGGTAATGTATTCCCTTAGACCTTTTTTGTCTGTGAAGCTCCTGATTTGACCTTCGATTTTGATGGATAGCCTTGCTGGGTACAGTATTCTAGGATTCAGACCCTTTCTTTGCATGACTTTGTATATTTCATTCCAATCCCTTCTGGCCTGGTAAGTTTCTGTTGAGAAATCACTTGCTAATCTGATGCGAGTTCCTTTGTAGGTGACTTTCCATCTCTCTCTGGCAGCTTTTAAGATTCTCACTTTGTCGTTGATGTTTGCCAATTTAATTATAATGTGCCTTGGTGTAGGTCTTTTGGGGTTTAATTTGCTTGGAACTCTGTGGGCTTCTTGGATTTGTGTGGGTTTTTTTCTTTCCTATATCAGGGAAGTTTTCTGTCATTATTTCTTCCAATAGGTTTTCTATTCCTTGCTCAGTTTCCTGTCCCTTTGGAAGCCCTATTATGCGGATGTTGTTTTGTTTCATGTTACCCCAAATTTCCCTTAGGCTCTCCTCCTGCTTTTTAATTTTTTTTCTAGAAGCTGCTCTACTTGGGTATTTTTCCTACCTTGTCTTCCAGCTCACTGATGCGGTCCTCTGCTTCATCTAGTCTACTCCTGATACTTTCTATGGAGTTCTTTACCTCAGCAATGTCACTTTTCATTTCTTCTTGGGTCTTCTTCATTTCTTCTTGGGTCTTCTTCATTTCCTCTTGATTCCTCTTCAATTCCACATGGTTCTTACTCATATTGGCTTCTGTTCTCTTCAGCCACCCTATGACCATTTTTCTGAACTCTGTGACAGGTTGCTTCCATTTTGTTTATCTCTTTCTGGTGAAGCTTGTTTTTCTTTCATTGGTGGGCTATTTCTTTGTCTCCCCATGGTCTCTCTTCTCTGTGTGTCTTGTTATGTAGTTCTCACTCTCCTGTGTTGATTTAAAGGCTCAAACTACAACACAGCCAGGTGCAGCACACCAGGCACTTTTCGTGGCAGAGCACAGGATTCTTTGGAATCTATGTTTTTAGATTTAAAAACACAAGTCAGTATGTCTTCTGTTCACCTCTAAAGCAGCATGCTCTTTTTTTGTGGGTATATATTTTTAATTTCATTAGATTTATTGAGGAACATTGGATAACAAGATTCAGGTATATAATTCTATAATAGATCATCAGTGTATTGCATTGTGGGTTCTTAATTCACCATTTCCTAGAATTTCTTTTCTTTTATTGTTCTGATTTAGATGTTTGATTCATCCTATGAGTTGTATATATTTGGTGAAGTAGTTTATTTGTAAGTTAGGCATAACAATGTCCAAAGTTTTGTTGGAAATTCCTATCTTCCTTACATCAGACCTCTTACCACCCGTATTCCTCATTACTTGTGACAGCAGACTCAGAAGGCAAGGAGATAGAAGCCAAAGTACTGAAGTGAGTCAGTGGGAGCAGGAGGGCTATGGGGGAAATCAGAGATTTTCAGTTTGATTATCGTATCAAATCATCCAATCTTATAAGTAGCAATTATTTTTGCTTGGTCTTGTGAATTTGGCTGCCATAGATAAAAGATGGTTTGACTGGTGACATTTAGCATTTTGCACTGTGCAATTTAAACAATAGTTGGTGACAGCCCTGTACCCGGAAGGCATGCTCTCAAGCTGCTCCACGTTGGCTGCACATTAGTTCTTTGCAAGTTCTCGGAAATCTTTATTGGGCCTCAGTAAAACTTCATCTACCAAGAGAGTAATAGACAACCTATGAGAAAAAAATTCCTGTCTGGAGATCCAGAGAGCGAGGATGCCATGAGATATATATGATTAATAACCTGCAATATAAGATTCTGAAATTTAAAAAGGATTTATCTAGGACTTACTCTGTGAGTGCTTTTAATTTCAATTCTGCATACACCCACCACCACTACCAAAACAATTTAATTCTTTCCACCTATCTTTTCTGTGGAATGAGTCATGACTTTCCTCATCTCCATAACCACCTTGCACACTCTTTTTCCCATGGAGGATTTATTTAAACATCTTGCTATTGCCGAGACAGGTATGGCTCAGTGGATACAGCATCGGACTGTGGACTGAAGGGTCCTGGGTTCGATTCCGGCAAGGGCATGTACTTTGGCTGCGGGCACATCCCCAGTAGGGGGTGTGCAAGAGGCAGTTGATCGATGTCTCTCTCTCATCGATGTTTCTGACTTTCTATCTCTCTCCCTTCCACTCTGTAAAAAATCAATAAAATATATTTTAAAAAATAAAATAAAATAAAATAAATAAACATCTTGCTATTACATCACTTGTGGAAGTAGTTTTTTATAATGCCTGATGTAATTTAATTAATGGCAACATTTGATTTCATTCTTCTTCAAATATTTAACTGTAGTTGCAATGCTTTCTCTGCTATGGAAAATTTTCACATATATCACTGGCTTTCGAGTCGTTGTTATGGTTATGACAAAGTCATGCTAGATATTACAGACCACACATTTCTGTTTAGGATCAGGAACACTGAAAATACCTGTCTAGTTGTCTTTGACCACTCCTTTCACCCTGTGGCTGTCACAGAAAATTTCCTGAAATTCCATATGGTTTTCTTTTTCCTCCTAACATCTTTCCTCGGATCATAATACCAGGACAGGAAGAGATTTGAGCACCAAGCCTATGTTACATGATCCCTTTTTGATTATCTGAGTATGTTAAATTATTGCCAAGTTCTATGTTAAAAGTATGGTTTGTATAACTTAACATTACAGGTCAATTAAATGCAATCTAAGCTATCAACTATGATTTGAAGGCTTTGAATATGTTGTCAGACAGTAACTGCCCTACTTAATACATGAACTTGAGATGTTTTATTTTGATAGCTCCTTAACAAGCTGCTGTGACCATAAGGCTTTGGAATGTTTTCTGCTTTCAATTTACTCTGTAAAAACATAGAATAGATTAGAAACTTACAATTGTCAGTTCTTGGAGCATAATAAAGCCTGAAAGGACTTGCTGATTATATATATGTGCCATTGGTTGAATGGCAGATAATAATGCCAGGCACTATTAAAACTACTTTCACCAGGCAAGATATTTGGATGACCTTCCATCAGAGGGAGAAGAGGAAGGTTATGCCTCATGATGATGTGCCATGTTGAATTACATAAATAATGTGTTCTCTTTTATTGCTGAGTCATATCCCATTATATGGATGTTATAATTTTTGTTTATTCATTCAACTCTTGATGGAAATTTGGGTTGTTTCAAGTTTTGTGCTGTTTTGAATATTTGCATAGACTTATGTTTTTATATCTCCTGGGTAAATACCTGGGAATGAACTTGATGAGTTATTTGGTAACTGCCCAATAATTTCACACATGACTATACCTGTTAACATTCTCAAAATGTATGAGGACTCTACTTGTTCCAAATCCTGACTAACACTTGACAGTCTTTCTAATTTAGCTATTCTTATGTGTGTGGTATATCATCATGGTTTTAACTTGCATTTCCCCAAAGACCAGTGGTGTTGACCAAGAGTTTGAAAACTATGAACTGGTAGCTAAATCAAGCTCCCTATTTTTAGAAATAGAGTTTTATTGGAGCACAGACACATTCATTTGTTTACATAATATCTCTAGCTGCTTTGGTGCTATAATGCCAGAGTTGAGTAGTTAAGGTAGGTAAAAACCCTCCAGCCTGAAAAGCCTATAGTGTTTACCATTTGACCTCTTACAGAAAACATCTGATGACCTTGAGTATCTTTGCATTCGCTTGTTGGTTATCTCCTTTAGTAAAAAATCTATTTGAATCCTTTGCCCTTTTTTCTTAAATGTTTTGTCCTCTTACTGAATAGAAAACGTTATTTAACGATTATGGATACAAGTTCTTTAATTGATATATGTATTACAATTACACATAGACATGAACGAATTCCTCCTATTGAAAGGGCTGTAATGGTAATTTCTTTCTCACACATTGTGCCTGGCTGTGTGCAGGAGTTGAACTGGTGTAAGCACCACGTGTTTGTACTGTGTGTTTGATCAGAGCTTCACTGAAACTGACCATAGCCACTCAGAACACTGGATTCAACATGAAATGTTTGCTCAGCACCTGTGCCCACAGCAACAGCAACCCACTTCCTTGGGTTGATTCAGAGAATTCTAGAACTTATAGGGTCCACCTTTTGTCTGGTTTTCTAACCTCACTACTTCCCTCATTGTTTTTAATGCCACAGAGCATGCATGTATTTACTTTTGAAAATTAAAAGGAAATTAATTGTAATTTTGTTTTGAAAGACATTTTTCTTAAAGAACCTCACAACCCCCTTTGAAATACCTAGAGATACCCTAGGGCAGTGGTCCGCAAACTCACCAGTCAACATGCACCAGCGGAATGTGGCTTGCGAGCTGCATTTTGCCAACCACTGCCCTAGGGTGTTGCAAAGAGAGGATTAGAAACAGTTGTCATAGATCCAATATTCCACTTTACCAATATGCAGTCTTTTTCTCAGCTATACCAGTATTTCTTTCCTGAAAAGTATACTTCTTTACTTTCTCTCACTCTTGGCTTATGCTTTGTTTAGTGTATAGTACAAATAAGTGTTCTTCTAATACTCTTGTTTCTCTGTACTCCTCAGGTTTTCTGGGTGACATATATGCCATTTTACTTAAAAACATTTTCCTCATTAAGCTTGTATCTTATTGTATCATTCTACTAGTGACCTGGTGCATGGATTCATGCACATTGAAAGGAAATTAATTAGAAGGTAGCTGGTGGGGCAGGAATGGGCTACACAGTGTCGGACATGCCAACCTTCCATGGTTGCTCCCTCGCCAGTGGCATCTGGGGTGGCACTGTGGCTTCAAAGGCGTCTGTGGTCTGAGTGGGGTCCCTTTGGCAGGTGGGGTCCCTTGGCCTGGCCAATGAGGATTGGACAAAAACTGGCTCTCCAACATCCCCCGAGGCATTCCAGACTGAAAGAGGGCACTCTGCAAAATTGCTGTCATACAGGGTGTGGAATGCAAATGCCAGTGTGCAATAAACCAGATTCAGGGCCAACAGTGCCTCAGCAACAATATAACCCATGTTCAAAGGTGGAATCAGGTGGCCCTGCTAGGAACTGAGCACCCTCTTCTCTGGTTTCAGGGTGTGTCACCCAAGAACTGCTGCTGCCAAGTCACTGCAGCTTGGCAGCTCCTGCATTGATCATCTTCTCCCTGTGGTCAGTGTGCTTTCTAGTGACCAGTCAAATGGTTTGACACTTAGCATATTAGCCCTTTATATATATAGACAATCGCTAAGTCATTCACCAGAGGCCTTCATACTAACTGTTGAAAGATAATTGTCACTATATAATTTAATGCTTCAAACCCTTAAGCCAGAATTACTCAGTGAAGATAATTTTATCAATGATTAAAAATTAATATAGAATGCACAGATATATCCTAAAATATTGGGGAAATTGTCCAAGAGCATAGAGTTTAATGGTACTCTAAATACACAAAAGAGAAAATTTGCTTAATCATTTTGCTGAGCACTGAAAGAATTAATGGGGTTATAACTGGGTGAGCAAATGGGGTGGAGAGAAACAAACCTAAGACAGAAGTAACCATACCAGTGATAATGTGAGCATAGGTGTAGGGCCAGGGCTTCATATGCATTGCAGAATATGAGAAAATTATACTGCTAAAAAAAAGAAAGAAAGAAAAGTAGGATGAGTTGAGAAGCTATAAGAGAAGAAGTAATGTGTAGCTAGATAATGAAAGGATTTGAGTGCCTACTTCCAAATAAAGAACTAGGATGACAGTCTCAAAATATGAAGTTGATGATGCTGTTGTTTTTGAGGTAATATTTGTCTGTGTGTGTTTCTCTTTTATAGGACTTTTAAAATTTTAGCTCTAGAAAGTAGTATGATTTGGAATTGTTTCATTATATAGGGAAGCTAACCACCAATTCATTTAAAAAAAATCACATGATGTTAATGTATTTGTTTTGTTGTTGTTTTTTAATATATTTTTATTGATTTCAGAGAGGAAGGGAGAAGGGGAAAGAGACATTAATGATGAGAGAGAATCATTGATCAGCTGCCTTTTGCGCACCCCTTACTGGGGTATCGAGGCTGCAACCCAGGCATGTGCCCTTGACCGGAATCAAACCTGGGACCCTTCAGTCTGCGGCCGACACTCTATCTACTCAGCCAAACAAGCCAGGGCTATTGATGTATTTGTTGACATAATTTTTTAGGAAAAGGGAAAAAAGACTGGAGATATGAAAATTCCTGTGCAGAGGAAATGACAACACTCCCATTTCTGTTGGTCGGTGATTCTATTTACAGCCTGCCTTCTTCTCACTTGGTGTAGCCATCCTTTCCATTGGCCAAGGGGAGTAATAATGTGGTATATCATGCCAGAATTTATAGCAAAGGTCTAATGTGATGATGCTGTGACTCTTGGCTCTTAGTCAAATGTGTGTGCAGCCCAAGCACACTAAGATTCCTTACAAGGTGCTGAAACAGGCTGGCTGCATTTTCATTTATTGTGACTCCTGATAATGTTCTAAGGCAGTGGTTGGCAAACTCATTAGTCAACAGAGTGGCAAACTGCAGCTCACGAGCTGCATGTGGCTCGAGAGCCACGGGTTTGCGACCACTGTTAAGGTAACAGAATATGTGCTTGACTTACATTTGCTCCAACTAGTGAGCAGAATGGAGTAACTCTGGGGTTAATTTAGTCACACAACTAAGAAGAGAAAAGTTGGCTTGGATAAAATCTGTTGTATGTGAAGTATAAACCATCTTATCAAAATCTAATGAAGTTAGGACAAATATCAGAAGTTAACATCAACTTAAGTGTTATGGTCTGGGGACTGGCCACTCCTTACTCTAGTGAGTAGTAACAAAGGTCTCAATAAAAACAAAAGAAGTCCGGCCTAGAGAGAACCTGAGACCCAGTTTTGAACCTGAGATCTGACTTGCAGAGTAACGGGGTGTGTCTACCCTTAGTTTAGCTGTTTGGACTAGGTGAACTGAACTAGGTTAAGTCTTCCTCAGACTTTAGAGAAGCCAAATGTCTCTGGGTTTCAATTTTGCTAGAAGTGTACGAGTAGCTATCTGAGAAGCAAGAAGTTCATAGATATAACATCAAATTCTTGGGAAATACAAAGTACTATGTGGATATCTAGAAATCATAGTGCTGGCTGCTGAGGTAAGAAGAGTGGCTCATCTCCACAACCAATCCAAGAAGGGGCTGTGTTTAGTTTTTCAAAGGCCTAATAGAATCCTTTTATGAGTCTATACTGAGGTGGTCCGGGCTGATTTTGACTGGAATATGATGACTTTGGGAATCCCCATGCTGTTCAAAGGTGCTGACTGATTTATATACAAGTCTTTTATTAATGAGGAAGAAAATGTGAGATATTAAATTAGTAAGTGCAATTTTCTGAATAGGTACAATATTTTAGAAACATGAAATTCCTGTGGAATAAAGGAAGAAAATATTTGAGGTTCACAATCTTTTATCTAAAATTTTGAGCCAGACATGTTTTTGAATTCAGAAAATCTTTGGATTCTAAGAAATGTATTAGGATGCCTAGACCAGTGGTTGGCAAACTGCAGCTCGTGAACCACATGCGGCTCTTTGGCCCCTTGAGTGTAGCTCTTCTATAAAATACCACAGCCTGGGTGAGAATATTTTGAAGAAGTGGCATTAGAAGAAGTTTAAGTTTAAAAAATTTGGCTCTCAAAAGAAATTTCAATTGTTGTACTGTTGATATTTGCTCTGTTGACTAAAGAGTTTGCCAACCACTGGCCTAGCCCATACATTAAGTAATTTCTTCAGTGGAGTCTTGACCATCAACCCTTAATTAAACACATTATATTTCTACAGGTAAACATGTGAATAGTCACACTAACTATTCGATGAGATTAGGAAAGACTAAGAAGCCTTACGACAGTTCAGATCAGGTTACCAAATTAGTTTGGTGTGAAGTTAAAAAACCTTACAAATCAAGTTTGGACTTCTGAATTGTGGCTAACGTGTTATCAATAGACCTGATCAAGTAACCAATTATTAAGTAATTACTACATGCCAACTTTGAGATGGGGCCATTTGCACTAATCTTTGTAAACATCCTGTTAAAGTAGATATTGTCATCTATTATCCATAATTTACGAGTTAGGAAAGGGAAACCAATGCTCAGCCTATTCAATGAGTGGCCAGCAGCCATAAGTATGTGGCAGACCTGGAATTTGAACTCAGCTCCTTCTGCACCCAAAACAAAGAACAATTGTCTTCCTCACTGATTGATCAAGACCTTCTGGTTATTGTGATTATTTTCACCTGTTGCCTTCACAAAGAAAAAAAAAAGGCCAGTTGGTTAGAGCATCATTCCAATATGCCGAGGATGCTAGTTCAATCTGCAGTTAGGGCATAAGATATTTCTCTTCCTTTCTCCCTCTAAAATCAATAAATAAAAAATTTAATGCCTTAATGACTTAATTAACTTTTCTCTCCTCACTCTATAATCTTTCTCAGAAAATTCAGCCAATGATCATTTATAAATGAATTAGAGGCCTGGTGCACAAAACTATGCATGGGGGCAAAGTGTGTGTCCCTCAGCCCAGCCTGCACCCTCTCCAATGTGGGACTCTCTCACAATCCAGAACTGCTGGCTCCCCACAGCCTGCCTGCCTGCCAGCCTGATCACCACCTAACCATTCCCCTTCCAGCCTGATTGATGCCTAACTGCTCTCCTGCTGGCCTGGTCACCCCTAACTGTCCTCCTCTACAGGACATTGATCAGCTGCCTCTTGCACTGGTGATGTGCCCACAGCCTCTCCTAACTGCCCTCCCCTGCAGGCCTGGTCAACACCTTCCCTCCCCTGCAGGCCTGGTCACCCTTAACTGCCCTCCCCTGCTGGCCTGGTCACTGCCAACTGCCCTCTGCTGCAGGCCTGGTTTCCCCCAATTGCCTTCTCCTGCAGGTTTGGTCCCTCCCCAAATACCCTGTCCTGCAAGCCTTGTCCCTCCCAACACCCCTCCCTTGCAGCCTGGTTCCCCCCAACTGCTCTCCCTTGAAGGCTGGTCCTCCCCAACTTCCCTCCCCTGAAGGCCTGGTCACCCCCAACTTCCCTCCTCTGCAAGCCTAGATCACCCCCTAACTGTTCTTCCACGCAGGCCTGATCACCCCCAACTGCCCTCCCTTGAAGGCCTGGTCCCTCCCAACTGCCCTCTCCTGCTGGTCTGATTGCCCACAACTGCCCTCCCTGCCTCCATCTTGTGGTAGCCATCTTGTGTCCTCACGGGGGTGGCCATTTTTGACCACATGGGGGAGGCCACCTTGTGTGTTGGAGTGATGGTCAATTTTCATATTACCTCTTTATTATATAGGAAGATACCAGCTGGGTCTATAGCCCACTCCTGAGTTATCACACTTAAATATTTGACTTACTGTTGGGCATCTCCATGTAATTGTCTCACTGTCCCACTGACCTCCAAATAGAACTAAGCATTTTTCTCCTCCACATTTGTGTTTCAGAATTCTCTATTCTACCATCTCAGTTACCCCTAAGCTGAACTCTTTCCATTTCCCTCCCTCTCCGACTCTGTAATTACAAAGTCCTGTGGAGTGCAACACAAGAGCAGCACTGAGGAAGCTGGAGTTCTCCCAGTGCAGTAATTTAATTTACCAACCACAGATCTTGTCACCATTCCCAGACAGTATGTATAAAACAGAGGTTCTGACCAATTGTGGATAGCCAAAGTAGCCTGAAATCCCACCTACCTGCTCAATGGCAGATTGCTAAATGTTAAACCCTATCATTTTACCTTGTATTCTAGACTACTTGATGTGTTAAAAAACCTCTTTTCTGTGAGCTCAAAATTACCTGTATTTTCTCTATTCCTGTGGGTGTGCCATAATATTGAGTAAGTGTATAAAATGTTTTCCGATAACAACTAACCTTTGCTCCAAACTTGGGCTAGGATGCTCTGCGGTAAAGTAACAGCCACCTGTTTTTTCATTCCCACCTTCAGGTAAAAGGCCGAGCCTGAAAGTCCACATCAACACCACAAGTGACTCTATCTTCTTGAAGTTCCTGCGTCCAAACCCTAATGTAAAACTGGAAGGTTTTCTTCTGGGATATGGCAGCAATTTATCACCAAATCAGTACTTCCCTCTTCCCACGGAAGGGAAATACACCGAGGCGGTAGTCGGTAAGATATTAGCTCTCAGGCCTGGGAAGGAGAGCTAAAAGTAACGGGTGTTACATGATACATAAATTATGAGGGCAACACCATTTCTTCTCTATCCTCAGCTGAATCGAATGCCAGAATCACAAATCCTCTTCCCATAATTGTTATCCATAACATAATTCCTTACATCAAAGAATATGTGATGCATTTTCTGTATGTACTACGGAAATAATCAACTTCATTGCCATTACACCTACAATCCCTGAGCACATACTTAGATTGTATAGGGAAAAAAAATAAGCTGAAACACCAGGTTTAAATCTCTGTAATATAACTTATGAGGAGTAATCCCTCCCCTCCCCACCCAACCCCCAGTGCCTTAACTTTCTTCTGGTGGAAAATAACTATGGCTTTCCGATGCCTCTTCATGAGAAGCTACCTTTACAAATGTTATTAATGCATAACCCATGGACACAGACAATAGGTGCTGGAGGCCTGGGATGGGGGTGGGGCAAGCTATAAGGGATTAATGGGAGAAAAAAATGGGACATACGTAATATTTTCAGCAATAAAGATTTAAAAACAAAAACAAAACATAAAAAAGAGAAAAATTTTTAAAAAATGTTACTGGTAGAAGTGTGGGATCTTCTTCCCCACTGGGTGCTGGGGGTGACGGCCTTATGATACCTAGAGGCAAAGTATTTCCTGAGGCTTGTGAGGGAGGATGCGTGATTTTTATTTGCGTGAAATTACATCCCTGGGTTTCCAAAGTCCCATTTCCTTTAATCCTATCTTGGAAGAAGTGCAGCTGGGAGTTCAGCAGATCTAGAAGCACAGCCAGTGTCCAGAGCTTCTATTCCATGTTGGAACTGGGTCTGGTACAGCATCAGGCTAGTTCAGTCCATTAGTCCACTGTTTGGGGTTCACATGGCTGTGGGACCTTTGGGCAAATGCAGGAGCATGAGAGCCCTGCAGGTCAGGAGTCAAATGGGAGGAACCTGAGTCAACCAAGAACAAACTAAGAAAGCACGAAGCAAGAGAGTGAACTCCTTTGTATCTCAAATCTTTCCCGTGCTTGCAGGGGCCATGCCTATTCTAGCCACTGACCTGTTCCCAGGTGTGACTGACAGACAAGTATCTTCCCTGTGTCATCCAGACTTTATTAGGCATGCCTCTATTCTCCACCCTGTTTAATCCCTACCCCCAGCCATCCATGGGGAATAGACCCGTGGCCTCCTGGGAAGCAATAAACTGTGCTTCCTGGCAAAGCTGCACAAATGATATGCCTGGGCTATTTGTCCTTCCCTTTGCTTCTTTCCTGTTAAGAATAACTAGGTTAATTACAATGGTAGCGAAAGAAAAGAAAAAGTATTACATTTTGAAAAAATTTCTAGTATGTCAGACACAAAGATTGGGGTTTTCATATATAATAAAGTTTAACATTTCATTGAAAATGTTTTTAATAACATTAAAATATAATTTGGAGGATGTGGGAAGCTTCAAGTCTTATTCAGTAAAATTATTTGCAGATAAGACCTTTTTAAAGAATTACACTTTTTAAAAAAGAGATCATCTATTATGAATGTTCTCAAAGGCTTCTGAACAGTCTGAGATTTATATTTTGCTTCACTGCTAGGATTATTGCTAAAGAGCTTTTCCACAAACTGCTGATATTTAAGCCCATAACTTGAACTATTGTAGATCAGGTCTGGCATTTATTCATATATACTCAGAGTGTTGAAGATGAATCTGTTTTATCCTGCAGCCCCTTGCTTCTCATAGAGAAGTCTCAGTTGTACAAGGGAGTAACATTGTTAATGAAATGTCTAGACTAGATTTTATGTAAGATAATCACTTTAATAAAGCAAACAAATTATAGTTACCAAAAAATTGAGATTAAGGAACTTTGGACAAATATAACCACATTAACCTTGATCATATAAGCCATAAGGAATTTGAAATTTACATATATTCCCCCATCACACTCACTCTTTACTATAAAAAGTGACTGGACACTGTATACTATAACTCCACACAAACAGAAACAGATCAACTGCTCCTGTATTTACTGGGCATTAGAAGTGATAGTTCACTTATGATGGCTCCCTAGTTAAATGATGAGCGATAAGCAAATGGACTAGGTACCCTTTTATTTCTCTACTACTATCTTAATCCTTTAAGATATTTTTATTATGGAAAATTCAAACATAAGGGGAGAGAATATTATAATGGCCCTCGTGTCTCATCATGCAACTTGAATACATATAACTTTTTTTACTAATCTTGTTCCATGTATTCTTCATTCATATTATGTTACTTGAATATTTTAATCGTGTTGCCGGACAGGGACTGGGCCCAGAGCGGGTCTGCCTTGAACTGGCCAGTAGTGTCTGGGTTCTTGACTTTGTGCAGCTAAGATTTCACAGGTGAGTCCAGGTGACTTTGAGGGTATGTTTATTGAAGTTGGGGACAGTGAGACAAGGAAGGGCTTAGAGCAGAAGCAGCAGCAGGAGAGCCTAAGCAGGGCCGCACTGGCTCTAGAGAAATGTCACCGGAAAGAACAGTGCGCCGTGTGTCCTTGGTTTTGAGGCTTTTAATCGCTCCCCAGCTGATGGGAGTCCTAGGGGAGGTCACTAGGGAGGGTCTTAACAGAATAACCATTAACTTTCCAGGAGTGTCCTTCAGTATGTCAACTGATCATATAGAAGGGTCAGGATTTTTTTGTTTTTGTTTTTTCCTGGTTAGTTTTACTTTCAAAGAACGTCAATGAAGAGGGATGGAAACCTACGCCCCTCTGTGGTCTGGAATGTGTAAAGTATTTATTCCTCAGGGTTCTTCATTAGGGAAGGTAAAACCTTGTGATTCATTATCTGGCTATAAATTGCTCAAATTTTTGGCCTTGTTTAATTATTTTTGTCTCAATTTCCACTTGTCAAGGAATTTCCCTAACTTCTTATTATCCTGTTACAATTGGATATCATATTTTAAATCTCTTTTTTATTAAATCTTTATTGTTGAAAGTATTACACATGTTCCATTTCCCCCTCATTGACCCCATCTAGCCTGCCCCCCCCCCCCAGGTCTTCACCACCCTACTTTCTGTGTCCAGGGAAAATCCATATATGCACATGGATGATCACTTCCTACCCACTCATCCTCCCCCACCTTCCCTCTGAGATTCTGAGATTTTAGCATCCATGTCTAGGCTTCTATGTCTCTGGATCTATTTTGTTCATCAATTTATTTTGTTCATTAGATTCCACATATTAGTGATATCCTATGAAACTTATCTTTCTCTGACTGTGTTACTTCCTCCTTTCCAATTTAGATGTCTTTTATTTATTCTTCTTGTCTGATTGCTGTGGCTAGGACTTCCAGTTCTATCTATCTGTCTATCTATCTATCTATCTATCTATCTATCTATCTATCATCTATCTATCAAAGCCTAAGTGATCAGCTGACCAGCCAACTGGCCAACCAACCAACCAAACAGTAGCTATGATGCGCACTGACTACTAAGGGGCAGACGCTCAACACAGGAGCTATAGAGCAAAAGCAACTTTGCAGAGTTCTCTCTTGCACTCCAGGACCCCGCGGGGGATGTCGGTCTGCTGGTTTTGGCCTGATCCCCACAAGCCAGGCCAAGGGACTCCATGGATGCACGAATCCATTCACCAGGCCTCTAGTGTTGAAAAGAGTGGTAAAAGCAGACATCCCTGTGTTGTTCCTGTTCTTTGGGGAAATGTTTTAGTTTTTGCCCATTGAGTATGATGTTTGCTGTAGGTTTGCCATATATGGCCTTTATCTTATTGAGATATGCTCCCTCTATTCCCACTTTACTGGGAATTTTTGCCAAAAATTGGTGTTCGATTTTGTTGAATGCTTTTTCTACATCAATTGATATGATCATGTGATATTTGTCTTTCATTTTGTTTATGTGATGTATTATGTATATTGATTTGTGAATATTGTACCAGCCTTGCATTCCTGGAATAAATCATGCTTTATCATTGTGTATGATCTTTCTAATGTAATGTTTGATCCAATTTGCTAGAATTTTGTTGAGGATTTTAGCATCCATGTTCATTAGTGATATTGGCCTATAATTCTCTTTCTTTGTAGTGTCTTTATCTGGTTTTGGAATTAGGATAATGCTGGCCTCATCAAAAGAGCTTGAAAGCGTTCCTTCCTCTTGGGTTTTTGGAATAGTTTGACAAGGATGGGTGTTAGTTCTTTGAATGTTTGGTAAAACTCCCCTGTGAAGCCATCTGGACCAGGGCTTTTGTTTGCTATGAGTATTTTTATTACTGTTTCTATTTCATCAGCTGTTATTAGCCTATTCAGGTTTTCTGATTCTTTCTGATTCAGTTTGGGGAGATTATATTTTTCTAGGAATTTGTCCATTTTATTTACATTGTTCAGCTTGTTGGCATATATTTGTTCATAGTATTTTCTTATAATCCTTTGTATTTCTGTGGTGTCTATGGTTACTTCTCCACTTTTATTTCTGATTTTATTTATTTGGGTCTCTTCTTTTTGTTTCTTGATTAGTCTGGCTAAGAGTTCATCAAACTTGTTTATCTTTTCAAAAAACTAGCTGTTGGTTTTATTGATTTTTTGTATTGTTTTTTTAGCCTCTATGTCACATATGTCTGCTCTAATCTATTATTTTTAAATCAATGAACACTTCAGTATGCATCTCTAATAGATAAGAAATATTTTAATAAATCTATGCTTTTATCACATTATAACAATAATTTCATAATATTTTTACCTTGTCCATACTTAAATTTCTCTAGTGATCTTAAAAATGCCTTCTTAGAGTTGTATTTTTGTTTGTTTGTTTTTTGAGTCAAGATCAAAACAAGGTCTACATGTTACATTTGGTTGTTACGCCTCTCCTCTCTTATTCTATAATAATCCTCTTTCCCTTCCCTTTTAAAATGTCATTGATTTTCTGAGGAAATTGGGTTATACATCCTTGCCCACATTTTATATTTAACTGGTTGCTTCCAGTCCATATTTCTGAATTTGCTCTTCTATCACTGTACTTCCTGTGAGAAGCTATTTAAGTTTGAAGGTTGCATTATATTTGGATTCAGTTTTGCGTGGGGGGGTAATAATATTTTATAGGTGGTACTATATATTTCCTAGCAACTCACAAAAGAGGTACCTGATGGTTGATGTCATACTTAGTATTATTAAGACTGGTGTGTGTAGTTGGTCTCAGTCTGATCCATCCATTATAAAATTCACCATCAAATTTCACTTAATGGTTTAGCATATACTGGTAATTATTGTCCAGATCCATTATTTTAAAGTAGGGTTATAAAATGGCAATTTTACATTGTAGATAGAGTATAGATGGAATCTAATTTTATCATTTCTTCTATATTGTTTAGCTGAAATTCTATAATAAAGAATTTTATTTTATTTTCCTTAGTCATGTTTTAGAAAAGGCAGGGTAAATTCTCATTGCAGTAAGTTGGTGCCCTGCTATGGTGACAAATGATACTGTTTGTTTTATGATCAATAAATGAGTTAATTTGTATATATTTAATGGATTTTAGTCAATATGTCACTTATCCAGCTCTATGTTTCTTCTCATTGTCTAGCTTGAATATGTGAATATGTGAACTTATTGAAGTCAAAATTTATGTCTTACTCTCTGGTTTACAATGAGTAGAGAGGCAGTAACTACATATTTATGGCACTGAATAGACTCAAGTTGGCATCCAGTGGTTAGGCTGGAGAGGCCATGAGAAATTGTGCAATCTAGACCTTTGTCATCAGGCAAGTATATATCTAAGCCATCCAAAGTGGATAAAATAGATAGATCACTATGTATTGTAAAAATCTCTAGGGACAAAGATTCCCAACTTCTGGAAAGCATTTTCAAATAGCCTTTTCAAAAATCTTACCTCATCCTTTAAATCAATATGTTCTTTTTATTAATCTCCTTTGTGTTGTAGTAGTATTCTAGTGGAAGAAAAAAACATTCCTCTTACATATTTCCTTTACCACCTTTCTTTATGCCAAGGAATTTGTGTTCTTCTACTTTTATTACTTCAAAATGGACTTGTATTTCCAAGCTAAATGTTATTCTTTAATCACTCAGATGATATATTGATTATATATTGTCTTGCTTAATTATTGTGTTTACATTAATTGCTTCTAGTTGATTAGCAGTTGTCTATTAGTTTTCTATTGTTACTATAATAAATTACCAAACTTGGTTGCTTAAAACATCACAAACTTATTATCTTAGCCTTTTTTAGATCAGAAGTGCAACATGGGTCTCACCAGGCTAAAATCAAGGAGTGGTCAGGGCTGGCTGCATTCCTCTGGTGGCCAGGGGCTCGGGGGTTGGAAGTGGGAGTGCATCTGTCTTCTTGCTTTTTCCAGCATTCCTCTTTTACCTTTAAAGTCAACAGTGGGAAAAACAAGCAGTTCTACCACATCACTCTGATCTCTTCTACTTCCTCTTTCACTTTTTAAGGATCCTTGTCATTATACTGAGCCCCCTTTCATAATCCAGGATGGTCTCCCTATTTTAAGGTCAGTTGATTACAACCTTGATTCCACTTGCAATCTTAATTCTCCTTTAATGTAACATATTCACAGGTGTTGAAGATTAGGATGTGGGCTATTATTCTGCCTGCCATAAATTGTACGTTTGAAATTAGTGTCTCTATTCTGTTCCCCTTTTGCCACCAATTTACTGCTAATCATTCTCAATTCTATTCATCTGTAAAATGTAATAAAGTCTATTTTTCACAGATGTGCTGTGGGCATATTAGTGAATTCATGGTCATAAGGGATGAGTTGAAATCCCTTGAGATCAATATGCTATACAAGAGCAAGGAATTTTGTGGGGGGTTTTTTATAATGGAAAAAATTATCACTTACAGCCCCTCCTGTTACTTTCTTCTGTAATAGGAAATGACACTGACCTGTACCCAACTTATTCTCATTTTCAAAAACAAATACGAAGTGGTACATCATCTGATACATCCCACTTGTTTGGTGTGTTTGAAAGATCTCAGCATTGAAATGAGAAGCTGTTGATTAGAAATATTCAAATGAACTTTCAGTGATCTGTGGAATAATACTCTAAATAATCATTTATAAGTATGTCTACATTTATTTTAATATCTATTTGTCTCTATCTAAATAGAACTAACAGGGGCATTTCCAAAAGTTACATGCTGCTCTTACATGCAATACTAAAAATATATAAAATATTCCTTTTTGCTATGGAAAATAAGATTTATATGAAACACTCGTAAAAAAAATTTACTAATGTAAAATCTTTTACTAAACTTTTAATAGATTAATTGGAGCTGTAGGGTAACTTGCATTTACCAAAGTCACTCTTAATAAATATTAATGGCTGTGAGAATCTTGCAATGATGTGCTAAAACATGATTCACATATTACAGATCTGCTGGGTTTCTGTGTCCTTTTCTTTACCCACATCACCAATGCTCTCATCTGGTTTACACATCCAGTTTTTGCTTTTATGTGCAGCTGTTGGTAATTTTGCATATATCCAATAAAGTAAAAAATGAGAATATTTTTACTTTGAAACGAGTCAAACTCTATGATGTTCTTGTGACATCTGAAAATACTTTAATCAGTGTCACCAGGGAAGGAAAGCATTTCAGTCCATCAATTATTAGTGCAAGTTAACAAGTTATTTTGTTATGTTTGCTGCAAGAAAAGCTTAATTTAAAAAATCATATGTATTTATCACTATCACGAATTCTGACTAAAGAATCTCTTTCAACCGGGTGATAGGACACCAAAAAGGCTTAAGAGGGCAGATTTCTGAACTCTTGTGTTCTCCCAGCTGCTAACCATCACACTCACAGTCCTTCCCACGCACGTTTCTCACAGCCAGGCACAGGCCTCTCAACCACGCTGCCCAGTCCCCAGGTTGCGCCTTAGAGTGGCTTCTGCACCAGAGGGGATCACACCACCAACAGCCCCGTAGACTCTCAGCACTGGAAGGAGCCTGGACCAGAATGCTAACATCTGCATTCTAGAAAGATCCACCTCTACTAAAGAGGCAAAATTGTGAGAGGAAAGAATGTGTGTATACTTTTTTAGTCAGACAGACCTGGGTTTAAATTCAACACAACACTTACTGTGGAGTAGTTCTGGGTAAGTCGTAACTTCTCTGTTTCACTTTTCTCATGTGAAAAATAGAGAGATAATCTCTTAGGAATGTTGTGAAAGCTATGCATAAATTATATAAGGCAGCCAACATAAACCCTAGCACTGAGTAGGCATGTCATGTATTTTTTCACTTGCTATTATAATGAGCTGAGTGATCCTGGACCATTTACCTCAACTTTCTGAGCTTTGTCTTTCTCAGTTGCTAATAATGAATGGGCTGAATCAATACTGAAGTTCTGGTCGGCTCTAAGATTTGCCTATGTTGAAAAACCTCGGTCTCAGTGGTAGATCTGTGGTTTTGTTTTTAGTTTTTGTTCGATTTTTGGAAGATGGGGTTTTAGAAGAGTGGATGTTTTGGCAGAACTGTCAGTTACTAAAAAGAAGTACCCATACACATCTTTCTGTTTCACTTAAGCAATGTTTTTTTAGAAAGGACAACTCCAAAAACAGATTAACAAACAAAAGAAGCAGCAAAATCTGACTGTGACACAGTACGTTGGATGGGCACACACCTCTCTCCTGTAGTTTGGCCTTTTAATTATTAAGGGGGGATTCCTATTTGGTGCCCTTGTATAGAGCTGTCAGGTGCCTCTTAGAATTCCACAGCTGTGGCCTCCAAAGAAAAGAGGTGAAACCTCAAAATATATTGCTTAAAAATACAGCTGAGCTTGTCATCTCTAGATTTTACTTTTCCAGCCTCTGTCCTACTACAACAAAGCAGTGTTTGTAAAGAACATAGCAAAACTTTTTACCTGTTTTACAAAATAAGATAAAAATAAGAGCATGACACTGTTTTGTTTACTTAACTGCTGGTAATTTTATCTAGGCAAGTTCAGGCCAAGGGGTAATCGGCAGTTTCTTATTCTGATTTTTCACCAAAGTTTATTTCACAGGAGAAAATTACTTTTTAAATGATTTTGAACAAAGTTTACTTATAATTTATTACCCAGATATGAATAAATATAAATTCTATGCTTATAATTTTACACAATTTACATTCTTGCAGACTATTAATTCCTCTTGCACATTTTACACTGAATTTTTACATTTGCACAGAAAGCAAGAGTAAATGCACAGTTTTTCTTCTTTCTTCATTGCAACTCAGAACTTCCACTGCCCTTTTCTATCTCTTTGTCATACAAGTGCTCTGCCCATTTTTATGGGAGTGGGATGAAATATACAATAATGGTGATTGCTACTGTGTGTTACACGTAAGGATAAAATCACCTTAATGACTAAAAGTAGTGAATATTTATTGTGATAAGTGCCACGAGGAAGGTGGTGGTGGATTGATTAAAGAAAAATAGCTGGAATAAAGAATTGAAGGAATTGTATTAAAAGTAACTAAGCTGAAAAATAACTAGTAAAAATGGAGCAGGGACAAGACATAGCCCAGCCATTGGAACCAGCTGAGTCCCTCTTTCCTGACAGAATCCTTAGGGAACAAGCAAGAGTCTGTGAGGTGGGGGGGAGTGAAATCGTAGATAGCAGTGTGACTCCAGGCAGCCCCATGTCATGGATGAGGGATGTAACTGAGTAGGGGAGGTCCTGGTGGTCATGCCCTTTACATACAAGGAAACTGAAGCTCCAAAGCAGGGTGTCCCCTAAATGTACACACACGTTTTTTTTTTCTGTTAGCGCAGATTTAATAATTATTCAAAGTGTGTATACATTTTGGGGGAGACACCCTGTGGTTTAAGTAATCTAAAGTTACTCAGTAAATTTAGAAAATTTTACCTGTTCTTCTATAGTAGAAGGTACACACCAGCCATTTATTTGTTATTTCTATAATGTCTTTTAAACAGAAAAGAAAAAAGTCCATATATTATGGAAGGAGTCATTGGCCCCCTAACTCATTAAGATTTAAATGTGAAAACATGTAAAGTACTTACTGTGCCTCTTCCACCCCCACCACCATCTTTATTATGAGCTGCCTGTCCATCAAGCCCCACCTCTGTTCTTTGCAAGGCCATTTCTTGGCAGGTACCATTATTACCCTCTCCAAGAATATCCTAGAGCCTGAACACTTTTTAAATCATCCTTCTTAATAAATTGCTATTTATTTTTATTTTGGTGTGTCTTGTCTGCTCTCACACTCCACCCTAACAGAAAACTCCCAAGAGCTAAGGGCCCTAGAGGCCTTAGATTCCTTTTTTACTTTCAGTGTTATTATAAATTTAGAAGCCCAATGAGTGAATGCATGGGAGGGAGACAGGGGAGAGGCCCAGGAAGTCTGAAACATCTGTGGGTCACATGTACTACCTTGCTGACAGTCATGAGTACACTCACGTTTCCATGTCCAACTGTTGCTGACCAGTCACAAGTTAACTTGTATCTTTTTCTCAACTCATCAGTCAGTATTTCCAGAGATGTGAAGGGCAATATATCTAATTCTTTCCACCCACCTTTTATTATAACAAAAGTTTTTTTAAAAAGATGTGTCATGGCAGAGAAGAACGTTTGAGCGAATTATGTGCAGACATTGTGTCAAATTGGCCAGGTGACTTTGGCAGTCAGCCGCAAGATAATACTTTGTCAGAAGATAGTAATGAGTGTGACATTAGACCATCACAAGGCAAAAGAGAAATATGATAGCATCGACAGTGAAAGTGATTCTGAAGAAGAATGAGCAGAAAAAGACATTTTACCAGCCTTGGAGGATTATACAAATATTTCAGGCTTAACTGTTCAATTTGGAGACCCACAAAGCATAAACGAAATAACCAATCTATCTATCTATTTATTCATTCATTCATTCATTCATTCATTCTGTTAATCCTCACTGGAGGATTTTTGCCATTGATTTTTTAGAGAGTGGAAGGAAGTGAGAGAGACACACAGAGAGAAGCCTAGATGTGAGAGAGACACATTGATTGGTTGCCTCCAGCATGTGCCCCAACCAGAACTGGGATGGAGCCTGCAACCCAGGCATATGCCCTTAACTGGAATGGAACCCGGGACCGTTCAGTCCATAGGCTGATGCTCTAGCCACTGAGCCAAACTGGGATATTTTCTATCTCATTACTTCTCAAACCAATTTATAGCATCACCAAATACCACAAAACCTTTGCTAAAAGATCACCATTGACAGATGTTACTTATTTGGATATAAAGAAGTTTCTTGGTTTAATTATATTGATTTGACTAATGAAGAAGCCAGTATGGAAAGATTTCTGGTCAACTGATCCTTTGCTTAAATCACCCATATTTCTAAAAACTATGACTTGAAAGAGGTTTGAGCAAATACTTAATTCTTTCATCAGAATGATAATTCACAAACATGTAACACAAACTGTCTTTACAAAGTTGAACCTCTTTTGGACCCTTTACCTTAAAAGTAAAATCTTTAAATATTCCAAAACAGCTATTATCACTTGATGAAGCAATGTTCCACGGAGAGGACATATCAGATTCCAGCAAAAATAATAAAATATGGACTTTTAGTAAGGATGCTTTGTGAAGATGAGAGTAGCTATATTTGCAAATTTGAGAAATATATGGGTTAAGGCAAACATTTACAATAGATTATATTATCCACCTTACGGCCTTTTCTTGGTTCTTAAAAATATTTATTGAAAGATATTTTATGTCCAGCAGAGTGCTAGAAAATGGGAATCTAAATAAAAAAATCTTGATCCCCCATTATATAAAAAACAACACATAGTCTGGTGGAAAAGAGAAGCATATGTAAAATCAATTTATATTGCAATGTAATAAGGCTTAGATTAAAATAGGTAAATAAGGCAGTTTGGAAGCCCAGAAGGGAGAGGAATTTATTTCTCTAGCTGGGACTCACTTACCTACCTGACTTCCTCCTTCAGCTTACTACATGTAAACTGCCTTCCAGGTAGTTTTGCAAAACCCTGAACCATATTTCTGCCTTTGGGACATTTTACCATTTGGTCCTCTGCCCATATAGCTTTCTCTCTCATGCCCATGGTTTGTTGTTGTTGTTGTTGTTTTCTTGGCATCATATTTACCAACATGATTACTGCAACAGCATGTCTACATCTGAACTATTTTTGAAGAACAAAGCAGTGGCCTGTGGAACAGTAGGGAGAACCCTGGGTTGCCAAAACTACTGAAAGAAAAGTAGCTGCTGCATGAGCGAGTTCTGGCTCAAAATAACCGATCAGCAAGGTGTTAAGGTGTATTTTGTTCTTCTGCTTAAGGCTATTTTCAAAATGTCATCTAATTCTTAGTTCTTTCTCTGGAAATGGTTTTACCACTTGGGAAGTATTTGGCTTTAAATATTCAAGATTAATCCAAGTTTTAAATCACTTGACTTTTCTCCAAGGTGCAAAATTCAGCACAACTTACATAAGCTTCAAAAGGGATTTTTAAAGACATTGGCACACAGTGGCTATCAATTTCTTAATAAATGCTATGCTATCACTTAAAGAATTCACCATGAATTTATACTAGAAAGACCTTGATGATTGCAGATGACCATTTTAGCAGGTTTTAATAAAAATAGCATCTTTTCAAAGTTCTATGTTTTTAGGGTCTTCCTGACCTCACCAAACAGTAGATAAACTGTTACTAAGACTTTGTTCTTAAAAATGAAATTAAACTAATTCAGAATATTTCAATACAAAGAATAACAATTTTTTTCAGATGTATTGCACTAAGACCAAAATCCAACTTTAAAAATGTATTAGTTATATTTAAAATGGCCTCCCAAAAATAGCTGGGCCAAAAGTATACCTTGTTCCAGATTCACTGCAAGAGGCTTGCTATTAAGAAGGGGTCCTAAATGGAAAGACAGCTGCCAATAATAGGAGGATAAATTAGAGGATTAGAGGGTTATCTGGAACAGATATGCAAGATAATATTTAGAATTTACGATTTCATTTATTTTTTAGGTTTAGGTGAATTAAAGTACATAAAGCATTTACTGTGTCCCCAAAACTTGTTCTCTCACCCCATCTCTTCCACCACCCTTTCTATTTATTATGAAATTTTTAGGAAATATATCTCAAAACCAAGAAATACAAGCAAATCCTCATTTTCTAGTTGCCCACATATTATTTTATTAAAAATTTTACTTTCCCCTGGACAGTTGGTGTTCCCTGGAAAATACTGATCACACCTGAAGTGCTGACGTGTCAGCCAGCATTTATCATTTTCTGTTTTAAATTTTTCTGTAATTGCTTTTGTTTTGTTATTGTTCATCTGCTCTTATTTGTGTCACATCTCACCAGCTAAAGCATGAGCTTCTCAGGACCTGAGCTGAGCCTCACCTTCCCTCGTTCCTTCATGTCAATAGATCTGTGAATGTAGGAGCTGGCGACCCACAGACATGACAGAAAGCCTCCCAGTCAGCATGATAAAAATTATCTATTTTCCAGGAGTGAAAATCTACAGAAAAATCATTGTTCTCAGGCACAGTTATAGTTTACACCTGATGTTCTGGCATAATTGTTAACAGTGTTCCCCTTTCTCTTGAAAGCATCTCAGTTTCATAGAAGTTTATGCTTCATCGACATGTGAAAGAAAGCCTTGAATTCTTAGCATGGTCATAGGTCTTTCTTCTTCCGATTCTATGCCAATAGCCCAGCCTTTTCTCTGGCCACCAGGAACACTCCTCAATGAGAAGGGAAGGATAAAATCAAGAAGAGGTTGCCATTACTGTGTTCCATTCACCAGGCTGGACACAAAGTAGCTGCTCAGCAAATGCTAGAGTGGAGTTCTCACTAACTTGTTAGCTGATGATTTGATCTTGAGCACCTACAAAGTGCTAGGCTTGGGCCTTTACAGAAACAGGTCATTAACTCCTCACAGAAGCTTCTTGAAGCAGTTCTGTTAGTATACTCATCTTCCCAATGAAGACAGTAAGTCCCTCCAAGTGAAGAAACGGTAAGTGGCAGGCTGGCTTCAGACCTGCGCATATGACCACCATGCCCTTGTGCTTTCCCCATGCCATTCAAGTCCCTTCTTACCTTTGAACCCTGCGTAAAAACTCATCTCATGGGAATTATTCCTGTCTCCTCACTCCTATGTGATAGCACTAACCTGCATTTAAGAGAGAAAACACCTTGCTGACTGGAAAGCTTTGACTTACCATCTGATAGCTCCTGTGGCCTAGCTTGAAAGGGAAATATCAAGACACAGTCCTGATTTTTTTAATGGTGTTTCCTGAAGAGATGGTATGAACGACGTTGTGAACTCGCTGGGAAATGTTTGTATGCGCAGGCTGTCCTTCAAAAGCAAGTCCTTGCCAAACCTTAAACCAGTTCGTAGACAACCCCTACACCCAGTTTCTCTGCAGATTGCACATATAAAACACAGGCAAGGAACTAACCTGCAGGAAATAAAGTCAACAATTTTAATGCCTCATAAGTCTGCAAACTAGGAAAGGATGTGTACTGGCTGTGGGGCAAGTGGGTAAGAGAAATAGGTTATTAAATAGTCTTTGTTTGAAGTGTAGGAAAAGAATTTGTCTCCAAATCAAGATGGTGGGTATCAGGGATTAGAATGGATGATAGGTCCAGGCTAGCTTCTTGGGCCTGTGACCAGTGTACTCAGAAGGGTCCTGCATTTGAAGTTTAAAGCTTTACAGTCACTGTCTTGAAATTCTTAATAGTTTTACCTTTCAGTTCGATGTTGTCAGTTAGGTTGGATGGCCCTACACCTCGATTGGTTCTCAGCACCTAGTCTCCTAGCACCCCTGCTTCTGGGCCTCTCCTCATTCCCACTCAACAACTGTGTCACCTCTTCCTTCAGCAGGGACTTGGTGTGATGCAGGGAGGGTCAGGTCTGCAAACCCCCTCCCCACACTCCTGCCCATGTGGACATCTGGCATGACATGGTGGCAGCAGTTCTGCATGGGTTGGCAGTGACCCAGTGCATTCAGTGGATGATTTTGCCAACAAAAACTTCTCTCACACCCCTATTAAAGTACACAGTGTGTCTCAATGCCAAGGTTGCAATCTCCTGGCATCTCTGGGCTGGAATGGCAGACCTGTGGGAAGGGGAGGTTGGTTTTTTCACGCTGGAGGATGGGGTGGGGGGTAAGGTGCTTTGATCCTGAGTTAGCAGTGATGGGGAAGGCTCCCATGCAATGAGACAGGCAGGTGGAGGAGGAGGAGGTGGGTGAAGATCTGCACTGTCCAGCAGAGCTCAACAATAAGTAGCCAATGAATTCCATGGCAGGGCTGGACAGGGACCGTGAAAGAAAGGAAATGTTTTCTATTTTAGTATCTTTAATGTCACTTTTCCCGTGCTTATAAAAATGGGGATCCCACCCTTTGCTTTTGCATTGATGAGGCTTGCAAAGTATGTGCAATCAGTGCCAGGTGTGTGTGTTTTCAGGAGCATTGCTTCCCCAACTCTCACTGAAACTAAAGCAAAACTCTCAGAAAAAAGTTCCAGTAATGTCTTCCTCAGTGACTGTGTCTTTGAAATGCCTCTCTGTTTGGGAAAAGGATGCATCTCTCCTTCCAGACCACTTAGTACTCGGGGCGGGGGTAGAGGGGGGGCAGTGAAGGAGCATAGCAGAGCCTTTGGAAGTACACAATACTGGGCCTAGGAAAAGCCCTCTTCCTGCCTCCAACCTCTTCCACCTCCTCCTTCCCCACCTCCTGTCTTCCTTGTAGTTAGAGGTTCCACTCATTCTGCAGCATGCAGATGAGGGGCTTCTCCTCCCTGCTGTCATCCATCTCAAATGACTCTGAATCACACATCCCATCAGCTGTACGCTCCCTTCAGAGCGTGGCTGTGACTGGACACTCTGGAATACCACCAGTGGCAATGATCCTTGCCATTTTTGCTTCAGTAGCTGCTCTGAGTTAGGGGGTGGCTCCGCCTCTAAAGACCCTTTGACCTCCGTATTGCCCCAGCCTGCTGAGAGCCCATGTCTGCGGATGCCTTTCCGAGGCTGAGAGAAGCCAGGGCTCTCTCAGGGCCCAGGGCCCAGCAGAAAGTTCTGTCCAAGAGGATGTTGGTTCATTTTTCAACCATTTTTGTAACTTCTTATGTAAATAACTACTGAACAGTGTAAGATTGGCTTTAACATTTACTTTAAATTATTTTTACAGGTGAAAAAGTATGAGGATTATTCTTACTCACAAAACCATACATGAGAAAAAACTTACAAGGGAAAAAATAGTTTTACAGATAGCTTATCAAAGGTGAACTCAGTGGTTCAAGTTTACTAGCCTTTAAGAAAGATCACTTGCTCTCCTTTGCTAACTGCTATTCCACAAATCCCAAATCATTTTTTCCTTTCTTTTTGCAAGCTTCACACTTTATTTTTATTCTAGCCCCAGGCAAAAAATAATAGAGGAGTAGATTCATTTATTCTTTCAGAAAATGTTTATTGTGCAATTACTACATTTCTAGGCCTACTGGTACAGATATCAATAAAACATGAACTGGCCCAAACCAGTTTGGCTCAGTGGATACAGCATCGGCCTGTGGACTGAAAGGCCCCAGGTTTGATTCCAGTCAAGGGCATGTACCTTAGCTGCGGGCACATCCCCAGTAGGGGGTATGCAAGAGGCAGCTGATAGATGTTTCTCTCTCATCAATGTTTCTGACTTTCTATCCCTCTCCCTTCCTCTCTGTAAAAAAATCAATAAAATATATTTTAAAATAATAAATAAACAAATAAATAAATAAAATAAAACATGAACTGAGTCCTGGCTAGATTCAGCGTGATTTTCAGCCCTCACATCTTCTTACATGGACTTAGAAATACTCCAAAAGGTGAAGACCTTGTGTTATGAACTGGCCAAACATGATGGCTCATAATTTTGTGATGGTTCATAATTCTATAGATGTTCATTTTTATGTACAACTAAGAGCAATGTGCTAGTAACCTATGTTGTTTATTAAAAATTACTAAATTCTTATATTCATAGACTTAGTAAACAGTGAATTAAGCACAATACTGATATTGCTTGTGACCACTATGTCTTCTCTTTGGACTCCTGCCACCATGAAGCTTTGCAAAGCTATGACTTAGCACATGTCTAAGCAGACAGCATAATTTTCTCGATGTTCTAGGAAAAAATCCATCAGTATTTTTCTAGAAGAGATACCAAACTTCCTGAAAGGACATAAAAACAAACAAGACTAACAATGGCTACCATTTTAGCTTTTGACTTAATTGTTATATTTTATAGTGAGTTTTTAGGTTGATATTCCCCACTGGAGGGAAAGTATCTGAGTCTCTCATTTTTCAGTCACTGGGCTTCAAAATGGATGTGGACTGCACTCTCATATGAACCGTCTATACCCCATTGCTGAAACCCATTTGCTATTGTGGAGTCAATTTGTTATTATTTATCACTAGAATGTGAGAGTAGGAGGTGTGGTTGGGAGCAAGATTGGTTATTCTCCTGAAATTTAGAATTACTGATGCAGATTTCAAAAAATGAGTAGGTTGCCAAATAGGATTTGCTGTCTTTTTTATACTCCAACTGCCACCCCTAACCTCCCACCAGACTGTGCACTTCTTTCCCAGCAGGCCTCCCTCACTCCTTCCTGGTGCCAGCAGCATGGCGAGCTCAGCTGAGACAGAAAGTAGAGCCAGGCCCCCCACCCCCCGCCCCGTTCCCCGTAGATTCTTCCTTCAAAACTGACTATTGGTTGAGTGGAACTCTCTGCCTGAATTTAAAATACAAGGAGGCTGTTCAAGGGTCTTTGCAAACAGATGGAATAAGGCACAAGAGTTGTCTGCCAAATCTTAAAGCTAAAGGGACTACTTAAATTTAGACTGTACCTACTCAGGCCAGATTACTGTTAAGGGTGGAATGTGAACACTTGCAGATGCAAGAAAAAATTTGAAAATATTTCTCTGTGGAGATTTCCAGGGGCATAGACTTTTGGTACAGGTTAGGTGGGTGATTTTCTTAACTTCTTAGTTTTGTGATGTGCCATATGGGCTTCTAATAAAAACACCTAACTTATTTCATCAAATTCTAAAGCCCCTTTAACTGTAAATCACATCACAACTTATCTAAAACAAAGAAAAAAGTTGCTGATGAATGACATTGCTTTTGCATCCTAGTAGGACCTTTATTTTATTCTTATTGAAAGAGCTTCCTTTGATTCATTGATACATAAATTTTATGTTATCTATTTTTTTTTCTTTTTTTATTTTTTTAATCTTTATTGTTCAGTTTATTAATTACATTGTTTCCCCTTTTTATCCCCCTATAGCTCCCCTCCACCCTGTACCTATCCCACCCTCCACCCTCACCTCCCCCTCCCCACTGTCCTCTCCCATTGTTGCAGGATTTTTGTCCAGTCTCTTGCTGCACTTCCCACAACCTTTTTCTCCCCAAGAATTGTCAGTCCGTTCCCTCTCTATGTCCATGTCTCTGTTATATTCACCAGTTTATCCTGTTCATCAGCCTATCAATTCACTTGATTTATATGTTCATTTGTTGATAGATGTGTATTTGTTGTTCATAATTTATATTTTTACCTTTTTCTTCTTCCTCTTCTTAAAGAATATCTTTCAGCATTTCATATAATGTTGGTTTGGTGGTGATGAACTCCTTTAGCTTTTTCTTATCTGCGAAGCACTTCATCTGACCTCCAATTCTGAATGATAGCTTTGCTGGATAGAGTAATCTTGATTGTAGATTCTTGCTGTTCATCTCTTTGAATATTTCTTGCCACTCCCGTCTGGCCTGCATCGTTTCTGTTGAGAAATCCGCTGACAATCGTATGGATGTTCCCTTATAGGTAACCAACTGTTTCTCTCTTGCTGCTTTTATTATTCTCCCTTTGTCTTTTGCTCTTGGCATTTTAATTATGATGTGCCTTGGTGTGGTCCTCTTAGGGTTCTGATATATTGGGGTTCGGTGCACTTCTTGGACTCCTAAGTCAATTTCTTTCACCAGGTGTGGGAAGTTTTCAGTCACTATTTCTTCAAATAGGTTTTCATTGTCTTGCTCTCTCTCTTTTTCTGGCACCCCTATAATTCGGATGTTGGTATGCTTGAGGTTGTCCTAGAGGCCCATTTTACTATCTTCAATTTTTGGGATTCTTTTGGTTTCTTGTTTTTTCAGCTGAGTGGATTTTACCTCTTTGTATTTCAAATCTTTAACTTGGTTGTTGGGGTGCTCCAGAGCACTTTTAGGTCTTTCTATAATATTTTTTATTTCAGTCAGAGTATGCTTAATTTCTGGTTGGTCCTTTTTCATATCCTGGAGAGTCTCCTTCATATCCTTGAGGGTCTCCTTCATTTCCTTGTAGGACTCATTCATTTCCACGTTGGTCTTGATCATTTCCTTTGTGGTCTTGCTTATTTCCTTATAGGCCTCGACTTTTTGTTGGGAGCCTCTTGAAAAGCCCTATAACCGTGGTTTTGAATTCCATGTCCAGTCATTTTTTTTCCTCCATTTCTTTCACATCTGATTTCTTTCCATGTCACTGCATGGTGGCTGCTTCCCTGAGTTGGTCAATTAGCTTTGTGTGGTAGACTTCCTACAAGGGACAGTGGTACGGCCTCCCCAGTTACCTGAGGTGGATATGGGTTGCACAGTCTTGCTGAAGTTAAGCTCAGGTTAATCGTTGTTAGCACTTGGAGGGTTGACCTCCAGGCCAATTGTCTGTGAAGCTCAGCTGTGCTCAGGTTGGGTGGGCGGAGTCTCCGGGCCAAGCAGACAGCGTTAGCTCCGCCCTGTGCGGCCCCAGGGACTCTGTGCCGGGGGCAATGGCCACCAGCACCTCTGAGAGTGAGCCGCTGCGGAGCTTCACCGGCTGCCGGGGAATTCAGACTCTCCCAAAATGAGTCTGCATGCAAAATGTCGCACCCAGGGTGGTAAAACAAAGCAGTCTGACGGTTTCCCAAATGACAAAGCAAGTCGCAGAGCGCTCTCTGCGTGGTCCCACAGCCGAGCTGTTCGCGCGCAAACTGCTTTCTCCACAAGCCAGCAGACCCGGCAGCACCGGAGCTTCGGCGTGCCCTCCCACTGTCCCGTTTTCACCCCGTATGATAGTGGGTTCCCTGGACTTCGCCCAGAGCTGGAGAATCAGTCCAGTGGGATGTCTTTGTCTCCCCGTTCGAGAAAACTGGCCGGTTTTCAGCCACCCGCCCTCTCCGCTGGCACGCACTCCAAACCTCTCTCCTCGCGAATCTTTCAACGCTGTCCGCCGCCGCTCCTCTGGGTCACAGTGTCTTATCTTCACTTTTATTTGTGGAATTTTCACTCGGCGAGCTTTCTGGTGATTCTGGAAGGTGTTTGTTCTTTTGTTAAGTTGTAGTATTAAAATTGCTGTGTATGACGGCAAGATAGGTGTTTTGCCTATGCCGCCATCTTGGTTCTCCTCTATGTTATCTATTTCTTACAAAGAAATTTTTAAAATAAATTCTTTATGCTAGAACTAGAGGCCCAGTGCACAAAAGTTGTGCATGGGTGAGTTGGGGGGGGGGGGTGTCCCTCAGCCCAGCCTGCACCCTCTCCAATCTGGAACCCTTCGAGTGATGTCCAACTGCCTGATTGGGCCAGATCCCTCTCAAATCTTGCATTAATATGCTACATTTGTCACAGCTAATGAACCAATATTGATACATTTTTAACTAAAGGCCATCCTTCATTTGATTTCCTTCATTTTTACCTGAGGTCCTTTTTTGGACCCTGGGTCCCTCCCAGGACACCACATTACATTGTCACATCTCCTTAGGCTACTGTAGACTGTGACTTTCTCAGACTTACCTTGTTTTTGATGATCTTAACAGTCTGGAGGAGTCCTGGTTAGTTATTTTACAGAATGTCCTTCAATTTTGTTTTGTCTGATGTTTTTCATATGGTTAGTGTGGGATTTGGGGTTTGAGGGAGGAAGATGTCTATTACTTAAAAAAAAAACCACGAAAGGAAAATAAGACAAAAAAGTGAACTTACTGTTAAATATTCTTCACCTTGGGAGTTCAACTTTTTGCTTTACTTTTGACTCAGAGTTCTCAGTAGCCTTGTTTTCAACACCATCTCATCCTCTTTGCCAGCAAGAACATTGGCAATGCAGCATTTTGGAGATATTGCTTTACTGGGGTTTCTTCCAAATCACTGGCCCTCTTTTGCCAGTTTTGAAGCTGTCACTTTCATGGTATTTTTTGTTGTTGTTGTATTTTTTAAATTTTTAAATTTTTATTTTTTTTAATATATATTTTGAAGCTGTCATTTTCTTGACCTTACTGGAAGGTATCAGGCAAACTCTAGTCTCTGACAAGATATTATGGAGAAGTAGCTCTCCACACCTTAATAATTTTAGGGACAGAGAAAAAGAATTAAGAAGAGCACTGAGACAAAAGGTCTCCCCATTTGTTGCTTAATGCCCAGTATGTATTTATAGAGAACATGCTTTTCTTACCTAAATAAAATAGATCATGAGTAGAGATTAACATGAACCCATTCACATTAAATTGCAAATGATTGCTTTTGTGATCCTCTCGAGAACAAAGGAAAATAACATTGAAGAGGACAAGCTATTCAGTCACGTGAGGAGGTACCTCAAAGAGGGAAATGGTCATAAGAACTTATATCTGGGGCCTTTGAGAGCAAGTTTGTTCTAATTCACTCTTCTGGTAAGCCGGGTCTTGCATATAAATGTTCCAGGAGTACTCCCAACCTGCTACTTCATTTTAGCTATTCCCAAAGAATTGGCATACAAGAACACATAATATAGTTAGTTACATAATTCCTAGTTTGCCGAATCCTTGTCTCATTACTCAAAGAAAAGCTGGAACAAGTTACAAAAATAGAATAATAGTGTAACATTTTTGAAAAATATGGTAATAAAAGGAAAAGAAAAATGAGGATTGAATGTTCTGATAAAGTCAAGGTGACTTTATCAACAGAAATGTGTGTGTGTGAGGGGGGGGGGGATCCTGCACATTTAATTAAGGTGGTGCAGATGTATTAAGATATCTACACCAATAAAAGAGAAATATGCAAATTGAATGCATCTCCATGATGCCCATCAGCCAATCAAGAGTGAGTATGCAAATTAACCCAACAAAGTGGAAGGTTAATTTGCATATGCAGGCATGGAGTAAAGACTGAAGGCTCTGCTTGAGTGAAGACTGAAGATTGAAGGCTCCACTGTGACCAGAGCCAAGCCTGAGGGCTGAGGGCTTGGCTCCACTGAAGGCTGAGGGCTGAAGGCTTGGCTCCACTGCAGACTGGGTCTCAGGTACTGGAGGAAAAATGGTGCTGACAGCCAGAGGAAGTAAGGTCAATTGCATGAATCTGTGCAATGAGCCTCCAGTATTTTATATTAAGGAAGTATTTCATTGAATTCTTATTCTAGAATTGATTAAAAATATTTGTGGGGAGAACCAAGATGGTGGCATAGGTATACACCTTAAGTTGCTGCCTTGCAAAACCACTTCAAAATTACAACTAAAAGACAAAAAGGACAACATCCAGAACCATAGGAAGGCTGGCTGAGTGGAATTTATACAATTAGAAAGAAAGAGAAAAGCACACTGAGATTGGGAGGAGGTACAGAGGTGCAGAAGTGAAGTGCAGAGGTACAAAGGCTTGCGAGCTTGGAAAAATGGCTAGCAACTAGGTAGTTGTTGTATTTTTCAATCAGAAGCGAGATACAAGCTCCTGACTACTCTGAACTCCAGTTCTGGGTGAGACTCTGGGGACCTAGACTCATATGGGAAGAAACTGGACTATTTAGCATCGAGCTGGAACACAAAGATGGCTTTCTCTCAGAAGTGCTGGCAGTGATTACCATAAGACACTGAGACCCAGGGACCTCTTAAGGAAGGTCTGATGGTCAGCCATTGCTGTTTGATCCACCTTGATGATTTCCTGAGACCCTATTCCACCCAATTTACAATCCCACCCAAGCTGTGTGCAGAGGCTTTTGCATATAAATGGCCGGGCCTTTTGGAATCTAAAACCTAACAAACTGCAGCTGGATCAGAGAGCCCCAGAGCCTTAAAAAAAAAAGGCCCAAGGCCCCACAGCAACTTGCATTGCTTCACAGCTGGGCCTCATATGGGCACCTCCAAACCCCAAACAAAGAGGAGCAATCTGCAGATCTCTCTGTAGCACCTGCTGGGTAGCCTTAGGCAGTGGCTGACTTTGAACCTTCTTGGAGATCCAAGAGCCAGTGTATCTAGTGGTCACAGTGAGACCATCTAGATTACTACTCTTCGCATCCATAAGAGACATACTCAGGGGGCAGACTCAGTGAGTACTAAAGCCTCACTGAAGCAAGTCTTGCCCTATAAAGGTGTCTCCAGCACAGAAGTTATTTAATTGTAGACAAAACTGATCCTCACAGCCAATTGGCCTGGAGGTCTATTCCTCCCAGTGATACCATCAGCAATCAAGGTTTAACTAGATCAAGACTGCACACAGCCCACAAAGGCATGCACCAAGAGTGTCCACAGATAATTAGGGAGGCTAAGCCACTGGGCCCTATAGGACACCTAGCACACAAAGCCATTCCATCAACACAGGGAAGCAGCCAAATTGCAAAGACAAAGAAACAGATCACAAATGAAAGAAATGGAGGAAAACAAACTACTGGACATAGAGTTCAATACCAAGGTTATAAGGTTACTCAAGAATCTTCCAGAAACCTCTGAGAAATTTAGTGAGACTCTCAAGGATATGAAAAAGGACCAACTAGAAATTAAGCATACACTGACTGAAATAAAGACCAATATACAGTGATCCAACAGGAGACTAAAAGATCTCAAGAATCAAGTTAAAAATTTGAAATATGAAGAACCAAAAAACACTCAACTGGAAAAGCAAAAAGAAAAAAGAATTCAAAAATATGAAGATAGGAGCAACCAAGATGGCGGCATAGGTAAACACCTATTGTTCTGCCCCGCGCAACAATTCAAAAACTACAACAAAACAACAAAACAAACATCACCCAGGATCACCAGACAGCTGGCTGAGTGAAAACTCCACAAATAAAAGTAAAGGTGGGACACTGAGACTCAGAAGAGCGTAGGAAGGCAGCCTTGAAGATACGCGTGGAAACAGAGGTTAGGAGCCGTCGTGGTCACGCACGTGGGCTATAGGGCTGGCAGCAACAACCCCGGCTGGATTTCTCCAATGGGGAGGGCGGAGACGTCCCACTGCACGGATTCCCCAGTGCCAGGCGAGGCCCGAGGTCTGGGGTATGCACCCTGGAAGCCGGGCGCGGCAGAGGTCTCCTAGTCTGAGGAGAATCCAGGTTGCTTGGAATAGCAGTTTGTGTGCATAAAGTGTGTGACAGCACAGACACGCGAATTGCTCCCTGGCGACTTGTCCCCTGGTCCCAGAAACCACCGGACTGCTTTGTTTTACAACCCTGGGAGAGACTTTGAGTGTGCAGACTCATTTGGGGAGAGGCAGAGTTGTCTGGCAAGGGGTAGAGACTATTGGCTTTCTCTTGGAGGTGCCTGCAACAATTACCACCCAACAGAGACCCGCGCGCACGAGCGCCGCATAGGACGTAGCTGATGCTGAGGCTGCCTGCTCAGCTCAGAGACTCTGCCCATCCAACCCGAACACAGTCTCCCTTCACAGCCAATTGGCCTGGATGTCAAATCCTCTTAGGGCTAACAACAACAAGCTGGGCTTAAATTCAAAAATACTGTACAACCCATAAAGGATTGCAGTAAGAGTACCCACCTCAGGTAACTGGGGAGGCTGAGCCATTGTCCTTTAGATGACATCTAACACATAAAGCAGCCACCATGTAGAGACATGGAAAGAAATAAGGTGTGAAAGAAATGGAGGAAAAAAGATGTCTGGACAAAGAGTGCAAAACCACGGTTATAAGGCTTTTCAAAAGGCTACTAAAAAAGGTCGAGATCTATAAGGAAATAAGCAAGACCTACAAGGAAATGAACGAGACCCTCAAGGATATGAACGAGACCTGCAAGGAAATGAACAAGACCAATGTGGAAATGAATGAGTCCTACAAGGAAATGAACGAGACCTACAAGGATATGAAGGAGACTCTCAAGGAATGAAAAAGGACCAACCAGAAATTAAGCATACACTAACTGAAATAAAAAATATTATACAAAGACCTAAAAGTACTGTAGAGCACCTCAAGAACCAAGTTAAAGATGTGAAATACAAAGAGGTAAAATCCACTCAACTGAAAAGCAAGAAAACAAAAGAATCCAAAAAATTGAAGATAGTGTAAGGGGCCTCTGGGACAACCTTAAGCATACCAAATCTGAATTATAGGGGTGCCAGAAAAAGAGAGAGAGCAAGACAATGAAAACCTATATGAAGAAATAGTGACCGAAAACTTCCCACACCTGGTGAAAGAAATTGACTTAGGAGTTCAAGAAGCACACCGAACCCCCATATATAGGAACCCTAAGAGGAGCACACCAAGGCACATCATAATTAAAATGCCAAGAGCAAAAGACAAACAGAGAATATTAAAAGCAGCAAGAGGAAAACAGATGGTTACCTATAAGGGAGCACCCATATGATTGTCAGCGGATTTCTCAACAGAAACGATGCAGGCCAGACGGGAGTGGCAAGAAATATTCAAGGTGATGAACAGCAAGAATCTACAACCAAGATTACTCTATCCAGCAAAGCTATCATTCAGAATTAAAGGTCAAATAAAGTGCTTCGCAGATAAGAAAAAGCTAAAGGAGTTCATCACCACCAAACCAATATTACACGAAATGCTGAAAGATATTCTTTAAGAGGAGGAAGAATAAAAAAGGTAAAAATATAAATTATGAACAACAAATACACATCTATCAACAAATAAATACAAAAATCAAGTGAATTAATAATCTGATGAACAGGATAAACTGGTAAATATAACAGAATCATGCACATAAAGAGGGAATGGACTGACAATTCTTGGGGAGAAAAGGGTTGTGGGAAGTACAGCAAGAGACTGGACAAAAATCTTGCAACAATGGGAGAGGACAGTGGGGAAGGGAAGGTGAGGGTGGAAGGTGGGATGAGTACAGGGTGGCGGGAGCTATAGAGGGGTAAAAAAGGGGGAACAATGTAATTAATAAAAAAATATTTTTTAAAAATATGAAGATAGTATAAAGATCCTCTTCAAGCGTACCAAAATCTGAATTATGGGGGTGCCAGGAAAAGAGAGAGAGCAAGATAATGAAAACTTATTTGAAGAAATAGTGACCAAAAACTTCCCCCACCTGGTGAAAGAAATTGACTTAAAAATCCAAGAAGTGCACAGAACCCCAAACTATAGGAATCCAAAGAGGAACACACCAAGACACATCATAAAATGCCAAGGGCAAAAGGCAAAGAGAGAATATTAAAAGCAACAAGAGAAAAACAATTGCCTACAAGGGAGTACCCATATGATTTCCAGCTGATTTCTCAATAGAAACTATGCAGGCCAGATGGGAGTGGCAAGAAATATTCAAAGTGATGAAGGGAAAGAACCTACAACCAAGATTACTCTACCCAGAAAAGCTATCATTCAGAACTGAAGGTCAGATAAAGAGCTTCACAGATAAGAAAAAGCTAAAGGAGTTCATCACCACCAAACCAGTATTGTATGAACTACTGAAAGGTATTCTTTAAGAAGAGGAAGAAGGAGAACCAAGATGGCGGCATAGGTAACACACCTACCTTGCCGTCATACTCAGCAATTTTAATACTACAACTTAACGAAAGAACGAACACCTTCCAGAATCACCAGAAAGCTGGCCGAGTGAAAATTCCACAAATAAAAGTGAAGATAAGACACTGTGACTCGGAGGAGCAGCGGCGGACAGCGTTGAAAGATTCGCTCGGAGAGAGGTTTGGAGCGCGAGCCAGCGGAGAGGGCGAGCGGCTGAAAACCGGCCAGTTTTCTCGAACGGGGAGACAAAGACGTCCCACTGGACTGATTCTCCAGCTTTGGGCAAAGTCCAGAGAACCCACTATCATACAGGGTTAAAACTGGACAGTGGGAGGGCACGCCGAAGCTCGGGTGCTGCAGGGATCTCCCAGCTTGTGCGAACAGCTCAGCTGCGTGACTGTGTAGAGAGTGCTCTGCGACTTGTCTCTCATTCAGAAAACCATCAGTCTGCTTTGTTTTACGACCCTGGGTGAGACATTGGGTGTGTAGACTCATTTAGGAAGAGTCTGAATTCCCCGGCAGCCGGTGGAGCTCCACAGTGGCTCTCTCTCAGAGGTGCTGGCAGCCATTGCCCCCGGCACAGAGTCCCTGGGGCTGCATAGGGCGGAGCTAACGCTGTCTGCTTGGCTGGGAGACGTTTCCCATCCAACCTGAGCACAGCTGAGCTTCACAGACAATTGGCCTGGAGGTCAACCCCTCCAAGTGCTAACAACGATTAACCTGAGCTTAACTTCAGCAAGACTGTGCAACCCATATCCACCTCAGGTAACTGGGGAGGCTGAGCCACTGTCCCTAGTAGGAAGTCTACCACACAAAGCTAATTGACCAACTCAGGGAAGCAGCCACCATGCAGAGACATGGAAAGAAATCAGATGTGAAAGAAATGGAGGCAAAAAAACGACTGGACATGGAATTCAAAACCACGGTTATAGGGCTTTTCAAGAGGCTCCAACAAAAAGTCGAGGCCTATAAGGAAATAAGCAAGACCACAAAGGAAATGAATGAGTCCTACAAGGAAATGAACGAGATCCTCAAGGATATAAATGAGACCTGCAAGGAAATGATCAAGACCAGTGTGGAAATGATCAAGACCAACGTGGAAATGAATGAGTCCTACAAGGAAATGAAGGAGACCCTCAAGGATATGAAGGAGACTCTCAAGGATATGAAAAAGGACCAACCAGAAATTAAGCATACTCTGACTGAAATAAAAAATATTATACAAAGTCCTAAAAGTGCTCTGGAGCACCCCAAGAACCAAGTTAAAGATGTGAAATACAAAGAGGTAAAATCCACTCAACTGAAAAGCAAGAAACCAAAAGAATCCAAAAAATTGAAGATAGTGTAAGGGGCCTCTGGGACAACCTCAAGCATACCAACATCTGAATTATAGGGGTGCCAGAAAAAGAGAGAGAGCAAGACAATGTAAACCTATTTGAAGAAATAGTGACCAAAAACTTCCCACACCTGGTGAAAGAAATTGACTTAGGAGTCCAAGAAGCGCACTGAACCCCAATATATAGGAACCCTAAGAGGAGCACACCAAGGCACATCATAATTAAAATGCCAAGAGCAAAAGACAAACAGAGAATATTAAAAGCAGCAAGAGGAAAACAGATGGTTACCTATAAGGGAGCACCCATATGATTGTCAGCGGATTTCTCAACAGAAACGATGCAGGCCAGACGGGAGTGGCAAGAAATATTCAAGGTGATGAACAGCAAGAATCTACAATCAAGATTACTCTATCCAGCAAAGCTATCATTCAGAATTGAAGGTCAGATAAAGTGCTTCGCAGATAAGAAAAAGCTAAAGGAGTTCACCACCACCAAACCAATATTATATGAATTGCTGAAAGATATTCTTTAAGAAGAGGAAGAAGAAAAAGATAAAAGTGTAAATTAGGAACAACAAATACAGATCTATCAACAAATCAATCTAAAAATCAAGTGAATTAATAAGCTGATGAACAGGATAAACTGGTGAATGTAACAGAATCACGGACATAGAGAGGGAATGGACAGACAACTCTTGGGGAGAAAGGGGGTGTGGGAAGTACAGCAAGAGTCTGGACAAAAATCATGCAACTATGGGAGAGGACAGTGGAGGGGGGGTGAGGGTGGAGGGTGGGATGGGTACCAGGTTGAAGGGAACTGTAGGGTGAAAAAAAGGGAACAATGTAATTAATAAACTGAACAATAAAGATTTAAAAAATTAAAAAAAAAGAAGAGGAAGAAGAAGAAAAAGGTAAAGAAAGAAATTATGAACAACAAAGTTACAAAAAATACATATCTATCAACAAGTGAATCTATAAATCAAGTGAATAAAAAATCTGATGACGAGAATGAACTGGTGAATATAATAGAATCAGAGGCATATAAAGGGAGTGGACTGACAATTCTCAGGGGGAAGAGGGTGTGAGGAGTGCGGGAAGAGACTGGACAAAAATCGTACACCTATGGATGAGAACAGTGAGAGGGGTAAGGGCAGAGGGCAGGGTGGGAACTGGGTGGAAGGGAGCTATGAGGGGGAAAAGAGGAACAACTGTAATAATCTGAACAATAAAGATTTATTTTAAAAACTTGGTAATAAATTTTGCCAATATTTCAGCAGAAATAGGAAATATTTTTTACTCCTTATGTTATATTTCTGGAATAAATTAGACTTGGCCATAATGTTTTCCTGTACTGCCAGATTGTGCTTACCACTCTAATTTTTAGGGTATTTATGAATATTGTTAAAGAAAAAATTAATCGGTGGCACTTGTTAAAGATGGTAAGGAAGACTTTATTTAAGGGTAAATGTCTTGATAGTATATGGACCACTGTAATGGGGTCTTGCAGTGGAGGAAAGAGATTGGGCTCAACTCTAAATACAACAAGAAAAAGTGAAAATTTTTAACCATGGAACAAGGTTGTGGATAGGTCAATGAATAAAAAATTACTAAGGGGACACATCAAGTGTACGAAAATTTTTGATTAAACCAACCTGACTAATTCTTGCTGAAGGCAAGCCAGGCTGATCAGATACCTCCTGAGAGGTAGTGAAGAATAAGAGATGGTGAAGGGATGGTAAGGATAAGAACCTGGTTAGGTATCATTGGTAATGAAGTATAGAGGATGAGGAATTCTGGCTAAACCATCTAAGCAGGATTCTCCCTAAAACTGGACAATGCAGAGATGAATACAGAAACCTAACAGTCAGGGCCTAGTTGAGAAAGAGCTCAAAGAAGAGATTAGGGGTCAAGGACAGAATATTTATCAGTCTGGCCTATAATTTTCTTTTCTATGAAATTTTTGTATTTTGGAATCTGTGATACAAAAGATTTGGAACATTTTCCTTACTTTTAATATGTCCCCGGATCCTCTTAAGGCACAAACTTCTGCTTTCAAGAAATCATCCTCATTATCATGATGCCTAAAGTTACATGAGCACATGCCGTATGCCAGGTGATCTGCCGGCAACTTGTCCCTACGAACCGCGTGAGACGGTACTCTGACTTTTTCCATTTTGCAGACGAGAAAGCTAAGGTGCACAGGTATTAAGTACTTTACCTTGTACTGGTAAGTAGCTGAGCAGGATTATCCAGGCTCCAGAGTCCACAGTCTTATGCCCGGAAATTTAATTTGGCATGAAACCAAATTGTGATAACAGATGGCAGGGACAATAAGTTGGTTTTTTTGTTTTTGTCTTCATGCCCGTTACTTGATTTTCTTTAGGATCATCTAGCTTATTTTATGGTTATTGTGTGGCAATATATGTGGCAGAACCAAACGGCCTATGACAGCATTCTAAAGCAGGGAGCTTATAAGGCAGATATCCTCTAATAAAACATGAGAGAATTGGAATTTGTCAAACACAGCAATTATGGGAGGATTGTTTATATGGTCAAAAACTCTAGTACCTTACAAAGGACTTCAATAGTAGATTTCCCCAAACAGTAAACTGTCTCTATTGCCTACCAGAGGGCATTTAAAATATTAAGCAAATTAGATATAAATAGTCTACAACCATGTATGTAGGCTTAACTATTAGGAAAGTAACATTTGTTAAGGTAATTGCATTCCACACAACTTTATTAAATTGATATTTTAGTTAACACATGCTTTAAATGAAAAAGTCATGTATTTTGGCATGTTTTACCAGAACTTCTGATCAGGCTACTGTGCATTTCCAGGTTGCTACAAACTCACAAAGAATTTCATAGCTCAGAACAGAAAAAGAAATCTTCTTTTTTATTTGTTTTATTTTTCTGTGTCTGTGTTACCAATCAAATGCAAACACTGCTGAAATCCATGAACACTGGAAGTTTTTAATGAGCAGAAAGGGCCACATGTGCACCCAGATTCCAACATCTGTTCCAATTTGTAATTGGCTGTAACTGCCTTTGCTTTATGCAAAATGACTGGGATCATAACAAAAATTACTTTTAAATTGCTTGTATGTCTTGGATCAGGCATGTTATTTTTTAGTACTTCAAGTCTTCTTAAAAACCACTGATGCATAGTTGGTTAATGTGTATCAAGAAAGGAAATAAAAGGCTAACTCTAAGAGGCTCTGTCACAGTAAGGGCAATTTAAGAAAAATAGGGATTTAGCTTTGTTTTCTAGAAGTGAATGCCAGAGTTTTAGTAAAAGGGCATTTTGAGGACTAGATTAAAATAGCGACATAATTTGCACGGCCAAGTGCAAAATAAAAACGAAGATTTCTTGGTTCAAAAAGTAGGGGGTTAGGGGAGTGTCATTAAAGGAACTAAAATATAAAGTTGTCCCCTTTCTTCCAGAGTTTCCCTCTCAGTGTGTCCTGGTGTTATTTTATTTGCTCCTTAATGTCATTAAATTAAATTATTATCAGCATGAATTTTAACATTTAGCATTATACTGGGCAATGCTAGTTTTAAGTATAAATGTAAGTACTTTCAACTCCTAAGCAGTATTACTGAAGTTACACAATTTGTAGTTGGTAGTTCATATACTTCATTCTTACTACAATAGTGTAAATGTGCAAAACTAACTCAACTTTTTATTTCATTTTTTGATACGTGCACATACTACTAATACTCTGCCTTTGACCTGCTTATGAATGTGGAAGAACGTAAAGAAAAGGAACTACTCCTTCTACGTCATCATTTCCAGCATAAGTAGTTGTTGAGTATAAGAAGTAATATGAGTAAGAAAGAATATGATTAGATTCCTTACTCATTTGTGTTTCTTAAAAGGCTATTGCCTTCATTATGCTTTGAACTGAGTTCTGGTTCAAATGGGAAGTGTGGCCTCAGAGCTGCCAGTGTCCCCTCCTAGTCCCTTACTCAGTCATAGGTGTAAAACGCTTACCTTGTTCTGCCTTTGAGTGTTGCTGAACTCCGAGGCAATCATGGATCCTTTGACATGCTGGGCTAATGGGGCATCTCGAATGCTCTCGGTGGAGGGGAGGAACTGAGGACATGCACATTGTTCTGGTCTTTGTTCACTCGCATGCTTCATCCTTCCACCAAACTTCCCTTGCAAAATACAAAGTCAAAGACCAAAGTATTAACAATTTCGATATGGTGACAACAGGTAATTTAACCAAGCGTGGCACCCTTTAGGCACAGGATTCTGTGCGACTGCACACGTTTTGTGCCCATAGAGCTGACTGCTATGGCGATTTCATCTACAAATTGGGGTGATAATCAGATGTCTCGGGAGGATTGCCATGAGGAGTAATTAAGGCATGAATGTAAAGTGCTTAACAAGTATCCTGCACGTAGAAAATACTCCATACCTGGTAGCTTCTTCAGACCTAAATTATGTTATATCCCAAACAGAATCGGGAAATGGTTGATGTATTTCTACTAGGAAACTTGATTTAGATTAAACGCATTCCCAACATAAGCTTCGCTAAACAGGATGTGCTTGCAAACACTTGAGACTCTGAAACACAATGAATGCTCCTTTATCTGTACTGTGCTCATGAGGCAACTAGATGATAAACAGACAAAGCTCTGTTTATCCTAAGTTCCCTGGTTTGGTTTATGCAGTGGTAATTGCCCAGCAAGTTATAGCAAATAGAGCAGTGAGATGTTTAGAAAAAACAAAGGCTCTAGTCATTTAAGGCAGTTGAATTTCCAGGTTGCCTTTGGCTGAGAATGAGGTCAGTTCTGTAAAGACCTGGGCAGACAAGGTCTTTATGAACATAATACAAACATGTGTGATGTGCCTGAGCAAGTGGTGGGGAACTCTTATTGACTTCAGTGTCTGAATGCAGCTTAGAGTAGGATGAGTTTCAGGGTCCAACATTACTGAAGAAATATCTATACTAATAAAAAAATAATATACTAATTAGACTGGAAGACTTTCTGGAGACCTTCCAGACATCCTTCTGAACAAAGCCATGCTGGGCTAATGGGTGGCGGGGCCAAGGCAGAGGCAGTTAGGGACAATCAGGCTGGCTGGGGAGGGCAGTTGGGGGTGATGAGGCAGGCAGGCAGAGGCAGTTAGGGGCAATCAGGCAGGCAGGCAGTTGAGCAGTTAGGAGCCAGCAGTCCCTGATTGGAAATAGTGCAGGCTGAGCTGAGGGAACACTCCTCCCCCTCCCCATGCACAAATTTCATACACAGGATCACTAGTATAAATAACTAGAGGCTCGGTGCATGAAATTCGTGCATGGGAGGTGGGGGATGTCCCTCAGCCTAGTCTGCACCCTCTCCAAACTGGAACCCCTCAAGAGAAGTCCAACTACCCGTTTAGGCCCAATCCTCATCACAATCCAGAACTGCTGGCTCCAAACTTCTTACCTGCCTGCCTCCCTGATTGCCCCTAACCACTTCTGCCTGCCAGCCTGATCACCCCCTAACCACTACCCTGCCAGCCTAATTGATGTCTAACTGCTCCCCTGCCAGCCTGTTTGCTCCCAACTTTCCTCCTCTGCTGGCCTGGTCACCCCTAACTGTCCTCCCCGGCAAGATTGATTGCCCCCAACTGCCCTCCCTTGCAGGCCTGGTCCCTCCCAACTGTCCTCTCCTGCTGGCCTGATCGCCCACAATTGCCCTCCCTTGTAGGTCTGGAACCTCCCAATGGCCCTCCTCTGCTGGCCATCTTGTGGTGGCTATTTTGTGTCCACATGGGGGCAGGATCTTTGACCACATGGGGGCAGCTCTCTTGTGTGTTGAAATGATGGTCAATCTGCATATTACTCTTTTATTAGATAGGATACCCATCACTCTGTTAATCTAGTAGAGCTGCTTATAAAATGCTGTTTAGTATGCCCCAAGTGTATTTGCCTTATTACATATATTAAAATCAACCATCCATCTTGGAAACATCAGTTTAAAAAAGAGCATTTGATAAATAATTAGCTCATGATTGAGTTAGCAATACTAACTAAACATCATTTTATTAAGACCTAAATATTTTCAAAACAGATTCTCTATTAATTTACATCTCCTTAGCATATTTTAGGTGAAAATTACAATAACCTAAAATTGTGAGCTTATTTTAAAATTGTTCACAAAAAAATGACTGGTTAGATATGAGACTGGCTGAGAAATTATGTAACTAGATAAAATAGGTCATTATAAATACTCATATGTTGCCCTGGCTGGTGTTGTTCAGTGGCTAGAGTGTCAGCCCATGAGCTGAAGGGTCGCCATTTGATTCCTAGTAAAGGAAATGCACCTTGGTTGCAGGTTTGATCCCCAGCGCTGGTTGGGGCAGTTACGGGAGGGAACCAATTGATGTGTTTGTGTGTCTCTCTCCCATCAGTGTTTCTCTCCCTCTTCTCTTTCTTTTACTCCCTCCCTCTCTCTCCTCCTTCCCTTCCACTGTCTCTAAAAATATTAATGGAAAAAATATCCTTAGGTGAGGTTTAAAAACAACAAAATAATATCTTCACAAAAGTGAGCAATTTCAGATCATAGAACAGGTGATATGACCATATATCTTAAGCAAGTAGGATTTTCCATCTTTGATTTTAGCATCAAGAAGAGGATCACAGAATCAATTTGATCTGATTTTTTAAAAATCTCTTTACAGGGAAGAGGACTGATGAAGATGTGATATGAAATTCATGTCTAATGAGATTCTTTTAAGGCCTCTCCCCTACTCCTGTCCATTTGGTTTTAAAAATCTGGATTTAATTTTCGTTTTAAAAACTGAACTCAGTTGAACTAAGCAAGAAGTATTAACTTTCTGAATTCCTGGGTCCTCTCATCCACTGTGGTTATGATGACTAAAGTTGGGAGCACTGAGTCAGGACATGGGTGTGCTGTGGCAAATGGTGCTCGTACCCAAAGAATTTTATTGATCAAGTTATTATTATTTCCAGATGCAGAACCTAAATATTTGATTGTTGTACGACCTGTTCCTCCACCAAGTCAAAAGAAGTCATGCTCAGGTATTTTTCACTCATTTTGTTTTTTATTAAATCTAAACCATGACTTGTTGCTTTTCTCCCAGAGAGACCCAGTGCCTTGGGGAGGCCTTAACAATGCAGATTAGAAGTTGAAACATCTGCAGCAGGCCCTGGGTCAATAGATTAGTAGGAGAGCCCAGTGGAGACTTCTCAGGATCCTATCCACATGTGAATTGTAGGGCTTTAGGCAAATATGTAATTTCTCAGGGCCTCCTTTCTACTGCATAATTAGGGCCATGGTGAGAATTAAATGAGTTTGTGGATATGCCACACCAGGCCGAGGCCTGGCACATAGCAAGTGCTCACTGAGAGTTGTTCCTGTTAGTGTCTTTGTTTTGAAATTGTAACCTCATGCTTGTTATTGTGCCTTTCAGATTTTGAAGGCAAATTTTGATGTCTAACTTTTGCTGAAGGAGACTGTTTACATTTCAAAATCATAATTAGGCTATATGTGTTGGATTAAATAGACTGGAACTTAGGTTTTATTTACTCCTGATCTCTCCCTTTTAAACCTCTTATATTTAGTCAAATATAGAACTCCTTTTATGAAACAGCAGTGCAACACCCATCTTCCCATGGATAGGATGTCTTGAAACAGGAACATAGATGCCATATGAATGAGTAGAATTATTTCCACATGATGAAAATATTAAAATCCTTCTTAAAATTGCCCCAGTGTCACTACTTAAGTGTCTTCTCAGATCAAACGAGTTGCCATTGCTATAATGAGGGACTAATTATAGCTGAGAATATGATTTTACCACCTGATACTACACCTTCCTAACTCTGTAAGTAGAGTTGACCTTGTTTTCCAATGTGAACTGTTCTCAAAACAATTATTTCCTAGTCAGACTTATCTTGTACACTGGATGCCACACACATACAAAAATGATCTTTTCTGTTTTGTTTTATTTCTGTTACATCTTTTTAAGGTATGAAATAGGTGGGGAGAACATACAGATCTTTAAATATACCCAGCAAGGGGTCCTTGACATCTATGTGTTCATCTTCTAGATGAATCAGCCAACCTGGTTCACAGAAAGTAATTGCTTCCCTCTCCCCACTCTTTCTGGTGTTTCCACTTCTTTTAAGAGAAGCAATAAATAGTCAAGAATTTTAAAAAATAGACTTTCCTTTTCCTGACCTTTTATATTTTCCCAAAGCCCAAGGAAAATTTCAATCACTGCTTTCAACTTGTTAACAATAGTTGTCCAGGCAGTTTTCCATACTCTTCTAAATAAATAATCTCATAATATTTCAAGACTCTATTTCAAAATATTTAACAATAATGCAAGAAGCATTGAGTCTGGTTCCATTGGATTCTGGCTTCATATTCATTGAACTGTTTCTTAATGCAAATATGATCATAATACAAATATACAAAAATATATAAGGAAAGTCAAGACGGTTGATTGCACCTTCGTAGCACCTTATAACTTCATTTCATTTTGGAGCTGCTATGAGACTGGCCTTCAAAGTAATTTTTCCCTTTGTGATGACCAGTGCAGGAAACTGCTTCATCTTACTCAGGATATAATGCCCCTCCCTTCCTTTCAGGCAGCAGATATCATTTTTGTTTTTGTAATCTGCATCTGAGAAGGATATCATGACTAATGGATTCACTTCCATTCATTTTATATTTGCATCTACCACATAAATTGTAATTATTTAATCATTTTATATTAAAATAAAACTTAGTGCAATAATTATTTGATGGGTCATGTAAGCCATAGATTCCCTTGTGAAAGAAAAATGTATCTTTGGTCTTTAAGTGACATCATATTCATAAGGTGTCAGCTGAACCATGATGAGGTAAAAAGAAAGTTATATTACAATTGCCTTTGGTGTGACCTTGAGCACCCTTGAAAGTTCTGTAGGTTGAAAGTTATATTTACCTGTAAAATAAGATTACATTAGTATTACATTAGAGAAAATAAACTCAGGAGTGGAAAAAGGCATACCAGACTCACCTCAGGACTTTTTAAAACTACCAGTGCTCCCTAGCCTCATTTTAGATTCTAATCAGACTTGCACCCTTTATATCACAATCATACAATGTACTATGATGGGTGGATTGGAAAAATCTATAGGAAGTATAAATGCATGTTTGCAACCACGTAAACAATAACTATCATTAAAAATTATTTCAAATATCTTGTAAAAATTCAGCAATATTACAATGAGGCAATTTGTCATCATTAGGTTACATATTTTCTAAGCTCAGAAGATTTTTTTCACTGAAATAACTATTATCAGAAACTTAAATCTAGTAGAAGCAACAGTATGACACAATTTTCAAGGGCTTTTGGTTCAGATAAGCTCCACTAAGCTCATACAATGGATACCTTCCTACCCACTGGTTCCCACTTGCATTAGACTAAGGTAACACAAGTTAGTCCTATAGCAAATACAACACCCATAGTCTCATGAAAAGAAAGGGGAATCCAATGAGAATACAAATATATATGTTTTATGTTAGCTCTATGCAGTTTTATTAGGTCTGCTATTGGATTTTTATTTTATTCACTCTGATTTTTTTGTGAGCCAGTGTTAGTTTCTATGGTTAAGGATCTTCCCTTCTCTCTTTCACTGTTTCCATTCTTCCAGTTTCACATATTTTGAAAATGTGAAATGTCTGGCCTCTATATACTTGAAAAGAATCTACAGTAGTTTATCAGCCCAAATCTACTTAGTCCCATCGGAACAGCTGTGCTTCCTGTTACTCCTACTCTCCCAGCATTGTTAAAAGTGGATCTGCATTTTCCATTTGGGTACTCACTGTAAAAAATATTCCTATTTTAATGGTATTATGGGGGTTTTATACTCCAAAATAGGTTTTAAAGAAAGAATATTTCTATACCTAGATGCTAAGTTTTGTTTTCTCAGATATTATTTCACACTAATTTGACAGTCCCAGGAAAAAAAATGCATGTTTTTATTTTGTGTGTAAAAGAAATGGAATATATATATATGTATATGTATGTGTGTGTGTGTATATATATGTGTATATATATATATATGTATATATATTATGTATTGTATATGAAAATGTATATGTTTTTATTTTACTGGTAACAACCAAGACCTCCATATTCATCCCTGACTCACAAGAAAATAAAAACTAGATATAATTGGTTATAGTTTATATGAATATATTACATATACATGAATATATACATATATACACATATGCACACACATAAATATCAAAAAGGAATATTTCATTTGATTCATGCTTAAATTGTCAAAGAATTAGTAATATTTGTGCATTATATAAAAAGAACTTAATACTTTCGCACTTTTCTTCGTCTTACCAAGTCATCTTCATGCATTTTATCCCAATCATGAAAATACACTGTTACAGAATTAACCTGTATGTTACCTCCGTAGGCAAAACACGCTCTCGCAAGCCTCTCCAGCTGGTGGTTGGCACTCTGACACCAAGCTCTGTCTTCCTGTCCTGGGGTTTCCTCATAAACCCACACCATGACTGGACATTGCCGAGTCACTGTCCCAACGACAGGTAACTCATCATAATGGAAGACTTCATTTTTCATCTGAAAATTAGTGCTTGCTTTTAATAGTATTGTGCATGCTTTTAGAAGAATTTGTGAATATCAGGAGCATCAGCATTTACAGGTCACCTTTTAACTGTCCAGCCCATTCTGGATGTAAGGGGAATGCAAAGGCTTACTCTTAAGGGAGTTATCACCTACCTGAATAGAAACATATACAAGATTGTTTTCTGTTTTCTTTTTTGATTGATTTCAGAGAGGAAAGAAGAGGACGAAAGAGATAGAAACATCAATAATGAGAGAGAACAGTTGATTGGCTGCCTCCTGCATGCTCCTCAACTGGGGCATGTGCCCTGACCAGGAATTGAACAGTGACATCCTGGTTCATAGGCTGATGCTCAACCACTGAGCCACGCAGACTGGACAGTATATTTTCTCAACAAAGAATAAACTACAAGGGAGAATAAGCCACATGGCAAATAGGGGAGTATCAGTGAGGAGTGTAATGAAAGCTCAGAGGATGAGGCTGAAGGCAGTTAGGAAAGACTGTTAAAAGTTGGAAAGGTAAATGTCCTAGAGAAATACAGTAGCTTTCTGTTCACCCTTTGCAAGTAAAAAGGGTGGATCATTCCACTGCTGACAAAAATAAAACATAAAAAATAATTGGAAAGGTTGCTGGCTCCCAGGAAAGATGTATATATATTTATTTATTGCTTTGTTTGTTTTTGCCTAACTTATCCATTTACATTCCCATAAGCAACATAAGAAGGGTTCCAGTGGCTCCTATTCTTACCACGTTTCGTGTTGTCAGTATTTTTTCATTTTAGTTATTCTAGTACAGTCCTCTCTCATTGCCATTTTGATATGCATTTCTTAGGTACTAAGGTGTTGAGCACTTTTTCATGTACCTGTTGGCCAAATATCTATTTGTGTAGTGCTTATTTTTATTTGTCTGAGTTGAACTAAAAAATAGACCTTAACAATGTTTATGTCTTTTCACATGACTTTGATTATGAAATCTAGACTAAGAAAAAAATTAAATTTCTCCTCACATGTCCATCCTACAGTTCTGAAGGACACATTTTTGGGGAAAGGCATGTAGAAGATATTGCCAAAACCAATTTTTTTAAAAAAAGTAATTTTGAGATGTTACAAAGAATCTGAAATATTTTTTATTTCACCCACTACTAAACCCATACTAATTTTGTTTGGAAAAATGGACTCTTAAAAGAACATGCTTTCTTGTGATAATTCCAGTTTTTAGTGAACTGGTCCAGGGTGACAAGGCTGAGAAAATAAACATTTATAAATTCCTTTCTTTTTAAAAATAATTTTTTATTCTCTTATTTAAAAAAAAAGTCAAAAAGCGAGGAGGGAAAGAAGGAAGGGAAGAAGAAAGGAAAGAAGGAAAGACAGAGGGAAGGAAGAAAAGAAATTTGGTATACTTGTAGCAAAATGCAGTTATTCAACTTGCTTGATAAATCACTTTGGTTCAGTAACCTCCAAATTCATATGGCACAATATGGATATGATTTCCTCCCCTGTCCTCAAGCTTTTCCTCTAATCTTACCTGGTCTTACTGACCTTTCCATGAAAGAATTTATCTAATGACAGATTCTAATCAATAGTGTTGTCATGGACTGATAGCACATGCAGGTAACGGATGTGGAGAAGGTAGAGGAGCATATATCCTGGTGGAACTAGGATTTTAATCAAGGCAGTTGGCTCACAGGCCCAAGCTACACAGACCACACATGCACTTCACTCCCACCCCCTAACACCCTAGCTCTGTCCTTTTCATCAAGTATATGGACTCGTGCCTGTCAAATCACAATATTTAAAATAAAGAATTCCATTTCAAATAAAGTTTCTTTAAAAAATGGGCATGAGAGGGGGGTTGGGGTAGCAATGGGGGAGATAAGGACACATATGTAATACCATAATCAATAAATAAAATAAAAAAACACAAAAACTTAAAATTAAATAATAACATGTCAAGATGCTATGGAAATTGTTAAGACATGACTAAAAGGGAAGAATTAAATAGTAATGATTAAAAGGAAGCACTTGGAATATTTGTGAATTTCATTTAACCATGCTTCCTTTCTCCCCAGAATAGTTAATAAAGAGCTGACATTTTAGTCTTTGTGGTATTTGAGAAAAAAATATTAGTCCTTACTTAAAAGCTCTGGAAATGCTGTACTCAGTATAGGCAGCCAAATAAATCTACCAGAACAACTCTAAATTAGTGTAATTGTAAGCAGATTTGGAGAAATTCACTCTCTGATGATCATGCAGATGTTTTTAGAATTGAGACTAATCTAGTAGGTTAGAATAAGCAATAATAGCTATAGGGAATGATTGCTTCTCAAAAATTGGAAGGTTAATACAGCTGAAGTTTTCCTTCAGGAGTATCTTCTTACAAAACCATTGAAATCTGAATGCCCTTGGCTTGCTACAGAAATACCAGCTTGTTATTTTAATCCATTGGACTCTAATATTTGGCCCCCTGTGTAGAGTCTCTGATTTACACACACACACACACACACACACACACACACACACACACACACACACAAAACTTTCACATTGTTTTGTTGGATAGCCTCATTTATCCTACAAATGCAAATAAATTTTTGGAAAAGTTTTTGCTTTTTACTTTGCTTTTGGACTTCCTATGTCAAAGCTCTGTGTAGTAAGTTTCCAGTAAGAAAACCCCTGTCTTTGTTTTGTTTTGTTTTAAACTTGGGATTATTAATTAAATGTTGATTTAATTTTTTGTCATTCATGTTTCTATTCCTATTGGCATAGGGTTCATATGGGTCTCCCTGTTTTTTTTTTAATTTTTTATATTTATTTTATTACTTTTTAAATTTCTTTATTGATTAAGGTATTACAAATGTGTCCTCATCACCCATTACTCCTTCCAATCCCCTTCTCCCCCTGTCACCACTTATGCCCTCACCTCCCTGGTGAAATACTGAAAGGTATTCTTTAAGAAGAAGAAAAAGGTGTCTGCTTCAAACTAGAGCATGGATGGAACTGGAGAACATTATGCTAAGTGAAATAAGCCAGTCAATGAAAGATAAGTATCACATGAACTCACTCACTTATGGAATACAATGAACACCATAAACTGATGAACAAAAACAGATCCAGAGACAGAAAAGCATTGATTGTCAAACCTCAGAGGGATGGTAGGGGAGGGCAGGAGTAAGGGGAAGAGATCAAAAAAGGACTTTTATGCATGCATATAAGCCTAATCAATGGACCGTTGATGAACTCCTTTAGCTTTTTCTTATCTGTGAAACTCTTTATCTGACCTTCAATTCTGAATGATAGCTTTGCTGGGTAGAGTAATCTTGGTTGCAGGTTCTTGCTATTCATCACTTTGAATATTTCTTGACACTCCCGTCTGGCCAGCATAGTTTCTGTTGAGAAGTCAGCTGACAAGTGTATGGGTGCTCCCTTGTAGGTAATTAAGTTTTTCTCTTGCTGCTTTTAATATTCTCTCTTTGTCCTTTGCTCTTGGCATTTTAATTATGATGTGTCTTGGTGTGGTCTTATTTGAATTCCTTTTGTTTGGGGTTCTGTGCGCTTCCTGGGCTTGTAAGTCTATTTCTTTCACCAAGTGGGGGAAGTTTTCAGTCATTATTTCTTCAAATATGTTTTCCATATCTTGCTCTCTCTCTTCTTCTGGCACCCCCATAATTCTGATGTTGGTACATTTGAAGTTGTCCCCGAGACTTGTTACACTATCCTCAAATTTTTGGATTCTTTTTTCTTTTTCGGTTGAGTATTTTTGGCCTCTTGGTATTTCAAATCTTTGACTTGATTCTTGCGTTCCTCTAGTCTGTTGGGTTTCTGTAAAATATTTTTATTTCAGTCAGTGTATGTTTAGTTTCTAGTTGGTCCTTTTTCATATCCACGAGGGTCTCGCTCATGTCCTCGAGGGTCTTGTTCATATCCTCGAGGTTCTCGCTGAGCTTATCGGCTTTTTCTAGGAGCCTCTTGAAATACCTTATCACTGTGCTTTTGAACTCTATATCCAGTCGTTTGTTTTCCTCCATTTCTTTTGTTTGTGATCTTTTTCTTTCTCTCCCCATTTTCACTGCTTTCCTGAGTTAGATGGATAGCTTTGTGTGCTAGGTGTCTTGACCTCCTCTGTTACCTGAGATGTACACTCTTGGTGTACCCCTTTGTGGGTCTCCCTGTTTTTAGATCCTTTTCTTAATTCACATTGAAGAATAGATGTGCTTAATTTATAGTTTTTATTCTTAATGGACTTTGAATGGAAGAATGTTACACTTATCCTTGATAAGTCTAAGGTCAAAAGAAAGCCTTCCAAATTGGCCCAATAAAGAGTAAAGCATGTTTTTAACCAAAATTTATTTTGCCATTTATAACTTATTTTTTCCTTCCCATGTTTCCAATTTAAGTCATTTAAGATTGCTTTAGTTCTTGATTCTTCGCCAACTTATTGAATTCTATGATTCAGTTAGATATCATTTTCACATTTCTATCACTTTCATATTATATTTATTCACTCTTAATGCAGAATGAGGGTCTCCTTGTTAGCTGGCCCTCTCCCCCACCCCCAAGTTTTTAAGAAGTGGGTATTTTCAATGTTTGTGGATTCTCACCTGAATGAGCACAATGTCTAGGTATCCATTTGTCTTGCCATGTATATTTTAAATCATGAGGGAGAGAGATCATATGTAATTTTATCACCATTATCTCACCAGTTTCTGGAGTCAGCATCTGGTACATAGTAGACCACTTTCAGTAAATGGATGCTGAATAATAAGCAGTGAAATGTCAGCATTTTTACTTTTATGTTGTACCATTATTTGAAACTTAACATGATATATTACCTCACTTGTCTTATTACTTTCTGAAGTATCACAATTTTTCCATTCACCTTAATTAGAATCTTTACTCATTTTTTTCATCTCCTATAACTAATGGGCCCCTGAGTTATATTGGTTTTGCCTTTGAGAAGTACACATGTGAGTATCTTTGTCTTTTACTTCTCTATTTCCACACCAATGATTCCAATCCAGGCACTCCTCACCTTACCCTTGATCATGGAAATAGCATCCTGGCTTTTTTTTCTACCCTAACCCTTCCGGGCTTTTGCAATACTGAGGAAATTTAGAGTATCCACCATCAGCTTACTCTTTCTTCAGCCCAAATTTATCTTTACCACTCTTTTCTCTTCTCTCCAAGGGATATATGTTTTGCTTCATATAGTAACCATTGAGTCCCTTCCACATTCTGTAAGCCTTTCTCTTTTACATTCGCCCTTCACTGTCATTGGTGCTCTGCCTTTGGCTTATAAACAAGCTCTAGAGTTCCTACCTGAAAACAAAATCTGTTGATCCTGTAATATCTTCCAAGCTACAGTTTTTTTTTAATTTTATTTATTGTTGAAAGTATTACAAATGTTCCCTAACTTCCCCTCCCCCATTAACCTCCTCCACCCAGCTCCAGCCCCCTCCCCAGGCCTTCACTGCTGCACTATTGTCTATGCTCATGGGTTATGCGTAATGTTCTTTGGTTAATCTCTTTCCACTCCCCCACTTTCCCTCAAATATGTAAGTCTGTTGCATGCTTCAATGTCTCTAGTTCTATTTTGTTCATCATTTTATTTTTGTCATTGATTTCACACATAATTATGTGAGATCGTGTGATACTTGTCTTTCTCTGACTGGCTTATTTCACTTAGTTTAATACTCTCCAGGTCCCTCCATGCTGTCTCAAAGGGTGAGAGATCTTTCTTTTTACAGCTACATTCAACATTTTAATCTCTTCTCTTAATTCCTAAACTTCTTAGAGCAATCAGCTCACATATTCGTGATTTCTGTACCACCCATACAGTGGCTTCCATCCTCTCTACCATTCACTGAAACTTCTCTTTGTGGTCATCAGTGATCAATTAGTTGCTAAACAGAAATAGAACAGTCTCAGTTGATGTGCATGTAAATCATTTGGGAGACCTTATTGGAGTGCAGATTCTGAGTCCACAGGCCTGAGGAAGAGCTTGATTCGGCATTTCTAAAAGCTCCCAGGAATTGCTGGTATGGCTGTTCCACAGAGAACAGCAGGAATGGCAAAGATATAAATGACTTCCAATGCTGAACCTCAGACCTTGACCCATTTACAAAACTCTAAGATATTTTTGGTTAGCTATGCAATATTCTCATTAGGTTAACCACTGCACTGTGAGCTCATTTTTGAAGTTAAGGTTAGTTTCCCACTCATCTTCTATCTCACAAAGTACCTAGCATCATGTTTCACAGAATAGGTCTCAACAAATGTATGAACTAATAAGTAAATGGATTGTCAAGAATAAGCCTTAAAAATTATCTAACCAGTCTATTCAGCCCTTGAACCCCCTCTGTAATATCTCCCAACCAGAGTTTGCAATTAATATCTCCATGGATGGTAACAGCTGGCGGTACAAATTCTGGTCAGATTAACTTAAATTAAACCCTGCTCTATTATAAACTCTGTGGCCTTTGGCAGGTTACTGAAATGCTTCAAGTTTTGGTTTCCTCATCTTAAAAATGGGAGCAATAATAGTAATATCTACCAGGGTTGTCAGATTTAATGAAATGACACCATAAAAGGTGGCTATGTTACCATAATGTCTGGCATGCAGTCAGCACTCAGTAAATGGTGCTTACTGTGTTCTGTTAGTCTTGATGTTTTTTATATTATTGCCTCATGTTATAATTATTCACAACATACTGTTATAATTATCACTTCAGACAAGCTATTTCATTTTAGATAGTACTAAAATTACTAGAAACTTATTTTGTTGAGCTTAAGCCAGCCAGCAGTACACAATAAGGAAAAGAGATTTGGGAAATGGTTGACCAGTTTGGAAATTATTGCAAAAGTTCAAATATAATGCAAACCTAACCTGGGTCCTTAAACTCCTTGGCAATAGAGACGAGCCAGGTGCAAGAGGAATCGTGCAGGAAAAGTAACTGGTCTTGAGCACTGATTGGACATGAGGGGAGAAGAAACCTGAAAGTTTTGAAAATGAAGATGGCTAAATTTTAAAGTAGTTATGAAATTCATGGAGGAGTAAGTCATTGGATTTGATACTAAGATTTTACTATACTAACAAGTTAGATACCACATTCCAAAGGGTTACTATAGTGGTAAACATGATACAATACACAGAAGATGTATTATAGAATTATACACCTGAAACCTACATAATTTTATTAACCAATGTCGCTCCAATAAATTCAATTAAAAATAAACATTTTAAAGCCAAATAAAACAAAAACCAAAAAGGTATAGGCATTATGAATGGTAAGAAGGTGAGAGAAAGCATATTACTTTCAAGAAATTTGTGCTAAAAGACAGTGGCAGGAGTAAGAAGTAAGCATCAGTTTTACTTTGTTTTGATAGAATAGAAAATATTTAAATATAATTTAGACTTAAATAAAGATCAAGAGAATGATTGGAGAGCAGATTGAATTAGGACATGGAATAAAATTACCAAGTTGCTTAATTTTGAAAGGGGAGAGAGACACTTTCAGAAGAAGGGAGTGAGGACAGAATTTATATCACTAGTCACAGTCTTGCTGTGGCAGGAAACAACATTGATGAAGGGGGTTATAGGAAGTGTACTTTGATGTGAAGAGAGAAAAAAAATGTGTGGAATAGGTGTTTTAGGAAATATAGTAGTAGTTAATCACATAGAAATGAAAACATTGCTGGGGGGAGCAGAGTAACCAGGGAATTTATATGCATACATGCATAGCCCATGGACACAGACGATAGTGTGGTGAGGGCTTGGGAGAGGTGGGTGCGAGGTAGAGTGGGTCACTGGAAGAAAATAAAAAGAGGGACATCTGTAATACTTTCAACAATAAAGATAACTTAAAAAAAAGAAGACATTGCTGAAAAGGTATGGAACGCACCATAGATGGCCTGCCATGTATACCAAGCCATGTAGTTTTTAAAAGAATAACTTTATTTTGACATTCTACCATTTCTCCACTTAGTATAATTCATTGTCATCTACATCACAAATTTTGTTTTTGGAGTTTCTACCTCTGAGATGTTCTGCCTTTGTATTTTATTGGACTAGAATGTCTGATGTGTAGCTAGAATAAATTTTTAGTAACAGACATAATCTCAAAGATCATCTAGTCCAATTCCCTTCTTTTTCAATGGAGAAAAATCTATGCATTAGTGGGCAAGAAACTCTCCCGAGGTCACACTACTAATTTTCAGCTGACAAATATCCAAGCCGCTACCTGTCTTCTCCACCACATTTTGAGGGGCTATGGATTTCTTTAAGCTATAATGATAAGTCTTGTTAATATTGAGACTATCGAGGACATCAGCACAGAATAATGCCAGCTGAACCAAACACTGCCTTCAACAGTTTTCTACTTAGTTGGGGTATGGGATGTGTTCTTAAAATCCAAATTGCTGGGGGAAGACTTTCCAGAGGTCTTCTCTGATGACGACATTCACTGGACTGCTACCTGTTTAATAGCCTTGTTGCCCCTCCATGCACTGGTGCCTAAATTTAATCATCCACAGTAAAGATGCAATCAACACTTATTCCTCGTGTCCTCCAACAATAACGGAAAGTCTGTGATGGTAAATACACAATAAAACAAAAGATTAAAAAGCCTTAAATAATGCTAAAAGGAATTGTGATTCCTTTTGCTTTTCTATTTTGCATCATTTACCTTTCTTTTGCCATCTCCTTTTGCCAAGCATCACAGTTGAAAGATAGTCCAAGGCAATACAAAAGGTATTAACCTTTTGCCTGGCTCTCTCACTGATTATCAGATGTTAGACACTTCTGAGCCTCTCCTTTTCTTCCACAGTAATTCTTGCTCTGCTCACTTCAGAGTTTATTGTATGGATAAACCAAATAAATAAATAAATAAATAAATAAATTAAATGTCTTCTGCACATGTACAATGTAGACATTTATTCTATTTTTCTTCAGTTCTCACTGATTTTATAGGATTTGTGAGTTTTGGTAAGTAGTGACCATTGAAAAATATAATGATATAATGACCTTCTATAGTGACCATTGAAAAATATAATGATAGACCTAATTGTTTAAGCAAGGTAACTCCAATAAAGTCAGTAAAAAGAAAAAGAAATAAACCAATATATTTTGGTGATTGAATTATTGGCCATTCAGAGCAATTATATTCTAATTTTAGAATGACCCTGTGAACACCTAAGTTACCATTCTAGTCACTCCAGAAATATTTATGGAGTATCTGTGGTGTGCTAGGTTGTGAATCACTGTTTATTCTCATAGGCCTATATTTTGCTTTAAAATCAAGGAAACTTCTTTAAATAAGTAGTTTTGTGTACTATCGCTTTTAGAATTTAGAACTTGCCTACATTACACAATTATCAAGTAAACCAATGTGACAAGGGTAGGAAGCTGACTGAAGCAGAAGCTAATATTAAATAGAGCTTTGGAGTAGATAAGAGGCTGTGATGTTTTGTTAAGAAACAAAATATTCTGAATCTCCCGGTTATTTCAAAGCATCATATTTTGGGTTTTCAATAGATTTTATACAATTCGCTATAGAGAAAAGGATAAGGAAAAGAAATGGATTTTTCAACTCTGCCCAGCCACTGAAACAATTGTAGAAAATCTAAAACCCAACACGGTTTATGAATTTGGAGTGAAAGACAATGTAGAAGGTGGAATATGGAGTAAGATTTTCAATCACAAGACTATTATTGGAAGTAAGTACCTGAATTGTCTTAGCTTTCTGTAATATTTTTATCTCCCCCCTAATGTCCTAACTTCTAATTATGTATTAACTGTATGAGACCAGTTAATTCCCATCTTCTAGTATTTGAGAAAACACAAAAATAAACAGAACTTGTTTAGTATTGATAATTTAGAATCTAATTTTATGAGTGTGTTTTTTCAATGATGCTAATATTTGATACTGCCATTGGTAACAGTTCATTGATCATTATAGTATTTTAAATCAATCCCTGATCTATGAACACCAAGTTAGCTAAAAACCTAACATGTGCGCGTATTCAGATGGAAAGCTACTAGAAATGAATGTAAGAAGACTTTAGGGGGCCCTGAACTTTCTTCCTGTTATCCCTTCCTTCAAAAACTTCATTGGAATCAGTGTTTTAAATTATAGTAAATAAAATAATATGCTCAAGTTGAAGAGACTGGAAGTTATAGTTGTTTTCAAAGTGATTAGTAAGAATTGATATAAAAACCATAAAAATGAAAATAATGTTGTTTTTTCCTTGTTTTTCTTTCAGGTATAAACAAAGTAAACGGGAAAATTCAAAGTACCTATGACCAAGCAAACACAGTGGTATGTACCAGATTATTTTCAAGAATGTTTTTTTAAAAATTGTTTTTGCATTGTATTTTTATTGAAATAAAAAATAGTCCTATTATTGGGTACTGAGACTGAATCAACTGATTAGCTAGGTATGGGGTGTTAGATAAAAGTACTTAACATTTTAGGAATTCATTTCTTTTTCAGAAAACAGAGTTGAATGTATAAGACAACATCATACTAAATTATTTAAATATCTAAAAGTCTGATATTCACTATAGTTACTCCAGTACTTCTGTATTCTAGGTATTTTGAAATTGTGTTTATTGTCTTCTGTCTTGTGGATTGTTTTTTACTATAACATATTCCAAGAGCAAATTGCTACATGCTCTACTTACATTGCTACTGTTCAAATCTTCATCTATTTTCTATCACTTCCTACACATACATAAGAGTTAACTCTTTTCAAAATGATAAAGCGATTGCTTTGTTGTTGTTTTAAAGTGCCCAGCCTCTATTTAGTGCAGGGAGTTTGTGTATTTTATGTACCAGCCATTTCTTACCATATAGACACATTTTTCTCTCTCACTTCAGAAACTCAGACCTTTGTTCTCCATTTTCCCTTCACCTTTCAAAATCTGTTCTCAGGAACCATTCTAATAGTTATGTATTACCTGTTGCAAATGTAAGCCATTGTTATAACCATCACACAGATGTTTTCATTTCAAATCACATGCCCAATTCCAAAATGAAGGATGTTATGTCACTGAGCAGATAGAGAAAGCACTTTGGCGAGGAGAGCGGAATTTGGTCCTACCTTTGGTTACTAGGTGTTGAAGTATTCAGCCAGGGAAATATCCCATATTCAGGTGAATATGCAAAGACTATTCATGTTTGCATGTGTGCATCTGAGGTATATGGATGGATATATCTTTGTGTCTAATTAAATAGTCCACAGAATACTCCATTGATTAGATAGTCCCATGGGGGGAGGGGAGGAAAGGTAGTACATACCCCATTGGAAGAAAAGAAATACTGAATTATTTTCAGTGACAAATGGGTTTGGATAAAATGGAACTGAGAAAAAATCTTGCTGAGGTGACTGTTTCTGTGGTTTAAAATGGCAGAAAAGTGTGCATATTGAGGAATTATCTAATCATGATTATCAGATTACTATGATTGCCTAGAAAAGTATTTTGATGTATTTCAAATAATAATATCAGAAAAAGGAGATTGCAGGTACATTTCCAAGCCATAAATCTTGTTTTATTTTTCTTTCCTATCTTTTTCCTCCCTCCCTCCCTCCCTCTCACCCTTCCATCTTCTCTTCTACTCTCCCTCATCCCTTCTTCTCTTCTTTGTTTTCCTTCTCTCTTTCTTGTTCTTTCTGTCTTCCTCTTTCTTTTTTCCTTCCCTCTTTCTTAAGTTTTAATTTTTTTATTTAATTCATATTTAAAGATTTAGAATATATAAAATTCAAAAAGAAATACTAACAAAATTTCCTATTAGACTGCCAAATGACTAGTAATAGAACTATTTGTGGTCTACTGTTAAAACTTCAGAATATTTTTTTGTTTCTAAGAATATTTTTATTATAAAATTAAAATCATGCTATATAATTTTAAAGCTCACTCTTTTTACTTAGCTGCCATATGACATAGCATATTCATGTCATTAAATTCTCTTCATATACTTAATTTTAATTGCTGTATATTACATGATCTAAATATGCTTTCACCTACCCAATCAGTTTCCACTTTGTATGCATTTAAGTTATTTCTAATGGTATTTTAATTATAAATGAAGTTGCAGTGAACATTTATGACCAGAAGTCTTTAATCACATTTCTGATTATTTCCTTACATTAGATTCTAGAATGGGAGTTAACAGTTTAGGTATTTAACAGTTTTTTTAACTTTTTAATATTTCTAGTCAAATTTCTTTCCAGAAAAAATAAGCCAATTTTTTTATCTTGCCAGCAATGTATAAGAGTTATCTTACTCTTGATTATTAGCATTCTGTATCTCCATCACTTTCTAGCTAATGTAATAGTGTAAAATGTTTTTTTAATTTCTATGTCTCTGCTGATAAAGCAGTACTTTCTTCATTTGTTAATTAGCCATTTTCATTTTTCTTTTAATGATGTTTACCTTGGCTCTTGTTTATTGGGCATTTCATGGTATTTTTATTGAATAGTTTAAAAACAGGTTAAATATATATTGTAATACATCTAGAAAAATTATTCTCAAATGTGTTATTAACTTTATGAGAATTTTTGAAATAGTCAATACTTGAAATTTGCTTAATCAAATTATTTATCTTTTCCATTGTCACATCTTTAATTGCATTATATTTTGGAAAGCCCTTTCCTATCCAGAGAGCGAGAAACCTTTTCTCCCCCTTTTTAGTTTTATAAGTGGTTTGATTTTATAATTTTATAATAATTAAATTCTAAACTATATATTTGATTTTTCTCTGTTTTGTATAGTAAGGTTCTATATTGATTAAGTTATATATTTTTCCCAAATAATTGATCAATTGGTTTAGTACCAAGCATCCATAAAGTCCCTTTGGCTTTGTCTCTCTGAAATCTGGTCCCAGGGATTCTCTTCTAGAACAACTCTCAGTTTTGTTGTGATGGTTTCCTAGGAAGCATTTCTTATCTCCCAGCCTCTTGGCTGTCATGCTTTGTTTTACATGTGACTCAATGATATCATCTCATCATATTCCAATAATTTGTATTTTTTTTGGCAGAATATTCCATTTAAGTTGAGTTACTCAGCAAGATTGGGAAAGATGATTGAGATTTTTTAACTCCCAAGAAACTTAATTTATTTTCACATCACAATAGCCATGGCCCAAAGAGCTAGGAAGAAACTTCCTGCATCTGTGACACAGAGCCAGATACCTTATCACTTCAAGCTGTGAGGTGGAGTTACCCCAGGCAACTTGATGAAATGGGGTTTGAAATTTTTGGCTATTTCTACATGAAAACCTAAATTAATTGAAAGATATTTTAAGGCTTCTCTGTGATGTTTTCTTCTTTGTTACGTTGTAGAGGGCAGAAAAAAATGTTTTGCAAATTGTCACCTGTGCTCTTGGGTAGCTCAGGAACACAGGAAAGTTGGAGAGAAAGCACTTGGGAGAGCCATAACCATCTATTATGGCCACTTAGAATTGATTCTAAAAATTGGTTTGATACTTCAGAGGAATATTTAATCCAAATAAAGTCCATGTCTGCCAAAACTGGTTTGGCTCAGTGGATAGAGCGTCGGACTGCGGACTCAAAGTTCCCGGGTTCGATTCCAGTCAAGGGCTTGTACCTTGGCTGTGAGCACATCCCCAGTAGGGGGCGTGCAAGAGGCAGCTGATTGATGTTTCTCTCTCATCGATGTTTCTGACTTTCTATCCCTCTCCCTTCCACTCTGTAAAAAATCAATAAAATATATTCAAATAAAGTCCAAAACTTCTTAACACCTTCTAAAAAGAGGTATTTAAAATGGGACAAATAATCTGAACTTTAGGCTACCAGTTTTAAAAGAAATTTAAATAAATACTATTTAGGTTAAAAAAGTTGTTAGTTTCAGCTCCAATGCATACATATTACAGTGTTCTATTGCTTCTCCAAAGTAGCGAATGATCCTGGTATTAATGTGTGTGGCATGGGGAAATATTTAATGCAGTTTTAATCACTTACAATAAAAGAGTTAAGTACAAAAAAAATTAATGTGGAACTCAGCCCCCATCTTAAGCATATAGTTATTATATATTGTAATCCATGTCTGTAAGCACGTGTTCTGTTGGCATGCTCGGTACACTGTGCCAGGGACGAGAGTAGGCGCCTCTCCTGTTTGGTCAGTGACTTCGTTTAACCAGTTGTAAAAACACTTTCAATGTTACCCCTGCTTATACCTCTAGAAAAATCAGTGAAAAGGTATATGCATAAATCAAAGCATTATTCTTTCAATATAAGTTGTATTACTTGAGGTTCATGTAGTTAAATGAAAAAAACATGTTTTTATGATAATTGTGCTGTTTTTTCCATGTTGAAAATATAGAGCACTGTTTTTACGAAGGTTAAATCTTTGTGATTAAATGTTTACTATTAGGCTTTATTATATTTAAATTTGTTAAACAACAGTGGAAAGATATAAGTTTAATATATTATCTCTACCATTTAAAAATCTTAGTTATCTATCTAGTTCAATGAACAATCTATTTTTATGTAGCATTTATTAACTGAGACTTTAAAATAGAAGCTTAATTAATTCAAATCTCCTTAGAGTCAGTGCTGCCCTAATATATGACATCTGTTTTCATCTTTAAGTTTTTCAGATGAGAGATCCGCCTGTCTTTTTTAAAAGCCACATCTGTTATTGGTAAAAAGAGACGTGGTGCTCATCTTTAAAGTGTAAAGTTACGGACAAGTAAAGTGAATAGGAAGAAATGCCTTATGGTCCCCATCCACACCTTGAGACCGTGTACAGTAAATAATCAGGTGTCCTTCCATTCTTAGTAATTGTCCTAAGCAGAAACTTGAAAAAATTATATTTAGGCTAATGATATCACCAAATGTATATGTCTGATTCCTCCCTAGCTTATCAGAAATATGAAGACTTTCATAAGTAGAATGTGAAATTCACATTTCACGAGATGTTAGATTGAATCAGTAGGTTTTGTAACTTTCATTAGATTATCCCCCAAATGAATAAAAACCAGAAAGTAACATGCCCAAATTCTTCTAATGTGGTTTGGCTTGTGAGTCATTGAAATTTAATTTTAAATTAAATTTACCGTTAGCAACCGTTAGCCATTGCCCAAATAGATAGCTTCTCCTTATCTCAGAACCTGAACATCAAGTTAAATAGATCTAACAATGAATATTCTGACACCACAATAATACCAAATTGACAGATCTCTCAAGAATAACCTGCAAAGAATAGCATCCTGGTACCATCACTAGTTGTATTGAAGCTAATTTTCCAAAATAGCACAAGGGGGAAGTTAGTACAATGCAGGGGAGATTGGAAGTCCCTTGTCCTGTGCGGCGGCGGCTGCTGTGGTTATTTCTAGACAAGCATAGGCTTTCCCTAATCAGGATGAAAAGGCTGAATTGGTCATAGGCTAAATTGCTTTTTACCTCTTCAAATCTCTCTCTTGAATCTCTCCAACTGGGTACTCAGCCACAATGTTCCCAGAAAGATGTTAAAAGTGAATTCCCTTACCAGTCACCCTGCTCAAGATATATTACAACCTGGGTTCTCAAGGTTGACAGAATATCTGGAAACTCAGTAAAAAATAAAACACAATAATGAATCTCTTATAGAGCAAGAAGAAAAATGCTTACTTCCTGGTATAGAGCAAATATTTGAAAAATAATTGCTGAATGGCAGGGTAAGAGCTAAGGAAGGAAGTGCAATGGATGTTTGCAGCTGGAATGGGGGTCAGAAAAGATGCAGAGAAAAGAATCAGCAAAATGACATAAGAAAGAAAACTGGTACCATGATGGTGTCCATAGACATCATGTTCTGCCTGTGGGACTTTCACCACCTCGCTCCCCACCCCCACTGCCCCTACCTGCTGCACTGAGATTTTTATACAGATTGATAGATGTTCATAACAGCAAGTCAGGGACAGGTTAATGGTACCTCCTAAACAAGCAAGCAAGCAAGCAAGCAAGCAAACAACAAGCAAAAACACTATTCCTGAAACAATTCAATTAAAATTGGGTTGCAATTGGTTAAACACTGTTAACTTGGAAACTATCACAATACTTCATTTTCCAATGAGTCCAGGTCACAGACATTTCCCTGCACTTTTATAAGAAAACACAGGGGAAAAATTCACAGTATGAATTTCTTCTTGGGAATTTTAGAGCCTTCAACATAGACACATAGGGACTCTCCTGCTGCCCTTTAAAAACCTGCTTAAAGAAAAGCAGCTGCCTGTTCAATAGTCCAATCCTGGTGCATCTTTGGATTTCAGAAGAGGTGAGAGAGTAATTATAAGTCTAAAAAGAATAAAAATAATTGGATTCTGCAGCTAAATGATTTCCTTGTTTTTTGGCAGCACACATTGTACATACAGCCTTTCTATCCTCTTAATAGAACATGGGTTTAACTCAAATAAGAACTTGAAAATAAACTTTGTTCCATCCATGTGAAGAGTGAAATATTTTCTATTTGTCCTTGTAAAAAATTATTTTTAAAAATTATCTCAGCAAAAGAAACAATAATCGAAATAATGCAACTCAACACAGCGGCAGGCCAGCCTTTCTGCTATAATGTGATGTCTCCCTGAAAAACTTCACATTCACCAAAACAGAAATTAAAGTTAGTAATACAATGAATTAGTGCCTTTATAAAAAAGACCCCAGAGAGCTCCCTCCACCCTTCCACCATCTGAACACAGTAAGAAGACGGCTGGTTGTGAAGCATGGAGTGAGCTCCACCAAACCCCAAACCTGCCGGTGCCTTTATCTTAATTTTTTCAAAATTCTTTTGAGGTATAGTCACAGCTCTAACAAAAACCATTCTTCATGCCCACGAAGGGCTCCTCTAGCAAGTGCTCCCATGTGACTGGAAGTCCCTGCAGCAGGCATTTGGAATTCTGAGGAAGGAGAAGCCATGGACTGTCAACCCTTTCATGGGCAGGGCAGGTGGAAGTAAGGTGGACACGAGGCAGTGCCATGGGGCTCACTGTCCCTCTCTGGGGAAGACTCCTGTGTACAAGTGCTCATATTTAATCTTCTTATGAAAAAGGTGAAAGATATCCTACTGCCAGTACAACATCAAAGCTGAGATTTTTTTCTCTCCTCCTGAAGGTTTTGCTTCTATGAACACTTTCCTCCTCCCCTTGCCTGGGAAAAATCATATACAAATTATATTTACAATATTTTTTCTCTACCGATAGTATATAAGCTATGCAGTGGAGGAGCATATGTAGAAACTGAACAGACTGTTGATTAAATTAACTTTTTCTAATCATAAATGTACTTCATTCATGTAAGAAATTTGAAAATTAGAGAAAGGTATATGAAATAAAATTACTATCAGCTTACAAAAATAACTACTGTTGGGAAGTCAGAATTATTGATATTGAATCTACTCCTCTTTTCTATCTACCACACAATCTCCTTACTTTATTGTCTTATAAGTTTCTTAAATAATAAAATTTCTCTTTTAACAGCAAAAAAACTATTTAAAAAAACTGTGATCTATTTCCCTCTGGCCTTTTGTTTATACATATTTGTTATAAAATCACATTATATTGTGGTTAAAAATTTGTATTCTTTGCATTTACAGCATGCATATTTTCCTATTTTATTAAATAGAGGTAAAAAACTTGAACCATACTTAATAAAATCTCTGTTTTTGAATAATGAGATTGTTTCACATTGGGGAATAAACACCCTTACAATAAAAGATGATTTGTATTTTCAATTAATTCCTTAGGCTAGGTTGCTGGGTGTCTTAATCCATTAGAGCTACTATAACAAAAATTCCATAAACTGGGTGGTTGAAAAGGAAACATTTGTTTCTCATACTTCTGAAGTTTGGGAAACCCAAGATAAAGGCACCGGCAGGTTTGGGGTTTGGTGGAGCTCACTCCATGCTTCACAACCAGCCGTCTTCTTGCTGTGTTCAGATGGTAGAAGGGTGGAGGGAGCTCTCTGGGGTCTTTTTTATAAGGGCACTAATTCCATTTATGAGGGTTCCACCCTTATGACCTAATCACTTCTCAAATGCCCCACCTTCTAATGCCATCACATTGGGGAGTAAGTTTTAACATATGAATTAGGAGGGGCACAGCATTCAGTCTAGAGCTCTAAGTCAATAGGTAGATTATTTTTAAAATAATCTGATCATAGTCAATTTTGTTCATTTATTTATTTTTAAAATAAGAACCTTAATACAAGAAGAAAAATAACCAACAATAAGCTTGATATAATGGCACTTCTTTATTATGGAAAGGTCATTTATTAAAATGGTAACATGTTAATCTCTTTTGCTCACAATTATTTTGTAAGTATTTCATTCGTCCCATGCACCAAAAGTAGTAGGTTTGATTCCCGGTCAGGGCACATGCCAGATTGAGAGTTTGATCCTAGTCAGGGTGCATGCAGGAGGCAACCAATCAATGTGCACGTTGACATTTCTCTCTCTTTCTGAAATCAATTAAAAAAATAAATTGATGTCATGCTTATCTCTGTAACTCAACCTAATTCTTCTCTGTATCATTTGTTGCCTTTCTCTTATTTTGTTCCCATGTCTCTTCCTTGGCTTCACAGTTACATCTGGTGATGACTTCCCTTTAAAGTTCACACTATACCTATCCCTAGTTCAAGTAGTTCTATGATTTTAAAACTTTCAGTGTGACATTTGTTCCAATTTGAGAAAGATAAAAGTGCATAGTCTCCTGAGAATTGCCCTTCTAATTCCAAGGTCCCTTGTGCATAAATATGTACAGAACGGTTAAGTGTACAGGCTTTGGAAGTAGACATGCTAGATTAGATTCCAAGCTCAACCTTCTTGGGCAAGGAAATGTGTGGTATCAGGAGCTCATGGTGTATGTGTAGTAGTAGTAGTAATAGTAGTAGTAGTAGTAGTAGTAGTAGTAGTAGTAGTAGTAGTAGTAGTAATAGTAGTAGTAGTAGTGGCAGCAATTGGGTAGACTCAAACAATCGATGTTGTTTGGTTTAGAAAGATAATATGTAGCTTAACATTTATTTGAGAGAATTTAAAGACAGAGTTTGATGGGTTACATCTGCAATAAAGTGAAAATTAACTAGTATTCAACCCAGAATATTTAGTTTCTTTCCATTGCAGTTTCTAAGTAAACTAATGGGAGTTCTGAAGAAATTGCTTCTGTCAAATCTTTGGATATTTATGGGGAGAGGTTGTAAAGTAAAGTAGAGGCGGATATATATGTACTAAAGATCTTTCCAGCAACTGTTAAACCAGTGTCATGGGAGACTTTATTGGAGACAAGAAAGGGCTACTTCCAGTTCTTACTGTTGTTTTTTTATTAGCACTAACTCAAAAACTGACTATTCCTCTTTTTTCAGCCAGCATATGTCCCAAGGAAACTGATCCCAATAACAATCATCAAGCAAGGTAATTTTATGAGTCTGCACTGGATATGTATTTATAACTATCTTAATATACTTTTTTAGTTCAGATAATTCAACATCACACATATTTTTTCAACTTCTCTGGTAATTGTTTTGCAGAAAATGTTTGAAGTAATCAGTATGGCCTAGTAAATTAGAAGTTAATAGCTAATTTTGTCTCTTGTACAAATAGGCCTAGTCCTGGCAAGTCACATTATTTGGACAGCTAGAGAAAAGCAATCATAAGTATCCAATTCTAAAAAGCCCATTAAATTTATGTGGCTTAGTTTAGTATTAAGCTAACATACATGAAGAAAATAATTAAGAGGATATCCATTAATGAAATGAAAACTTTAGGGAAAGGTAAGACATGCAGACTTCAAGAATTATAATGTCTTATTTTATTTCATTATTCAATTGTTTTTGTTTTGACTCTCAGTTTTTAAAATTATTATTCTCAACACTTTTTAAAAATCTTTATTGTTGCCAATCTTGTTTGGCTCAGTGGATAGAGCGTTGGCCTGCGGACTGAAAAGTCCCAGGTTCGACTCCAGTCAATGGCATGTGCCTTGGCTGTAGGCACATCCCCAGTGGGGGTTGTGCAGAAGGCAGCTGATTGATGTTTCTCTCTCATCCATGTTTCTGACTTTCTATCCCTCTCCCTTCCTCTCTGTAAAAAAAAAACAATAATTTTTAAAAAATCTTTATTGTTGAAAGTATTACATAGGTCCTCCTTTTTTCCTCATTAACCTCTTCTAGCCCACTTCTGTCTCATCCCCCCACCCCAGGCCCTCACCACCCCATTGTCTGTGTCCACAGGTTATGCATATATGCATACAAGTTCATTGGTTGATCTCCTCTGATCCACCCTCCTTTGCCTTGTCTCTGAAATTAAACAGTCTGTTCATGCTTCTGTGTCTCTGGGCCTATTTTTATTGATCAGTTTTTTTGGTTCATTAGATTCTACATATGAGAGAGATCCTGTGATAATCTTTCTTTGACTGGCTTATTTCACTTAGCATAATTCTCTCCAGGTCCACTTTATTAAGCCCAGAAAGTTTTTTGGGAGAAGAGATTGGGGATTTAAAATTATTCTTCATTTTAAGAAAATAATGTCAAAAGTATACTCTAAAAGTAGGGTCAATTAGTATTGGAATTACCCAATGATTCTTTGCTTTGATAAATATACTAGTATTTTCAATTTTTTTAAATTTATTAGATCATTGCCTCATTTTGTGCATTATTTAGGAAATTTTCAGCTCCTTAGAATAGAACACTTTATGATAAAGTAATAATAGCCTTTCAGTACTTATAGGCTTTGGTGTTAAGGTAAGATGTGCCTTCTAGTCCTTCCATTGGCTGTGTAGTCAACCCAATGAGTTCCTTTTTATTAACTGAAAAGTTAGATCAGTGCTTCTTCAGTGCAGATGACTACATATTATTACCTTCTTACTGGTTTCTAACTATTTTTCCCCAACACACACTATTATCTTTTTGTATTTCAACAGTGATTCAGAATGTTACCCACAGAGCTTCAATTAAATCCCCAGATAGGACTCCCATTGGAGGAACAATACTGGGTGAGTCAGTCTTGAACTCTATACCAAGATTAAGAAAGTCAAGCTATTTTTATATATATATAATAGAGCTTTTATGGAATTTTGCACTGCGAGAAGATCTTTTAAATTGATGTTGACTCATTTCCTTTCAATATTTAGGATCCTGGCTGTGTTTATTCCAGGTTAGGAGCCAAGAGATGCCTCCTCTACCCAATGTGTTAGGGAAACAACTCTAGCTCATGCCTAGTGGGAATGATGGAACCCATCCTACCTACCCCACAGGGTTGTTGCAGTTATGAAGGAGTCTTTGTCATATTGAATTTCTCTTTTTTACTTTTTTTTAATTCCCCCCTTTATTGACTAAGGTATTACAAATGTGTGCTTATCCTTCCATTGCTCCACCCCCCCCAATCCTGCCCTCATCCTCACCCCCTATTGTCTGCATCGATTGGTTATGCTTTTATGCATCCATACAAGTTCTTTGGTTGTTTATTATTAATAGTGGTGTCCTTTGTTCACCACACATCTTAAGCATCCTTTTTACAATTTTTAAGTCCATGGATTAAAAGCCAGAGGATTTTGGTAGTTCAGTTCCGAATAAGAAAAAGGCTCTGTTTAAAAGGTACTGTCATATTTTTTCCAACATTTTAAAGTTGGAGTTAAAAATGACTAAACAAAATAAGTGCTAAACTCAATATTTACTAATATCTGCCACTCTGAGCTTTATTTTATGTCATGATGCATTTTCTTTCTCTCATTTTTACTTCTGTTTCCTTGCAGTCCACCTTATTATTCCTGGTCTTAATGAAACCACCGTAAAACTTCCTCCATCCATAATGTTTGAGATTTCAGATGCAATCAAGACACAATTAGGTAAGCAGCAAAGTTCTATGATTGAACTTTTCAGTGACCAAGTACTAGAACTGATATTCTTAGAATATCCAAGGAATCTAGAAAATGGGCTATTTGGGATCTCAAAGTAAATTTAAGGGACAAGCATATATTCTGTTGATAGGAATGGGAAAGTGGTATCGCTGCTATGGGAACAATATGACCACTCTTCAAAAAAATAAAATTACCATAGGATCCAGCAATTCTATTTCTGAGTATATAATGAAAAGAATTGAAAAGTTCTCAAAAAAGTATTTTGTACACCCATGTTTGCATTATTCATAGTAGCTAAAACATGGAAGCAATTTAATGTATCCAACAGATAAATAAATAAGCAAAATGTGGTTCATACATAAAATGGAATATTTTCATTAAAAGGAAAAGAAATTCTGACGTTTGCTACAATATTGATAAATCTTGAGCAAAGTAAGCCAGTTATAAAAAGACCAATACTCTAAGAAGGATGGTTGCTAGGAACTGGAGGGAGGAGAGGAATGGTAGAGTTTAATGGTAGAGTTTTTTTTTTTATAAGATGATAAGAGTTCAGGAGGTAGGTGGTGGTGATGGTTGTGCAACATTTTGAAAATACAAAAGGCCCAGTGCACAAAATTTGTGCATTTATGGGGGTCCCTTAGACCAGCCTGCATCCCTTGGGAGATGTCTGCCTGCTAGCTTAGACCTGATACCCCTGGGTGTGTGGTGCTTGATTAAGTCTAATTTCTGATACAAGCCAGCAGTCAGACATCCCTCTCACAGTCCAGGGCTCTTGCAGTTTGGGACCTCTAGTCCCTTACTGCCCACCTGCAGCAGAGGTAGGAGAGGCTCCCACCACTGCCACTGCCTTCACCAGCCATGAGGCCAGCTTCTGGCTTAGCAGCGCTCCCCCTGTGTTGAGCATCTGCCTTCTGGTGGCAGCGCACATCATAGCGACCAGTCATTCCTGCCAGTCATTCTACTGTTCGGTCGATTTGCATATTAGGGTTTTATTATATAGGATTTAATACTACTGAGATTTACATTTAAAAATGGTTAAGATAATAAACTTTATGTTATGTAGTATATTTTACCATTATTAAGAAGTTGGGGGGAAAATAAGAGGCAGAGAAGTTGGAGAATCACATTCTATAGGGAAGTAGTTATATTTATACTAGAGGTCCAGTGCACAAAATTCATGCATGGGGGTGGGGGTCCCCTCAGCCCAGCCTGTACCCTCTCCAATCTGGGACTCCTTGGCGGATGTCTGAATTGGGGTTAAACCGGCAGTCAGACATCCCTCTCACAATCCTAGACTACTGGCTCCTAATCGCTCACCTGCCTGCCTGACTGGTCACCCCTAACTGCCCCCTGCCAGCCTTATCACCCCTCACTGCCTCTGTGCGCCGGTCTGATCACCCTTAATGTCCCTCCAGCCAGCTTGGTCACTCCTAACTGCTCCACACTGCTGGCCAGGTCGCCTCCAACTTCCCCCTCCCTGCTGGCCTGGTTACCCCTAACTGCCCCCCCTGCCTTCTGGGTTGCCCCCTATTACCCTTTCTGATGGCCTGGTAACCCCCAACTGCACCCCCCTGCCAGCCTAGTTGCTCCTAATGGCCCCCGCTGCTGCCTGGTCACCCCATGCAGCCTGCTTGTTCAGTCGTTTAGTCATCTCTCACTAACCCCCTTGCTGGCCTGGTCATAAGCAGCCATCTTGTGAGGTTGAAATGCTCAATTTGCATATTACCTCTTTATTATGTAGCATAAAATATTAAATAAATTTAGATTTATAAAACAAGAGTGAACATTTGTCAAATTATCCAAAATGCACACATTTATATAATTTTCAAATAGAGTAATTGTTATAAATTATACTTAGTATACTATCAAGAGACTACTAGATACTTTCTATGAGAACTGATATACAGGTCAGGACAGTTAGCATTATTATTTACTTGAGATTGGTACTGCTTCTTATTTCTAGAAAGAACTTGCTATGATTTCAATTAAAAAAACATAAAAAATAAATAGACAGACAAAATCATAAAACATAACAATTTGGAAAACAACAGTAGCAGCAAAACCTTTTAAAGGGAGCCCAGGGAACAATCGTGGTGGTCACTGGTCTTAGTTGCTTCATTGAGTATCAAATTAGTTTGATACTCAGACTTAATCAAGCATCACACACCCTGAATAGCTTGTGAATACAGACTATTTGCTTCCCCCCTTCTCCCTCCCCACCTCCACCAGAGTTACTGGTTCAGTAGGTCTGAGCTGGGGCCTAAGAATTTGCATTTCTTACCAGTAGGTGATACTGATGCTGCTGGTCTGGAGAATGTCTTGAGCTATTGATAAATATGGAAGGAGATGGTGTAATGTGATAGAAATTAAACAAAGACTTAAAAATGCAAAATATTTTCCCTAAAGTAGGCACTAGCTAAGAACTTCAGCACTTACATAATCAACTCTTCACATTGTATGGATGCAAAAACAGAGGCCCAAACCCTTGTTTGGTAGCATTCAATCAACAAATACTTATCAAGCATTACTCTGTGCCAGATAGCATGTTACTGGGTCCATCAGGGTGAGTTCCACAGCCCATACTGGGACCTCAGACTTATTTTTCCCTTGTTGGAGACCTCACCTATTTGTTTTTCTGATGGTGGGCAATCAGACTGTAACTGTTTTAAAAATTAGGAACTCCTAAATTCTCCTTAGCTGTTAATTTTTAGAACTTCCTGGAAGAAGGAGGAAAAAGCCTAAGTGGGTAAAGAACACTTAATAGGTGGACTATTAGACTTACAGTTTTAGAACAATTTTCAAAACTTATGCATCACCATTTCCTTAAGATGTTAAAATATTTGCCAGTAAATCTTTGTGATTTTGTTCGATTCTTACATTTTTACTGTAAAATATTCATAGCTGTCAGTACTAGAATGAGTTACCTTCAAGGGCATAAACACATGACCCTAGGCTTCATATCCTAATTTGTACATCAGGCTTGATCATCTCACTTTTAACTGTAAAACCCTGTGAACCAACTCCACATCATCATCTGTATGCTGTGCTCAAAACCAGGAAGCTCCAAAATTAAATGCCCTCAGAGAACCTGTGTTTGGAATCAGAACTCAGGACTTTTACACTTACCTGTTCTCTGTCTGAAGCCTACACATTGCCTTACTCCTGACCTGGAAAATTGTTTGGAAAAAGAAAAAAAAGGAGCCAGCCAATCTCTTATTGATTTGGTCCCTAATCTGTCTCAAAACACAAAACCCAGGATATGAAAGAGACTGAAAGTGGGCGGTTTTTTCCCCAGATCACTGCTGTCGGTTTAGAATTAGATGTTTCATTCCCTAGTCCTTAGTCTTAAGTGATATTTCCTTTTGGTTTTTGCAAAGTTCCACATGCTACCTTAATATCAATTCAGGTGTCTTGTTTACTTTAGAGATTTGGGCATTTTGTTTTTATTTTGTCTTTCTGATATAATTCACTAAACATTCAGGATTGTAATTTTAATAAAGAAATGGTATGCAAATAGTTAAATATCTCTTTTAACTTATATTTCAGGGGAAACACCTGTAAAATTTAACACTGGCAATTTTTATGCATTGAAGAGATTGATAGTATGTTTGAATATGTACAGTAAATCCAACCAATGTAACATTTTAACAGACTGTATTTTAAAAATTATATTTTAAATTTACTGTAATATTTTAATGCAGACATAAGCAATTCTTCATACTACTGAGGAGGAAATAAACTTTCCTGGGGTTATTTATCATCACAATTCAGAAAAGTACCATTTTTGATGGGGTAAATCCTAAAAATAATATCCTCATTCCAGCAGTGTCCATCATGGGACATTGAGAAATTATTAGCTTTTGTTCTAAGAACACATGGTGTGAATAATGAGAGATATAAACAAGAAAATTAGTATTACACCCACATCACCGGGAGATATATGTAGGGTTTGCCAAAGTCAAGACTTAGCTTGCCAAAAATTAACGGAAACAACAGTGTTGAAAAAAAAGGTACAGAAGAATCAGAGAGCGAAAAGAAATTTCCTGGGTTTTAGTCATTCTGATGGGATTTTGCTCCACTGGTGCCAAGACTGCACTTGTACATAGATGATGTGGAGAAATGTTTGGGTTTGATAAGAAACATAAAATCCCCCATTTAAATATTTCTCCATCTACCAATTTCTCTGATTCTGAAAGGCAATATTTAGAAATACAATATGCCTTTGTAAGGAATTGGTGATGTGTAAAGAACACAATTCTCTCTTGGGAACATAGTTTACCCTTTTTTCTTTTTTTCAGCGTAAGGTAATTGCCAGCTAAGGACATGTTTAGAATATACGAAGCTAAAGCAAAACAATTTAGAGCATTCATGAAAGCCTATGGATGTTAAAGTACATTAGTAATTAAGCAAGTAAGTAAATAAATAGTCCTAGTCACCCTGGCAACCCCAAGAACACAGGATGTTACACAGGGAGGAGAGGATTAGCAAGCATATCCTAAAGGATCAGAGGACACTGAAAAAGAAAAGACCCTTAAAGAGAAACCTTATAATCTTTCATTTGAAAAATAAAAGCAAACACCTTCCTATGGCACATCCTGAAAATAACAGAACCAGAACTTGCTCATAAAAATTTGTAACCCAAATGGTTTTTCCTGTGTGAACAATCACAGTGCTTCTAAACAAAAACTGTGATATAAAAAAGGGCAGAAAAAAAGGGTTGATGAAACTTAGAAGTTTTAAAAATAGCATTTTTTATAAAATCATACTGGATCGGCATTTTTAGTTATTCTAGAAATAGAGTCCTCTCTCTTTATGCCCTGCTAAATTAACTTGAACAATGGAATCAAACATTTCTGCTGCACAAGCATGCTGCACAACTTCATGTGCTCATGAATCCAAAGCACACCGATGGCTACTAGATATGATAGGGCAGTGGTCAGGAAACCACGGCTCGTGAGCCACATGCGGCTCTTTGGCCCCTTGAGTGTGGCTCTTCCACAAAATACCATGGCCTGGGTGAGTCTATTCTGAAGAAGTGGAAGAAGTTTAAGTTTAAAAAATTTGGCTCTCAAAAGAAATTTCAATTGTTGTACTGATTTGGCTCTGTTGACTAATGAGTTTGCCGACCACTTGATAGGGCAAGTATATAGCACTCATGACACCTATTCCTAGCATTTTAAGTCACTCCTGAACATAATTAGCTCTATGTAGGAATCTATTGAATGCTTCTATAATACAGATTAAAAATTGATTGGCTTCTATTAGCATTGTGAAAGGGATGACTTTATAACTGCCTTTGTCCATCACCATTAAATAAATATTTCGTGCCCATGTCAGCTTTCTGACAAGAAGAAAATGGTCTTTATAGCAGGGATGTCAACTACAAAAGGAGATTACAAAATTTGCATCCTCAAAGAACTTTGAGAGAACAGGTTAGATCAATAGTTCCCAACAGAGAGCAGTTCTGTCCCCCAGGGAAAATTAGGCAACGTCTGGAGATATTTTTGGTTGCCACAACTACGTACATGCTAGTGGAATCCAGTGGTAAAAGCCAGAGGTGCTACTCACCATCCTGCAACATAGGAAAGGTCTCACACCAAAAAATCATCCAACCCAAAATGTCAATAGTTCTAAGGTTGAGAAACCCAAGAAGTTCCTGAATAGCCTTTGGACTCTACAAAATCCCATCTAACTATAATCATTTCAAAGTGACATGATCAGGGTATCTCAAAGATTAATTAATATTTTCATGCCACTGGACTGTTTCAAAATATTATGAGTAGGTTATTGATTTTTTGTGTGAAAGAGCTTGACTCAAGTTAATCCTTGGTGCATTTTTAAAATGGGAAATATCTTAATCATTGGGGAACTCTGATATAGAAATGTACTTTCTTTGAAAAAGAATGCGTACATTTTAGAAGGAAGTTTCCTGAACAGTTGTCTGAAGAGGGGAAAAATATATTTTAATCTTTATGCTGAATCCCCTCTGTGACCAAAACAATAGGTGTTTGTTAACACATGGCTCAAATAAACTACTGTTGATATTTTTTTGCCACAAGTATTTTCAAATAATTTACTTTCCCAAGTGTGTTACTTATGCTTTTTAAAAATTTCAGTGTCTGAACTTATTGCATGTTTTATCGTGTATAATAATAATGGAAATTTTCTATTCATTGATGTTTTGTAAAAATTGGGAGTACTTCAATATAAAATTCCAGTCAGTATTTGCAATGCAGCATATGCCTTCCAGAAACTCTGTGAATAAGAATGACTTGAGAGTTATGCAAGTGTTGGGTTGTGATTTATTCCTTCATTCCAATGCCAACTTAGATCTTAATTATTGAGGGTTAAAAGAAGGGATTCTGAACACTGTCATGTATTCATGCTAATTCCTGGTAGAAGTGCACAGTAAATTTGTTGACTACCTGTTGGAAAGAGATAGATTTCTGGAAATAGTCTGTTACTTGATTATGTTTTTGAATGAATTGTATTTGGACACTGTGTTATAGGGAAGTGAGGTAAATTGTTCTCTAACTTTTTTTTAGCTAAGAATGAAACCTTGGCATTACCAGCTGAATCTAAAACACCAAAGGTAGAAAAAATCCCAGCGCAGCCCATAACAGGTAATGAGATCTCCATATTGTTCACTTACAGTAAGTAATATTTTCCTAATAGTAAATGATTAACAAACTTGTACTTTTTTTCAGTGAAGAGCCAATAGGAAATTCATTTCGATCCATAGCACAAAATGAGGTGATGTGATTCTAGGTCCTTAATCTAATGTCTGAAAAACAACAGCTGCAAAATGAACTACTGAATCATATAACTAATATGTAATATGGCATCTGTATTTTTCACTCTAAGTGAAAGCTATTACCTCAATATTGTGAAATAATCTTATACTAAAACGTAATGCCTGCTTTTGGTGTTTTCCTTTTATGTGAAGACATGAGACCATTTTTCATTTCTCCACTTTCACAAGTGGTCATTTGAGCAAAATGCCATCATTAACCTTCATAAATCCATAGCTTGAGAGCTATATCCTTTAACAGCAATGTCTTTGGAAGATTAAAAATACCAATAGAGATAATATGTAATAGTTCAGTAAAAATTCTTTAAAGAATAAATGTGGAATGCATTTTCCCCACAGTTTACTGGCTGTTACTAACAAACATTCACCATTTCTTCTATGAATGAACTGCCCAAGTCAAGCCCACTGGGGACACATTATTCTCTGAACTACAGAGTTTTGCCAGAGCAATACCACCTCATCTAAGACGCAGTGAAGCAAGCATCTGGCAAGAATCTCCCCAAATCCACATTTAGTAAAGTAACTGCAATCTAAAGTAAAAATTTTAATTCATAAAATTGCTATAAGTTGAAATATTAGTGGTGTTTACCTTATACTAAACTCTTAGACTCATAATTGATCCAGAGGGGTTAAATATTGGTGGGAAAATAAAACAATGTGATTTCAAGAAACCAATTCAAATAGAGATATTTCTGACAAAGCAAAAGGTTTGTGGCTCTGCCTGAAGGAGAGAGATACCTTCCATCCCTCACCTTCATGGCAGGTGGGCAGAGGTCCACACTATTCAGGAAGCTGAAATAATTATCTGAATTAAATCTTTAGGTAGTTTTCTGATTTCAATATAATTGTTCAATACCAATAAAAACATGATCCAGTGGATGACTCCAACTTCTTTTCTGCCCCAAAGATTCTACCCAATTATACTTTCTTCTCTTGGCACATTATCTCATGGAAGAGTCTATAGATTTCTTAGTTTTCTTCCAAATCTTCCTCACAATTTTCCACTTCAGAAACACTTAGTGAAACACCATAACTTATTATTCAGTGTTATTGTGTTACCACAAGTCCTTAACCCTGCAGAAATTCTAGAATTGTCTAGCTCCCAATTCACTCAGATCTCAGTGATCCTGGTTATTATTTCTTGAACACTATTTAGCTGAGGTCGTCTTTGCTTTTGACTTAGCAAATAGAGCAACCTTGTGGCTGAGCATTTGCATCCTTAATCATCATTGAAACCCAGTTCCAACCTTCGCATGTTGACTGCAGTTTGAAAGAGAGAAATCTTAGAATGTAATAGTTCTCAATAAACCTCCTTTGCCCCAGATCATTGTTTTATTTGCCCATTTATTAATTCATTTAATAAACATTTATTATGAGCTTGCTTACTATACCCCGGACATTGTGCTAAGCTGTGAAGGTGGAGAGAAATAAAAAGGCAGATGAATAAAAAGTTATGATTAATGTGATAAGTGCTTTCATGGAGGTCAGTTCGGAGTGCTTTTTGTAACACATGGAAAGTGGAACCAACCTGGAAAGGTAATGTCCCGTCAGGCTGTGGCGCAAGCAAGCCATGGAGCCCTTAACATAAGTAACTTGAAAAGTAATGAGCTGTGCATCAGTTATTAATTCCAAAGGGTTCCAACGTCTTAGAGTCTTCGGTTGCTTCATAATTTTATATTAATTTGTAAAGTTGTCTTTCTTTCCAGTGACTCTGACTCAATTCCAGGAACCACTAAATCCACCGTGTCTAGTGCATTAGGTATTTCAGAAACAACACTGGGTAGTTCTAAGAAGTTTTTTGCCCCTAAAACAAACAAAACCTTCCCAGCACTCATAGAAAAGAAAAGTAACCCAATACCTTACCTTTCCCCTCACCTCTCACCTCCTTACTGGCAGTAGTTAATCTTCCCATTTCTTGGACCAATTTCATTAGAGTTAATCACATGCCTTGATCCTGGTAAACGATGTTCGAAGAGCCCTGGATGCTAGCTGCTAGCTGCACATCTTTTTCACCAGTCTCGTAGGATGTACAAAAAAAAAAGATTGCAGCCTTATATTCCAGGATACTTGGAGAGGTGGGGGAAACCTGGAAGTCTTGACTATGTCTGTGCTTTCTGTTTTCAATGGCTTTTCCAAGTCTTGTGTGTACTATAAACGAGGAGAATCCCAAAAAGTGTCATGCCTTCTAATAAGAATTTCATGTCACACCTGTTAGCTGCTTCTTGGCCCAAGAGGCTTTTACTTGCTTGGTTCTTTTCTGAAGAAAAGGAGCAGCATGTGTTTTGTTCTGTACTTGTGATGTTGATCATTGTGCCACACCTCGGCCCTTTAATAGTGCACCTTCAACTTTGAACAGCCATGTCCACCTTTTCTAGGGAAAGCCAGCTATGTCCTGGAAAGGCATCAGTTGCCGGTGCACACTCTGTGTGAGCACGCATCACATGATCACGGTTCAGCCACAGTGTCAAATCCCAGGTCACACATTTCCTAACCGAATTCTTCTTTATTTTAGTTTTCAGCGAAAAGACCCCGGAAAGATCGCAAACTATTCTAATACCTAGATTTGATTTACCACTGAGCACTCTAGGTAAAAATTTTTAATTATTATAGTTTATTATTATCTTGCAAATTTTATGCATGCTTGAAAGCCGTCCTTAGGCTAATTTATTTAAATTTATCTCCTCGTAGGAAAGAAGAAACACTTAGTTTATAAAACAATAAGCTCCCAAACACCATGTTTTTAAATGTTATAAAATCTTTATAATTTAGGGTCCTAAAGAGTCTCTCTCTATAACAAATCCTTCAGCTGTTTAGAATTCTAATTTCTTTATACACATAGTATAAAAAAAGTTATTGGTGGAAGTGAGCTTAATTATAGAGCCATGTGGTCACTATAATTCTATTTTTAAATGCTAGTAGATGGACATTGGCTAGTTCAGACGTGGTTGGTACTTGATGATAGTCTAAATGAGCACACATACACATAGCTGAATAAATTAGAAAACAAATTTAATCAAAATTAAAAGAGCTCAAATTCTTCAAGTATAGTGTATACTTATAAAAACTAGAAAAGGGGTTTATTATATCATCCAACGTTAAAACACAGGGTTAAAAAACACTACTAACAGTCCTTCTTAACGTGATAATTTGCCTTTCTGTGTTTGTTTATTGCTTTAGTAAAATCTTTTCTCTGTTACTTGCACCTCAAGTCATAACATTTCTTATGTGTTTCTTTACAGCTCCGAAAAGACTTCCAGAATTTCCTCAGGCAAAAACACCCTTCCCTTTTGAGAAACCGGGGGGCGCCTTGGGTAATAACAGCACCTGAAACCTGGTGTTAAGATGTGGGTGATGGGTGCTTAATTCTGGAGGCTACAATCACTGTGTCCTGTCTCTACAAACCTCAGTGAACTGACCAATTCCATTAACTTAACCAGACAAGTGGTTGATTTGGTAATGCAACACAAACAAAAAACATGTATTTGTCAGATTGGATTTTTTAAAAATTTAGTATCAATCTTCACTCTATTAATTCCACATATTTTATGAAGTTAATTTTCTGTCCTCAAAAACATTCAGAGTAGACATCAACCTTTGATCTCTCTCTAGTCACTAATCAATCACATGCTCTCAGGATGGGAACATAGTAATTTCTTCTTGATAGACGATGGCTTTTAATAGAATGAGTGTGTGCTTTTCATTGCAGGATTCTCATAGTCAACTATACCAGTGACTGTTTTTGTTTCTTTGTTCTCCTCAAAAAAATTCAGCAAATTCCCTTTCTTTTTACTACTGTAGCTGCGAGTGAAAAGCCATGGATTGCACCTATAACTAAAACATCTGAAGATTCCAAAGTTTTACCACCTCAAACTGGTAAATGCATTCTTTAAAAAAAATAGACTGAAACAACAGTACAGGCAGTCCTCAGGTTATGTCAGACTAGATGTACGTCGTTCTGTGATTACGTCGCCATCTCTTATTTATTTTTTTTTAAAAGTTCCGTCATTTCGACGTATGTACATATGTGCTTTATATTTTTTATTATTTATTTACCACAAGTAAAGGTCAGGAATTGTTATATTTCTTATAAATTTGTTTTTCTGTTTCACTTCATTACTGTCTTGGATGTGCTCCATGTGAGTGACATAGGTGCTTATGTAGGTGCGTTCTGGCTGACAGCAAAAATCGCGTTCTCCGATGTAACCCAAGGACTGCCTGCATTGAGTTTCTCATTTTTATCTTTAAATGTTCCTTAATTGATTATTAGTATACTTTGTAGTAAATGGTAAAGCTATATTTCATTCTTATACTTAAATAAATCTTTTTTCCCTCAGTACAAAAGCAAAATGTTTTTGCATTTGTTTTAAAGAACTATATTTTAAAATCTAAACATCTATTTGGCTAGAAGATGAACTATGCATTGGATCACTTCATTTCTAGAGATCTCTTTAGAACCATGAGGCAGTACCAAAAATAAGAAGCATCTACCTGGATCTGATTTAGCAGTGTGAATTTAAAGTTTCCCTTGCAGATAGATATTTGATTCTTTTCCAGCAATGAACTTTTTTAGGGACAATTATTGCTATTTATTGAGCACCTTTTATGTGCCAAATGCGGTACTAGGTGCCTGAGAGTGAGCTGTATGACTTGGGGCCCAGGGACCAGTGATAGGACATTGCATCCAGAGTCCAACTTTTAAAAGGCTTTCCAGCCCCTGTGTATCCTCAGGTCAGCTTTGATTTGCTCAGCAAGGAGCAATTGAGCTTGCAGGTGGAAATCAGCAAGTCTAGTTGAGTGGAGGTAAGACAGTTAACTCTCATTGCCCCTTATGCCATACCTTTTATTTGCTAACAATGAATATTTGAGAGCCTACTGTGAACAAGATATTATTACTGAACCTTACAATGTATAAGCATACTGTGATATAGAGGGAAGACCACAGGTCTTGGAATTAATAATGGACTTTTTTCCAATTCCAACTTTCCTGTTAACTATATACTTTAGATATTTTACTCTACATTTCTGGGTCTTAATTTGCTCTTTTATAAATTGTGGCAATTGACATTTTTTCTTCTGAGAATTCTTATGTCCCACCACTAAAACTGATTAAAGGAGATAGCTCTCCTTTTTTAAAAATAGATTTTTCTCAATTAAAGAGTTTTCTCCTATCTATCTTTTTTTATATCTAACAGTCAACTAAAGAGGATGGATATTCAGCATATGATAATTATAAAACCTCAGAAACCACTTAGTGTGATTACCTCCATGATTTTTATTTTACTTGTTTGTATTTTAATTTTGTATATCTCCTCGTTGTGGTTTTTGGAGCATATATAGTATATAATGTAGTTAGAAGTTCAAGTAATAAAGTTATATAACTAACATTTTGTGGAATTCTCCAGTAGAGTCCAACAGAGGATTGGTTTGAGAAAGGATGAGAATGAGCCTTCAGATACATAGATCTTGATCAAATTATCTTTTCTCTGATATCTGCAGTGATCTCAGATCTCAGCAAAAAATATAAGGATGTATCAAATAAAGTAAGCATGTCTATTATTATAATATCCACAAATTTTCTCAAGTGGGAAAACACTTGAAAGTTGACTAAAGTTGTCAGCCAATCCAAAGAAGCCTCAAATTGGGTCTTTCTAAGGCTTAGAATCTAAGCCATAGTTACTCTAGTCACTGATGCAAAAACTTTACTGAATTACTTGCTGTGAGTGTAAAACTATGTTTAGCATTCCAGGTTATCTGAGTCCAGGTCCTGAATAGAGTTTCATTCTGTGTTCCATTAGCTATCACACTATGACTAGGGAAGAACAATTAGTCTAAGGGCATCTGTGATAGTTTATCTGTAACACTAAGGCAGGCCTGGCCTCACTCCCACAAACTTCATGAGCATCATATCTCCCAAACCAAACACTTTGGGGGCTCACTGTACTAAATGAACTCTTAAGTCTGTTTCATCTCTTAGTTTCTGTGCTATAGCACAGGAGACACAGGGTCCCCCAAGATTTCCCTTGAGCAGCCTCAAGTTTTTTGTGTCTTTGATTATTCAAGAGCAAATTGATCAAAACCTCAAGGGAGCCATATGGAGTTTTAATGCATAGGGCATGGATTATAAATAAAGCCTGAATTTAACCAGGTATTGGGAGTGGAGAAAATATGTTGGGAAATGAAGGTTGTAGAGTTCCACGGAGACAAATATAGGTGTGATTACAAATCCCATCAAAAGCAAAGCTCTTTTTGCCTTTAATTTCAGAAAAGAAATATTCTGGTTTTGCCCTTTTAGAATATTCAGCTGCCTCACTACTGCCAGGGCAATTTTAGGCCGCCAGAGAACTTCCAACTGTTGACTGCCAACCTTCTCTTGATGAAGTGCTGGGGCTTGTCCTGGGCTGTAACAGCACAGTTGGTAATTAGTGCAGACATGACCAGTAGCCCCAGGAACTCCTAGCCTGCCCTTATAACATTTAATTTGTACATCCGTGCTACTTAGTGCGGTCCTTGGACCAGCAGCATTGGCATCACTGGAAGTTAGCTGAAAGGCAGAATCTGCGGCTCTGCTCCAGATCTACTGAGTAAAGATCTGCCGTTAAGATCTCTAGGTGGTCTTGCACATTAAAGTTTGAGAAGCACTATCACTGAAGTCTGTAACACTTCACCTGGTATAGATAAGAGTCATCAAACGCGGTTAACTGTAGACAAAGAGAACGCAAATCAATATAAGATTGGTTTCTCAAAGTGGGTAACTCTTATCTCTTGTTTTTGCTACTAACTCTTGTATAGTAGTTTCGTTGCATCTTCCTAACATGTTTAATTTTTAATTAAAATTTATCATATACATTATTTGTGATTTCAAGAGTTGATATAGCCATGCCACACTTTTATTGATTTTAGCATTTTTTGTTTCTTGTGATTGATTTTGTATGAATTTATACATGTACTGAGGGTATCTGTTACCTATTTAGTTTCAATGTATAGGATTATTTACTTCATATTTCAACTACTCACATGACTTCCAAATGTAATTGTTTGGTGAATTAAGAAGAGAAAGAAGTAGAGATAGTATTTGAATGCTGATCCATAAAACCATTAATCCAATTTTCAGTTGTTATATCTTTTGAAGAAACCATATATTTTAACTGGTATTAATGACCTTATTATAGCAAAATTAACATAATTTGGTTTCTCTGTTGGGATACAATGCATCTATATTTACTATATCAATTCCCTTCACCCAAAGACCACCAGGAACACACCCATATTTGAACAAAGTTAGATTTACTGACTCATTGCAACAATGGGAAATACATACCATGAGAAACTGGGAACATTTAGTAAGACAGTGTTGGAAAGGACTTATAGAATTTGGTCTTGGGTTAGGTGATTATGGAGAGGCTCCAAGGAAGTGAAGCTTTGTGAATAGGATGCTGTCAGAAAGTGGAGTAATTCTGTGATTGAATATCTCAATAATTAGCTTTTTCTATTTTATACATAACTTTAATTTGACTATACATGGCATAATAATTTATTTTTATTGTTGAACACTATTACAAACATCCCCTCTTTCCCCTGCCTCTGTCCACCTCCTCCCATCCTTATCCCCTGTCTTCACCACAGTATTGTTCATGACCATGGCCTATGCATATATGTTTTTAATAATTCTTAATGAGAAGACAAGAAGAATGGAGTGAAGCTAAAGTTGTGATTGATAAATAAGCAACAGTTAGTCATATTAGCCAGACTGTAGGGGCAGTCATTTTTGTATTCATTCATTTGTCTGTGTCTCATACAATTAGAGAGTGCTCTTGATTTTTTATCTCCATCTATCTTAGTCACTAAGTGGTCTTGTTTGATATTGGCATTCTTTAAAATTATTGATGTTTAGCAGAAGAATACCAAGCCTCGCTGTGAGGACCAGACCAGCACTGGATGCTAGTGTCTGCTTTTCTCTTTATCAACCATTAAACATGATTTATCAATACCATTTGTAAAATTCATTTTGCTTCCACATTTACTAGATTTGTTTTCCACATTTACTTCATATTCTGTATTAAATCATTAGAATGCACAATCTCCAAAGAATTTTTGTATAACTTTTGAATATAAAAAGCTATGTGGAAATTCTAAGTTGCATATTAAATTTTCAAATCCCTGGGTCATTTCAATAGTTTATGACAAGAGTGGTTCAGGGTATTTGGAATTTGGAATATTCCAGGAAACCTGAGAAGTACAGTCATCAAGCCTATTTCCCCTAACTTTTCATTAGTGCTGCGTTTTATGACCCCATTATTTGAATTGTATTTTGTCTTAAACTTTCTCTAAAATACATTTAAGTAGGATTGATCATTTTTGAGTCTCTTGACAAATCCAACTCTTCTTAAGGTATAGAAAGAAAAATTACAAAAATCTGCTCTACAATTATATGCCAGAATGCCAATTTTTTTATAAAGTCTGTATTAGAAGAAAGTTGACCACATTTTAGAAATATTTTAGTGCTTATGACAATCATTCAGAGAATTCAAACTCTCTGATGATAAATAGAATTGGTCTATGTTCTATTGGAAGGTGGCCAGTTGACTATGATTTCTGTATTGTAAAATGAGTTCCAGAAAAGCTCTCAGTACTTTCCAATTCTAACCCCACCCACACCCACACCTGCACCCTACTGAACTGTGCACTGCATGTATATGCATGTATTTGTTGCATTACTTCCTCATTGGAATAATATAATTTTGTATATACTTGGCAGTTTTCTATTAAGAGATTCAAAGAGTTGTATTTATACCACCATATTGATCTTTTTTAGAAGTCCCTGAAAGCAAAGAGGGTTATTTCTTTTATCTTAAGAAGATATGTGAAAGACTTGCCTTTGAATAGGTAGAGGAGCAAAAACTAGATTCTCATTCATTTCTTTCTGAATCTCTCCAATGAACCACTCCATGTTAAAAGTGAAACTATGTCAGATAGCTTGCTTTTAAATTTTCACTGAATAGTGCAATAGAGAAGTTCAAATATTTTTACTAGAGCCAGGTGCCTTCTAGATTTTTTAAGAAAGAGCAAATGGTCTGTAAGGAAGGCTGGCCAGTCCCTGATGTTTATTCTCCATTTGAATGTGACCTCTAATCTGTGAACTATATGAGACAGAGCTGGGTTAATAACTAGTTCAACTATTTACTGTTTAAGTGGTTATAGACAAGTAATTTAACTGCTTAGATCCTCACTTTTTCCATTTTTAAAGGGAAATAATATATAATTTTTTTCATTGGGTTGTGATGTCTTACAAATAATGTGTAATCACTTCACCTAATTCACAGTACATAAGGGGTACCCTGCTACCATTTTCTCACTACAGCAAACTTTTGCATTGAACATATCCCCTTCCCATCACCCAGATTTCCTGAATTGCTATAGATGCTTAATAATAATAACAATAAATTATTTAATTAATGAAAAGAAGGAAGAGAGAAGAAAAACACTGTTAAGCTTATAATCATATGAGTGTATCAAATAATTCTTGGGTCTTCATTTCACCTGTGTAAAAATTCTTAAGAAGAATGGAAAGGACATGTGCTATGGTATTAGGAGAACCTTGCAACCCCATGGAAATGGCCTGATGTCCTATTAAGCCCACAGTATGGCTGGTAAATTGTATCACTTGACCATTCTGTTCAGATAGAGTGGCAGCCTGCATCATTCTGTGAAATGGGCTCAGGCCCTGTCTAGCTCAGGGAGTAAAATTGATGCCAAGACAACTTTCTGTGTTTTCTGTGGGCATTAGAGTTGAGAGAAGCAGCATAAATGCCATGCATTTACCATCCCTCAAATGAGATATATGCATGATTTCTAAAACCCTGGTATGTTTTTAGGAGGTGGATAGAAATCAACTTTCTGTTTCTAGCTTGATAATGCAATCAGTGTTAAGGCTCCTTAATTTCTTGATTATCCTCTTAAAAGACCATCATTTAATACCAGGAGGGATTTAAAGCCCAAATAAAATAAATTGTTTTTTTTAAATAATCCCAGGGTAATTCAGTGATTTTATTTTCATCTTTAGAAAAGTCTCTTGTCTGTTCTTCCCCAACCATATCCAGACAAACTGATTTTCTCCTCCAATTGTACTGTGACTAAGACAGTGAATTCTTTTGGCAAAATTATTTCCCCTTGGACAATAAATAGTTATCTTTAGGGACTTCCCTTTATAATCAGAATTGAGGATGGTAGACCTCGAACTTTTCATTAGATTCCATTGAAGAGAGCTACCTTTAAGAGTTTATCACCAATTATTTTCAATGTTTAATTCTTTCAGTACTCTGTAGAGCTGTAGTAAATTACTAAATGCACTTAAGCCCCATCCATTACTTAAAGACATGGAAGTTGAACTGGTTAGTGTGCCTGAGGAATCCTCTGCTGGATAGAACATTTTGACCCAGGTGGTTTGCTCAGGGTGAACTCTACATTTGCATTTTATTGCCCACCTGTCAGGTGTTGATTATTGTAGATCTGGAGAAAAAGTAGAAATGAGTGGTGGTGTTGATGCTTCGAGAGTAGGAAAATAGAATTCAAGTGTAGTAGATGGTTTACAGATTTCCTGTGGCCTCTTAGAGATTTATGACCTCAGCCTTTGACTTCATGAGCATATTTTTTTTGCAGACCATATTTTCACAAATTTCAGGGTTAATCGGAACGGTATTTTATTTTCCTATGAATTAAAAAACCATTATTTCTTTATTGAAATGATAATGAAAACTGTGTGTGGTGTTTATAAATGTTTTTCTCATCAGCTGTTTTTTTTATAATCCTTTTGTATTTTCCCATTGCCTCTTTTTTTAAAAAAAATTCTTTATTGTTTAAAGCATTACATAAGTCTCCTTTTTCCCCTATTCACCTCACCCCAGCCATTCCCACCCCCCAGCACATTCACTCACCCTCCTATTGTCTGTCCATTGATTATGCTCATATGCATGCATATAAGTCCTTTGGTTGATCTCTTATCCCCTCACCCCCCACCTTTTCTCATCAGTTGGACAGTCTGTTCGATATTTCTATGATTCTGGTTCTACTTTTATTCATCAGCCTATGTTGTTCATTATATTCCACAAATGAGTGAGATCATGTGATATTTTATCTTTCTCTGACTGGCTTATTTTGCTTAGCATAATTCTCTCCAGTTCCTTCCATCCTTTCTTTTTATAACAGCATAGTATTCCATTGTGTAGATGTAGCACAGTTTTCTAATCCACTCATCTGCTGATGGGCACTTAAGCTGTTTCCAAATCTGAGTTATTGTAAAGTGTGTTTCTATGAACATAGGGGTGCATATATTCCATTGCCTCTTCATATATGTTATTATGATTCTATTTCCATGGCAGGAAATGGCCACACAAACACATGACAGATAATTATATAGTTAAGAATGAGATTTGTATGCACATGTATGTGTATCATAGAATAATTAAAGGACCTGTTCATTTATTCCCATTCATCTTTACTAAGAGCATAAGCTACCCAACTGTCAAACTCATTGTTACCTGTTCATTATAATGGGCATCTGTACATTAACTCTGTTTAGTCTCTACTTTATACCAGGCTTTTGGGGAATAACCTTGGAGCACATAATGAGCACGATAGTCACAATTTCTATCCTACTAATGACAGTCTCTCACATAGTTATTAATATTCATGCTATTTGAATAAAACAAACTGATAAATTCTTGACTATTGGAAATACATTGTCAGTGTTGCCATCGTATGTTTCCAGAGCAAAATCAGAGCATTTTATTATGGAATTTTCATCTAATCAGTTTTTTGAGTAAAAATATACGAATAACAAAACACAACAATATGGTTTCAGGAAGTTATGAGCAAATGGTAGTGTGGCTTATCTCACACTATAATATTTTTATCTGAAAAATAGACGAGTAAAACAGCTATCATGATCATAAGTAGTTACTGTATTCTGAAAGAAACTAATATTGCTCATTGTAAGATTTGAATTGAACTACTTATTAAACTCATATTATATTTCTCTTCCAACCTTTGGTCTCATTTATAGGTGAGAGAGAGTGCTTAATGCCAGATGGCTGGAGCATTTTTGTCCACTAAGTAAACATTGGTGGCAAGATATTTGCCTCTAAACAATAATTCATGATAGAACATAGAGTATCTAAAAAACAGAAGGATTTACCCCTAATTCTTAACTATTTATCAGTTCTGTAGCCTTTTAAACACCTGAAGTACCAGACTATATCATGCATTTTACTCTGACATAGAAGTACATATATAAGAGTTTTGTAAAGAAAACAAGAGCAGTTGGTTTTTAGGAACCTTCATTTCAATACTATCCTCTCCTCTGACATCTATTACTTCAGAGTAAAATAAAAATTTTTGTTTAACCCCTGAGTGATCTGAGGTGGTGGTGTGCTTATCAAGGCACCTCATACAATGCAAAACTTCTACCAAAGTGTGTTTGTATGCTTTTAGCACTCCTATTATTTACTGCTCAATTCTCAAAAACTCCAGAAATAGAAGTATGAATGGCCAAGTCTGCTGGCAAATGTGTTATTTTAATCTTGGAGCGTATTTGAGAAAATGTTTGGAACTAAGCAGTCCCTGACCATTGAGAACTTCCAGACAGGGGCCACCGTTGCCCAGAAATGATGGGAAGGGGCTTCCTCCCCAGTGCAAGTATGGAAAAGAAATAGAAAGAGGGTGAATAAGCATCCACCTATGGGACAAAATTGCAGACTATAAGAAGGAGGGCCAGTGTCACTAGAGAAAAGGAAAATGTGGGACTTAGGATAACATAAAGAGAGTTGTATAATTCAAAAGTGACAATGTAAGTAAGTCAAGCTATTAATTCATAATTTCTTTCCTAGTATGAGAGGGTGAAATACAAGTTGCTCAAGGTTTCTTACTTTATTTAGTAGTAGATAGAGCTATCTTCGATGGTTCCATGAAACTGGCTTAAAGCAAAACTAAGATCAGAAACTGCCAGCTTTTCTGTCCTCTGAAAGATTAGTCTGTCTTCTCTGACCCTTTAAAGTTGTAGCTACCTTAAAGAGAACTTTACATCAAGATGTAATGTACTTATGCTCAGAATATTTGTACATTTTAACTCATAATATTTTGAGTGCTGTTCTTACTGGGTGAGTGTGTGTGTGTGTGTGTGTGTGTGTGTGTGTGTGTGTGTGTGTGTGTAAGATAATTGCAAAGCAATAGACTCACCTTCACAAGCTGAAATGTATCTCCTGCCTCTTTAGTATGTGGTAGATATAAACTGTCAAATCTGAATATCAGAGTGTGTCATAGGGTCTGATTTATCTTTTTTACAGCTTCAACCAACAGTGGTTCAAATCATTACACTGTCATTGAATTATAAGTAACCTCATGAACTCCCCCAACCTTTCTAGTTTACTTCTGTACAGCCTTCGTGAAGGGGCAAGGAAAGGAAAGTCCACCTCACAATTCAAGCTTCTGTACACCTGTCATTATCATAGTGACAGCTCTTGGTGCAGAAGAGAGGACATTTGTACTTTGGTCCTGTTTTTGCGTATAGATTCAACTCTTATGTGAACATGAAAATGACCCTTGTTTTAAACCAGCCTTTGTTTTTAAGATCACCCTGCTTTCTTTATTTCCTGTAGAATATAAATGTTGCCTTTAAATCCACCACGATTGTAGAGGGGCTCCTAGTTTAATGGAGGAAGAAGGCTGCCCCCAGGTAGAGGCAGGAGGAGTAGTGCAAGGGATAGAGTGCTGGGTCTTAGCACCGCCATTCCTGGCCCTGTGAATACAGTAAAAAATATGCTGAACTGGACAATCCCATGTGTGACCACTGGCAAATGTATCACCACTGTGAATCTCCACTGCCTCGTCTAGAAAATGGAGATAATATCCCTTTATCTATGAAGTGGGGATAAAGTCTACCTCACCTATTTCTCAGGGATGTTCAGACAGTTCAATAAGCGTATATATGAGACAGCGCTGTGCAGATTGTAAAGTGCTGTCTGAATGTTAAGGTAGCATGATGTAAATGTTTACTAAGCAGAAAGATGAAGCAGTAGACTTTGTGCAGAGAGTCTCTACGTGAATGTTGTTTCCTTCTTTGGAAATCTCTCCCATCTGACTTCGTTTACTTTTATATTCTTGGAAGCTCTTTGATTTAGAGCTGGCACCACTTCATAAATATACAGCACTACATGCATATCAGCCACAAGGCTGGTATGCGGGCTCACTGCACAGAGACCTTTAGTTCAGGGCAAGAGGGATTACAGCCAAGTGTTAGTGCCTGCTTACACTGTAGTGACAAGACCATTATTAAAATATGTTGTGAAATCTTTTCAGTCAAAATTAACATTATCTCTTTTGTTTTACCTTTTCCCTTAAAGCAGCTTATGATGTTTTCTCAAGCCCTGCAACGTCAGATGAGCCTGAAATACCAGAGTCCCACACAGGTACCCAGCCTCTCAATTCTTTCCTCGGATTCCATGTGTTCTGACAATACTGCACCTAGTTCTCTCTTTAATTTTTGCTGATGAAATAGTACACTCTCCAAAGCTCTGCAGCAAAAGAAATGGTAGTCCATCTCAAGAAGACAAAGCTACCCTCTCCTCCTACTGAGTGATTATTTGTTTACATCCATCAGTAAACAGGCTCCCACCACAAGTGGGAGATGCAGATAAATTTGATTGCTAATGAGGCAAAGTAAGACAATGGCCTGTTGCTCTGTTGTTCAGAATCATTCTAAAAAGGTTTTAGGATCCTAGAGAGTTTTCTCTGGAACAGTGGTTCTCCAGGGGGAGGGGGATGATTTTGCTCTCCTCTATCCCCAGGGAATTTGGAAATGTCTAGAGACATTTTTGTTTGTCACAGCTGGAGGGGGTGCTACTGGCACATCCAGTGAGTAGGGGTGATGGATGCTGCTAAACCCCTACAATGCAAAGAATAGGCCCCTACAACAAAGAATAACCCAGCCCTAAATGTCAATAATGCCGAGGTGAGAAATCATGCTATGAAGCAACCATGCTATTCATTTATCTACTAGAGGCTGGTGCATGAATTCATGCATGGGTAGAGTACTCTAGCCTGCCCCAGTTGGGGTCTATTGGGCCGAGCCACCCAGGGCGAGGTGCCACTGGTGATTGGCTGCCAGCCCAGCCCCTGGTTGAACTCCTAGTTGAACTCCAGGTCAAGGGACAATTTGCATATTAGCCTTTTATTATATAGGACTAGAGACCCAGTGCACAAATTCATGTACGGTGGTGTACTCCAGACTGCCCCAATCAGGGCCTATGGTGTCAGGCCAGCAAGGGGAGGGGCCGCTGGCAGTTGGCTGTTGGCCCAGCCCCTGATCGAACTTCTAGCTGAACTCCAGGTCAAGGGGACAATTTGCATATTAGCCTTTTATTATATAGGATAGAAGTTTAGGTGGGTCTAATTTTTGGCATTCACTTATTGATGCAGCTACAGTGAATTTAACTCGGTCCAATAGTTCATCTTTGCAAGTGTTTATTAAGCACCTATTAAACTTGGTTCTGCAGAACATTTAACATGAATAAGACTGGTCTCTGCCAGGCATGCATATATGTCTGAGACTTTCTCTTTGTGTAGCCTTATCTCAGCATTATTTGTGTCATAAATAAAAGTGAGTAATTTTAAACAGCAGAAAATTTTTAAAAATGAAATAGAATGCTAAATATTGGTCCAATTAATAGTTAAGAAACAGGAGAATCCAGCAAAATCTGTTGAAAATAAGTTGAGTATTTGAGACACTGTTTTGTCATGCTTTCTGATGTTCAAAGTATATATGTTCTTTAAAGTGAACTCTCATTTAAATTCTAATGAATCACTCATTTAAAAATGTTGGTCAGAAATCTCTCGAAGTGTTTTTATATTTTTTCCTATATGGGGCAAAATTCATTACTCTTGAATTTGTATTTTATTCCTTGGGCCTTCTACTGTTTTTGTAAATGTTGACATTTATTCCAACAGCAACAAGGGATCCATTTCTGGATTCTGTCCCACCTAAAACTTCTAGAACTCTTGAACAGCCAAGGGCAACACTGGGTAATGTTTTTAACAGAAAAATCGTGCTTTGTTTTCCATCAAAAGAAAAATCCATGTGAATGCCTTCATTCCAAATGACCATTTCTTTCCATCACATCTAATCATTTATTTCTTTCCTATTCTGAATATATATACTTTTTTTTCCTGTGATGCAGGCATCTCATGTTCCATTTGGGTCTCTTTTTTTCTTTGTACTGTAATAGATGATATTTTTCCATTCCTAAAGGAATGAAAATTTTTTGAAAGCTGCATGGATACTTTCCTCATCCGACTCATGCATCTCATGTGTTTGTGGCCTGTGTTATCTCTCTTTCATGCATTGAGTCTGCCTGGAATCAGCCACTGAACAGTTATCACCCCGACCTCCCCCTGACTTCACATTATTATTTCATTCATCAGCTTTGAAGACCACCTGCATTTTCATCCTTAATCATGTACTTGTAGCATGTGCTTTGTAACACCAGCTAAAAGCATGTGAAAACTCCTAAAATACCTCATTTTAACTGAAATTATTTGGTGGGATGGGGTGTTTGTATTTTCAGCTCCAAGTGAAACACCATTTATTCCTCAAAAACTGGATATCATTACCAGTCCTGAAATGCAGCCTACAACACCTGGTAACTAATGACATTTGTCTGGTTGTTTACTTTCAAAGAACAGATCAATTGACCCCCCCAAAAAAATCAGTCATGTTGCTCCTTTCGGAATATTTTCAGTAGTGAACACTTCTCTTCATTCCCTACCATGAAATCGTGTAGATATTATGAAGAATTATTATTTTTTGGCTATACTTGCAAATTCTCCAACCAGAAAATAGCAGCAGGATTATAGATGATAATTAAATATATCCCCTCCTAATTAGCCCACTCAGATACCATGAGGTCAGTGAATTTTTCTCAACGTAGTCCAAGTATAAAGAGCCCCAAGAGAGCTCTGCAGTCCTGAGTATGATGAAGAAAAATGGGCAAAAGAAAAGTAACACAACATACATTTTAAAATAGGAAATTAATGGAATAATGAAGTTCATTGGTTCCTGGTGATGTTCATAAAATGCTACAGAATTAAGGAAGTTCTAAACTTTCTATTCTCTAAAACCCAAATAGTTTACTTGTGTTTCTCCCCAGCTGTTTGGTAAATCACTTTTGAGTTCTTAAACTGTAACATGTGCTCTCAAATTCTTCAAAGATGCTCACTTTGCAGTACATTTAATTGAAGAGTTCTCACATAGAAAATTAATTCATTTGGCCCAATCAGCACTTTTATTGAGCACCTGCTGTGAATAAAGCACAGTGTTCAGCATAAAGCAGTTATTGCACTCAAGAAGTTTATAAGTTTGCACTTACAGCCTGATCCACCCCTGATGAAAATCATTTATGAAAGCTATTTTAAATCTTCTTTCAGCTCCCCTGCAAACTACACCTAGACGACGCCTCAGGCCCAAACCACCAAGAACCAAGCCTGGTAAACAAATGTCTCTTTAACCTTTCAGGATATTTAATTCCAAATAGATAATAGCCATCTCCTTGCCATAAAATAAGTGACATGATTCCACAGGTTAAAGTTTCTTTACAAAACTTGAAGTTAACTGAGGATGAAAAATTAATGAAAATGAACCAGGAGTCAATAATTTCTGATAAACTTTTATTAAAAATTATGTAAGTGATGTTCTTGCATGTGGATTTTGGTAAAAATCTAGACACAAGTCTTACTATCACAACATGATAGAGAGATATAGCTATTACTAATGAAAGGGTAATATGCTAACTAGACTGGGTCAACTAGACATCTTCCGGACATCTGATTTCCTTCCAGACAAAGACACAGTGGCAGGGACCAAGCCAGATGTGGTTAGGGGTGATCAGGCCAGCAGGGGAGAGCAGTTAGGGAGCAATCAGGCCAGCAGGCGAGGACAGTTAGGGGGTAATCAGGCCATCAAGGGAGGGCAGTTAGAGGGTGATCAGGCCAGCAGGGGAAGGACAATTGGGGGCAATTAGGCCAGCAGAGGAGGGCAGTTGGAGGCTATCAGGCTGGCAAGGGAGCAGTTAGGCAGTGATCAGGCTGGCAGGGGAGCAATTAGGGAGCAATCTGGCCAGTAGGCAGGCAGAAGCAGTTAGGGGTAATCAAGCAGGCAGGCAGGCGAGCAGTTAGGAGCCAGTGGTCCCCGATTGTTAGAAGGATGTTCTGGATTGGAGAGGGTGAGGGCCGGGCTGAGGGACACCCTCTCCTCCTGCATGCATGAATTTCATGCACTGGGCTCCTGGTATAGTATAATTCTCTTTGTATGCCATCTCTATTTAAAGTATTTATAAGATGACAGTTCTTGGTTTGGGGTGCCTATTATGCTTTCAGTTTTTCATTAGGGCAATGGCTGAGATGGAAAGGACATGATCCCAGTTTTCCAATTGTTTGTGATCTTATAAAGATAATCCTATATAATAAGAGAGGAATATGCTAATTATCCATATGCCTTGAAATGTAACAACCAACCATGTAACGACCAACAGCAAAACGAACAGATCATGGATCTGCAGGAGGGGGCAGGGCAGCAAGCTATGGGGGTGAGGAGGCAGGGGGGTTGGGGGAACTCCAGGAGGGTGGGGCAGTGGGCAGAGAGCTCCAGGAGGGCGGGGCAATGGGCGGAGAGCTCCAGGAGGGCGGGGCAATGGGCGGAGAGCTCCAGGAGGGTGCAAGCTACAAGCAGCCGAGAGCTACCAAGGGCGGTGGGCAGGTGGCCAGCTGAGGCAAGCAACAGCAAGCTACTCGCACACGGGTTCATGTGCAAGGCTACTAGTATATCATAAACAATGAGAGAACATAAGATCATATAATCTACTTGTGAGACTAATACTCAGGTAGAAGGTCAGAAAAAGAAAGTAAGAGTTAAGGATGCAAGCCTCAAAATCTGTGTAGGATTTGGGCAAAAGAAAAAGGAGTGGGGAACAAGATTATTTTCAGGCAGAGTTTGGGTGTTGGAGGCAGCTTATCAGCCTGGAAGTAATTTTCTTCATTGTCAAATAATACACTCAGAATCATACTCAACAACTGGGTTTTGCTTAGTCCATTATAATATAAGTACAGTGGTTTTATTATAGTCCATATTATTTTGATTGAGTTTGAAAATCCTTTTCTTCCTGTATACTTTATAAGCACTGACTACTAGCTGTGGCAGGATTTTCACAAGTCATTCAGTTCTTCTCTGGAGGACACCTTTTTATTGTCTCTAAGATATCATAATATCTCTTTTCCTTTCCATCACCAGAAAGAACTAAAAGTCCTGGAACAACTACTTCTAAACTTTCTAAGAGCCCTGAACCTACATGGACCACACTGGGTAACGATATGTCCTTAGTGGATGTGTTACTTCTTGTCACCATGAAATCCAGGACCCCAACTTTCATGTAATGTCTCAGTCAGTATTGCAATGGGCTCATTGCAGCAGTACTGAGTATCTCATGTAGTAAGAACATCCACTATGGCTTTCATGGTTTTGGATAGCTGGCCCTATAGTAAGTGGATCTGAATGGAACCTTGTACATCATCCTATGCCTTGGAAAGCTATAATTTTTATAGTATAAAACCACTGCTTCTTTCTCATCTTATATCCAATCATTGTATCTGAAGTTGGGTCTTACATACAGATGTTGTTTTCATAATGCCCTCAATGTTAACTTTAGACTGCATTTAAAAAAATGGCTATTATGGTATTAGTAGAATTTCTTTATGCTGCAGATCATAGCATTATACCTATCAGAAAATATTAACTTTAAAATATGTCTTTTTTTCTAGTGCTTAAAGACTTAGATATAAATGAGAAATATGAAATAGCACAAAATGATTACACAGATTATTTTTAAGCATGGATTAAAATTATATTGTCTTTGTGTAGTTATTTATGACTACTTAGTAGCAATGCTATTTCTTTAGGTCAAATATAGTCTATAAGTGTTTTTTAAACCAGATGAAAACTTATCACTATATTTCCATTAAATGCTACTCAGTGAAATACTCTTTTAATGGACTATTTCCATCATCTCAAGATGATGGGCTCATTCTACTTAAAGTATAGGTTTACCTTTGTAGTTTTAGACACTGAAATGTCCAAAAAATGGATTTGTTGATTCTTTTTGTTTTTTATTTTTCCAGCTCCCAGTAAAACTCAGTTTATTTCTTTGAAACCTAAAATCCCTCTGAGCCCAGAAGTGACACACATCAAACCTGGTAATTACCCTGATTTTTTTTTTAATATTCCAAGAGTAGGATTGAAAAGTTGTTTTATGCCTCTCTTTGGAGCAAGAACTTCTGATTTGTATTATGGTGTTTGAAACATTTTGCCATGAAAAATGCAAAAATGCAATGAAATGCTCTCATTATAACCAGCCGCTCTGATGTTATCACAGCACTGCTCTGAGCTGTGTGGAGGAGCATTATGTTCATGACCTTCACAGAGAAAACACAGACATGGAATGATGTACATGATTTAGGACTCCCTTGTCTAGAACTATGAAATAGTTTCCAGTACCAACGTTGACTGGAACTCTTATGACACTGAACAATTGTCTTTCAGTGGAAAAGAGAAGTCTTTCCATCCCCTAAGAACGCTGCCTTGTTTGAAGCTTCTTAGTTTTCAGGCTAAAAAGTGTATATCTCCCTAATGCTCCATGACTTCTTTCTCTACTGGGGCTGATTTCTGAACACTGACTTCTGTTTACTTCTCAGGAGATTAAGGGTGTTTTGCTGAAGAAAAGAAGGCTCTTTTACAGGGAGAAATTATTCTGTAAAATCTAAGACAAAGTTAATTCCCTACATAAGGATTATGGGACATACAAAAGGACCAAATCTTCATCATTTTCTATCCAGAATATATACAACAGTTTACATGTTGACTTACATGATTGTATATGTGTGGATCTCTGTCACTACTCATCATTTTCATCTAAATTTTAAACCCTTAGCTCTGGGAAGGATATATTTCTCACTGTAATGTTCAATGGATTTTTCATTAATTTATGTTTACAAAGCACAGTTATTAAAGCAAGTGATTTTCTGCTTTGGTGAGCAGGCTTTATTTTTTGCAATGGAATGCATAAGGAAGAAAAAAGTAACTGCTCAGAAAAAGAATTCGAACGACCAGCTTTAAAGAGGCAGTGCAGGTCTCAGACTGAAGAAAATTAGGAATTAAGGGAGTGTGACCATGGGTGAGGTCTCCAAGTCAGGACATGGAATGATGCATTTTTACTCAGGGAGGCTATTTGGAGAAAGAGACATGCTCATGATACAAGTTTAAAATCAAAGAACATAGACAGCTATATAAGAGAAAGATTTCATGTACATTTATTTTTAAATATGCTTGGGGTACTTTAAATTAGGATAGTAACTATTACATTTATGTTTCATTAGCATAGATGACTATTACTAAACAGACTATAAGAAACATTACTGTATGTTTCTATCACCAAATTTAAATGAATATTTCTCTAATTTAATTATTTCTGTTATTAAAAATTAAAATTTGAAAACGTCAAAAAATGTCTCCAAATGTTCATTATAATTTACACATAGTAACTTACATTATTAACAGGCAGTACTTTAATACAAATAAGAATTGGAGGGTGTGTTATTATTCTAAGATATTTGAGCAGAGACTTATTAATTTGACATTTCCTTTTAAAGTGTACAAAATTATTTGGAAACTTAATGAGTTTATGTTCTTTTCATTTCTACCTCCTAATCACTTAAGAATAGCCACATTTTTTCTCCCACAATGTACTTCAGAATCTGCACCAAAATGTATGCCAACTCAAGTTGACATTGAGGCAACACACAACACAGAGTAATGACTGGATGTCTGAAAACTGTTGCTTGTGTTTTAGCCTTTTAAAAAAAATTATTTATTTTTACTTTAGGGCAGGCCACTGTTACAGCTCTGCTGAAAATTTCTTTTTCTAGCCAAGGTTCAGGAGAGCAAATAAACCACCAAAAGCTGTTTGATTTGAGTGATTCGTTGCCTTTCCCAGCCTTCTCCTCACTCTCTTTTTTTCCATTTCACTTTCCATGCAGGCTGCTTTTCCTTTGGTTTCCCTTGGTGGTTAAACTAACAAGTAAAAACCACCATTAGTTTTGGCTTTTTTCATAAGCATAATCCAGTGCTTTCTTGAAAGTCCCAGCCATCTACTCTGTCTCTTCTTGTCTACCTCATCCAATTAGAATTGTTTCTTTCACAGTTAATCTTTGACATTCTACTCTTCAACTTTTTACACACAAAAATGAGTCTTCCAATTAATTACAGGTGTGGTGGGTGGAATTGTACATTGTTCTCATTGCTAGCCACAAATCCATGAGCAAGTTGTATATTTCTTTGTGTTGTGTTGGTGTGAGTGGAGTAGTTATTTGCATGCCACTCTGTTTTTATGAAACATTTCTATATCTTCATCAACAACACTTAAATAGTGTCAATAGAGGGACTCATCAGAAATGTATTTGTTTTTCACTGAGTCTTTTTATATGGAGGTGAATTGGAAGCTTAATTGATAGAACTACATACCTATATGGTCTGCGGCTGTCAGGAATTTTTAAAATGCAGATTTTTCTTTACAAAATTTAAAAGACAGTATTTTTTAATCTTTGTAAAAATTCTGTGAGCAGCAAATTTTACTTACTTTTACACTCTTTTAGAAGGTACTTTTGTAGAACTTAAAACATGAATTACAACTTCAAAGTTTCAGAAGAATTTTTGTTGTGTTCTGTTTTCAGATGCACATACTTTTTAAATATTTATTATATTTAATGTATTGGTGCTTACTATTTTTTCCTTTTTTTCTGTAGAATCTGAACTATCGAGGCGCTTCTCTCTCTCTCTCTCTCTCTCTCTCTCTCTCTCTCTCTCTCCCAATTTGACTGACATTGAGGATTTGTTATCTGATAGAATATTTAAGTGATATTGTTATTCAATTTTTTCAGCATTTCAATGAAATCTGAGACTGCCTTTTGACTTCTACTGATTTACTAACCAAAATGGACTAAATTTTATAAGTAAATCAATTTGTTCACCAGCAATAATGCTAATAAACATGGAGAACTTCATATGAGCACGTTGGGTTTGTTTTAGACCATAAGTTCAATTTTTATTTTTCATAAAGTAATATCAGATCCAGCCAGGCTTAAAATCATCCAAAATGAACCGAACTCAGATCAGGTACAGGTCCAATGAGTCTATTCCTTCTTCCTTGGACGAACCCGACTGTCCTGCGTGGGAGCAGCATGGCCCGTGGACAAGAGCTCCACCAGACCTCAGAGCTGCCTGACCTCCCTTTAAGGCAGTATCTCCTCGAGCACTAGAAATGGTTTTCAGAATATTGTGTAGTAAATACAATAGCTAAAAATCTACCAAAAAATACATAAATCTCAACTCTTATTTTTATTGTGGTTTGCGGAGAGGATGTGGGTGTTGAGCTTTTCAATTGTTAAGCCAGGAGAACCTGGTTGCTCATCAATGAGAGAATACTTTTTCTACTAAAGGACATTTAATTTCTGTCTTAGATGGTGCTCTTCAGCATTGCCTTTGGTAATACTTGCTTTTATTGCAGCCCCAGAACCTCTGACTCCAACACCATCGCAGTCAACAATAGGTAACGAAGTTTCTGTTAGTTAGTGAAAAAGAATTATCTCTCTTTTTTACACCCTCTATCTTTAACTTTGTCCTTAACTCTGGCTTTTTAAAAATTTATTTTGCCATGGTTAGTGTGGCTCAGTTGGTTGGGCATTATCCCATGAGCTAAGAGGTAAAGAGAAGAGATCACTGGTTCAATTACCATCCCAAATTTTAGGCTTGATGGGACAGGCAGCCTCACATCAATGTTTCTCTCTCTCCCTCTCCCCTCCTTCTCTCTAAAAATGAATAAAAAATATCTTTAAAAAATATATTAAAAAATAAAATATGTATATTCTTTCATTGTTTTGTAGCTCTTTCTATCAACCGTTTTTGCCACTAGATAAACTCTTTGCCTATGCTCAACAAAGTAGAGGTTCTGAGATAGCATGAAAGCCATACTGATTTTGACTTGACACAATTCTTTTCATTTTTATTTTACATGCTTTATTGTTCTTTCTTATATCGGAGGAATGAGTCCTGAGCTGCTTTTAACCTAGTGAGGACCATGGCTTTCCTAGGACATGTTTTGCTTTCACATTTGGAGGTGTTTTTCTTCCTTTCAAAACTCTAACATTTGCAGATTTTCTTGAAAGACATTATGGTCTTTCTAGATCTAAATATCCTGATATGTCACTAGGAAATTCATTATAAGAGAGAAATATAAAAACTAACCCTAATATTATAGCTTCTTTTTCTACAAGAGAGCAAATACTGTGTTCTGCTGGTGCCATCTTAGCCAAATAGCCATATTTTCCTTCATAACACAAACTGTTGGTTATTCTATTACATTCACATACTCCAAATAAGAACCGTACCTTTTTCTTTCCAGTTCTCTTTCCAAACTTAACTGACTGGCTATATTTATGTTCATTTTGTCTAAAAGCACAGGGATCAACTTAAATAAAAAATGGGATTTTTATGTGGCTAAAATTTTCATCATTTATATTTGTTCAACTTAGTAATTAAACATCTTTCATATTTATTTCACATTAATATTTCATGGTAATCATTTTTCCTTTGATCTTGATTCTTTTTTGATGATGTTTCATGCAGCCTTAGAACCTGGAACACTGGAAACCAAACCTTCAACAACATTAGGTAATGCAGTTATTGAATGACCTCTTTTCCTGACTGCTGGTATCTTTATTAACAGGCTTGTATTAATGGATTAATCCATTAATATTCATTTTTATGTGTGTTTTCTATTCTTACTCCCAGAGAAACATTTTAATCTATAGTTTAATAAACTGTATCTCAATTTTAAAATATACCTTCCCTGAAATAATTTCTGAATTCAAAATACATCTTGTTGATTTGCAGATTTTTTTGATGCTAAGTGCAAAACTTTTTCTTTTGAATCTTAGGCCAAATAAATTTTACTTTTTTATCCCTAGTTGCTTTTTAAACATAACTTTTCTCATGTTTCTACTGAACAAGCACTTTCAAAATTTTTATGAAACTGTTTTCTCTAAACTACACAGTTCTGGATTTTCCATCTCAAAATGGATGAATAGGGGATCTCTTGAACAGTAATTATTTACAAATCTTTGCCCCCCCCCCCAAAAAAAATATAATTGAAGATTCACTTAACTAGCCAAAAAATATATAATCAAATATTCACTTATTATTTAATGATAGAAAGGTGCAAAACAGGAGGGTACATATCCACAATAAATCAAAGAGTTTAAATGTGCTTCTAAGGTATATGTAAATTGTTTGTCCTGTATTAACTAGCTGATTTTCTTTCTTCAGCTCCACCAAAGACCAAACGACCAGGTCGTCGCCCCCGCCCTAAAACCACACGTAGTCCAGATGTGCCCAAGTCCAAACCCGGTAAATGTGATATCGAGGTTTTCAATTAACACAGAAAGTGGAATATGATAGCTTCTGATATAGTAGCTACCTACTACCTAAATTGTTGGACTTTAGGAACCACTATAGTTGACGTTCATATATAAGTATCTGTACTAACCTTACATATTCATATTACACGAATATACATATTTATATTTTCATTTACAGATACACACAGCAGTAAGCTGACTCACTAAGTGTATTATTAAAACGAGTCACCCTAACATCTTACGAGGATGCATATTCATGGCAGCTGAGCTGTGGCAAAGCAATAGGGAAAAGAGGAGGGAAAGAGGGAAATAAAAGGGAGAATCACATCCAAAAAGAGCACACAGGTTAAGTAAAGACTGAGGAGTAATGTTTCCTTCCTCAAGATGCTGGTTCTTGATGTAATTATTCTTTTTGATTTTTCACTTTTGTAGCTCTGCAGCCTGCCACGGTCCAACCGGAGCTCTGGGTGCCCACAGTCGGTAATTCTGCTCTCCTCCAACTGCTCTCACGTTGTCGCTTTTGCTTTTCCTACTCTCTCCACCCAGGCATGACTGCATTTCTGCCAGATCACCACAGTTTCATTCCATGTGTCCCCTCAGTTTCCTATCTGGGTCTGAAGAACCTGAAGATAGGAGACTTCTAGAAGGATCCTGTGTGCTTGTTTAAGGAAGCTCTGTGGCCTTGGACACAACTTCCTGGTTTTTCACTAACCTCTGTCTTTCCATCCCATGTGTCCTTGTGTTGAAAAGACCATCTTCTCTCCCACACAGAGGCTTCTGTGCTCATCCTGAACTTGACAAATGGCAACATTTCATTTCAGTGCCCTCATTATCATTTCATTGATTTACTCATTCAACTTGTGTGGCATTCTTTCTTTTTAAAAGCTGCATGAAATAATGGCATCTTCATCTGTTTTGTTTATTTGAAGAAAAATTTTGAGTATGTTTTGATAACTAGAAGGATAAATACTATCCTTTGTCTAGTATCCAATATAAAAATAGGATGGTCTCTAATTTGTTTTATTGTTTTTAGTACTAATGCTGTTGATGATAATTAGTTCATTGTAAGTACTCATCATTCACAGTAAAGCTGTCACTACTTTACTTTAGAAAATTCCAGAAATCAGTAGCCGTGTAATATTTTATATAATTTCAAGTGTGAGAGACTATTTCCCAGGTCCCCTACTGAGCAAGTTTCAAATTTCTGTCATATTACTTTTATACTGAAAAAATTAAGAAACAGAACTATTATACTTATCATATTTGAAATTACTTATGTAAAAAATTAAATATTATTACAGTTCTCATTATTTTTGCTCAAACACATATTTTGAGCATTTCCTGAAGAGTTTTTTTCATTTGGACATATTTCCCATTCTTCCCACAACCAAGGAGCTAATTTTGCTATATATTCACTGAAATTATATAGTATATTTGCTCGAGCACATGTGTCCTTAATTCTGACAGTTATAGTCATGACCGTTTTGCTAATTTTAATACCTTTTTCTTTAGCATCAAAACCATCCAAAAGACCTAAAACCACCCATAGACCAGACGGATCTCAAACCCAGCCTGGTAACCACTACTTTCAGTGCCTTGATTTATAACTAGGAAAAATTTGTGTAAGTAACATTAATCTTGACATTCACACCTCTCCTATGACACTAATTATAGCACCTTTTTTCCTTCAGATTCAAAACCACCAAAGCAATTACTTCCTAAACCCCAAACCACAGCAAAACCAGATATGCCATCAACTAAATCCGGTAAACATAAATTCCAATGCTTTAGTTTAAGAATCTCTTTCTTTGGGGATGTTGCTGAAAATGTTTACAATTTGTTATATCACATAAAACATAGAAATCCAAGTGCCATGACTTTGTTCATTATTGTCTCAAAGTAATCACACTAATGTTTAAATGTTAAATGAACAAATCAATGTGTGGAAAATTAGTATGTTTTACAGCTGATATTGACAGATGCTGTTTTCTTAACATGTTAAGCACCAAGCCTATTTTGTCTTCTGTTTCAGTCAGACTGACATGGCTCTTAACGTGTTAAGGAATTTTTAGGCGTTGTTTTCTGAATCTGGGTTTGTGATGAATGGAAGCCTGGTTTTCTGTGTCTGGACCGTTCTGAAAGCGCTGTGAGCAGCCACTGCCAGGCAGCACTTGGGAGGCTGGCACTGCGTTCTTCCTTTATGGACACATAATCAGAGCTTGGCCTCCTCTCAAACACCTTGTTGACATTTTAAACAGTAACGATTTACTGAGCGATTTCCTACCAAATAAGGAGATATTTATATAGCAGTTCTGAAAATTTAACTAGTTTCCTATTGAAAATTTCTTTTAAGTTTCCCATTCGTATAAAATTCTAACTTACTCAGAAGCATCTCTCATTAAGCCTATCAAGAAGACAATTTATATCACTTTTGAATTTATATCAGGTTCTCTAGCCTCTGAATTAAGCATCAGTGATCACCTAAAGTTTAGACTCACTGCTTTTATTATTTTTATCTGTTTGTGTTTGTGATTCAGGCTTTGAGCCTGTTACATCGGAGGCTGGAGCTCCCTACATAACCATAGGTAATGATGGTTGTCTTCCTTCTTGGTCAGTGTTTCTCTGAGCTTGCTCCTCTCCTCTCTGTCATTATCTGTGTTCTGTTGTGTAAACGGTTATTTACCATCTTTTTCATTCATTTCCAGTTGTTAAGGGGCCTTTTAACATTATGAGGCCATCTGGCATCTGCTGCTCAGCTGACAACCCCTGAATGTTACTCTTGCTTGGGTCACCTTCCGAGCATTCACATAGCTTCCAGCGCTGATGCTGTCAGGGTCACAGGGCCTCTCTCCATCTATCCTTTAAGCCAGGTCATTTTTGAGATCTTTGTTTTTATGTGTATAACTTATAAATGTGGGAGGGGATTAATGAAAAAAGCTGGCTGGGGCTTGACGCAATACATAATTATTTCTTTCTCGACAAATCTCTTGCTTCCTTGATTCCATACTATTGAAACACAACTTGAATGAATGTCAATTTTCTGTTGAAAAATTCAGCTTATGATGCTGAATTCCAAACAAAGTAAGGATTCCCCTTTTTTGTTTGAAGGCAGTCAGTTTTGAATATGGTTTTCATCCTGTTCTCACTTTCTCCCTCTCTTCTGTCTGCCATGTTTTCCATTCTTTAGAAAATGTTGGGGGCGGGGGCTATAAGAGATCAACTGAAGGACTTGTATATATGCATATAAGCATCACGGGGGGGGGGGGTGGCAGGTGAGGGCATGTACTGGGGTTAGGGGAGGTCGGGGGGAGGTCAATGGGGGGGGAAGGAGACATATGTACTACTATTTATAGTACTTTAAACAATAAAAAAATTAATTATAAAAAAAATAATAAAATATGAAAGTCCAGCGTGTGCATCAATAACATACAAAAAAATAAAAAATAAAGAAAAATGTAGTGTCAAAAAACAAAGAAAAGAAAATGTTCTCAGATGTGGCTTAACCCAACTCAGTGCTATGGACAGTCAATAAAAAGCAATCTTATAACTGCTTACAGGGTTTTTAGTAATAAAATGTTTTAATGTTACATTTAATCTTCTGAATTTAATGAAAAATAGAGACTAATTTAAAACTAGAGAGTTAATAAATCTTAACTTCATCTCTATGCATAATTTAGTCATTACTGTAGGTATCCTGTTTATCCAGACAAAAAATTAAAGTATTTGCTGTTCAGAACTTTTTCTTAATCATCTCTGTTTCTCACTTGAATAATTATCTCCTAATTATCCATTTTAAATAAATGAATAAATAAGAAACAGTAAAAAAGTGTATCACATTTATTCTGGAAAAAGGCAAAAGTTTATCTTTTGTATAACTGCCACAGATCTCCAATAAATAGATTGTCTAAGATTTTTAAAAATTCTCCCCACTACTAATATTCCTCAAAACATATATTAATAATGATGGTAAAAGGGTTTCAGATACAAACAGAGGTTTTCATAATAAATTTTCAGAGTAATTTAAAATAGACATCAGACTAATTGTCTGATTGGAGGCGGGAGGGGCAAGTTTCCAGTATAGTTGGAATCAGATAATTAAACACAGAAAAAAAAAAAAGAAAGCTTTTCATTGACCTCATAAGGACTCACAGTGCAAAAAGTATAACTATCTTGTGAGATAAATGGATACCAGAGTACTGTCAGTTATTAGAGAACAAATACTATTTTTTCAGAGTTCAGCACTGCTTTTTAAACATTACAGAGCTAAGAAGATTTATTTTTAAGGTAATTTTTCCCCTATGTTTCTTAATCTCCATTGCTCATTGTATTGCTTTTGGTCAGTTCCTACCATAGACATTGAACCTGAAACTCTGAGAACTGGGGCTCCCTGGACAACATTAGGTAATGACCTTCTACGTCTTGAAGCAAGTGCATTTTCTACTCATTGTCTAGCCTATTCCATTACTATGTTGGTCAGGGGCTTTTCTCTTTCCTAGGTCTTTTCTCATCATCCTCTCTTGTCATTCAACTAGATCCTTCACTTTGTATTGAAGACGTCTAAAACAACTTACTTGGTTAGAATATCAGCCTGTTTGCAGCTAATGCAAAGCATCTATCTCCCATTTTATCCAACTTTATTAATACTTTATAGAGCCTGTGATTCTGCTCAGTGTTTGGTGATTAAGCTGAAGTACAATTTTGCCCTATAAACATCATTTATAACTGTGTACATCAACAGAAAGTTGCTTAAAATATGCAGGGCACTTTTTTTGTCTACCAAGGATTTTAAGTAATGAAATGTGCTTTTCCCAATCATATTTCATGGTATATATATGCCTAACTGAAGTAGTATCTCAGTAAAGTACCCCAGAAGCTGGTGAGCCTGGGTCCCTCTGTAACCTGACAAGTACATGCTGTGCTCTGTCTTCCCGGGGTCAGGGTCATCATTGAAAATATGATCCCAACAATAACAAAAATGCTTTCAGGTTATTCAAATAATGTTATACAGAGTTTTTCAAAATAATTGTTGGAAGACCCCCCAAAAAAGTATTTTTTGCATATGGATAACAAAGAAATTTTTTTAAATAAAGAGGAAATTTTCTCAAGACTCAAAGAAATCTAGCAAAATGTTAGAAAATCTAGAGCCATGTATAAATCCTTTTTTAGTTTCTGGAGTTGTTTGACATTGACTAGTTTTCTTTCTTCAGCTCCAAAAACATCAAAACGACCAAGAACACGTCCCAAACCTTCAAAACGTCCAAAACGTCCAAAACATCCAAAACATGAAACCACGCCGAGCCCAGAGGCACCTGCGGCTGCACTGGGTAAATATATGGCTCCTGGTGCCCTGGGACCTCCTTGGATGTGATAATGGGGTGGCAGTTTAAATTGCCACCTAATGACCTCTGTGACCCTTAAGGGTGAAGGCCCTAGCCAATAATCCTTTAAAGGGCTTGTTATTGTCTTGGTGCCTGTGTATTTATTTATTTCTCTGACCACTGAGTTACATTTTTCTCTGTGATTCTGACCAAGTTCATTTTCAAGAGAATTTGACAACTTTTCTCCTGTGTTTAAAGTTTCTTTTTTAAAGAACTTTTGATCATTTCTTGCTACAGACATTGAACCTGTCACTCCTGGGACATCTTTAGGTAACAATTCTTTATGTCTTTCAGCAAATTAGCTACTGGAAAATTTGTCCAAGCCTAATCATTTTAAATTATTATAAGTGACTATAAGGTGAACGCCTCTCATACTATCATAGTTAAGCAGTGATTTGTTATTAGTTTTGGATTAAGGGCATTTCAAGAAAATTAGAGTTTGTCATCTTTATTTCTTAAACATAATTATAATGTAATTTTTAATCTCTGGAGAACTCTTAATTATAAATGAAAACCTATTAATACACTAAAGGAGAAAATTTCAAAACAAAGTAACAGTTTTCCCCACTCCACTTAAAGAAATTCTGACAAGTTTTAGAAAGCATAGAGCCACATTATATCATCCTATTCAAAGTTTATGGAGCCATCAGCACTATATTAATACTAATTTTTCTTCCTTCAGCTCCAACAACAACAAAGAAACCCCGTCGTCTACGCCCCAAACCTAAAAAAACCACACCTCATCCAGAAGTACCTCAGATTCCACTGGGTAAATATGTGGTTTCTCATTAAGGAATCCCAGCAGTCCACCCTAAATTCAATGCACTAATTAGTACATGTCCAAATATCTATTAAGGATAAAAGCTACTGGTTAACATGACCTGAGTACCCCATGTCTCCTGTGTGGGAATCTTCTCCATTGATGTACCTTTTGCTATTTGAGTCCATTCATGTTAAAGCTTGCTCAGTAAAGTATGAGCTTATACAATCAATTCAACTACTTTCGTTAATCCCATCTAAACCTCCATAACCATATTAGCAGCTGTGAGCTGCATCAGAAGTAGGAAGTATGTTTTATTTCCCCAGTCAGTTCGTACTATAGTTGTAAACAAAAGCTGTTCCTGCATAAACCAGTAGAAAATAACATAAGGCGGCATGTTTATGTGAATGTAAAATAACTTCTAAAATGGTGCAATTACTGTATGCTAGGAGTGTCATAAGTATTTGGAACAGGAAAAAATCCAGGATAATTAGAAAGAAATCAGTACAGAATTTGGACTAGTGGAAGACAAGGTGAGGATGTGTTGAAGCTGGCATACCAAAGAGAGAATGACTTGTTGATACCCTCCTGTTAAATGGGCTCATGGGATGAATTAAGGGGGAGTATGGGCCTTAGCCAATTTTGTTACTCAGTAGATAGAGACTCATATATATATGTAAAGGCAGTCTGGGATATCTACTCTAGAGCTTAAATTCGATCCAGTAGGCTTTTTTAGAACTGAAGATGCCTCACTTAATATGATACCACAAACTGAGAGCTTGTTCCTCATCTTAATTATGTTCAGTGCCATCGTTTTCACTATGGATTAGTCTCTTAGTGAGCATAGTCTCAGCTTCTTTTAGGGCTCTCTGTTGTATGTGTGGTAGCTAGACTCTAGGATGACTCCCTACTCCCCACCCCACTTCATCTCCCACCCCCATAGTTCCTGTCTCTTGGTGTTAAAGCTTTTGTGTAATCCATCTTTTCCTTCCTCCTTCCCCTCTTCCTTAGAAACATTATTTTTATTGGCAAGATGAATTTTCTGACATTTCATTAATTCACAAAACATCTCTGGTTTCTTTTATTGTTTTTTATCAGTTCCTGCCACAATCTTTGAACCAGTTATTCCTAGAACTGAGGCTTCTGGAACAACACTAGGTAATGACACATTATGTTCACCAGCATCTGCTTTTCCTGCTCATTTTAACCCATTTCATCACCCTCCCAACCATGGATCTTCCTGCTTCACAGGGCTTCTGGGCCATCCTCCATTGTCATCCAATTGCTTCTTAATATACTGAAGAGTATTCAAACAACTAATTTGTTTAAAGGAGGCCAGCATAATCCTATTTACAGTTTCTGGAGTGAAAACACTCTATTAACCAGAAATTTTCTTCCATTAGCGCCCCAAGTGCCTGAAGGAACTCACCATCCACGTCCCAAACCTAAAACCACACCAAGTCCTGAAGCTCCTCAAACCGAACTAGGTAAATGTGTAGATCCTGGATAAGGAGTCCTGGCAGCCCATCCCCGTGGGGTCCAGAGAAAGGGAAGGGACAAGTCAGGGTCAGCAGCTGCTTCCACTTCACAGTAGACTTGAGAACACAGTTGGAGCAGTCTTAGGTGGTAACCAGATTCCCTATACATTGTGAATCTGAATCTTCTATTTGACTTCTCGATTGATTCTACTCATCCTTTAAATATTGAAATTGTATCATGGACTGAAACAAATATAGAACAATATATGTTTGGGCAAATAGGAAATTTTTGGTAACTATTTCTTGGTAACTATAAAGGTTGTGTAAATCATAGTAAGGATCACTTGGCCAGTGTGGGTCAGCGGATGAGCATCAAGCAGAAATCCAAGGGGTCACTGGGTTGACTCCCAGTCAAAGCACATGCCTGGGTTGGGGGGTCAACTCCCCAAGGGTGTGCAGGAGGCATCTAATCAATGATGTTTCTCTCTCATCTATGTTTCTATCTCTCTATCCCTCTTCCTCTCTCTCTAAAAATTTAAAAAGTCAATAAAAACAACATTTTTAAAAAGTCACAGTAGGGATCTAGAGCCAGAGTTAGCAAACATTTTTTTTTGAAGGGCTAGATAGTAAATACTTGGGAGCTTTGGGGGCCATAAAGTCTCTGATGCCTATTTTTCTTTTTTCCCTTTTTTTCTTACAACTTAAAATAGGGTAGAAAAATAATTTTTTTGCTCTCATGGGCTGTTTGAAAACAAGCCATAGACAAGATTTGGTATAGGAGGCTTAGTTTGGGGGGGAAGGGAATGAAGAAGTATAGAGAAGGACATGTGTAAAAGCCAGTGAGAGGAGACAAAGGCTTCTAAGTGTTGATTGGAGCATTTCTTTGAGATTGTAGCAGATAAATGAGCCCATTGGGCCAGCTGACAAGAGATTTTGAATGTTGACTTTGGGAGTTTGGATTTCATAAGAATCATCAGTATCCATGTATGGTCCAGCTTTCCCTAAGCACTGGACAGAAAGATAGGTACCCTGCTACCTCAGACTTAATGGGTGTCCCTTATGCTGCTCTCTTAAGTATCCTGGTAGTCTCTTTCAAAGATGAGTTTTCAGCAAGATAGGTATGGTCTACTTTGCTGCGTCACTTAGACTAGGATCATCAAAGTGAGTGAGAATCTTCAGAGGCACTTCATGGGGATAGTTATCTGAGTACAAAGATGGTCTCAAAGTGACGCTTTGGTACCTAAGTGCAGAGATGCCATATCCCTCAGCTCAGAGGGTTGGTAGTGTTTGCTTTGTATTCTAGACACATGATTACTTTGGTGCAATTCTTTTTGAAGGGAATGTTCTGAGATTATGTAAATGTTTACCATTTCATTGCTTTTTTGTTATTCTTTTTGGTCAGCTCCTACTCTAGTCCTTGAACCATTTACTCCCATAAAAGAGGCTCCAGAGACAGCATTGGTAATGCCACTTTCTGACCCTCCGCTGGTGCTTTCTTTGTTCGTTGTCAAACCTGTTCCATTTTGTTGCAATTCAACTAAATTCTTCAACTTATGAGCTGAACAAGTTACTTCTTGTTCTTAAGAGAGCCATGCTTAAATCTATTTTGGGATAGCTTCTTGTCCTGTACAGTACTTAAACATTTTTTCATGCCACCTTACGATTAACCAGAGTGCTCTGTTAAGGTAAATTACATAAATGCCTGATCTTGGTCTATGCTAACAAGGATTAGGAAAGTTTCATTATACATTCTTTGTACATATACCTTTTTATCTGCCTGGTGTTTTGTTGTTTTGTTAACATTTGGGTAGTATGTTTTTAGTGAATTGTATAACAGATAATGTGATCAAGGCTGGTAAGTTTAAATGGAAAGCTCTATCCTTATGGTTCATCTTACTCTCCACCATAGTTGAGAAATTGGCTCGATCTCCAGTAAAGGGCATGCAGGAGACAGCCAATCAATAATTCTCTCTCATCACTGATGTTTCTATCTTTCCCTCACCCTTCCTCTCTGAAGTGATTCTTAACATTTTAAATGTAGTTAGGAAACTCTAAGGTAATATGAAAAAATACCAATCTGATTCCCTGAATTAATAACTTCATTTTTATGTCAATTTTGCACACTCACTCACACACATACACACACACACACACACACACACACACACACACACACACATCCATCTTCAATAACAAAAGAAGATACTGTAACATAGTAGGATAAATTTTTTTATATTAGAAAGATCCATTTTCTGAAACTCAAGAAAATCTATCAAAGTTCAGAAAACTTCAATATTTTTTTACAACCATAAACTTTAAAGTAACTGAATATTATATTTTTTTTCACATCCCAAAACATCCCAATGGACATGTTATTCACAACACAAACTTAAGACCACTCCATGAACAGATGCCCCTGAAGCTACACCAAATAAAAGCAGGGTCCTTGGTTTAAAAAGCCTAGGAGCCTGTCACTGATGGAGATTGTAAACTCAGATACCCCCTAGAGAGGTAAGGGTTGGCAAGGAGTTTATGTTTGGAAGAGACATAATCTTCCCTCTAAGTCTGAGTACTAGAGACACGTTTTACTTCTCAGTTTGCAGGCTAATTGAGCAGAAAAACTTTTCCTGCATGAAAAAACTAGAGAATGAGAAGAAGGCAGGGTGTTTGTACAAATTCAAGATTTTTCTTGGACACATAAACATTAAGTGTTAGATGCATCATATAAAGTCTTAAAGAAATGAAAATCCATTTGGGCTTCCATAGAGTAGGGATAGAGTTTGGACCTCAATGTCACATCAGAATTTACACAAATGGAAAGGTGAGAGTGAACAAAGATGACAAGAACACGGCATGTGCAGAGGCAAACAGAGGGGGAAGAGATCTTGCGTCTTCTGTCAGCCAGGGTATTTTTGTTGGTGATTATGCATTTGAATGATAACCCTGAAAGTTGAAGGAGGCTGATGTTGTTCTCACGGGCATCAGAAATCTCTTCTTTGCACACTGAATTGTGTTGTCCCTATATGAGGGGGAACGGGTGTTGAACAGTGACCAAAAGTGATGACTAGCTCCTGAGATGAAAATGTTGAGAACTATAGTTTGGCCAAATCAGAACAAAGAAAGTGATTTCTCTTTGTATTCATTTGCTCAAGCACCATAGCAAAACACTACCAACTAGGTGGCTTAAACAACAGAAATCTATTTCTTACAACTCTGCAGCCTAAAATTCTAAGATCAAGGTGTCAGCAGGTTTGATTTCTCCTATAGCCTCTCACCTTGGTTTGCAGATGACCACCATCTTGCTATGTCCTTGCATGGTCTTTTCTCTCCCTTTGTCCTTGCACAAAGGCTCTTCATCTCTCTCCCTCTTCTTATAAGTACTTTAGTCCTATTGGGTTGGGGTCTAACCCATCAATTACCACTAATTGCTTCTTTAAAGGCCCCATCTCCAAATACAGTCACATTGGGAGTTAAGGCTGCATGTGAATCTTAGGAAGACATAATTCAGTCCATAACTACCTTCATCCAGAATTTTTTAAAATTGTTTTAAAGGTAATAGGATACTGGCAAATTAATTTTGAAGTAATGTAGCTCTTGAAACCTTTTTTGTTTCTATTACTTTAGTTCCTATTACAGACCTCGGACCTGTTACTTTTACAACTGAGACCTCTGGGACAACATTAGGTAATGCCTCTGCCATTCGCCTAGTGCTTTTGCTGTTCATCGCACAGTGCACCCATTCTCCATTCCCATAACACTCCTTGTTCATGAGACAGTCTGCATTCTCCTCCATTGCCGTTCAAGCATTTCCTTCATCTGAAGAATGCTGAAGTCTCTTAAAAACAAGTTTCCTGTTGTTTGTACGAGAGCAGGCATGAGCTTAGTCCAAATCATGAACCTGTCATGTGGTGCCTTTGAAACTGTCATGTTATTTTATGCTTCTCTGAACAGTGTTCTGTGTAAAAACTGAGTTTAAAACAAATTTCTTAAGTAGGCTGATTTTCAATAACAGCTACTCCAATGTTCCCTTGAGCATCTAAGTTTCTAGATTTTGTTTAAAACTATTTCCATGTTATTTTTGTTTTTTTCTTGGTACTTGAAGTACTGATATATTTTGTTACTAATTTGACAAATAAGGAATTGCCCAATCTGAAATTTTAAATTACACACCTCTTCCTTAGTATAACCCTAACTTTCCCTCCTCTTGCATCAGAGTTGAGCACTCCTTCTCAATCATTTTTTCCAAGTGAGAAAATGCTCTGAGTATCTTATTATAAGTGCTAATTTTCATGACTTGAATATGTGATGAGGTTGCCCCCAAAGTACCCTCAATGACAATAAGAAGACTCATTGGTATAAAATGAGTAAAAAATTTAAACTACAGACAACTTCCTGCAACTTTAGGAAATTTACCAGGAAAAACCTTCCCTTCGTGTCAAAAGCCATTAGACCTAGAGTAACACAGTCTTTTCTTTCTTCAGCTACCAAATCATCAAAAAGACCCCATCGTCCACGTCTCAGACCTAAAACTACACTGAGCCCTCAAGTACCTCACACCAAACCTGGTAAATGTGTGATTCCTTGATTTAAGGATGAGCCCTAGTAGCCTAGTGAGGATGTAAAGCAGTGCCAAGCTCTTATTTTCTCTAAGTGTGAGGTCATTAGGCAGAGTCAATAATGTCTCCTCCTCCCAGATGTCAAAGAGAATATGACTATGTGAGATAACATGTGAAAATATTCTTTGATATGCATTTAGTATATTTCTTACTATCAAATTTTATTCAAATCTTAAACTTCTTTAGCAAGCCAATATATCCAGTTCAAGTAAATAAACAAATTGTAGGCCCCTTTCATGTACCTGGACTAATATTGGCAATCATGGGTGATATGTCAGCTGTAGGAGACCTATTTTATTTCTAAAACAGTAAAGTTGAGTACATGTTTGCATGATACAAACACTAAATATTGATCTTGCAAAAGAAATGATCAAGGTGAATTGGACCTTGAACCGACTACAAGATTTGAATGAATGGAGGGGAAAGTGAACCAAAAGAAGGACTGGACATATACTAGTAGGTAGGGTGGGCGTTGGGTCAGCTTTGAGGGTGTTCCAGTATACCTGAAACAGACCCTCCTACTTTAAAATAATCAAAACATGGCTGTTGACGACCCTCCATTTGGAAGGGTCCATCTAGACAGAGTTGAAAGAGGATTTTGAGGACCTTAATGAGGAGCTTTGACTTCATACAGAGACATCAACTGTATCTCACCTTTTTCTGGGCTTAGGTCATCTGGCTGAGTATTAAAAATGGAATGATTATCTTTATTCTGCTCTCTTATGTACCATGATTTGAACAGGGGACTCGGATTCTTTCCATAGATGAGTTCTTGGCAAGATCAACATAGTTCACTTCAATGATTAATTTTTATATCTATTTCAAACTTACAAACTTTTGATTTATCCATGTTGACTTAAACATTGTGAGTATTCATGTTCAGCTTCAATAGAAGTACAAGTTGATCAGATTTTTTAATAGTTTCTTTTTTGCATATATATTAGAAAATACATGTAGAGTTTTCTGTACCCAGAGAATTTAATGTCGACTTCTTTAAGACACTAAGCTAGTTCAAAGGCTAATCCGTAACCTGGCTGTGAATGTAATTTGGCCAAATCTTCAAAGAACAAATATGTACTCTTTTTCTCAGTTATTTTTTTCTATAAGAGTATTATATACAAGTAAGATGGTTTCAATGTGAATGTTCTAATTTTTCACATATTTTAGAATCTCTTTGGTTAACTGTGTTTTCTGGTCAGTTCCTGCTACAGTCCTGGAGCCTGTCACTTTTATACCAGAGGCCACAGGAACAACACTTGGTAATGATACCCTGTATTTTCAATAAGATTTTTCCTGATTATTGTAAAATCCAGAGTTTCACCTTGCTTCATGTGACAATAGCGTCATCCTTCATGGTCATTCATTTACATTCTTCTTAAAATTATGAAAACTGTTTTTAATTGAATTTATTGGAGTGAAATTGGTTAATAAAATTAGATAGGTTTCAGGTATACAATTCTACACTACATCATCTGTACATTATAATGTGTGTTTACTACCCCAAATCAAGTCTCCTTCCATCACGATTTATCTCTCCTTTACCCTCTTTTACCTGCCCCCCCTCATCTCCCTCCTTTTGGGAATCATCATACTATTTGTCTGTGTCCATAAGTCTTTCTAGAAGGATGAAAAGATTAAGCACATTTATGAAAGCTGTTAAAACAAATTATCTGTTGTTTTTAATAGAACCAGGCATACATGAACCACATTAGAACATTTATTTACCATGTAATCTACTTGAAGTTGTATCATGTCATTCTGTTTTATTTAAGCAATGTTTGTGGTAAAACTGATTTTCAAACATATCATGGCTCCCTACCTCTTATCTAGACAGAGAAAGCCATTAACAGCCATCATAGGGCTAAGAGGATCCATTATTACATGTCTACATTTCTAACTTTTTTTTCTACTTGCATATAATAGAGTTGTTTTGTTTCTATTTAGGTAATACTATGTTCTTATTTTAATAGTTATGTAAACATGTGCCCAAAATTGAAAGATTAAATTATAAATCTCAGACTTAGTATGACCTTTATTATCCATTAAAATTTAGGGACAGTTCTTAAACTTTTGTTGTCCAATCAAGCTGTCTTATGAGACTTTGATTATAATTATAATCTTTACTTATTTAATTTAAAAGTATTTTTGTTTTCAAATAATTTTCTATGATAAAAGAAGATATAGGAGGAGTATATATGACAAAAATCTCAAAGTAAAAAGGCAAATATCTAACAAATTGTAGAAAATCTAGAGCCATGTTTTGACCTCTAATAGAATCCAGAACCATAGATATTGTAGTTATGTAGTAACCCAAGAATTTTTTCCTTCAGTTTCCAAACCATCACAACGGAAGGGCCGTCCATGCCCCAGACCAAAAACCACACCAGGTTCTGAAACACCTGAGTCCAAACCAGGTAAACTCATATTCCTGGTTAAAGTCCCAGCAGCCCAATCCAGCAAGATCTCAGGAGTAATATTTGGAGCAGGGAAAGGTAGATTAAGAGAGAGTGGAGTCTTGAAATCACCATAATACACTGATGAGTAGAAAGATGGGGAGAAATAAAATCAGAAAGAATGGATAAAAATAGAGATTAACCAAAAGAAAAAGTCTAACCACATAGTAGAATAGAGAATGCCTGACTTCAGGGTGGTAGTCAAAGATTTTCTGGATCTAGATCAGTCCGTGGACTTTCATGGTGGTGTTCCTTAGGCACCTGATAAAGCCGTTGAGATTTGACTCAGACAGAAAACTCTTCTTTGCACATGGAGGCATTCTCTTTCTTTGCTTAGAATAGAGGAATTCACTATTTGATTCATCATACAGAGGCCTCTGTGCCTTTCCAAAGATAAGTTCTTAGCAATACCCATACATCCCACTTTGGCTTATTAGTTAGATAATCCAAGAAGGGGGGATAAGGAAATCAGTACCTGACTTAAGTATAACCAAATTTTAAAAAATATTTAACAGTTTTTAGAAGATGCTATATAGTTCTAGAAACTACATGATATTAGTAAGATTCATTTTGAATCAAATGTTGCATTTTCTTTCATTTAAAACCATCATTTTGATTTACTTTCAATACTTTTGGTCAGTTTCTACTGCAGACTTTGAACCAGTAACATTCAGAACTGATGCTTGGGTGACAACACAAGGTAACAACACATTGTGATCCTCCCTAAATGCTTTCCTTCCCATTGTCAGACTCATTCCATTAACTTCCTAGCTACAGGTTCTCTTGTTTCTTAAAGCTGCATTGTCATTCTTTCTTGTTACTCTTTTATATTATTCATCATAAAAGTATTAAAGATTTTCATTCTTGAAACAAATTATACCTTGTTTCTCAGAGGGCCATGCATGAACCTAACTCAAGTCATCTGTTATACACATAACCATCTGAAATTGTTTTATCACTTTGTGTGTGTGTTTTCACCAATGTTTTGTTAAAGCTGGGTTTGAAAGCAATTATTTTGACTCTAACAACTATTATGGTGTCCAGGAGTTGCTTTGTGGATCTAAATATTTACTTTTGTTAAACTATGTGACATTTGTTCTTTGATTACATGGTTTTATTGAGTAAAATGTCAAAGTTTGTGTTTGGGTATCACCACTACAATATTTTAGCAGTCATTTTTACCTTTTTTATTCAGCAGAAGAGTCGTAAAAAAATATCCTTTACTTCTTGAGTTAATAACAATTTTATATTATATGACTTATTTCCAATGAACTTTCAATTGTAAAAGAAATACTATTATTATAATAGGGGTGAAAATTATAAGTTAAAAAGACACATTTCCTAAAGTATAAGGAAATCTAATAAGTTTTAGGAAATTGAGAGCCATGCATTATGCTATCCATAACTTCTGAACTATAGACTCCATAGTAACTGAAGGTTTTCTTTCTTCAGCTCCTAAGTCATCAAAACGGACTCATCGTCCACGTCTCAAACCTAAAACCACACCAACTACTGAGGCACCTCAAACCAAATTGGGTAAATGTGGGTTTCTGGTTAAGGGACTGGGTCCTAGCAGCTTTGGGGAGCGTAGGATTGATGCCCATGGTGAGAGTGATAGCCCATACGAGCCCTCTGTGGGTGAAGGCACAAGATGATCTGCTGCTCCCACTGTTGAGTTAGCAAAGGAAATCATGGTTGGGGGAGACCTGTGTGGCAGCTGAATTCCTTGAGCATCCTGGAAAAATATCTTCTCTTTTAATAGATATTTTATTTGCTTTTTCTTATTGCATTATATTCTTCTATTAAAGAAAAATATCTTAAATAAAACCGAGCATTTTTAATTCAAGAACCAAACATTAAGTGCTTTTCATCCCCCTAGAGTCACATCAACAGCTGTGAGGATATCACAAAAGTAGCAACTTGTTTTTACTTCTCGTCTGTGATACAAAGTCAAAACCTACCCCATATGAAACATTCAAAGATTGAACCAAGGCAGTGTGTGTGTGCAAATCTAGCTTGTTCTTTTTGCAAAGGCTATAAACATCTATGAGTGAAGAGAGAGAGAAGTTTGTGAAGGACAGGAGTAAGGAGTTAGTTGGGTCTTAAAACCATGAAAATGAACAAGCAGAATAAAGGGGGTACAGAGACCAATCAGAGGCACAGGCTTCTGGATAAAGGGAGTCCTGCTTCTAAATGGTGATGATAGTGCTGTATTTGGAAGGGTCTATAAGAGTAGTAAAAGAAAAATCCTTGAAGTTATGACTCAGAAGGTTGGGTCTGACCTTACAAGTATCATAGGATACCGCATTTTTGTGATAAGAGAGGTGCTCTATTGGGCACCACACACTGAGTGAATATTCCTTATCCTGATTTGTTGAGTGCCTAAACTAGGTTTGAGCCTATTTCCGAATTTGAGTTTTCAATGAGATGAACATGGTTCACATTGTTTATTCTTTATTCTTCTTTCAAATGTAAGCACTATTTATTATATGATTCTTTAGACATTCAATTTTCTTAAAGCTCCCACAGATATGCCAACAAGTGCCAGAATAGTTATCTAAATATATCAATATATATAAAAGCCTAAGTGACCATTCAACCACCAGGGGGAAGACGTTCAACTCACTGACCACTAAGGGGCAGATGCTCAATACACAGGCATGGAAACATGGAACAGACTGATGAATGTCAGAGGGAAGAGGGGCGGGGGAGAGCAGGAAGAGATTAACCAGAGATCTTATATGCATGGATTTGTGCACCAGTGGGGTCCCTTGGCCTGGCCTGCTGGGATTGAGCCAAAACTGGTAGTCCAGCATCCCCTGAGGGGGCCTGGATTTCAAGAGAGCACAGGCCAGGCCGAGGGACCCCACCAGTGCATGAATTCATGCAGTGGGTCTCCAGTATTTAATAAAAGGTTTAAACAAGTTTCTAAAAGCAGTCTTCTATAATAGTTGGAATTAGGTACTTACAAGCATCATGCTGACTTTATTGAGATACTTAATCAGATTTGTGTTAGGCTATGACTGACTACCTCATAAAAGAACATTTACCTAGCTATAGGGTGGCCAAGCCTTTAAATAACTAGTATTTAATTTCATTAAAAAAAACATTTAAAACTGCTGTACACCACTTAATGCAATATAATATGTGTAAGATTTAATTTGCTGACTTTCACAAGTGTTTATTTCATTGCTTTTTGATTAGTTCCTATTACAGATCTTGGGCCTGGTACTCCTAGAACTGAAGCTCCAAAAATCATAGGTAATGAGAACGTGTGTCCTTCAAATAGTGCTTTTCTTACACATTGTCATACCATTGTAGTAACAGGTTCTTCTTCATCTTAAAACCATCTCAACATCTTCTGTTGTTAATCCATTGCAGTCTTCATCTTGAAATTATACAAAGCTCTATGTCAACCTTTCTGTTGAATTTAAGAGAACTGTGCATAAACTAATTTCAGGACATTACACTGCCGTGTAACTTCTCAACATTGTGTCACATGATCATGTGCATTTGTTTAAACAGCATTGACTCTATTAAGCTTCATTTCAAGCATGAATTTCCATCCATTCCTTACTTACACTGCTTATGTCACATCGATTGTGGAAATACCATATTTCTTTGCTCATATTATTTTTATTATATTTTATTATATTAGTATCTGTGTGAGTATACTGGTGGGTATATTATTTCAATAAATAATATTTTTAGTTAATTGTTAAGATTTTAGATATGTAAAGTCTTAAAAGTTTAAATGATAGGCTTATGTGATAGAGTAGACTGACTCTTATGACAAGGTTTAAACATTTAAAAATGTTTCTTAACTTATTGAATCAAGGACCACTTTAAAATTTTGATGAGCACAATCCATTTAGTATGCATTGATCCTGTGATTTCAAACATATGAACTCATAATTGTACTGTGGATATTTAAATACTAGACAAAAATAGTAGGCATTTATGTCAACTTGTACAGAGGGCAAGTAGACTGATGAAGGCTTCTCCCAATAGAGTTAGAAGAGCATGTATTATATAAATGTGCAAAAAATCTTGTCCAGGAGAGTTTTTCATATTAGCAAGGGTTGTATAATCAAACATCTTGTTAAACATAATATTTAGTAGAATACAATGCTATGTTAAAGGAAAAAAATGGGTACTTGGCCATTTAGTTAAAACTACAAAGAACAAGCATCTCTTTTCTCTGAGTTCTGAAGTTTAAAAATTGACTTCTGGCCGAAACCGGTTTGGCTCAGTAGATAGAGCGTCAGCCTGCGGACTGAAAGGTCCCGGGTTCGATTCAGGTCAAGGGCATGTACCTTGGCTGCAGGCACATCCCCAGTAGGGGGTGTGCAAGAGGCAGCTGATCGATGTTTCTCTCTCATCGATGTTTCTGACTTTCTATCTCTCTCCCTTCCTCTCTGTAAAAAATCAATAAGATATATTTTTAAAACTGACTTCTGAAATTAGTCATCAAATGAATTTTTAAAATTTCTTTGCCTTATTCTATTAATTTTGGCCAGTTCTTAACCACAGTCCTTAAACCTGTTATTCTTACATTAAGCAATGATGTTCTGTGATTCTTATCAACTTTTTCTGCCTGTTGTCAACCCATTCCATCCTCATCATAATCAAGTTGCCACCAGCTTCAAAGGACTGTCTTGTCATCCTCCGCTGTCTTTCATCTTTATTTTTCTTCTTCTTAAAAGTATTGCAGATTCGCCCTAGCTGTTTTGGCTCAGTAGATAGAATGTTGACCTGTGGACCAAAGGGTCCAGGGTTCGATTCCAGTCAAGGGTAGATATCTCAGTTGCAGGCTCCTCCCTGAACAGGCCTTGGTCAGGGCTCATGCTGGAGAAAAACGATAGATCGATGTGTTTCTTTCACATCAATGCTTCTCTCTGTTTTTCCCTCTCTCTCCCACTCTCCCTGGAAAGATATCCTCTGGCAAGGATTAACAAAAAAAAAGTATTGCAGACTCTTAAAAGCAGTTACCTATTTTTAAAAGCTATTTATGAACCTAGATTAGAATGCTTGTGTTATTTGAATTTTTGTCATGTACTTTTGTCTAAACAGTGCTCACACATAAAGCTAAGTTTCAAACGCAGTGGATAATGTCTGTATCTTTTCTAGACTAAACTAAATATGAACATAATTGCTATAGTGCCATGGATTCTTTGGCATATTTAAATTTCTTGGTGTGAATTTAAGACCACACAATCTACACTTTAGATATACTCCTTACCTTTTTTCGAAGTTAAGACTCTTCACTCCTTGACTTAATCTTATGTATTTTATCTCTTCAGTAATTAAAAGAAATTAACAAAATAGGAGAAAATATTTTAATCTTAAAAGTTTATATCTTAAATTTCAAGGAAATATAACATATTTTAGAAAATCAAGAGCCTTATTTCCAAAACCACCTTCACTAGAGTAATCCAAAATTTCTTCCTTCAGTTCCTAAAACATCACACTGATCTCATCTTCCACATACCAAACAGATTTTTTAAAGCAAGCTTTCATATTAATTAAGAGTCAGAAAATCAAACACCTTGGAAAACCTCATGTTGACAACAATAAGATGTTTAACTGAGTTCAAGAGATGTGACTACCTTCTGCAATGAATTATTCCTAGCTACAGTTTGACCAAAACTTTAAAAAGAAACTATTTATTTCATGTCAATTCTAAGGTTTAAAAAAATTGTTTGTCATTTGAAACTAATGTTTTGAAAGAAAAATTAAGACTTTCTATGTGTGTTTAAACTTTCTCATTTTCATGTTGTTGTTTTTGGTTAGTTCCCACTACAGGCTTTGAACATGTTATTCATAGTTCTGAGGCTCCAGGAACATTAGGTAACAACTTTTATGACCTCATTAAATATATCCTTGCTCATTAAAACCCATTCCATCACTGTCACACCCAGAGTTGCTCTTGCTTTCTTAGACTACTATTGTCATCCCATTTCATACTTCATCGTATAAGCAATCAGGTTGCTTAATCCCAGTGTTACCTATTATTTTTAACAAATGTCCTTGGATCCAGTTGAGGACATCTATGTATTATGAACCCCCCTTTAAAATGTTATTATATGATTCAGTGAAGAGTCTGAAGATCAAATTGCTCTCCTTCTATTTGGTATTTAAATATATAAAACAATGTCATCTAAGTAACATGAACTTTCTATGAACAACTTTACTTTCTAAAAGGTCTGTTTGATATTCTCTTTACTTTCTTCCTATTTTAAGGAATGAGGATTCCTTATTATATTAAATAATCAAAAAATGTTGCTTCCTGGAAGTGCCAATTCTAATAAACCTTTGATGAATTTGGCTATTCTTTATTCTCCACCACAGTTTAGCAATTGTTCTTAATCTAAGTAGAAATTTCTCTGAGTATCTAATTATGCATATTAATATTTATTCCTTTAATCAATACATTTTATATATTAAATTGGACTCTAAAGGACCCTCAGTGATGATAAGGAACACATTCTATTAGTGTAGCAAATGTTTTCAAGCTTCAGAAATAAACTCAAGATGTTTTAGAAAACATAGGTCCTAATGTATAATGTTGGTAGTTGTTTCTAGACCTTGAAACACTGTAGTAACCCAAGATCTTCTTTCTTTAATTTTAAAGCAATGGAGTTGGGGGGAACCCTCCTCCCAAACTTGAATATTCCTAAAGCTTCTCCATTGAAAACAAGAAAATCTTTGGTTTCTGGTTTAGAGTCCTTACAGCCCATTGCAGCCAAGCCCCAGGAGTGACAAATATGTATCTTTCTAACTTGCACTTCTCACCTCTATGCCTTCTAAATAGGAAGGTGCAAATAATGGTTAGCATGTCTACAACTGCAGGGTTGACCAGAAGGCTCATGGTTGGGAGATCTATGTGGTAGCCAAATTCATTTCGTGCCCTGCATAAGGATTGTCTTTGACAAAAGATCTTACTCAATTTTCTTACTATTCCATTTCATTCATCTCTTTTTAAAAAGTGCTGCTTCTTTGGTTTATATAAACAAACATTTCCTTGGCCTATGTGCTCTCAGAACCATAGTAGCAGTTGAGTGGGGTGGGGTGGGGAGATGAACAGAGATGGAGATAAAAATAAGAGTATGTTTTACCTTTTGAACAGATGATAATATAGTTATGGAAAAAACCTGTTCTCGAGTTTTTCTTAGATATAAGACAATTTGCATATACAAAAGCAGCTTGTTTAAATAAGTGGTAAAAATATGCAGAGGAAATATTTAAAGGAATCAAGAATCTATGTTAGAAAATAGTTGGACTTTGAAATAACTTTAGGATTTGAATTAGTATTTACAAGGGAGGGAACAGCAAAAATAAAACAAAAAGTCTCACCTCCTACTGAGGGTATCCAAGAGGGCAGTCAAACTGAAACATAGAACAAAACACTCTTAGGTGATACTGAGCATTTTGTTAATGATACTATCATGAAGTCAGCTATAGGAAGCTCTTAAAAGTCCTGTGGGAAGTCAGATTCAGATGTAATAATTAATGATAACCTGATTTTTTCAAATAGGCTCTTCCTTCTTGGAAGTATGCTTTAGATCAGGGGTCATCAAAATTATTATGTGAAGAATTAGTGAATATTTTAGACTTTGCAGGCCATTCAGTCTCTGTTACAACTATTGGATTCTGCAGTTTAGCCTGAAGCCAACCAAAGCCAATATGTAAATGATATGTAAATATGCTTTGAGTCATCTTAGTTTGTGGATTTGTCTTTGTTCCCATAAAACTATATTTGAATTTCATACTACTTTTACATGTTATGAAACACTGCTGTTCTTTTAAATATTTTCCATCATTTAACAATGTAGAAAACATTCTTAGCTCGCAGGCCAAGCAGAGAAGGGCCAAAATTTGCCAATTTATGCTTTCAATAATGTATAGTCTGCATGAACTCTCCTCATCCTGCTATTTCGAGGGTCTATGCATTTCAGTTCATTGCTACCCTTGTCTAAAACCAATGAAATAAATTATACATAATTGACAACTTAGATCCTCTTCTTTCAGCTCCTACTGATCTTCAAACTCTTATTTTGAGACCAGTGACATCAGCAAGCCTAGAAATGACACAAAGTCAACCTGGTAAATAGATTGTTTTATCTGGATATATCGTGAGCTTCAAGGGATTAATTTCAAGGGTTGTATTTCCAAATATAAAAAAGACACAAAAGAATGCACATTTAACATCTCTCTACATGTTCTATAATGCTCTTTCCATGATTGTATATTGGTTTTAACTTGATAATGCATTATGTTTATGTTAACTATGTTACTCAACAGTATAGAAAAACTTACCTTTATTTCACCATTGGCTCTGTTTCATTTTGGATAATAATCATGTATCTGATTGAGTAATCCACAAAACCACTTAAAAGAACTGATTTTATTCTTTATCCTTATTTTTCACTAACAGCTATGAATTTGTGGTATGGTTTAGCAGTAAGCTCGATTCTGTTCTGCCAAGTAAAAAGAATGCTAGTTCAATTGTGACCATCAAAGGAAGGAAAAAGTTCTCCCTTTGTAAAATATAAAAATCTTTACTTATACAATATAAACCTGAACTTATTGCCTTCAAAATTGAAAACTAAATTTTTAAAATATCTTTAGCAATGCTGTTGTTATACCCTAACATTTATCTTGAAACATTGGCTCTTAATTTTTATAGCATAAGGTAGTAACCTTATTCATCTCCTTTGTGCATCCCTTAATTAGCTAATGGCATTTGAGTACTCATGTTGGCAGTACAAGTTATGGTTTTTATTGGTAACCTACAACATTTATACAATTGTGAGTTCAAGTCAGTTATCAGAGCTTCTTTTGGTGTTAATAATAACATTATCATATTGGTTAGCATGGAGCAGTTATAGGTACAAGGCACTTTTCTAAATAGTTTGTATTCACCCATTCAATTTTCAGAACAACACATAGTGATTAATTGTGTCATCCTGTGTTGTTGTTTTTTATTAGTTTCTGAAGCCCTGGAATCTGTTACATTTAGCACTGAGTCATCCCAGGAAGCTATAGGTAAAAATGTTTCCTAATTGCAAGTCAGGTGTATGTGCTTTCTCTATCTCATTGTAGAAGTCCTCTTTGAATGCTTTATGCTTTGTGACATTAAAACTCCTCTATCTTGTCTGTGCTCTTCCAGTAAATCTTGAAAGTCAAACATTATATAGAGAACATTGTGCTAGTGTCTGCTATACTGCTATGCAAGTTTCACAATTTCCTTATTTAGTTCTCTCTCAGTCTGGATGCAAATTTTACATTTTTATGTTCTGATCACTCTTTCAATATAAATATGCACATGCTATTTTTCATTTTAATATCATTTGTAGTATTCATCTTCATGCTTCCAAAGAACTCATTCTATGTATTTTTTCATTAAAATTATTTTTTTTAATGTAAGGAAGTGAAACAAGCTGTTTTGCTCCAGGTAGAAATTTCTGTAATTAGCACGTGTATGTGTGTGTGTGTGTGTGCGTGTGTGTGTGTGTGTGTGTGTGTCTGTTCCCACATTGCCTTTTTAATTCCTACTTTCATTCTGCCAACTTAAATTTTAGTCATCTTCATAAATCACCTCAATGTTATTCTCACAAATGTACCTCATAATCTTTGTTTTCACATTAAACAATGTTCCATTACAGAGTGTTATGGGCTGCCCACCACTAACCAGACATTCCCTGTTTCCTCCCTAGAATCAGCCAAGACACATTATGTATATCCAACTTCCAAAGCACCACTCAGGCCAGAGGAGCCAAAGACTGAAGGTGGTACAGGTTTTCATGCTTTGATTCATTGAATTCAACAAAATTTAGTTAGTGTATATGATGTCCATGGAACATGGAAGTTCAAGCTGCTGTACTTGTTCTTCAGTTGAATAGATTTGAAGAGCTTTCAAACTTCTTGAATTCTTAACATGATAATTGGCTCTCTGAATACAGAAATAGATTTCAGTTTCTCTGTAGTATTTAAATATTGAGGCATAATAACAATTGACAACCAGTTAATATCAGGCAAAACATAAATATTAGTTGGAGGATTAGTTTTATAGAATCTCTACTCTTGGTTCTGTTTTTTCTTATCTAAATTCATTGTCCTATCTGTAAAACTATGATGCAAAATCTTGAGAGAATATGGTGTGTTGATATTAAAGAAAAATAGTTCACTATAGCTGAACATCTAACAATTTTTTAAATTGTTCTCCTTTTTTTGATACAGTTGTGGAATCTATTACAAATGTGTCTGAACCACCTGAGACCACATTAGGTAATGACATACCAAACAGCTTTTGTCCTCATTGCCACCATCATCTGAGAACCTCAGGTTCTCTCTCATTGTGAATTCATGTTGCAGCATCATTTCTTGGTTCTTCCATTTATAACCATTGTCCAATAAGTCTCTTTGTTCATTCAGTTTTGTATCAAGACCTGGTCTCTTTCTCTACTTAAGTCAGCGAAACTATCAAATTTAAAGCATCTTTTCCTAACATTGCATATTCTGCCAGCTTGGTGTTATGTTGAATATTTCAGATAATATATTTTGTATAATGATCCATTCATACTTTCTACTCTGGCAACACATGTCCCATTAACACTCATTCCATCATTTTCATTTGCATGTTTGATGTTTTCTCTGTTATTTAAGTGACAGTCAATGCTTCTTGGATTTGCTTAGCTTTACTTTTTTTATTACTTTGTTTTTTCCTTTATGGTTACTACTGAATATATCTTTCTAGCATTGTTGAGGAGGTACGAGGGTGAAGGGAAAATTTTAAAAATAAGGACATTACTTACTTTGAAAGTATTTTTATAACCCATCATCTATAAACATTTTTTTGAAACTAAGGCATTAGGAAGAAAGATGAATGCTATTTTTGTGGCAGCGCTGCAATTTCCTTTCTTAAAAAAAAGTCTACTTGTCACCATCATTTCTGTCATCTATACTCAAAGGTGTGTGAAGCACCATGGTAACCTCCCTTTTCTCCTTTAATGAGCATAGAAGCATCAGCTCTGGCCTTCCCAAACTGTAATTCTACTCAGCCCAAATGAGCCTCAGGCTGGACTGGTAAATACATTATTTTGTACTTGCTGTAGAAGGTGAGTGTTTGCAGAATATAAGAATGGAAAGACAATAAGCGTGCTGCTTGACATTGGAAGCCCCGCCTTCATCACTCAGCTCACAGCTGTCGCTGCCCCTCTTCTACTTATCACTTGCAGGCGTCAAGTGTTGTGAACAGTCTTTAGGGTATGGCTGCAAAACATCTCTCAGCAGCTGTGCAAGCGTTTAACATGGGAAACAGTAATGTTCCTGGGGAAGACCATTTATATTTAAATATAAATAGATATCCTAATTTTAAGTACTTGATCATCTTGACTAGTTTTACAAGTTTCACTGTGCAATCTACATAAATGGTATTACTGGCCTGTCACCTTGTCATTATCCAGTCTTTTACCTCTTTCCACTCCTCTCTGCCGTGGTTTGGCCATTTCACTGCACACAAGTAAGAGAAAGTGAAATCAAACCAGTGACTAGGAAAAATCATAAAAGGTTTACTTGATGGTGGAGTTGGAAATTAAGGAAAACAAGTCATGAACATGGATAACTAAATATGCTTCTGATTATAAGGAAAAGCCCTCTCAATAAGAGTTTATTACAAATAAGTCCAAACTTGTGTTTTGATTGCCTTTGGACCTTTTATATGGCTCTACTTCCAAAGATACAGCTATTTATTTTACTCATTGTTCATGAAAACATCCTATTAAATATTGCCTGTTAACCTCTACAGTTTATTACCAAAATTCTGCATTGACTATATGAACTGAATCTGTGTCAGTTATCTCAAGCATTTTGAAGTTTATTGTTTTTAATATCTGTGATAACATTATTGAAATGTTTAGATGTGAATACTATTAGTGATTCTTATCTCTTTTTGAATCATTTTTTGTGGCATTGCCTCATGATATGCCTTTACCTGCAAATTGTTTTCCTATTCCCTGGAGGAAGCAAATAGCCTGTCAGGAACCTCAGCAAGTAAGGAAGTTGGGAGCCAGAAAGTCATAAAGCTAAAAGAAACTCTAGAATCAGAGAATCTTAGAGTTGGAAGGGCTCTTTAAAAATTCTGTAACTTTGCATGCATATTAGCATAATCAATGAACATAGACACTGTGGCTATGGGTCAATTGGGGAAAAGGAGACTTATATAAAACTTTAGACAATAAAAATAATAAATAAATAAATAAATAAATAAATAAATAAATAAATAATCAATCTGTACCTTTTGATGGAGATCCTGCGGCTGTCACCCAGTGATTAGCAAAGGGAGCTCTAATGCTCCAGGTTGCAGGCTCCTAAACCAGTGTAACCTCCAACATATCCTGGTGTTTATCTCTCTGCAGGCAAGAAGATTCCACTGAAACCATTGTATGCCTTGCATATTTTGACTTAGCATTCTGAGGAAGTCTCTGCAGACTCTAGAAAAGTCTTCTAGTATCTAATAGTTCTTATTTTCAGCAATCTTTTTGTAAGGTACCTGGAACTCCCTGACCTTGGAAACATTTTGTTTATTCTTACCGCTCTTATACCAGATACACTTTAGTCCAACTAAATGAGATGTTTCCACAAACTGCAATGCTTTTCATTTTCTTGGTGAAGAAATAATTGGTTTTTTTACTGAGTGTCCTAGAACTTCTTTGGGAATTGCCCAGCAAAGGAATACCTACCTTTCTTCAGTAATCGTTTGTCTTAATTTCTGTTCAATTTCTCTTTCTCAGTATGACCAACAAAAATTATTGTCTTTAATAAGATTAATTTTTCAATCAGCACTTGCTACTGAAATAAATTTATTTTTTTCTAGGTATATTTGGAAAGTGACATGCTAAATTTTTTTAGAAAAAAAATTGTATTTATTTGCACTCAAAATTGTATCTATTTGTACTGGGATAATCTGATAAAATGGTATAAACTTTATGGATGAATACTTGTTATTATGAAATTTATATTAACCTGTATAAAAGGTACTTAAGGTAGATGTTTCTAGAATTCTAACAGTTTCATTTTCCAGCTGAATATCTTGTATATCATTTAATGTTCTTTCTTGTTTTGTTTTCTGTTATAACAAGAAATTATCTTCCTATACTTTGCTGCTGTTTGGAAGATTTAATTGCATTAATTGCTGTGTATCTACCTCATCAATCACTTGACAAACACCTCTGAGAGCCTAGGGGCTGTTAAATAACTATGATTCTTGCAAGAGCTCAAGAGCTCCAAGCCTTATGTCCTTTCTTTTAGCTCCCAAGCAGACAGCGCGCACTCCTCCCAAAGCAAGAACATCTACACATCCAAGAGTCCCTCAGACACAGCCAGGTAAATACATATTTCACATTCTATGTTATATGAAAAGTTTGATGTCAGTGAAGTTGTTCTGCTGAATTATAGTGAGTTGGGTTTTTTAACCCTTGTAAAACAAGTCTTCCATTGAAACCTGATAAATATGTACATTTACTTTTATACTGAAAAATATATTATTGGAATAAGTTATTCCAGAAAGCTCCTCTAGTATCATATTATTTTGAGTGGGGGATGGAGAAGAATGGAATTTCTTAAGAGTAACCTGTCTATTCTCTCTGCCTTTTCCAGCTTGAGAATCCCTAATGTTTCCATGGTCCTTCAGTGGGCCTCCTCTTGCCAACTACCTAATTTTTAAAAAAGTTTTCAGTAGATTTTATTTAGTATTAATGTCATGAAGAATAAACATACATGTCCTCTCCTATAACAATTATATTGCTTTGGTTGTTTTGCTATAAATTTTTGATAAGGACACAAATAAGATTCATTATAAACCATTTTTTATTCTGTTCAAGAAACTCTCATTTGAATGATTAACTTTAACCCTAACTTCTTAACCAGCTCCTCTCTAATTTCTCCAACTACCTCAGCCAATCTCCATGTTGGAATACCATAAACTTGACATACCTCAAAGAAAGCTTATTGTTTTTCCACCTTTCAGTTACATCTGTTTCAGGTTCTTAGCACTTTATAACTGATTCTTACCTCTCTTTATCATCCAGCCTCTTAGCTCATCTGTATGGGACATTGTAGCATTGATACCTACTCCATACATCTACCCAGTCATGCCTAATCTATTGTCATCCATCAACTGATTTCCTGTGTCTCTTCCCTCCTAATTTCAAATATGTCACCCCTTCATGCTGAAGTGATTGTTTAAATTCATTTAATCAGTCATTCAACAAATATTTATTGCATTCTGACCATTTGCCAGGCAATGCACTAAACACTAGGAATGTGAAACAAAATTGAATTATTCTGTGGTCAAGGCAGTTACAGTCTAGGCCAGTCACCTAAATTTAAATTTATCATTTATACATGGTCTACTTGCAAAAAATGGGAAAGGAAAATGTTAGCAGGTAGCAGTTCTGAATTACCACCACAAATCCTTTAATCATAACTCAGTATCCCTATTGAAAGAAAAAAACTATGTATTTGGGCATGGTCTTTGTCTAATTCTGAGAGAAATTTTACCTTTTTTTTTCTTTAAAAGGAAATTCCTTAGAAGTAGAGTCTATGTTCACATCTAGCTCATTTAAATCTGCTTTAATGTACTTTAAAATGTGTATTATTTAGTTACTAAAACTTTGATATGAAAATAATTTGGCTATGATACATAAGTATAAGACAATAATCTCCTGATAGAATGAGAAATTTAAATAATAATAATAAGTACATGTGTAACATTAATATATGAAAAATACTTGGGAAAAGAATTAATGAATAGAATATGAATTGTAAAACAAGTAGATTAAATTTATGAACGGAAACTAAAATCTTACTTTAAAAATAAACCAGTTCAAATCACATAAGGATTCTCTCAACTTTGTATTTGAATATAAAGCATACAACAAAAGTAGCAGAGAAATGAGGAATGGAAATAAATAAGAAAGCATCAAAGTTTAATGAATGTTGAAAATAAGAGTAGAGATGAAAAATAAGTGCTTGGAGTTAAAACATTGGGAATATAAATTCCTGGTTAGTAAAATTTAAAAAAAAATAATGGAGATATGAAGTAACAAGGAAGACATTCTTAATTTTCCTTTTGAGCTGTACTCTGTACATATAGAAATATGGAATAATAAATTAGAAGCTTACTCTAAATTTCCATTATTATACTATATCAAAGTTTCAAATTTGTTTGATTTAGACCATTAGCCAACCTTTCTCCACAAGATATTCAGCTTCAGAATGATAGGTTCATAAGCTCAATGTATTACACTCTCTAAATATGAAACCCTTGAGTGGCTGCCAAACAAGCAAGAGAGCCTCCTGATTCAGTCCCAGCTCAGGCAACTAACTCACAATTCATTAACATCTCCCATAGAAGATAGCTGCAATCAAATACTTCTGGCTTTGTTGGTGATACTTAATACAAGGGAACAATCTGTAAAATTGATCGGGAAAAAACAAAATACATTCTAATTATTCCTCTTAAAAGTGGATGAAATTAGAATCTCTCTTACCCAAGAGAACATGATCTTTCCTAGTTGATCCCAGTAATATCCTGGGTTTTATAGTCTTTCAAGAATGCTTATGTATTGTATGTATTACTAAATATTTCAAAGACAGATTTCAAATTCTAGTACTTCCCCTCTAACTCCTGGCTAGATCTTTATGGACTTCAAAAGACTTTGGGATGGGAAAATATCCTGCTCACATGTATAATACCAAATGCAAATTACTATTATTGGACTGTAAGGGTATCATCTGACAATAGTGTATACACAATGTGTTCACCTACTACTTTTTTAGAATGAAATTCTTTAACTGGACATGCCATCTTTCTTCTTATTTATACTTGAATTATGTTTATAAATTACATAGAAAATTTTAAATCTATATTTGCCATTGAAGGCAACGTGGAATAAAAATTTTGGAACAAATCATAAAGAATATTTTGTCATTAAATAAATATTTGATTTTTGAATTTCTATATTCATAGGTAATAGTTAACAATCCCATTATTAAATATATACCTAGAAATCTTATAATCATCCGACTATAGGCGTTCCTAGTTTTTGTAGGAGCAAAGTGAAAATTAGAATGTTCTCAGATCCTTCAATGTCAACTTTGTAAAGATTTTTCTAGAAATAGAAAAAAAAGCTGGTAACTCCTTCCTCCCAGCATTTTGATAAGAACCAAAGAACATAATCTTCATGAAAGCATTTTTTAAATTGTAAAATGTGCTGTAAATAAATTAGTGGGGTTTTTTTCCTAGTATCTAATACATTAGCACCTGTTACAAAGAAACAGTTGTAGAAAGACAATTTTAGTTTGCAGACATGTTCATTTAAAGTTTTATTTGGGACCAAACAATTGTGGAAAGAGTAGAGGGCCAGCCCAACCACTCCCTCCCTCTCTGCTGTGGCCTGGTTTGACTTAAAGCTTCTCTTTTTCTTATTCACGCTTCATGGGCTTCTACTCTGACTCATTGAATCCATCTTCAAAGATGAAATAGAGTATGTGTATGTTGTGGGGTAGGGGTTGAGATGTCAAGCAAATATCTAGAAAAGAAGAATCTTCCTTCATTAATTTGGTAATCTCTTCTGAAATGAAGATTTTTAAATGTTCTCCATCCTACTCTTATACTTAGTCAAATTTTGCATTTCTTAGATTTTATTTTCTACAAATATTGGGAATTCTAACTAATCTATTTTTAGAACTTAAGATTTATTTTTCTGCCTACCATTTTTCAATTTTTTTTTATTGTTGAGATTATACTTTGTCAAATCTTATGTGTTAAACATGACCAGGAGATGCTGACAGAACTCATTATCTGAGTTCTCTCTTTCAGCTCCTAAGGTGTTCCAGCGTGTTACTTCAAAGCCAAAAATGTCACCAAGGCCAGAAGTGCCATATACTCCACCTGGTAAATGTTTTATTTCATATTTGAGGCAAATGCTTTCTATTGTCACACTCTGCTATAATGAGACATAAGAGCTGATGGATATGAGCTCAATATTTCACTTATGTTCAAATACCATCTTATATCATACTTGGCATGATCGTTTTAAAGATTTAATAAGACTTTTCTCAGTGTTCAGATAATAAGCTATTGATACAATCTAAAAGGTAGAGACTTATGCCAAGAATGGAATGTTTCTTTTACAACTAAAGTTCACTTATCTTCTGCCTTACAAAAAAAAAAAAATAATGACCTGCCAATGCTACCTCTGCTGTACTCCAATGTTCCACCAGAATAAGATAAAGAATTTAGGATTTCCCTCCTCCGCCCCCCCCCAAAAAATGATGAAATTATGTTTTTACAAACAAAGGAAATTATGTTTAACCATTTTCTTGGGTTTAAAAATTTAACACTGTCCATCACTGAGTGTTTTTTCTGTTTGTTTGCTTGTTTGTTTTTTTCTGTCAAATTCTATTTTACCAGTTCATGGAGCAATAGCTTGGGTTCAGAAAAAAAAATTTGTTACACACAGCCACACACAAAATATTTTTTTAGCTACAAATTTATATCTTGCCTATCATTTGAGAAAGCCTTTTGTCCATTTCTGAGGAATAATCCCATATTTGCGGGGGTAGCCAGGGTGGGGACTGCAGGATCAGACCTTTTCTGGGTCTTGCCACTAGTGCTCCAGGTCTGTAAGTGGCCTTAGGAACTCTTGGCTGAACAGTTTTATAATAAGCAAAACTAAACACATTTTTAACTAGAGTATCTGGGAAATACTATCAATTTTTCTCTCTTTCTTTTTAAAGATCCAATTATTATAAATTCCTAGTGCTCTGAGGAGCATATAGACCATTCCCAGGACCAAAAGTATCTCTAATCTGTTACTTTAAATGATGGCATTTTTGGAAGCATGTCTGAATTCAGTTGCTATGGTGTTTTCAGACTGAGTGGGAGGAGGGTGTTATTATAGGGGATTATCCGGTTGTTGCAGGTGATGGTAGGCTAGGGAGAGGCTCCTGGGCCCTGAAGCCTGGAATGTAAATTTAAACCAGCAGCCAACACTGTAAATGCCAATTAAAAATGAATAAATAAGGTGATCTTTCCACTTGCAAAAGATTGGCTTCTTATTTTCATTTGTGGAAAAAATGTAACAGAAATTTAGTTATTACAGATAACAGCAGAGTGATGTTATTCACTTTTCTTTTTCAATAGAGAAAGAAATACTATTGGTCCTGATGTTGCTATATCAAATAAACTTCTTATTCTTTTTAAATGTCTAATATGTGCCTTGAGTTTATGAAACACCTTCGTTTTCACAGCAATTCTAGCCTGTAAGTGAGCAGGGAAACAACATCACAAACAGTTCCTGTGGAGCCGCCCCGGGGCTTACTCCATTAATTCTCTAAATCCAGTCATCTAGGTATAATTCTGTCTCTAGATCTGGTGTTGGTCCCACTGATCTGTATTCATCAGGGAGTGCCCTGGTGCTCCAGGGATGTGAGGCCTATAGGAATAATCATAAGGCAACTGTTACTATGTTTCAAACAAGTGTTCAAACAACCTAGATTCTGTTGTTCAACAGTTTCTGGGCTGTGTCTAAGCTCAGATTTGCCTCCCCTAAGGAACCCAAGACCTTGTTTACAGGCTCCTATAGGTTATTTCCCAAAAACAGAGGTAAATTACATATATACTTAATATTTACTGTTATCCTACAGAAAGAGATGCTCTGTAAAAGTCTAAAAATGTAAAATGTGCTGAAATCAGGACAGAGTTTTGTTTTATCGCAATGTTTACTTCAAAATTTATACCGAAAGCTATCAGAGGTAACAAAGTTGAATTTTTAGACTTGTATCCAGTAAGTCAGTCTAGGATTTGCTGGGAACAGACCAGGAAGAAAATGTAGATTTCTACAAGCCATGCAATCCTCACAGCTGTTGTGCATAATCCACTCTTTTTGGCAAATTCTAGTTTGCGGTCACACTGCGGCACATTTGCCATTAGGAAGTAAGGGAGTGATGCTGAAATGCCTTTGAGATTGAATAGCTAGGGCCTAGAACCTAGGCAATGCCTGAAGGGTGTTGGGGAGAGAAGGATGGCACTGCAGGAAGGAGTAAAAGCTTGTGTTTGGATGTGCTGGGTTTGCAGGGCCAGTATGACTTTCAAGTGGAAATACCGAACTGGTGAAGACATGTATTTCAGGATATCTAAGCAGAAGTCAAGGTTTGGGTTGTAGATTTGGGAGTCACCGGCATAGAAGGTTCTTAAATCTTGTGAGTGGATGACATCATCCAGGAGAAAGTACAGACTGCGTAAATAAGAGGTCAGAGACCAAAGCCTTGGGCAACACAGTTCTATATCCAAGGAGGAGGAGCCAGCGGACAGGAGAGTCCCAGGGAAGATGGATCAGGAGGTGAGGCAGGGAAGGTGGTCAGCAACTCCAGGGGTCAGAAGAGCTGCTGGACTTGATAGTTCAGATGCACAAACCTGTATCTGAAAACCGTGGGCTGATGCTTTGGAACTCAGCAATTTTTCAATTACACGCATACTAATGTGTCTGCCATGAGAAGTATGAAGACTCATACTACACAAGACACATAAAAACTGTAAATAGGCCAATTCTAGTTAGGTTTCGCTGTGAAATAAGTTTGGTTGTTTGTTTTTAATTTTTCCGTTTCAGAGCATTTTGGACTTTATGGGTAAGGAATCACGCGTGGGTCCGTGGTTGTAGAAGGTCAGTGCAGCGGAAGCCGGACCAAGTGGATGGAGGAGATGTAATTGAGAGACCAGGATGCAGAGTCAGATAGAGGGTTTTGATGAAAGGAATGAGCTCAAGAGAGGGATGGTGTGACAAAGAAGCCATGTCAGAAGGCGACTTTTTTAAAGATAGTGAGGCATTTGCAGAGGGGAAGAAATTAATGGACAAATGGAAATACAGACTAATGGAGAAAAATATAAAATAATGGAAAGTAAAAGGTACCAGAGACATGGAGGGAGCGTGGCCCAAGACCCCAGGTTGAGCTTGGAAAGTGGCCTCCAAAATGGCAGGAAAGCTGCTTCCTTGCAGACTGGCCCTCAGGGAACAAGGTTAGAATAAAGGGATAGCGTGCTGGAGGCGCAAGAGTGTGTAGCTTACATGTAGTTCTTTGCTATAGGATCAGTCTTTGTAGCCTGTTGCAGGGTAAACCTATTGCAGATTTCATATTTCACTATCTTTATCAGGAAATAACATATTGATTCTCTTACCTGGCATAACATCCATGCACATTCATTTTCATTTGTCCATATCAGACATGTTACTCATAATTGTCATGTGTTAGTTGAACTTTTCTTGGGAGTGGTGCCCTTTATTCAAAAAGATAGTTCATTTCATCGATTGGTTCATTATTATACATGGTAAGTTGGTTAATAGAATTGAGTCTAAAATATAATAATGGTAAATATTCTTATAAGGAAATAAAAAGTGCTCTCTCAAAAACATTGTCATGGTTTACATTGTTTCCCCCAGCATGGGAGATTTAGATGTTAGGAAACACGCTCTTATATAATGTAACACACAGAGACATGCCACATAGGGAAAAAGAAAAAAAAACTTGGATTTCTTGAATCTGTAATTGACCAAGCAAGAGAATGATTTATCACCCTTTTCCATGAATATTTCTATTTTTTTCTTTCCACTGATTTTAGCTCCTATAGAAAGCCTGCTATGGCAGTTTATTAAATCATCACGTCATGGTTACAAAGTGTCAGTCGCAGCACCAGGAATCCACATTACCCCAGCCTAAATCCTCCAGGCAACGGAAGCAAGCAGCGAGGAGTGCATTTACAGTGTGGTGGATTTATTGGTTGCACATGGCTTCTGAGTCTTCTTTCCGTAATCCCAGCCCCCTCTGTATAGTCTAGTCCTGTAACCAATCAGGTTATTTATAAACTACTGGCACTTTGTATAGTCACGGCCTTCACAGACCCAAATCAAAGTGCCTTCTCCTTCACCCTCCGGATAAACATTTAGTTTGGTTTACAATAGGAAATTCCTCATATTTTACCATTTGAATTCCCCAGAATACTACATAGCAAAGGTGAAACATTCACTGTAATGATGAGTTTTCTTTAACTTTGACAACCACTGATCTTTTTGAATTTGTCTTCTTCCTTCAAAAAAAAAAATCCAGATTTTTTAATTCCCCTGGATGTTACCTTTTAGTTTATAGAAGTTCTAATTGAGTCAAGTTTCACATCAATGTACCAAATTCCACAACTGTAATTTCAGAGGTAGTTAGCGGCCTTCACTAAGAACAGATGTGATATGTGCCTTAAATATGATCCCCAAAAGCAATAAAAAGTGCATGTCCATTTTATAAAACCTATTTTTATACTAATGGTAAAGTGGTGCTTGACCACCTGATACAAAGGGTTTTGTTTGTTTATTTGTTTTTTTCATTTTTCTCTGAGCAGAACTGAATTCTAATTATTTTTTCCCCAGCATCATATAAGATGCAAGAAAATTACACTACTTACAAAAGGATTCTGGTAGTTATGAAAGCTTCAGAGTGGCAGGAAAACCTTTCAGTGGGAAAACTGACTCAAAGATGCACATTATCTTGCTCTTGGAAGAAGACTTTGCCATAGAAATCTGAGTCTAGCAATAGACAAGGCCCCCTGAAATTTGCCCCACTGAGAAACAAGGTATCAAATTCTCAGCCTACTGTTTTATTTTGTTAAAATAGAACAGGACAAAGGTATTAAAAATACACTTGATAACAGGGACTGAATAGAAATAGATTTATTGTAAAGCTGACATTTTTACTCTTCATTTTCATATTCTCACTAGAGGCCTGATGCACAAAATTAGTGCAAGAGTAGGCCTTCCTTCCCCCCAGCTGCCAGCACCAGCTTCCCTCTGGAACTGGGACACGGGCTTGGCTTCCTCTGGAAGGTCGTCCGGAAGGATGTCTGGTCTAATTAGCATATTATGCTTTTATTATTATAGATATGTCAGGAGGCCCTAATACCTAATATACTTAAAAGCCACATCACTAAGAATGCCGAAAATGGCAACATTTATCTAGTATTTACTATGAAACAAGCACTCCATCAACTTTTCATGTGGTATTTCTAATGAGAGAATGATTTCCTTTTGCTGTCTTCTCCATATAATAACTGTTGGTGTCTTTTAAAAAACTTTGTTTATCTCTTAGGTATTCAAAACTTTTACCTTTCTTGCTGTTTTCATCATTTTTAGGCCATTTGTGCACTTTATCTAAGATCATGTATTTTTCTATTGCTATCAATGGAATTTTAGCATGAATATCAAATGGCCCCTAACCACGTACTTCAGGGGAAAACTGACTTTTTATTTTGATGTCAACTTGAAGGAGACCTACCTTCTTGTGTTTAATTACATTAGTTATTACCTCTTTTTTCCCCTTTCAAGGGAAGCTTCAAAATGAACTGTGACCCACTCTTCTCCTCCCACTAGAACCTTCCCGAGGCAGTAACATTTTCCACTTTGAAAAGAGCGGTGTCTCCCAGGCTTGGCTCCTCGGTCACTGTGGAAGCGTGCTTGCCTCCTCCTCGCTTTCCAGGAGTGTGTGTCTGTGGACTGTTTCAGGCCAGCGTGACAGTTCCAGGACACAGCGTTTCCTAACCTTTTCTTCCAGCTCCAGGAGATGTGCTCCTTCCCCACAAACCAGACCACGACGTCTCTCAGAGCGAACCTGGTAAATGAACCTTTTTATTTTCCCAATTAGGAAATATATTTTTAAAAGATATTCTTGAGGTAAATGTTTTTTTAATGATTGTTGGTGTGAAAGATGTTTGAAAAAATTATCAATATAAAAGGTGTATTTCTTTATTTCTTTTTGGGAAGAGATAATCATACAATCTGTTTGATTCCCTCCTCCCTCCCCCCCACCCACCTTCCCCGGTTAACACTAGGGAACAATGTGCAATTAGTTTATTTTTCCTGGAAGTGTTTTCATTGAGTAGAAAATTGTGTTAATATTATAAAGCCTAGTAGTGATTGAGCCAAACATTTTCACTTTCTTTCCAAATGTAAATATAACTACATTCCAACTGTGCGTGTACTTTGAAGTAAAACATGTAGGAGTTGACTCAAAAAATGTTCTTAAAGTGGAAGTGAATACAAAATTTAATGTTTTAACTAAACTAAGTTTCCTGAGTGGCATCTGATATATATAATTTTCTCATATTTATCATGGTTCTTAGAGAATTTTTGAATGTTCAGACGGATGCATGTAGAAACACAGGAACTATTTTTACTTCACTAGGTAGTAATTCTCATGAATATGTTTCTTTGGTTTGCTTTTGGCCCAGTTCTGCAGCCTGTTACCTTTAGAATTGATCCGCCAGAGACAACAATAGGTAATGGCTTTCCCATATTGACCAAGTCTAATTGTTTTCCTTACCATCATCAGGATTACAGGTCTTTCTCAAATGACCATATTGAAACATCATCTCTTCTCAAGCCATTTCATCACTTCATTCTCATTATCAGTCTTCCCAAAATAGAAAAGTAAGGTTTCACTGTTCTAAAACCTTGCTCTGAAGACCAGCTTAAGACATCTCACTTACCAAGCCCATCCTCACCTACCTCATTTATCTCCGTGTTCCAAATGACTCTACCTCACTCATGCCCATCCAATTAACATTTTCTGCTGGTTTAGTGGTTCTCGGCTGTAGTGTTATGAGTGGTGGTTGGCAAGTAATTATCATCAATATTGGTCAAAGTACTGAAATTTGCCAATGGTTTAGTTTAAAAAATAAACTCGAGCAGACTTGCAATGATTGTAGCAAGCACAATGTTAATACTCTCATTTTTAACCCTATGTGTTGTGTTGGGTGGGAGAACTACAGCTGACATGCTCAGGACCATGACTGGCCCATACCCCATCTTACTGGTATGGCCATGAAGTGTGTCAAGCATTGAATGGCATTTATTATCTATCCTAGTGGGAAAACACAGTTGAGAACCATTATTCCAATATTTCAGTCATTTTCCCAAGGTTCTGTGCACACTTTATTTTCTTCTCCATGACTCAGTGTTTTCCTTTTTCTGTTTCAAATGAAGTAATCTCATGTGATATTCTGGTCTGGCACTGGCATTTGAATCCAGGGATTGAAAACCTTGGTGCTTATCTTTTGCAGCTCCTTTAGACACCCGAAGCAGCCCATTCATTCCTATGATTTCACCACATTCTAGTCAAGAGGATCTACAAACCACACTGGGTAAATTTTGTTTTGATATTTTGGTCCAATGAGGACCTACCTTCTAGGGCCTGCCTTTAAAGAAACCTTATTACATTGTGCTCATGTTGTCTCCAAGCAACAGATGGTTTCTTTCTGCCAGTATATAAAACCTCCACTTCACTTGATTCTTTTACATTAATTGTATATTTGTACTAATACTTATGGTGATTTTTAATATAAGATGAGAAGGTTTTAAATCACCTTGACAAATTTTCAAGTATTCTAAAAAGCAGAATGTTCCCAAAGTGTATTAATCCTATATGTTTTATTGTTTCTTCTGTATTTGAAAGTGCATTTAAAAGAAAAATTGTATCTAGTATTTATTGAGTATTTTATGGGCACAATACTAAGCAATAGGAGTTTCAAAATAAAACTGTTTTAAAGATGGATCCTTCCCCTGGAGAACTTGCCCTGTAATATGAAAACAGGATTTTAGGGATAGTGGTACTTCCTGAGTGCCCCTGAGGATGCTACACGTAGTTTTAAATTTAAGCCACATGACAACTTTGCGAGGTAGGTTCTATTACTTGCCCCATTTTACAGATTAGAAAATTGAGACATAGAGGGATTTTAAATTGTGGCCAAGTCACACAACTAAAGTCAGAGCCAAATTGGGACCCACACACTCAGTCACCAGAGCTCCTGAGATTCATCACAGAGTTATGCTTTGCAATGAGTGTGACAGAGAAATGAGCAACTTGCTGAACCAGCAAACTCCCTGCAGGCACCAGGGAGGCTTCACAGAAGAGATGACATTTACACTGGATGACAATTGAAGTTAAAAATGAAAGGTCCTTTCAGGTTAAAGACAGATGGGATTGAGGCACAGGGCAGACTGGCTGCCAGTCTAATGTGGTGAGCATGCAGGTCACACGGAGAAAAGTTGATGGATGAGTCAGGACAGTTGTTTGGGATGAGCTGGCCATGCTTTCAGGGAGGGAGTTCATAGTGTGGGAAATCCCAGTGTGCCTGACTCTTGGCTGAAAATGAATCAGAAAACAAGTGTTCCCAGGTTGTGATTTTTGGCTCCTTTGTCTGTCCATGCTACATCACACAGGGCTGAGTTTAAATTAGTGGCCTTATTTTCTCTTCTTCCTTCCCTTTTCAAATAAACTCATTCTTTATGTATGGCTGCTGAAATGAAGTTATGGGTCACATTTTAAAATAAAATTCTTTTAGAGAAAAAATTAAAAACTGAATGAGCAAATATACCCTGATTACCAAATATTCATCTATTGCTGTCTAGACCCACAAAGTCAAGATCACCCATGAAAATGAAATCAAAAGTACTTTCAAAAGCCCTTGCCATATATGCTAATTATACAACTTCCACTCCCTATTTTTTTAATGAATCTTGGTTTATTGAAGCAAGAATCATCACCTATCATTTATCTCAAGTATCTCTCTTGAGCCAAATCCAAATTATAAAGCAGAACAGAAACAAACAAACAAAAAATGACAATATATTATTTCTACAAAGTTTTTCCTTGGATCCAGTATGTGTCAAAGAGAACAATTTTCTGTCTGCATGATGTGGTGATGACAAAAGATAATACTGAAGGTGGAACTATTGCCATACTTTTTTTTTTATGGGATGGAGGAGGGGTCAGGAGAAGGGTGTCCATTTGTCAGTAAACATAAAGTTTGCTTTTCACATGAGGAAAATAAAATGTATCCTTATATGGTACAAATACACATATTTTCATCTGATCTATTTCTTTTCCAGCTCATCTAAATAACTTGTGGAATCATTTATGGAATAGGAAAAAGACACGAAGGCAATTAGGAGACACATCCAACTGTCATCACCTCCCATATCATGAAATAATGATACTGAGCTGAAAGCTTTTCAAAATCATTATGATAATTAGTACAATAAAGGAGAGTTACTAAAATGCACTGTTAACTTTGAATTATGGTGATTACTGGGCAATTTACCAGTAAATTGCCATTTACCCTTTTATTATCACTTGTTTGTAATGTTAATTATTAAAGCAAGCCACCTTCCTGTGCTTTTCCCCAGCCGAAACAGACCGAGCCACCCAAGAGCTCTTCACAACTAAGATTCCACGAACAACTGAATGGGCAAAGACAACTCGGGGTAATGCTATTTCCCCACCTCTGAATAGTAACCTTCTTTTCTTCATTTTAAATTAGGAAATACAATTTCTTTACAGACTGTAATTTCTCATCACAGTGAATTACTTGATTTTTTTTCATAGGTGCAGGACATCAGCCAAATATTAATATCCCTATGACTATCAGTGGATGTAGGGAAGACAAATTTTTTCGTTAGAGCTTTACTTTTGAATACATGGCTGATAACTAACAATGAAAGCTCTCCATTGTTATTTCTTGATTGACCTTCATTTGCCTCATGTTCTACATCTGATAAATAAGAATCTTCATTACATTTCCTCTCCACAATCCCCCACCACCCTCTTCTTTCTCTCCTTTTTCTTTCTGTGCCCAACTTGTTGGCCACATTGATATGTGGTCCAAGAAAGGAAACAAAAAGAAGATATCTCAGTTTTCAAAGATGATTTAATATTTAAATTTCCAGGAAACTTTTCTCTAGAATGTCCTTTTTAAATTTCTTCTTTTCTATGTTTTGGACATTAAACTCACCTACACAAACCTCTGTTTCATGCTCTCAGGAGGATGTTTTTATCCTATCTAGTTATAACCATTGTGGGTTTCCAGTATTTTTGTGTGTTCTTTCTTTCTTATTTGCCCCGAATGACCCCCTTTGCCCATCTCTGCCTCTTTCATACGGAAATAAGCCCAAAAACCAAAAGCAAATATTTTTTAAGGAATTAGAAGGCAAATTTATTTTATTCTTTTGTTTATTATAATTTCGGGATGGGGATTTAATGGAAGATTTGAAATAATAAAAGCAAATGATAACAATAGAATAAGTCTAATTTTATGGTTATATTTTATAGTAAGTAGAGCAGTATGTACTTCTGTAAGTGTGACTGAACACTACGGCATAGGACAGTTCTCATAATTTTTGTAAATATTTTTTACTTGCTTGGTTTAATTTTTATTACTTTTTAAGTGTTTATTTTATTATTTGCTTTATCATCTTTCTATTTTTTCACTTTTTATTTATACATCTACACAGAAGCCTAATATACTGACAGCCCTCCCACATCCTCATTAGTAACAGATGTTTAATCATGTTACATCCATACTTCACCCTCATTTTTGCATGTTTATTTTGTAATGTTTTTGCAAACTTTTTAAATGTCTGGCTCAATAGAAGATAGCTGGATTATCATAATCAAGCACATTAATTTTTTGCAGGAAACTATATATCTACTTACACTAAACAGGAAAAATAGGGACTTCAGCACAGGTCCTATTACCAAATGAGAAAGCTTTCAGCTTTTTTGAGCTTTATACATTTCAGAATTGAGGATGAAAGATCATACGGCTGTTCTTTATTTTTGCAATTTTCTTACTTTAATGGGAATATCAGTATTGTGTTACCAGTATAAATGTACGTAGAATTCATACCAAACTCCTTCTAGAACATGGTTTTATTAGATAGAAGTTTCACAGTTGATCAGATGTATATCCAGGATTTGATATCATTATATGAATTCTCTTAACATAGTGATGTAGCATACTATGTTGTTTTAATTATTTTCTTATGTTCTGAGGATCCTCAGCTTAAGCCTCAACTGCATTGCCTGGTTGTCACACTTTTCTAGACTGTGCCAAGGATCTTGAGAGTGGCTCACCAGAGATTCATTTCCATGAGGTGACAAGGGACATTCCAGGAGGGAAGCCATCTAAGGACGAGAGTCACATCCACAACCTGGCCTAGCCTGATAGCTCTACCTGAGAGTGGAGGGCCAACTTTAGTCAAGGCATGATGTGTATCTCTAGGAACACCTTTTGGCCCAGTCCTCATAAATGTCTGCCTGAGCTCTAGAGAAGGGCGGCCAATCAACTGCTTTGTTTTGGATGTGCTGTGCTGTGCTGTCCTATTTGTAACATCAAACATTAGGAGCACATGACAGCACACAATACTTTGATATAGATTCTGTAGGGTTGAAATTTTTCCTCTTGATCTTTGTACTTGACGCATGCCCTCCAATCCCTCAAACACGGGACCCAAGTGCTCCAAGGGAACTCCAGCACCTACTCTGTGCACCTTTGCTCCATTATCTACTGAGACAATTCCCTGAAGCACTCGACACCCTGAAATACTCAAACACTTCTGCTCTGCCTTTCTCATCTCATCCCGGAGTAGAAATCCACTTGGCCAGGCGCATTTGGGAAGTATTTTCATTATTTTACTGCTTGCAACCCCTAATACTTACCCACCAGGGAAGTTGAGTATACTGCTTCCCCTCTCCCGGTACTGGACAGAACATATATCATTCACAGTGTTTCTCCAATAATCCCTGTTTGTTTAGTTTTAAAGTTCATTTTACATAGATTTTTATAGAACTATTCAGATATAAAGCCATCTTTTAAAATTATTTTTATTATTGGTCACCAAAATCTACATGGAGATGATGTTTACAGAGTTACATTGTCACAAAGCTTCTTTGTCCTTTTTTTTTCTTTTTCTTTAAAACTAAAACCCTAGAGTAGATTTCTCAAAGCCATGTGTCATTTGGTGATGAGTTTGTGAGTAACTCACAACCTAAACTTAAAATTATATTTTGGCTTTTTTAATAAAAGTTATTTCTAGATTTAAGTAGAGACTGTGGAACAATAAAAAAAATCCTGTGACTTTCAAATAATGAATATAGTACTGATTATTTTTGTGTTCTGCTCTAAGTCTCTTCTAACTAAAGTTTTTAAAATTTAAATTTCTTCTAAAATGAGACTAATAAGAACCATGATCATTTAGTTCTTTAAAAGAAAGCAATCTAACACAGAAGAAATTAATATAAAAACCTGAAATGTGTTGAATTAACAGATAATCCTATCATTCTCAAAGAAAATTAAAGAAAAACATAGACTAATCATCATGTATTTTAGGGTGTGTAAGAATTCATATTTTACAGCATCAATGCCTCTATTCACTCTAGTTATTACACTTTGAAGGGCCCACACTGAATCCACAGAGAATCTCAGTTTGTGTCTGCTGGTTTTGGCCTGAAATATGACAAAATTCTTCTCATCGGGCTTCACATTGGAGGCTTGTAAAGGAGCTACAGTATAATCTGTTTTGCAGGTGTTTTTTAACTTGTTAGGCAAAGCATTACTGATTTACGGTTACATACATACCCCCTCAAGATCTGTACAAAAGCTATGTAATTTACTTACAAGTTTGAAAAAAAGAATTTTTTTTCCCCAGTCTTAGCTAAAGCATTACCAAGAAAGTTGGAGTTAGGAGGCAGTGTGCTGTGTCAAGGGGGCAGAGGAAGGAAAGGAAGAATGGACAGATTCCTGGATAAATGCATATTTTAAAACCTTTGGAAGCAACCAACCTGAGTTTCTTCTGAATTTGCCTGTTTACAGTGCTCACACATTTTTAAATTTATTCAACAAATCTTCAGTTGGAATCCTCACTGTGCCAGGCCCTGGATTATAGAAACAGGAAGTGACAAATTGATGTGTTGGTCCTAGAGCTTGTCTGAGTTCTTGCTCCTTGCTCTCCCTAGAGTGCTGAGCAGGACCTCTGAGGTTATTTTTTCTCATCCTGTAATAGATGGCACTAAGTGAGCATAGATTCATTTCAGGGTTCATAAGCGAAGGCATTTTGATAGAGATCACATGTTTTTATTCTTTTCTTCTTACCTACCTCAAAATATTTCATGTTTTGCCTTTAAGATTACTTGTCTTTTTTGGCAAAACAGCATTTCACAGTGTCTACTTAATTGAGAGATGTGGATGGATGAATAGATGGGCACATGGATCATGGATGGATGAATGCTTGGCTGCCTTTTGTTTACCATGTTAAGCAACCATCTGGTAAAGTAAATGTCCTTGAAAAATTGGACTAATGATTACATCTGTAACACACATTAGAAATTACCTACCTCATTTTGACAATGTGTATTTTAATATCCAATCATGAATACTTTCACTTATTTTATTTTCCTTTAGCGTCAGTGCTGTAATGCATAGTTGGCAGTTGCAGAATGTTCTTTCCAAATTGTCGGTCCCTAGGGTTCCAAATCTTGATTTAGTGGGCTTTGGAGTGTAGGGCATTAAACATGAAGCATTTGCTCTGTTTCAGCACCACGCAGATTGTACACTACTCCTGTGAGGCCCAAAATACCAGAAAAAACAGATTTCAGACCTGGTAAGTTGTTTCTCTTTCTGATGACCCAAACAATCAGCACATCTGAGAAAATATAAAATGTATTAAAAGAGCTAGATGTACTAAAGAAGAACTCTATACTTAAATTTAAATAAAGGACATACAGAAATTCTGATCCTTGCAGATAAGTGGAGAGGTAATGATGGACCCATGCAACTGATAAGACCTGAGTGAGGTTTTTAAGGAGGATCAGATTCAGAGACCACTATAGAAGTTTATCAATATAAAATTATTTTTAAATAGTATTTGTGCATAAATCACACATACACACACACACACACACACACACACACACACACACACACACACACATTTTTTCAATATTCCATGACAATTATAAGTAGCATTAACATTCTGTGTGACATATTACTTGCTTTTAAATATTATTCATCTATTTTATTTTATCTTATTGTTTAAGGTATTACAAATACTAGTACATATGTCTCCTTTTTTTTCTCCCATTGACCTCCTCCTGGCTTCCTCTATCCCCCGCACTTGCTTTCACTGCCCCCCCCACCACCACCACCAGTGTCTTGTTCTATTGGTTGTGCTTATATGCATGCATACAAGTCAAATATTATTTATCTTTTAAGAAAAGATCATCTTTTCAGTATAAAGGGCTCTTGTTCTGGGAGAATATTTTTACTTTATTCCTTCTGATGATAAAAAAAAAAGCACACCATTTTTCAGGTTTTAACCAGTAAAAATAGAGTGATAATTAAACATTAGAAAATACTCTAACTTTACTAAATTCTCAGAGGTTCTAGGATCTCCCTTACTGGAGCTTGTTAGGGAAGAGTTAACTGGAGCGGTTGATTTGAGCTATGTAAATAACTTCTGTACTGAAGAACAAGTTAGACCAAAGATTTGTGTTTTCTACCCTTTTTCTACTGTGTTTCTAAACGTATTCTTGAATTTATAAATTATGAAACTGGCTTATAAATTAATGTTCTTGGTTAACATCTCTCCAGGCACATGGAAGAAAGAACAAATAATTTTTTCTATTCTTTAGTTTATGGAAAGCCAATAAGTTTTAGAGTAATTCTCCAAATCCTAAATCCATTAGGCACAGAAGTCTTTTATAAACAAGTATGCCTCCATGTAATTTTTATACCATGATAGCTGTTGAGAACTGGTGTTGAGGTCGAAGTATTTCTACAAAATAATGAGAAGTAGCACTAATGGCTAACATTGACTGAATATTTACCTTGTGTCATGTTAGGTAGAGTTGAAAAAGCTAAGACAGAAGAAGAAATAGGAAGTAGATTCAGAGTCAAACAATCAGGGTCCAATGGTTACTCTCTTAACCATGGTACATTTAGTTCTTTTCTTTAAAGAGTCTTCTAAGCAAAGGATAAGGCAGGTGACCTCTTAAAGTTTTGATAATGCTATAGCTATCAACAGAGCGGGAAAGAAATTTTAATGCTTTTATTACAGTTTTGTGTTCAATGATGGACTTGTACCAGGATTATCAAGGAACATCTGTACCTAGAGACTCATGCAAAAGGACCATCAACTAAGGAGTTTTGAATTAAGGCCTTGATAAGAAAATACACTTCAAGTTTTGTTTTTTCATTAGTGTAGGTAGTCCTAATTGTTCTTCAGTTCATTTTGGAACATATCTAGTGCTTATAAATGAAGAAAGATATTTCCCATTTAGAAATATAAATTTTTTTGCCAGTTATTTTTTTCAAGCCCAGTGATCACATTAGAGTACAAACCCAGGTTTATATTTCCAAATACAAGCCTATGATTTTTATACCAGAATTGTGGTTTCTATATTCTGAACAATAATTTTTGGTAAGCCATCATTTTTTTTATTGCTTGGCTAAATGATTTACAATTCTCTGGGAAGTTCTATTTTCCTTGGCTACAAATTATTATAAGAAAATGTCTGAACTATTTCTTTCCCACTTTATTGTAGTTCTGAATAAGACAACAACAAGACCTACTAGACCCAAACCCAGTGGGATGCCCAAAGGGGATGAAATGGGAACAGGTAATGATAACAAATTTATTTCCTTTTGATGCTGCTAAAACTATAAGTGTTTTCATTCCATTTTTATAGTTTTGTTGAATTCTCACTTCAATTTCTTTTTTACTAGTTTGGGAAGTTCCTAGCTTAAGGAATTAAAAATTGTAATGCATTCCAAAATCAAAATATCCTATGTCTCTGAAAAATTAAAGAATAATTTATCATTTTTCTAAACCCAGTTCACTAAATTAGCTACCATACATAGGCTTGATTCTTCAAAAAATCCTGATTAATATGAATTATTAAATTAAAATATCAAAATAGCTGTTTACCTTCATTTCAAAACAAGTCCTATATACAACTTGGTTTTTGAGACTGAAATCATTTTGTTTTCAACTTTATAATTTCACAAATACCATTATAACTTTTAAGAGACTTATTTCTGGTAGAAATCTTGACTATAATATTTAAGTCAAAGGGTAATTGGCAATTGATCACTCTTGTTATAATAATACTAGAGGCCTAGTGCCCAAAATTTGTGTACTAGGGGGCTGTGCCTCAGCCGAGCCTGCATCTTCTCCAATCTGGGACCCCTCGGGGAGTATCTGATTGCCAGTTTAAACTGGCAGTTGGACATCCCTCTCACAATCTGGGACTGCTGGCTCCTAACCACTCACCTGCCTGCCTGCCTGATTGCCCCTAGCCCACTTTGGCCTGCCAGCCTGATCACCCCCTATTCACTCCCCTGCTGGCCTTATTGATGCCTAACTGCTCCCCTGACTGCCCGATCATCTCCAACTGCCCTCCCCTGCCAACCTGATCACCCCCAACTGTCCTCCTTTGCTGGCCATCTTGTGACAATGTGGGGCAGCTATCTTGTGATGATGTGGGGAAGCCATCTTGTATAGCCATCTTGTGATGACATGGGAGCAGCCATCTTGTGATGATATGGGGCAGCCATCTTGTGAGGGCATGAGGGTCAATTTGCATATTACCTCTTTATTTATATAGAATTAATTTTCAAAATTATACTGTTTAATTAAATGACATTAATTTAGTTATATCTATAGGACTAGGCACATACAGATAACTAGGACAATGCTCTGATAAAAGTTCAAACACCCAACTTACTAAGTGCATAAATGATAGTTTTCATGACATAATGTAGGATGGCATCATTTCCTTGTAATATATATTTATTAATATATATAATATATATATTTATACATACATATATATATTTATACATACGTGTGTGTGTATATATATGTGTGTGTGTGTGTATATATATATATATATATATATATATATATATTTGTTACTTCTCACCTGAGGATATATTGTTTTTCTTTATTGATTTTTAGAGAGAATGTAGGGGAGAAAGAGAAAGAAACATTGTTGTGAGAGAGACACAATGATTAGTTGTCTCCCACAAGTGCCTCGGACAGGGTGAGGGATCAAGCCTGCAACCAAGATACATGCCCTTGACCATAATCAGACCTCAGACGGTCTGCAGATCAAAGCTCTAACTACTGAACTAAACTGGTTAGGGCAATATTTTTTAAATTAGTACAAAATTTGTGCTTGTTTATGTGTAAAAGCATGAGAATGAGAATTTATTTAATGATATATATTTAATCAACCCATGATGGTTTCCTAATGAAAAAGAGATGTAAATAATACCTGGAGATATTCAGTATAAAAATAATTTAGATTTGTTTTAGAATGTCTTTTTTGTACTAGGTTATTATAATGTCTGAAGTTCTAGGAATTAACGTCCCTGAAATCCAAGTAATGAGACAATTGCTATAAATTCCTGACTCATGAAAAGTAAGAAAGAGTTCTGAGACCTATTTGTGCTTAGCTGCCCCTTTTATTCTTCACAACAGTGAGATTAGGCAATGCATAGTTTCTAAACTTGACATAAACAATCTGGCTCTAAACAGAGCCAACTTCTTAATATTCAAAGTAATTCTCTCAAGTTTGTCTAAGTAAAAATAGAAGAAAGCACTTGTGTCAACAAAGCAAATGAAAGAACAACTAGCTATGATCAAACTTGAAAGCCTTCAACCTTCAGTACAATCAAGCATTGATTCTCACTAGGAAAGTGCTCATTGTTCTTCAGAGGGAAAAACAGTCATTATATTTTAGTTTATCAACAATAGAAACATTTTTTCAGAGCCACTTATAACATAAACTGACATATACTACCCTCTTGTGTAGATGAAGTCAATTATGTAGTAATAACTCATGTAACTTAGCGTTACATAATGTCTTATCAGGGCTTTTTCGATTTAATTAGCTGGTTGCTGGTAGAAAGGGGCTGATAGGCATAGGTAGACAAAGCTGAGCTCATTCTTTCCCTTATTCTTGTTCCACCTCCATCCTCAACCAAATTGTGTTGCACTTATTCTGTGTTTAATGTCTGTCTATTGGGATTTCTCGTCAGGGAAACACTTGCTGCCAACCTGCAGGGAGTGAGGTCAGCAGTTAGCATCCAACTGTCAGTTACTTCAAGGTCAACCTCTCAATATCTGGGCGGTACATTTCCATGTCAACTACAATAACACATAACAACTAAATGATGTTTACCTCAGCAATACAAGGTTGGCTCAACATTCAAACAAATTAGTGTAATTTTCTACATTAACAGAACAAAGGAGAAAAATGATCATCTCAATAAATAAATAAATAAAACATTAGACAAAGTTCAAAATTTACTCATGATGAAAATTCTCAAAAACTAGGACTTGAAAAAAAATTTTCTCATTAATAAAGAGCATCTGTGAAAAATCAAATGTTAACATTATACTTAATAATGAAAGTCAAAATATTTTTCTCCTAACATCAAGAACACAAGCAAGGGCTTTTATTTTTAACACTTCTTTTGAGAATAGTAGTGGCGTATGTAGCCAGTGCACTAAGTCAAGAAAAGAAGTACGCAGTATAAAAACTGGGAATCACAGATGACATTATTTAGCATCTTATGAAAGGAAAATTTAACAGTTTTCAAACTATTTGCCTAGAGAATAAAAAATAGGTTTAAAAAAAAGAATGTTTAAAATATATTCTCTCCCAAGTTATAAGTTTACATGAGTTTACCTTTCTTTGATTCTGCATAGTTTTGATCTGATTTGTTTGCGGAAATGCAGATATTGTTTAAGTTTATTTTCTTCTCTGATCCAGTCCCACTTTCTCATCCACATTCACTTCTAACCTCCATTGAGTCTTAATGAGACACTATTTCTGTGTCAAATGCTTCCTTACCCAACTTTCACATCTTGCCCAGAATGTTTATCTTTATTATCCATCTTACATACATTTTTCTATAATTTTTCTTGCTGAAGTTTGCAGCCCAGATACTTTATAATAAAATAAAATCAGTTGATAAATGAAGTGTTTAGGATTTATAAGACATATTCTTCATGGTCTTAGGTTTCATAAGATTGTGCCCTTGGAAGACTAAAGAAACAAGATTCTAAGGTCTCAAAACTATCAACCTTGATTATTTGGACCTCTCTAATAATTTCACAATGATTGCATAAACCCCAGAAATCTTTAAGCCATCTTGAGCCAAGTATCTTATCTTACTATTACAGATTTTTATCCCGTTTTATGTGTATTCCATACTATATGCATAAATATTTCTCCACCTCAAAGTTAGAAAACAGCCTATCAGAGGTGGAAGTTTTAAATCGGTCACCATCTCTGCTTCTCTTTTTCATGGCTTCTAGAGCTGTATCTCAGCTTGGCTTACGTGTTCCACATATTATAACAACCTCAGAGATACAACAAGCAGGCGTTAGATCTCATAACCTAGAGCCCGCAGGCCAACTTCAACTCACTTTTGTAAATAAAGCGTTATTGACACATAGCTTGCTTTCTCTGGCAGAGTTGAATAGCTGTGACAGAGACTTATGGCCTTCACAGCTGACAATATTTACTACCTGACCCTTGGCAAAATGTTTTCCAACCCTGTGCTAGACAGGCTCTCAACTTTCTCCCTACAGAGGAAAGCTGCTGAGTTGTGCAGCTACTATTTCATTCCACCAACATTTATTGAAGGCCCACTAAGTGCTAGGTGAAGTGTAATTTGGAAACCACCTTGGCACATGTAATTTGGAAGATATGTTCCATACTTGAACCCCAGACTCCTTTTTCTACATTCTGATGAGGTGCACTTCACTGCCCCCACGTGGAGTTTGCTTGACAACCAAATCCCAGAGCTCTTTTTTTATTTACATTTAAGGGATGTGGCTAAATCTTCCAGCCTGCTGGCTCAACATCTCTGACTTTTTAGCTAGGTACTAAGATTTGGAGACAAGGATGAGGAGAGCAATTATCCATAAACACCATGCCTTTATGGATATAGGAAATAGAGTCTCTGATACAATTGGAAACTGATGTCCAGTTTACGATGTTTCTTGGCATATTTTTTGTTACCATGGTTAAAAATACCCGAATCATTGCTTTATTTTTTACAATAAATTCCTAAGAAGTGAACTGTGTAAATCCAGAAAATGTTGGAGAACTCCCGTTTGGCCATTGGGAGCTCATAGTGAATGAGACTCAAGTGTTGGTGTTTCCTAAGACAACTCTGCACTTTAGAAAACATGTGGGTTAATCCTGCCCAAGGGGAAAGAATTCACATCACAGACTGGGCCATAGTGGCTGATGATGTACCAGCTTCTGAGAATTCTTTCTCTGTGGTGTCTCTCTTACTGGCTTCTTCCTTCCCCTCACGTTTCCTCTCAGCTCCCTTTGGCCTTCACCTGCTCTCCTCTGCTTCAGAGAAACACAAGTTCACTGGTTTGCAGCCTCTGTGCTCACACTGCTGCCTAGCTCATGTGCAAACCACAGCGAGGTGGAGGCAAGGCCAGTCTCTGGTCCTCAGTGCAGTGCTCTTGCCCTGAGCCCCATGGCTGCCTTTCATGGGAATGTGCCAATGGTTTTGTCTACCATTCGTTTTTATGTGTTTTACACGCTAGCCGAAGTCCAGTTTATCAGCTGACACTTTCTTGATTTGGGTACTTACATTTAAGGATTGTAACAATATGATGCTCTGTCACTATCTTTACAGAAGGTGATAGGAAATGGCTGGTTTCTGCTGATTGCCCCCTTTGAAAAGAAGCCAGTTTATATCTGTGGTCTTACTCATAAAGTGATCCTGCAGAATTTTGGATTCTCTCCTAGATCTCCAGTTCACCAGCTCATGGCTGGTAGTTATGGCATGTGCATGGTGGTATCTGCCATCAGCCTCGTATTATGTTATCCTGAGTCCCGCCCATCAGGGGCGTGGCTGGATGATACAGACACGCCAGTCCTGACCATGTAGCCCTCACACAGTGGTGGCACTTTGGAACACCCGAAGACAGAGTATAGGACTCGAGGACTGAAGTTACTCAGAGTCATTCTGAGAAATAAGATAAGAATAAAAATGACAAGAGAAAGATAGAATTCTATACAATCCTGCTTAGGGCCTAAGAGATAGGCTTAGGAGCCAGGCACATGTGGATCTGAATCCCACCACTTCCAGCTGTGAGTACTTGGTCATCTGCTTAATCTCCCCTTGCCTTGGGTTTCCTCATCTGTGGGACCTGGGTGAAACCTCCCACCCAGAAGGTTTAGAAGGATCAAATCAGGTATTGACCATGTAAGGTACTTGCACAGTGTCAAATCAAAATACTTTGATTTTTTTAAGGGTAGAAAATTTTGGAGAAAGGCTATGAGGAAGTATAGGGAAGGCACACTTAGTCTACTAGCCTTCTACAATATATGATACATATTTTACCCAGAACAATAATGGTAAATCAAATCTCACGGAGCCAGGGCATCCCAGTAACACAGATGGAAGTGTTTTCCATTTCCCTACACCATGCCCAGAGCAACCACCCACATGAGTCATTTCCCTGGCCCATTACTGCTGACAGCGGGTCACAGGATGAAAATTAATGAGCCATTTGTTTCCACAATGCCTGTATGGTTAGCCACAAAATAGTCATTGACCCCAGAAACATTTTTTCCTACCGCAAATTAGCAATAATTAATTCATGACTCCATATAAGCTTTCACTAGTATTTCATATATTATCTTTATTCAAGCAGCAAAAATTATAAATTATAATATTTGGATTCATAAATTAATGTTAATCATTATTATAATGTTAAAAATTATAATAATGCTAGTATATACTGTTAATAATTATAACACTAATACTAATTATATTAATTTCTATGACAGTAATTATAATTAATAATTTCATAAGTTAATGGGGTAATAGCATCTATTTTTTGACAAGCAAAGTTGTATGTTTAATTTATGATTTTGGATGTGTTTGTCGTTGCTAATGTACTAGTTAGTATGTTAATTAAATGTTCTCAATAAATACTTTGATTTTTTTAAGGGTAGAAAATTTGGGGGAAAGGCTATGAGGAAGTATATATAAGGAAGGCACACATAGCCTAGCCTTCTACAATGTATGATACATTGTATGGATTCTTCTTTTAGAATGAATCATTATATCTAACATGGTATTTTTTAAATCTAAAAATATGTTTCTATCCTTTATTAGTGAAGACTGTCAGCCATGTCAGGGAAGATTTCATAATATAAACAAATAATAACCCTGGCCTTTGTGGCTCAGTTGGTTGGGTGTCTTCCTGTGGACTGAAAGGTTGCTGTTTGGATTCCCGGTCAAGGCACATGCCCGGTTTGCAGGCTCAGTCTCCAGTGGGGGGCATGCAATTGATGTTATGCTCTCCCATTGATGTTTCTCTCTTCTCCCTTCCTTTCTCAATAAAAAATCAATAAACTATTCTTTAAAAAGAAAAGAATAATAATAATTTTAAAAGGATGAAACTTAAACTCCAAGCCCGAGTATTTAGATGAATGGCTGAATTCATCTAAATGATTACTCATCATTTGAGTAATAACCACCAGATTGTGTTTGAGAGGTTTAGGAGTTCAAATACCACACAAAGTAATTTTCAGATCAGTTTCTTTCAAATAGCAATTTGGAATACTGGGCCTGCCCAGGATTAATTTACAAATCTCAAAGGCACAGATCCAGTTTGTGGCCTACCCAGTCTGACAGCCAAGTCCTCTCCAGAAATATTTTAAAAGTCAATCCATTAAGTATAAACTCAAACACATTGGAATTTTAAGGTTTTTTTTTTTTTATGGGGATAGAATGGTTGGGGGAACTTTTTTCAAAACCACAAAATGTGTCCATGAATGTTGGGAAAGAATGGCCAATTACTGTAGATGAGATCCCCTGGTGAGGCAGTGCCACCCAGGAAGTCTGCACAGACAACATGGAAAAATCAAGACAAACACCACAGTCCACACTTAAGCGTTAACTCTTCAGAGAAAATATCACAACCAATGAAGGTAGCCCTCTGAATTTATTCTATATAAAGATGAGAAAAGCCATTTAAAATTCCTGGCCCTAAATCACCAGTGTCCCTGCTCTGTAAAGGAAGCATGTTATGCCCTAGCTGGTTCGACTCAGTGGTTAGAATGTTGACCTGTGGATCAAAAGGTCCCGGGTTCGATTCCAGTCAAGGGCACATACCTCAGTTGCAGGCTCCTCCCAGGCCAGGCTCTGGTCGGGGCTCATGCTAGAGACAACCAATTGATGTGTTTCTCTCACACCAATGTATTTCCCTCTCTCTCTTCCACTCTCTCTAAAAATCAATGGGAAAATACCCATGGGCAAGGATTAACAAAAAAATAAAATAAAATAAATAAAAAGAATACATGTTATCACTGAGATTCTACCAAGTTTCCATTAATAAGAACATTTAACACATTTTTGTTATATACTTCTTTATTCCCTTTTTTTATCTCTGCTCATAGGGGTCAAACAACCACCAAAGCCATCCGGCGCTGGTAGAAATGTGTCCATGGACTCTACCCACTTCACAAAAAAACCAGGTAAGGGATAGGATGCTGACTCCCTTACTCAGTTCTGTGCTGGTCTGTAGGCAATAACTCCAGTATCATTTGTTGCAGCAAAAGCATCAGTGTCCTTGCGGCCCCAAAGCATGAGAGCCATGCTAGCAGTACATGGGGATTACTAGAAAAGCATTCAAACATCTTATCTTTGGGAGAATGAAAATGCTCAGTGTACAAATTAAACATTAATAAGAACCTCTAATGGGTACCAATTTACTTTGTGTAATGTTCTGAAGGGTCATAATGCACAAATGCTGGTGAGTCACTGTGGGTTCTAGTCTTCCTCGTGTTCAAGTTTTGCTCTGTGTCATTTATTACAATATCCTTTTGCCTGAAATGATTTATGTTTCTAATTTACGACTATGCTCTACATTTTAGGCCAAAATTATGTAGCTGGTGACTTGGAAAATCTTGGCATTGAATAAGAACTCTGCTTTTTGAAAGGATACTGTGAAACCTATTCTGGTGTATTAATGTTGGGGCTATAGATCTAAATTCTGTCAGCACTGCTCACTCCCTGCACACATGCACACACATCTTTTTGACCTCCTAAGAAGAACTTAAAGACACAGGGCATTTTCCTGGATTGTCAGTGGTACATGAAGTTTTTTTTAATGCATTTTTTATTGATTTAAGAGAGAGGAAGAGAGACATAGAAACATCAATGATGAGAGAGAATCATCAATGGGCTGCCTCCTGCACACCCCTTACTGAGCAGTAAGCTACAAACCAGGCATGTGCCCTGATCAGGAATTGAACGTTGACCTCCTGATTCAGTGTTTGATCACTGAGCCACTCCGGGCTGTATAAGAAAATTTTTAAACCAACATATATTATACAAAGAAAGCTATAACTGAGACTTAAAAGAAAATTTGGGTTAAGGTAGACTGCTCCAGGCACCCCCTAGCCTTACCAGCCTTAGTGCAAAGTAGACACCATGTGCAACTTTTAAATATTGCCTCTTCCCTCTATTCTTTAGGTAAACCATTTACAACAATGTATCCTTCCTTTGAGCTGGCAGCTTTGTACCAGAGCTTGTGGGCGGATGAGCAGAGTGGGTGTTAAACTTTGGTTCCCACTTACACACCTCTGCCAGCTGCCCTTGTGCACTGCACAACCACTGATGATGGCCCTGCTCTCTGTGTGTGTTTCTAGCTTCTGCTGTCAGGGATCCTTGGTTGTAAGGGTTTAAGTTCTGAAAGTGTTCGTTTAGTTATAATTACATCATGGAGTTTGGCGTGAGGTGGATCACCCACTAACGGAGAAATTATACACTTTAACAATTTAAAGCGAAAATGGTATAAGAATTATAGTCTCAAAATCAAAGGCAACTGCAGATAGTGAAACTCAAAAATGCTATAGCTGAAACTATGTATGAAACTAAAGATGTTAAATTCTATACATCTACACAGTCTTTCCAAAGGCAGGTATACCTATACATGTTTATAACAAGAGGATGTTTTTATATACTAATGTGCTTCAATATTCCTGAGTACATTACAATCATTACTTTGGAAAAATATCAGAAATTACTTAGCACTTTTCTATAGAATCTATGCCATTCAGTTACTACTTATCAAATGTTATAATTTTTTAAAACCTGTGATTTTCATTGAGTGAATCCTTACGACAACTTTATCTGTCATATAATCTCTTAGCCACAATTCCAGGCACCCGCCGCCCACCCTTGCCACCTAGACCTACACCCCCTCGAAGAAAACCATTGCCCCCAAATAATGTCACTGGAAAGCCAGGAAGTGCAGGTATGTCAGCCACATGCATTTCCTTCTCCCTCCATGACTTCAGTTGTACTAGCCAACCACAGCCCTCCTTGGTGTACTAGCCCAGGCAACGGTCAAGCCCTTGGTGTGTGTGATGGTGCCTGGGCTGGCCCTAAGGACCAGACATAGCTTTGAGGACTCCTATCCTGATTCTGGGTGGGTGGGTTGAGAGAAACCATCATTGAGCATCCCAGTCAATGTGTCTGCTTGGAGCCAAGACAGAAGCTGACTCGGGCCCTTCCAGGAGTGGATTATTCGGGGCAGGATGTTGAATGTTGCCAACCCACTAGGGGTAATAGAAAACATGAGGCCCTGTCATCAGCTATCACTCTGTCTTCTGAAATGAAATCCCACACATCTTGTTGAAAGCTCCCCTGTCCACCAGCCTTTATGCTGGCTCCAGTGATCAGTAGTGGAGGCAAGATTAGGGGCTAAAATATTAGCAGCTCTAGGCTGAGCCACAAGGCAGGGGTATAATTTAGAAGTCAAGCTGCCTCTCACCTCTATGCCTTCGCACGTGTTACCTCCTTCCCATGGAAGGACCCTCCACGTCACCTGGGATGCTCACACTTCGCTCTTTTCTTAAAGAGGAGCCTCTTCTAACTCTCCACAGTAGTCTTAGCATTGCTTCTCTGTTCTACTAAGTGCTTGATACACACCTCTGTCAGAGCAAAGATCAAATTGTTTTATGCCTGTTTGTTTATGCACTTGTCTTCCCCTACTAACCCGGGAGTTCTGTGGGAACAGAGTGCTTGGCACATTTTCTCTTAATTCCCGGAACCAAATCTGGTGTGTGGCACCTAGAGGATATTTGATAAATTCTCGCTGACCTAATAAATGGATGGAATGAAGAATTAGTGAAAATTGACCTGGTTCAGAACAAAGCTTTACCTCATTTCTCTTTGACTGGACTTGCCAGCAAATCACAGCATGTTCCCCACCTCTCCTCCCTCTCTCTGCCATCTCAACTTCCTAAATATTTTCTAGGTGGAATCAGGTTAAAGATGTTAGACAGCTATGAATGATGAAAGGGTAAGGGGTTTACATGAAGGGGAATAGATGTCACTCTTTTCCCGGGACAAAAGTAGGGTGCGGTGATAGAGAAGCTTTCCTGATGGATGTATCCCATACACAGTGGCCTCTCGATCATTTTCCCATGAGCTGAAGGAGGGCTCAGCTCCTCACGTATGTTTTGGAGCCTTCCTGAATCAAGGCCCAGAGCCATGGCTGCAGTGAGGACATCTGGTTCTCCTTAGTAATTGACCTGGGGTCAAATTGCATTAGTCAGACTGAAAGTAATGCCTGAGTGTCCCCCATAGAAAGGTTGGGAACCCACCTGAAGAAGAACCACACACATTCCATTTCTGAGATTTACTCTGGTTGCCCACCTCATCCCCCTCATACTATCCACTTCTCACTCAAAGGAAATGGCTACCTGGAGGAGCCAAACACAGGAAGGGCAGTTGTACAATTTTGGCCTGATTACAGAAAGTGCATCCTGAATTCAGGAATCAGCAAACTATACTGGGTGCCTGCGAGCACCACTGAGGCTACTGCATAGATCCTCCACTTGCCCCTGTGTCCAGAGCTGCCGAGGCCTCAGAGTCTTCTTCACCTTGCAAAGTAAAAGTGCAGGCTGCATGCAACTTTGGTTGGTTTTTGCTCACCCTCTCACTGTGGCCCAGTCCCACTAAGACCAGGAGCATGAGTCTGCTGGGGCTGCTCAAGAGTCCCATCTGAGGGACTCAGGCTGGGCCATGATGTTTGGGTCAGTGCTGTACCCTTGACTCTTGATTGTCTGAGAATGATCCCTTTTCCCAGGAGGACTGTAAAATGCAATCTAACCCCCAACCTACTCTAAACACCCAGACTGGATTAGACCTGAGGATGGATCTAGTTTGGGAGACGTATTGGTGTTTTTAGTGGAGGAGACGCTGGATTATAGTATTACTGTCTGGCTACTAGGCCAGAATCACAGATGTTACCTTCAACAGCATTTGCTTCTTCTTCAGCCGTCTCCCAGGCCTGCCAGTTAACCTCCAAATCAGGCTATGCCATGTCCTTGACATCCCTCATGTCTAATTCCTTCCATCCAGCCTCACTGCTTCTGCTGCAGGTCACCTCACCTGCTCCTGCCTACACAACTGCTTTCGTCTCCTCTCTTCTCTCTCTGCCACCAGCCTTGCAGCCTAACTACCCATCCTCTTCTCATCTGATCTGGTTGTTTCCCTGTTGAAAGTCTTTCAGTGGCTCCTTGCTGCCTAAAAATACTGTGCAAAAATACCGTGGTGCGTGGCTCTTCATGATCTGCCTTCCCTGCTCTTCACTCGCCATTCTCACGGCCCCCAGCACCACTGTGGGCTCTTGCCCTTCAAATTAAAAATGACAAATGGTTACATGCTTCCCTGACTTGGTTCTTCTTGCAACCTCTGATTCAAATACAGCTTTCATACCTACCCACTGATTTCTTCTTCATTGTCACATCCTCTGTGAAGGCATTTTTACCTCCTCCCCCCTCCATAAAACCATTCACCTTTCCTCATAGATATTACTATTCCTTCCCTCTCTGGACTTTAGCCATTTCTGCACAATATCAATAATGATTCAATATATTTGGCTCACACGTCTCTCTTGATCAGGGATACCAGGTCTTTTTTCTCCAAGCCTGGCATATAGTGCCAAGCTACATGGTAAGTGCCTATTAAGTATGCATTGGATAAATAAATGAGAAACTGGGCTCTTCTAAAGCCTGACCACTTTGGCTCTACATTTCAGGGATCATTTCATCAGGCCTAAGAACTTCCACACCCCTGAGGGCAACACTCAGGCCTACTGGGCCGGCCTCAGAGAGAACAGAGACAGACAAAAAGGAACCAACAGCTCCCGCCTCAGGAGAAGACCTTGGTTAGTGTGTCAGCCACATCCTCCTGGAGACTAGCCACAAAATGCTCGAGGATTTCAAATTAGCGGGGAAAGAGTCTCAGCTCTAGATCATCTTTGTTACTTAACTTTATGATCAATATGATTCTTCTTAATTTTAACATAATACTTATTTTTAATGCTTTGGCATAGAATATGCTTCTTTCCTTCACAAACATAGAGGAAAGTACCTAAATTTTTTAGGAAAGTCTTCCCGAGAAATCTATATTACCCAGTGCTTCTTACTAAAAAACATCATTATAATTACATATACCTTATTTTATTAATAAACATTAGCTACTTGGTTATAAAATTTAATCTTTATTTATTACACTATAGAATGCCTAAAGCAGGACACAATTAAAAACCTTTTATTGCAGTTGATGTGAATAATAAAAAAATGAAAATCCAAGTTGTGAACAATTGACTAGGAGACATATTAAATATTTATAGTCTTTACTACTTTTTATTATATTGTGAAGCTTTATCTTTTGCCAAAATTGTTTATTATACTCTATTCTCAGGTGATATAACTGACTTTAGCTCAAGTCCAACAAGAGAAACTGATCCTCTTGGGAAACCCAGATTCACAGGTATGTCTGGCTTCAAATCTTAATTTTGACAAGGCATTTGGTGGGTGTATCAGTCAGAAGTTGCAATGTAATAAACAACCACAACATGTTAATGGCATACCATAATAAGGATTTACTTTTCATATGTGTACAAGTCAGCTTTATGATGATATTAACAAATGGGGTTCAGTTGATCTAGGATGTTCTTGGTTGGGTGGTTCTGCTGGGCCTCTTGTGAGTTGGGATGGGCTTCTCCTCATCTATTCATTCTAGGATGAAGGACCAACAATGACCCCATAGAAGCCATTCTCAGGATTATATAAAGTCAAGAGAGGGGGAATCCAAATACACTATCATATTTTAAGCTCCTTCTTGTGTTATACCTGCCAATATCTATTGGCCAAAGAAAGTCACAATGCAATGCTCAAATCAAGAATTGCAGAAGTATACTCCTTTCATGGATATAAAGAATATTTTTGAGTAGTAATCTTACCTAACACAGGAGAGATATAACATGATACAGAGCCCAGTATTTCCTTTTGTAATATTTTGTTCTGAAGTATATAACTTGATAACTTTTTACATATGTATATACCATGAAGCCACCATCACAATCAAGACAATGAATACCACTCCCAAAAGTTTGTAACCCCTCTCACTCTTCCCACCCAACCTCTAGAACCTAGGTAACAACAAATCTGCTATACTATAGGTTTTGTGGAATTTTATATCAATGTCTGAACTCTCTTTTTTTAATCTGGTTTCTTTCACTCAGCATAATTATTTATCCATGTTGTTGCTTTTATTAATATCCCTTTTTATTACTGCCTAGTATTATATTGTATTCTATGTAATAAAGCCCTAATATGCAAATTGACTAAATGGGGAAATGACCAGCATAACCAGTGACTATGATGCACACTGACCACCAGGGGACAGAAGCTCAACACAGGAGCTGCATTGAGATTCTGACCCTCTCCCCAACCCCAGAGGGAGGCAACAGATGGTGATGATTGAGGGGCAGGGCTGGTCAGCCAATGCAACTGCCAGTGGGGGCTCCCCCAATAACCCCACCTGCCGATTGCCTCACAGATGTCCCCAATCACTAGCCAGGCCTAAGAACCCTACCCTATATGTTAAGAACAGTCTCTTAGATTTAAAAATTAAAACCTGGCAAGGCTGCTGTAACACTAAAAAAAACAAAACAGGATGATGCAGCAATGACATGCATGGACTCTGGCTTGCACATTTTGTGGTCAGCCCTGATTCTGACACTTATAACTGTGTGACAAAGACAATTACTTAACTTCTCTCTGCTTCAGTTTTCCCACCCATATCAGGGGAAAATGGTACTACTGCCTCAGAAGGTTCGTGTTGTGTACTACTCTTTTAGTCAGAACAAAACAATATATAGCTACCATACAACAGCAAGAGGCCTTTCGCCTGCATAAGAAGTATGATCACTGGTGCATGCAGTGTCCCATCTCGCAAGAGGGATGTCCGACTGTCCGTTTCAGCCTGACATCCTCTGAAGGGTCCCGGACTGCGAGAGGATGCAGGCCGGGCTGAGGGACCCCCTCGTCCCATGCAAGAATTTGTAGATATATGATAATTTAATCCTGTTCATGGCATTTGGGTTGTCTCTAAGTTTTTTTTAATTACCATTAAAGCTGCTATGACCATTCATAAGTTTGTGTAGACATATGTTTTCATTCCTTTTGGACAAATTCCTATAAGAGGAATAGCTAAATTATATGTGCGTGTATATTTAAAATTTTAGGAAACTGCCAAACAGTTTGCCACAGTAGTTGTATTATTTTACCATTTTGTCAGCAGCATACGAAAGTTCAAGTTTCCCCAGGTCTTTGCCAACCTTTGGTGTGGTCGGTCTTTTTCATTTCAGCCATTTTAATGGTGTGTAGTAGTATCTGATTGTGATTTCACTTCGCATACCACTAAGAATGACAAACATGACTAAGAAAGACAAACATCTTTCCATGTCCTTATCTTCCATCTGCATATCTTTTTGGTGTGTTTGTTCAAAATGTCTGTTCATTTTTTCTTATGGAGTTGCTTATTTTATTAGCATTGAGTTTGGGGAATCTTTATATTTCTCTGACACATGCTTTGCAATATTTTCTCCCAACATGTGCCCTCTCTTTTAATTTTAAGCTTAGGTTATAAATTTGCTTTTTTATAGATTGTATTTTTGGTGTTGCCTTTGAAAAATCATGAACTAACCAGAGATCATAAAGACCTTCTCTCTTTACTTCCAGAAGTTTTCTAGTTTTACATTTAGGTTCTATGACCATATTGAATCAAATTTTCTATGTGACACAAGCTAATTTTCTTGCTTATGGATACTTAATTTTTCTTGCATTATTTGTTAGAAAAAAATATATTCTTTCTCCATTGAATTTTATAGTATCTTTGTCAAAAAAACAAATATATATATATATATATATATATATATATATATATATATATATATAACTGTTTTTGGAGTTCTCTATTTTATACCCTTACACCAATACCACAGTGTCTGGATTCCTATGGTTTACAATAAGTGCCTCAATCAGGTTGCATTAATTCTCTAATGTTGTTCTTATTTTTCAAAGTTGTGCTGGTTATTCTGGGAACTTTGGGTTTCTAACTGAATTTTAGAAACAGGCTGGTATGATTCAGTGGTTACAGCATTGGCCCAAGCACCAAAGGTTATCAGGTTCCATTCCCAGTCAAGGGCATGTACCTGGGTTGCAGGTTCAAATCCCTAGCCCTAGTCAGAGCTCATGTAGAAGGCAACCAGTCAATGTGTCTCTTTCACAATGATCTTACTCTTTCTTTCTTCCTCTCTCTATCTCTTCCATCTCCCTTCCTCTCTTCCACTCTCTCTTAGAAAAAGGCAATGAAAAAAATATACTCTGGTGAGAATTTTTTTAAAAATAGCCTGCTCAAGTTTCTATAAGAATTGGAAAAAATTGACAGCTGTACAATTTTAAGTCTACCTGCCTATGAACATGGTATATTTCATCAATTACTTAGGTCTTCTTCAGTTTCTCTCACCATGTTTTATAGTTTTTTAAAATATATATGTACTTTTATTTATTCCAGATAGAGAGAGGGAAAGAGACATAGAAACATCAATGATGGGAGATAATCATTGATCAGCTGCCTCCTACACATCCCACACTGGGAATTGAGCTTGCAACTTGAGCATGTGTTCTGACCAGGAATGGAACCCTAACTTTCTGGCTCATAGGTCAATGCTCAACCACTGAGCCATGCCGGCCAACCTATTTATAGTTTTCAGTGTATAGAAAATCATAAAAGCATTTGTTTTTATTTCTAATATATAGAAACACAATTGATATTTGTGCAGTGATCTTGTATCCTGCAGCCTTACAAAAACTCACTTTGAGAAGTTTTTGTAAATACATTGGATTTTTACATACAGAATCATATTATCTGAAAGTAAAGTTTTACTTCTTCCTTCCCATTTTGGGTAGCTGTTCTCTTGCCTTAATGCACAGGATGGAGCCTCAGTAAAAATATTGAATAGAAATAGTGAGAATGGACATCTTTTGCTTATTTCTGATCTTATGGGAAAACATTCAGTCTTTCACCACTAGGTGTCATGTCACCTGTAGATTTTTCATAGATGCCCTTTATTGGGTTGAGAACATTCCCTTCTATTTCTATTTTGGTGTGAAATTAATATGACTCTCTTTTATATCTTTCATGTCTTAACTTTTGACCATATGGATTATCCTATACTAGAGGCCCAATGCACGAAATCTGTGCAAGAGTAGGTCTTCCTTTCCCCAGCTGCCAGCACTGGCTTCCTTCTGGCACCCAGGACCTGGACTTCCCTCACAGCCCCAGCATCATCTGGAAGATCATCTGGAAGAATGCCCAGTCTAATTAGCATATCAGACTTTTATTATTATTCTATTTAATAAAAGAATAATATGCAAATTGCCTGTACCTCCACTATACCCACAAGCCATGCCCACCAGCCAATCTGGAATGAGTATGCAAATTAACCCAACCAAGATAGCTGCAGCCATGGAGCAAACAGGAGGCTTGGGTTTCTCCGGCAATGGAGGAAGCCAAGCTTCCTGCACACCCTGGCTGGCCCAGGCCTCCCCTCAAGGCTACGAAGTTTCAATTGTAGAACATAAATAAATCCCAGATACCAGGGCCTCTGCTTGGGTCACCAGAGGGTGGGGGGGACATGGCTGGCCTGCAAACCACCACAGGCCCCTTGCCCAAGTGACCCCATGCTCCAAGGAAACCCTCACCGTGATCTGGGACATCCTTCAAGGCAAACCATCCATCCACCAGGCCTTTATCCTATCTAATAAAAGAGTAATAATGCAGATCGACCATCACTCCAACACACAAGATGGCTGCCCCCATGTGGTCAAAGATGGCTACCACAAGATGGCGAGCAGGGAAGGGCAGTTGGGAGGTATCAGACCAGCAGGGGAGGGCAGTTGTGGGAGATCAGGCCAGCAGGGGAGGACAGTTGAGAGGGACCAGGTCTGCAAGAGAGGGCAGTTGAGGGTGATCAAAACTGCAGGGGAGGACAGTTAGGGGTGTCCAGGCCAGTTGAGTAAAGTTGGGGGTGACTGGGCCTTCAGGGAAGGTCAGTTGGGGGAGTACCAAGGCCTGCAAGGGAGATTAGTTAGGGGGGAGCATACCTGCAGGGGAAGGCAGTTAAGGGCAATCAGTCTGGCAGGGGAGCAGTTAGGCATCAATCAAGCTGGCAGGGGTGTGGTTAGGGGGTGATAAGGCTGGCAGGCAGAAGCAATTAGGGGCAATTAGGAAGGCAGGCAGGCAAGCAGTTGGGAGCCAGCAGTCCTAGATTAGGCCCAATCCTTGTAAACTGGCAACAGGACATCCTTCGAGGGGTCCCAGATTGGAGAGGGTGCAGGCTGTGCTGAGAGACACCCCCTCTATCATGAATTTTGTGTACCAGGTCTCTAGTAGATAATAAAATCCTAGTATTCAAATAGACTGACCTATGAAACTACCAGTCGCTATGATGTACACTGACCACAAGGGAGCAGATGCTCAATGTAGGAGCTGCCTCCAGCCCCAGGCCAGCCAAGGCGGGTGCCAGTGGGGACCCCCCAATTGCCCCACCAGTTGCCCCACCAGTTGCTCCACAGACGGGCCCTGATCTCTGGCCAGGCCTAGGGACCCTACCCATGCACAAATTTTGTGCACGGGGCCTCTAGTAATAGTAATAACTGCTTTATTGTTTTTGTCTAATGATTCTAACACCTATGCAAGTTCTAGGTTGGTTTCAAATTATTTATTTTTCTCCTCATTGTGGGAAATATTTTCCTGTTAATTTCATCTTGTTGGGTTCTGGATATGTTTTTATTCTTAAAATATTTTTTAATTTTGTTCTAGGTGTAGGCAAATTATTTGAAACCACTTGATCTTTTTGAGTCTAGCTTTCACATTTATTAGGTGAGGACCAGAATTGTGTCTAACGTAGGGCTTGTTATTGGCCACGACTGAGGCAAGACCCTTTCGAGTATTCTTTCCCATGCCACATGAATTACGAGGTTTAAACCATGCTCAGGGGGACAAATTACTTTTGGGTATTAGCATAGACTAAACTACCTAGAAAAGTAAATTAGCAAACATCCATATCATGTATCCTAGAGACAGGATTTTCACACTTCTGAACCATCCACATCGCTGCTTCCCTCTAGCTATTCTTAATGTGAGACCAAATGTCCTCAAGCAATTATATTTATTAGTTCACCTTCCCCCAACTTTACTCAAAGAATGCTCAATGTCAGAGTCCTCTCTCTCTCTCTCTCTCTCTCTCTCTCTCTCTCTCTCTCTCTCTCTCTCTCTAGGGCCTCATGTGCGATACATTCAGAAGCCTGACAACAGGCCCTGCTCCATCACCGACTCCATCAAACGGTTCCCCAAAGAGGAGCCCGCAGAGGGGAACGCCACCAGCCCGCCGCAGAACCCGCCCTCCAACCTCACTGTGGTCACCGTGGAAGGATGCCCCTCGTTTGTCATCTTGGACTGGGAAAAGCCGCTCAACGACACTGTCACTGGTGAGAGCCTGGCATAGGACTGTTACTAACGTACCGCAGTGGGACCGCGGAACCCTGTGTCAAACTGCAGCCTGTGGGTCCCCGCTCAGGAGCAGCGAGGCCTAGCAGAGTTCTGTGCCCCTGTGGCACATTCCTGCCAAAGTGTCATGTGGTGGGAAAAGATCATCTTTGTCCTGGCTGTGGGCTCCCTGTTCATCATCCTTAGCTCATCTCTCTAAGTTGCATCCTTTCATCTCCTCTTAGAACTCTTTGATAATGGGGAGATATATCTAGTTTTTTCATTACCCAGAAAACTACAGGTAATATATGAGAAGTTGCCACTGACTGCTCATAATATTGAAATCAGTTTTCCTTTCACCAACCCAGTTTTCTGGGTGAACCTAGAACTTTCAAGCAGGCTAAGATGTTTTTTCATTTTATGACACATGTTTTAAAAATTCCATTCCTGGTAAATTTTCTGCTTATCTCCTGAAATTTTTATTCTGCTACCTACCCACCTATTTCCTTTAAAAATCTTGAGTCATTCTTTGAACTTGTTAGATGGGAATTTAATTCTCCGTAATTAACGGAATAATCAAAATGGAGAGGAGCGGGAAAGATCAGCTCGAGAGTACAGCCTGAGTATGCAAGTTCCTGCTGCCCATGTCCCTGTGTCCCTGTTCGGGTGCCTGGGCGGGTGGACAGGTCACGGGGGAGCCCACTAAGCAGTTGTCGGGAGGAGTAGAAATCCCTACACAGAGGGGTGGGGAGTGCACGTTTCAGGCTCTGCCAAAAGCGTTTCCTATGAATAAAGAAGAAGACAGCAGGGATATTTCCTCAGACAAACTGTCTGGGAAATTCCAGTGTAAGCAGCCTATCTTTACTTAGCTGGCTTTTTTAAAAATCGTGTTTTGTAAAGTGTGTTTCTCATGCAAAGCTTACCTTTGTATTGAGAGCAAACTAGTCACTGCCCCTGGCTCCTGGGGACTTGCCTAAACCTGCTTCTTTACTTGGGACTGTGCCCATAGATGCTAAGTCAGTATCTAAATCAGCATCAAAAAAATCAATCAGTCTCTAAGTATTAATTATCTACATATATTAAAAAGTTAAAAACTTTAAATCCATATACTGTGCTAATAAGAAGGTCCTGTGGTAGTCTGAGGTTTAATCCTCACAAAACCAAATGATCTGTAAAAATTCATTTGCCTTAAAGACGTGGGACATCAAGTTGGAATTGGTTAGTCTACGAGGTCTAATAATCTAATAGAGCAACTTTCGACCAATGTGCCACCACAATTTTAAAAACATGCCGTACCTGACTATTTAATCAGCAGCACTGACCTCTTTTCTCTTAGATTGTCAAATTTAAATTGACAACAGCTAACACAACAGCCATCCAGTGTGAAGGCCCTGTCTTGAACCATAAGTACATAGGTCATATAAGAGTTTCATCTTATTGGTCACATAGCACAATAAGAGTAGGTAATTACCATTTTTTAATAAATCAAAATTGTACCTGTTTTTGTCAGATTGGCAAAAAATATATTTTTGGTGTGCTGCAGAATTTTAGTAATTAGTTTATATGTGACATGTGATGAAAAATATCAAAAATCACTGACCTAATACATCTAATACATATTCACTTGTGTGTCAATTATATCTGATTTTTTTAAGAGAAGGATTTTTCTTTCTGGTTCATTATGTAACATTTTTTAAAAAATCATATAAGCTTATAATCTCAAAGTATTCTAACCAATTACTTTTGAAACACTGTTACCAAATGTTAATGGGCTGTTTGAGATCTTTCATAAGATAATAGACTTAAATAACAGGTTTCATGGATAAGGACCACATCTCATTAGCTATAATATTTTCTACATAAAAATAATACCATATTTAACCATTACTCATCTGGCCTGTATTTAAATGTTGAATAGACAAAATACCATAATAGTCTAATCTATTTTTTTAATTCTCTTTATTTTTAAATTAAATGTAATCTTGCTTTCAAACAAACCAACCGCCCATATCTTATAGAAATTAATTTTCATATCACTGAAAATGATATGAAAGGAAAAGATTGAGAAAGAGAACAGAAAGAGAGTGAAACATATTGTTTATTACATGATTGACTTCTGTCAATAATATTTCTTTTAATTGACAGACATGTACATATTCACCTCTAGTAAATACATTCAAATTCAGTTGCTTCTACATGTCCTTTCTACACTAATATAGAAATAGGTGACCTAAGAAATTGGCCACACACTGCTGGGTCCTTGGCAACTTAAAGTTAAGTTGTTTATAAGGTGTTGCTTTGTGATATGCCAAGAGTGTACTGACATCCATTTAAATCCAAGACCAGCTGTATTCTAAATATGAAACTTTGGTATATAGTTAGCTTCTTTGAACTTTAGCTTCTTATTTGTAATGATACTCCTCATTATCGGTTTATCCTGAGGATAAAATTAAACAGAATGAATTCCCAGCATAAGTCAGCAGCTGTTAAATTAAGGTTTGTCAGTGGTCAAAGTAGTAGGACGGAGAGAAATAGTATCACCATTACTATTTTCATGCTCTATTGACTAGAGTGGTGTTCCCAAACTTTACAATAAATAACTTTTTCTATTAAGTGAATTTTTTCATAATAGGGCAATAAAACCATTTGAAGGGGGAAAAAAGACCAATTATTTAGTGTTAGTTCTTTACAAATATCCTTATGTCTTACTGATAATGAAATTATACACAAAATTCCATATTTGAAAAGAATAAATATAAACATAAATTTAAGAGACTGTCTTTACGTTCGGAAATATACTCACAGTATCTATGCAAATATTCTTTCCAAAATTAACATTCCATTTTTATAATGTTGGTGGATTTATTAAAAGCTATTATCACCTAAAACATTAAAGATAAAAGATATATTTACAAAGTCCAAATATACATTCAAAAAGCTAAAATTCTGAAAGTTCTAAATATTTATCTAATTATGAATGTAACTCCTAGATTCATTTTGAAAACTACAGACTTTTAGGACTAAAATAGTATTAAATTACCTGTGGCCCAGTGCACAAATTTGTGCACACTGAAAGAAAATTAATTAGAAAAAATATTTTAAAATCACAATTCACCCTTTCTTTGTACTAGAAGTGTCAGAGATGAAGGAAATTAGTAAAAAGTACATGAAAATAATATATAAATTGATTAATAAATAAACAATAGCAACATGATATAACAACAACAAAGACATGATATAAAAAGAAAAACATAATATAAAAACAATATTGCTAAAAACAATGACTGATAAATTGATTAAACTTATTCTAACACTGAGGCCAGTGTCAAACTGGGACAAGTTAATTCTTGGACTCAGAACAACCTCTCCTCCACAGATCCTGTTAATTCTTCACCTTAGGTCTCAGTCTTTTGATAATAAATCTAGTACCATTACAAAGACCCCATTTATTATTAAGATTTCTCAGTAGCGTGGTGATTGCACCTTCTTTCAATTCTAATTTATGACATGGCATTCCTGAAGGAGTGATACTATAAAAAAATTCAAAAAGAAAATTATCTTTTTTGGCATCATCCATTGAATCTAGTATTATTGTCAATTATGCTGTCGTCTCTGAATCTTAATGCAATATCCGTTCTCCAAACTTTTCACCATGTGGCAAAAGAATAGGATATGTCATTGAATCTAATGTAGGAAACAGGACACTGATTTGTTTCATTTTAGTGGCATTCATATTATTGGGATCTGGTTTACAATGAATGAGCAAGTCCCTCTCAAAAGGAGGTCCTCCATCTTCATTTCTGAATATGATGGCAACTTTGGTTACACGAGGAGAATTATATCTACCCAGATCACTATTATGATCATATTTAAAACAACCAAATTCACGATCGATAACGGCAGATTGAAACACACGCCTAAGATTGACACCAGTGAGAGCTTTATATGTATTGCTTATGCACCAGACAACTTAGCCTTTTATAAATAGAATAAACTTGCTTAACTAGACTTTGCTTTCTGATTTAGCTAAACTTTTTCCAGCCCAATGAATCACCCAACTTCTCTTTCAGGTAATTTTCAGTAACACATCAGTAACTATCAACACAAAGCACATTATTATTGTGCTTCAGGCAGGGAGAACAGAGGGTGAAATATTTAACTACAGCAGTGTTTGACTATATTCTACACAGTGAGAAAACCTGAAGTCTTTTCAAGGTCCACCATTTCGTATTTCTTTTCAGTGGGGTCAAGTTTCTAAATCTCCATTTTCTGGCTAATGAAAAGAAAATAGGATTCTACCAAGTCTCCTATCTACCTACTCCAGGACTTCTGTGAGGATCAAATGAGATGAGCACAGAAAAATGCTTCACAAACATTTGATTAAAGTGTAAAGTGTTTCCACCTGAGACCAGTCGTCACTAGGGAGAGGAAGCCAGGTGTTGCTACTTGATGTCATTACCCAGACAGTGGGACACTTGGCATATTAGCCTTTTATATAGATAGATCCTTTAAATTTTGAGTCAAAAGAAAAATTAGAGAAGATAAACAATAAGAGTTTCAGGTTTGAAGGGCTGGGGTAATATTAAAAAGAGTAACAAATAGTCAACAAATGTTCCAAACCAAAGATGTTTTTTGAAGATAGTAGCTTTTATGCATAACCAATTGAAATGTCATATAAATTATTCTTCTGGTAACTAAATTATACTTCAATCTTTTCGAATGGAATCTTTCAAATTTTTGTGACCCTATTTTCAAAACACAACTAATACAGGATAATAAAAGCAGCAACAATCACAAGTGCCACATGTTGAGCAAATAAGCACTGGCTACGTATGTCCCTAATTTAATCCCACAAGCAGCACTATGAAGATACATTATTGACATTTTACAGATGGGAACACTGGGACTGAGATCAAGGCAAGCAGCTTGGTCTGTCTCTCCCCATCAAGCCACACAGTTTCCATTTTTTAAAAAAAATCATGTTTACTCTCATTTAATTACTAGTACATGTTTCTAGTAAATATCCTTCCACAGCTGAGGAAAGATATAAAAAGGACATATTGAATTCAGGGTCCTTCCCCTTTCTCCCTCTCTCTCCACCCTCTGTTAGAATAGAAAACCAATGGAACTGGGAACAAAAAGAGTTGGGAAACAACAAAACCAAACCCAAAATGTTTGGTTACTAGAGTCTGAGGAAGGAATACTAAACACCAACCATTGGCTCTGTAATAGGTGCACTGACATGTCCAGACACAGTGGTGTTGCCTTCCAGTCCACTATTGAAGTTTTGGAAAGATAGCCAAAAGAAATTATTCATAGAGTTATGCTCCTTTTTAGAATTTTGAAATATAGCATGAAAATCCTTCCCAAATGAAAATTGGTGATTATAAGTTTCCTGAGTTACTTCCTGGTTTCCTACCTGCGGTGTCTGTGCCAATACAGGAATCCTCAGGAACTGGCCAGCTCCTTCGCAGCCTCCTGCTTTCCCCGACACCCACGACTTGTGTATTTCTTCATACTGATGGAGCTGATTTTGAGTGGGTTTTTTTTTTGTTTTGTTTTGGGGTATTTTTAAATCCTCTGTATGATCTTTACACATGTGTTATAAACCCAACCAAGAGCAGGGAAAACCATTTAACAAGTTTGTAAATTATATTTCAGATTCTGAAATTCTTTCTCTTTTCATTGGCCTGCAAGTTCATAGAAATATGCCTTTAAGTGAAATTTACGCAACTCTCTGTTCAGACTTTAAGGAATAGCTTTTTTATACAAATACAAAGATAATTGTCAAAGGAGCACAGATAAGTAGTATGTACAAAGCTTATGTAAGATATAGGTGCAAAAATCCCATCAATATATATAAAAGCCTCATCCATCATTATGATCAAATAACTGGAACAAGTGGAATGACCAATTGCTATGACATGAATTGACCACCAGGGGACAGATGGTCAACACAGGAGCTGCCCCCTGGTGCCATTGTGTTCCCATAGCCAGAGCACTGCTCAGCTGACCAACCCATCCTAGCAGCCCACCAGCCCTGCGGCAGCCACTCACTCCTCAGTAATCCTGCAGGACCAATCTCCTGGCCTGGAAAACAGGCCAGGCACCAATGGGCCAGAGCCACCAGCATGATCCCGACAACGCTGCTAGCCTCTTGGAAGTCAGCCTCGGGCACCGCAAGGAAGAAAGGAAATAAAAGCTGCTGTCAGGTGACTCCTGACAACTGGCACAAACATCAGCGGGATGGATCTGGCAAGGGTGTCCCACCACCCACTCAGAGGGCCAATTGCATCCTGGCCTCCTCTATGCCCCTCAGGACCCCACCTGTGCATGAATCCATGCACTGGGCCTCTAGTAATTCTATAAATCAGAATAATGACCCATCGGAAAATATAGTTCATCAGCTGTCATTTGTTGCTATAGTTTGAGACCCAGATGAGTTTTTTGCAGCAGTACCATGCAGTCAGTGGCCTTTTCCCCACAGAGTAGGAAACAGGGCTCCTACACACACACCACTCAGCATGCTCTCCAATGGCAGGCTGACTTGCCTCACAAAATCATAGGTACCAGTTTCCAAAACTACCGTAGGAGTGTCATTGATCTTCACAGTTGCCAGGCCTCCCCTGCTCTGCTAAAGGGAAAATAGAAATAGTCTATGAGCAAACTCCCCAAATGCTTTGGGACCTTTGTCATCTGCTGACCATCCCAATCTGGAAATTGCAAATGTATGAGATGTACATGTAATATATAAGTAATGTATAATATCAACACGTAATGTATAAGATCAGAACTGCAATCTGAGTTGCTTATTTTTATTATGCTATTAGCATTTAGAACATTGAATTCAGCCAGAAAATAGAGATGAGTATCTGTTGGCTTTTTTGCTTTACAGAATATGAAGTTATATCCAGAGAAAATTCGTCATTCAGTGGGAAGAACAAGTCTATTCAAATTACAAATCAAACCTTCTCCACAATAGAAAATCTAAAGCCAAACACAAGGTAAGCCACCTGTGCTATTGCAGGTGAATTCTGGGAGTGCAAAGGCCATCATCCCTCTGTGTCCTCAGGGAGGGTCTAATTTGCATTTCATTCTTTGGCTTTCACAGCACTTGATACCTTTAAAGTCATATTTTGCAAATATGCAAATTACTGGTGGGGATACAAGAGCTAACAAGATGGTCTTGTAAGCTAACATATTGCTGGAAACATTGAAAAAATAGAAGTTCATTAGTACCAGATGTTGATATTAAATACCAAAACTTAGAGGAAAAACTCTGTGGACCAGTGACACCTGGAGTATCTATGAGGTGAACTACATTTGAAGTAAGAACTTAGCTGGCATGCTGGGAAGGGGAGGGTAAGGAAATAAAAGCAGTGAGGTAGATGCAGGGGGAAGTGTGTAATAGTTAATGCTTAAGGTAACTAGGGATGAGTCCCAGATATAGCAATCCTTTGCTTTCCGATTTTTTTATAACAGATTAGGAAAGATTTTTGAAAAAAGATATAAATAATATTAGCATCATTCTATAATAAACAACTTTTCTTGATATTCCTCATTACGCATTGACAGCAGGTTGTTTATATTGCTATGTAGTTTTGTGATTCTTTTATAAATCTAAATTACACAATATTTTGTCAGTTCATTCTATTATTATAAGAAATATGAAGGCCTTAGACATTTCTACAAATGCAGTAAGTTTTGTTTGTTTGTTTTTTAATGTATTTTTATTGAGTTCAGAGAGAGGAAGGGAGAGGGAGAGGGAGACAGAAACATCAAGGATGAGAGAGAATCATGGATCGGCTGCCTCCTGTGTGCCCCACATTGGGGATCGAACCCAAAACCTGGCCATGTGTCCTGACTGGGAATCAAACAGTGACTTCCTGGTTTACAGGTCAATGCTCAACCACGGAACCACACCAGCTGGTCTGCAGTAAGGTTTTGTTTTGTTTTATTTTAATTTTTATTTTCCAATTACAGTTTATATTCAATATTATTTTATATTACTTTCAGATGTACAGCATAGTGGTTAGAAAATCATATACTTTACAAAGTATTCCCCCAATATTTCAAGTACCCGCATGGCCCCATACATAGTTATTACAATATTATTATTATTTTTAAAATTTTTTACTGACATCTGGTTTGGAGAGCACATTTTCCCCCTTTTTATTGTTTAAAATATTACATATATTAGTACATATATCTCCTTTTGCAGTAAAGTTTTTTATGTTTTGTTTTACATGGCTGAATCACCAAATTTAGGCATGTCAAACAAATCAAAAGTCAAGGAGATTATTAAATGGATACAGCCAAGCATTTTTCTTAACAAAGCCAACATGCTAAATGGTCCTGGACTGAATTTTACTCTCCGTGGGAAATCAATCTCTCTTTAAACTCCAAAACACTGTTTGGTAAATTGTCTGTGCTTCAAGTTTAAAAAGAAAAATAACTGGCATCTTGAGTTGTAGTCCACCAAGGAACATAGAAGAATTTTGAGAGAAACATAATCAGGAATTTTTTCAGAGAGAATATTGCATTGCTCAGTGAAGTTTCTCAGTGATGAAAAAGATCAGCATAGGTGAGGGCTGAAACTCCAGCATTGGAGACTGTTAATAAACTTCACCTCCTGTATCTTTCACTGTCATCAACGGATTGGATGAAATTGGATGTGGACTGTGACATACAAGCAAAAGAGCCCGTTTTGGCTCTGTCAGCAGGAACCATCTATTTCATTATAGATGGCTGCTGTATATTAAACTCTAGTCCAATTCTGCAAAAATAACACTTTTCCACAAGCATTTTTTCTTTCAAATTTTCTATTTTGAGCTATAATATGGAAAATTTTGCAACTGCTGATGTTCTTAAAGGAGTTAAGTTAGCCAAAATAAGCATATATTTTAGTAATGATGATCTTGGTTCTGTTTTCTTAACAAGATTAATAGAGACAGAGCCTTTTTTATTATAATGTATTTTAAAGAAAAAGTAAAAAAGAAAATCATTTAAATTGGACTTTATAATAGTGGACTTGGGCTTACAGGACTTGGAAGGACTATCTCTTCAGTTTCCTGCTTTTTATTCCATTTAATTTAAAAAAAAAATGGGCTGTGTAGTATACAGGAAATACATTGAAAAGCATCCAATTTCTAAATGTTCATTGTGTTCCTTTTCTGAATCAGGTTCTCCTCAGAACTCATAGTGCACCATTAGCTATAATCAGAAATAGAACAGTTATTACAGTAACAGTTTCTCTTTTTTTATAATTCCTTTTAATCCTAATCTGAGGATATTTTTTCCATTGCCTTATTTTTTTTTTTAAGAGAAAGTGGAAGGGAGGATGGAGAGAGAGAGAAACATCCATATGAGAGAGTCATATCCATTGATTGCCTCCCACACAAGCCTGCAGGAGATCAAGCCTGCAACCCAGGTATGTGCCCTTGAACAGGAATTGAAGCCGAGACCCTTCGGTACATGGGTTGACGTTCTAGCCACTTAGCAACACCTGTTAGGGCTCTAGTGACATTTTCCATGTGATTTGTTTGTTAAGGGTTTGTGTTTTCACTTACTAAGTACCAACCATATCTCAGCGGTGTGCTTAGTGTTGTGATTACAAATCAATAAACATGGTGCCTGCTCCTGAGGAGCTGGAGGTTGGGGTAGGGTGGAGGGTAGATGGCCAATAACAGATTATACGACAGAGAATGGTGAGAGCTCTGGTAGGAGTGTGCCCAGGGTGTATGGAACCTGGGGTGGTGGCACTTCACAACGCCTAGGGAACTTAGGAAAAACTTCCTGAAGAAGGTAGCACCTGGCTGATCCTTAAGGATAAGTAGAAGGAGCTAGGGAGGTGACTGTCCCAGGGGAAAGGAATGTCAGAGAGAATAGCACTGTCAGTGCAGAAGCAGGAGGGGCATGGCTGTGGGCACTGATCAATATGCTGTTTTACTGGTATGAGAGGTGAGAAGTGGACCGAAGCAGTGGCAGCAGAGAGAGGTGAAAACTAGGCTGTGGAGAGACTTCCATGCCAGATCAGGAAAATGGGTCAAGAGATGGGGAGAACTTGAAGGAGGGTGACTGGGGAAGGACTTGTTCTTTTATTTTCATTTTCATTTTAACTTTCATTTAATTAGAAAAATCATTTTTATACTTGAGCTACTCACAAGTGACAGTTGGTGAAATATATCTATCAAAAAAGAACAGTTTGTTAGTGTCATGTAAGAACACTATTTTGGCCTCTTGTTCAAGAAAAGTATCCTTGGGCTGAGTTGCATTGTATTCTGAAATCACAGGACCAATCTGGGATTCACATCTAGAGTCTGGTCTCACTGTTATCGGACTCGTCCTCATTGTTTCTTTACTTTGCCTCAAACTGAAATACAACCATGTCCCCTTTATCCCACCCTCATGGTATGAGTCTTCCTTACGTCTTTTGTCCTTCATCAGTGGGTCTTCTAAGGAAGACCCCTCACAGCCTATTCCCATCTATAGACACTTTCTGCATGTGTCTTTGGGGAAAAGCAATACTAAATTTAGTTTAGGAAGCCCTGCTGACTTTTACTACGAGGCATAAATTTGAAGCCATTCAAATGTGTCTATACGTAGCTTACTCAGTGTCGCTTTTAGAGTTTGGTAAGATTGAATGAAATCCATCAGGATATAAAGACTGTTGTTCATTTATATGATTTCACCAGGATTATGTTGCTAGTCCCTGCCCTGATAGGTCAGGATTTAAAAGCAGTGTATCAGTAATTTGAAGTAAAGGACATTTTCCCATTGGGGGCAAATATGATGCCTGTGGGTGTAGAGGTGCTCTGACGAAAATTGTTTTGCCTACAATACATGAAACTATGTAATGTTCAATAGATCCCAGTACCCAAAGAGCCTGTGAATGCATCCCAGGCTCTCTTAACAAAGGCATGCAAGAGATTAGTCTAATTTAATGAGCAAAGGTTTTGAGCTGAAATATTAAAAACTATTTGTTGAAATCCCTATTAGTCGAAGTAACTTAATGAGTTAAGGAAGAATAAGCTGAAGTCAAATTATTTCATTGAATTTAAGGTTTCAGAAGCCTAAAAATATAGAGAAACAAAACTAACACCCATGAAGCAAGCATCATAAAACAGCCTAAAAGAGCATGCCAGTGTAGGACTTCCACCCAATTCTTCAATTTATCAGGAGAAAAAAGCCTCAGAGAGCACCTGAGACTATAACTTGGCAGAAGCAAATAGGAAGGAATGGGACAGGCTGGCAAGAAAAGACAGACCAGCAATAGCGTTCAAGTCAAATCCACGTGAATGACTTAGGTGAAATACAAGCAGTCCTCAAAGTTAGTACCAACAGCAAAGCTGGAGCCAGAATAATAAAATTATGAGTTCCCAAATTTAGGTTCATTGACTTTTTGATGCAAGCTTTTTTTCAGACTGTATCACATTGTAGCTTCATTTCATTATATCTACTGCCCAACCATGGCCCAAGATTAATGCTGATAAAAGATATGTAAAATAAAGAGGAAGTATGTGCCGGATGCAGCCAGCAGGTGGTTTTCATTAGCTTATAAAGAATGACTTTGGTCACATTTCAATTGGGAAAGTTTTATAATCAAAATATATGGTAAAATTGAATTCCCAAAATAGGCAAACTTTGAAGTATAGCTGTTCTGAAATTCCCTATTTGAAAAGCTGAAGAAGATAACTTCTAAAAGAATTCCAATCCTGGGCGGCATGCATAAATAATTTACTTTAATCGCTTTTTCCATCATTTGTCCTGTCTAAAACAAAACAAAGCAAACAAACAAAACTGAGCTCTAAAATAGGTGACAATCACTGGCTAATCTTTATTCGCAGAGGCCGGTGGCGTAGAGCGCTAAGTGTTAGAACATGTAACACACTTAGAACAAAGCAGAGAAAATAGGTCTGCAGAGCCTGGAAAATAAACAGCTCTCAGTGTGGGACTCTCCAGCAATTCCTTGCTGCTGGGAGGGTTCAGCCCCATACCTGCAGGAGATGTTTCTGTTTACAGAAAGTGGTGCCGCCCAGCTATTCTGGGGCATGTGGAGGCAGCCCCAGCCTTGTCAAAGACCTAGCCAGCCCATGCTCTTAAGATTTATTTCCCCCTTCTTTTTCCGCATGAAACCTTAATGTGTGCCTCTTATTGAACCTCAATGTGTGACTCATATTGAAGAAAAAGAAAAATATTAAGAGGAACCTCTCCTTTCTGGAGCCACCCACTTTGTTTACAAAGACCACTATGATTCTTTTCAGTTCTGTGAACAGAACTGATAACGTATATGACTTAAACAACTGCACCACTGCTTAGAGGATTACGAAATGTGGACTAATTGATCTCCAGTCTCTCCCAATGATATAATCTTACAATTTCTGAAGCCAAGCACAGAATCAGTGGGAAAACGGGAACTGAAAATAAAACCAAAATCTAGGTCAGTTTTACATCAAGTAGAATTGTCCTGATAATCCATTTTCCTTTGAATCTGTGTCTGTGGTATGCAATTTGTTTTCAGAGAAATTGTTTTTGATACTCATTTTGACAATCCATTGATGGGCCATGTTCATAGATGGACACACGCAATTGCTGTACTAACAAAAAAGCCCTTCAACCTCACCCTTCTCTTCACCTGAGCCCCTGGCTCTCCTCACTGACAAAAGACTGAAGAATCCACTGTGTGTGCCAGACTCACATGTGGCCCAGCAATTTCCTATGGAAAATGCACTCTGTCTGGTAATTAAATAAATCAAGTTCACTAATCTGCTCAAGTACTTCTACTGTCCTCTGTGGCTTGAGGCCAGGGGGGGGGGGGGTGGTAGGGGGGATATTGGAGAACAGTTCTTCTCTCAGGCTGAAACCAAGCAAAGTTTCCTGCAGCTGACCGCAAAGATGGTTTGGGACTATTGTTTATGTTGTTTGATTTAATAAAATTTTGGCACTGAAAGTAAGTGGGAACAGAGGTAGCAACTTTATAAACTGTAAATCTGGCTGAACGAAGCAGGCATATGGAAGAGCCATTATGTCCTCTGTGGTGTTTTTGTGAAATTCTGGTTTCTGCAGACCCTGTTTTGAACTTTCAGCATCTCTTCTCCTGGGCTGGGTAGAGAGGAGTAAAATAAGCTGCCAGAGCCTCAGCCATTTTATTTAGTTTCATTGTAGTTATGGGCAGCAAAACACTGCTTCTTCATTAGAGAAGGAAGAAATATAAGGGACTGGTCACTTTTGCAACTTTTCTTTGAGCAAAAGGAAAGCTGAAAGCATAGAACTCCACTAGCCTATAGAGACTAATCAATCCTTCTTTTCACATCACCGTATTCTTATCAGTTTCCACTTACAATTTTTTAGTAGTTAGTAGAGGGGTGTCAGAAGCTCACAGCAACACCATAATTAGAGAGCAGCCCGGGTCTTACATGTATGTCCCCCACAGAATGGGAGGCACAAGAAATGTCCCTGAGGGCACACTAGGCAGCTAGTTGGTACCTGATGCCCCGTGGTACCCAGCTCCTCTCCACTCTGTCCCTGATTGGGACTTACTTTACCTTCTAAGTCCCCACAGCTCTGTCTTTTTGCCCCTCATCTGTGTTCCCGGGTCTGCATACCTGCATGTGGTAGGAGCCCAGAAATGCTTACTCTAAGCCTGCAGTGTCCTTGGAGAACTGAGTAGCTGGGTTTCTCTTTCCCTGTTTGAGCGCCCCTTACTCTTTTTCCTTTTCTTCCACTTATTTCTCTCTCCCTGGCTGATGCCTCACCTGAATGAGGCTCAGATAGTTCAAGACTACATACACCAAGATAAAATCAAGCTAACCAAACAATTCAAACAGTTGCCTTTCTACATAAAAAGCAGGTTGCTTGAGGTTTTATGAGGCTTTTGTTAGAATGAAAAGCAGCTTTTTAAATCAATGAAAGTATGTAGAAAGTCTGGCCACTAATGAAAAGTATAGCTCAGCTCCATATTAAGGGAAATGGTTATAGACAGGAATAAAGAAGGGAGAGGGAGTAGGAGATGCAGAAGTGTCCGCCCTAGCCAGACCTGAAGCGTATTCTCAGGCTGGATCCTCTAGGCTGGAGCGTCCCTGTCTCCGACAGTTTTGCCCTATAAATTCCCCCTGTTTGAAACCCTAGTTTTTTACTTTTCTAAAAATTAATATTTAATGCTTATGCTGATTTTCAGTCATTCTCAAACTCTCCCCTCTTCTTTATTATCCTGCTCCTCTGGGATAAACATTGGAGCTTAATACCAGAGACTATGTAGACTCAGTACGAACCAGACCCGTTGGAATCTATGATCGCGTTTAATCCTCGCCAAAAAAACCCTCACACTTTTCTACCCTTTAGAGGCTATAACTGGTCGCAAGTAACACGATTACCCTCATTTTTCTACAGGAGGAAATTGAGGCTCATAGAGGTTAAATAATTTACCTGGAAGTCCCACAGCGGTGCAGCCATGAGCACAGTCTCTCTGGCTTGACCTTCGCCGGAGCGCCTCACCGCTCCCTCCGGGAGACTTGGGAGGAGTGTTTTTGTTTGCATCCATACCCACCTGGGGACCAGGCAGGGCGTCTGCCAGGGGTTCTTGCTGGGCTTGCCCTCTAAGAGGCCCAAAGGTTTGACTACAGTTGTCATCTGGACTGTACCCCATTCAGATATTCATTTTGATTAAACAGGCCTTATCAATGGCTTTTTAAATTTAATTTCATTTTTATCAGAAATCTATGCACATGGTATTAAACTCAAATGTTACAAAGCAGCTCATTTCTAATCTTAAATTGTTTCCCAGAAGCAAATCTTTTCAATTAATTTTTCAGCTTTATTGAGGTATAATTGACAAATACATTTGTAAAGATGAAGTATTCAATGTGATGATTTTATATAGAGAGAGTGAAAACAAATCAAATTAATTAATACATCCAGCACCAAGTAAATGTAACTAGGCGGGAGGAGGGGGGTTGCATTTAAATTTTGCTCTCTTAGCATATTTCAATTATACAATAAAATGTTTGCAACTATAGTCACCAAATTATATATTACGTACTTAGGCCTCATTCATTGCATAAATGAAAGTTTATAACCTTTTATAAGCTCTATTTTCCCTATTCCCAACCCCTGGCAACCACTTTTCTACTCTGTTTCTGTGAGTTTTACTTTTTTTTTTTTTTAAAGATTCCACATATAAGTGATACTATGCAGTATTTGTCTTTCTCTGTTTGCCTTATTTCATTTAGCTTAATGCCCTCCAGGTCCAACCCATTATTGCAAATGTAGTATTTCCTTCTTTTGTGTGTGGGGGTTTGTTATTGTTTTTGTTAATTATCACAAGTGTGAGGGAAGGAGGGAGAGGATAAGGGGAGGGAGGGAGGAAGGAAGAGGAAGAGAGAGAGAGAGAGAGAGAGAGAGAGAGAGAGAGAGAGAGAGAGAGAGAGATGTGAGAGAGACACATCAATTGGCTACCTCTCTCATGTGCCCTGAATGGGTCTGGGACCAAACCTGCAACTCAGGCCCATGCCCTTGACCAGGAATCAAACCCAAGACCCTTCAGTGCACGGGCCTCTGCTCTAACCACTGAACAACACCAGCCAGGGTGATTTCAAGCATGTTTAAGGCTGAGTAGTGTTCCATTATATACATACAACACATTTTCTTTATCCATTCATCCAGCAACAGACACTTAAGTTGTTTCCATATTGTGGCCACTGAATAATGCTTCTATGAACATTATAGTACAAATATCTCTTCGATGTAATGATTTCATTTCCTTTGGATATATATCCAGAGGTGGGATTTCTAAATCTATACTGTTTTCCAGAATAGAAATTGGCTACACCAATTTCATCCCATAATCCATATACAAGGGTTCACTTTACTCCACATCCTCACCAGCATTTGTCATTTCTTTTTGTTAATAGACAACCTAACAGGTTTGAGGTGATATCTCATTGTGATTTTTATTTCCATTTCTCTGGTGATTACTGATGCTGAGCACCTTTGTATGTACCTGTTGCCCATCTGTATGTCTTCTTTAGAAAAAAATGTCTATTCAGGTGATTTGCCCATTTTTTAATTTATTTGCAGAGAATTTCATTTGATTTTTGTAGTCCCATTTTTTTTTAATATATTTTATTGATTTTTTACAGAGTGGAAGGGAGAGGATAGAAAGTCAGAAACATCGATGAGAGAGAGACATCGATCAGCTGCCTCTTGCACACCCCCTACTGGGGATGTGCCCACAGCCAAGGTACATGCCCTTGCCGGAATCGAACCCGGGACCCTTCAGTCCAGAGTCCGACGCTCTATCCACTGAGCCAAACCGGTCTCGGCATGTAGTCCCATTTTTTATTTGATGTCTTTGCTTTTGGCATTAATCCAAAAACCGTCATCAAGACCAATATTAAGGAGCCTATGTTTTCTTCTAAGAGTTTTATGTTTTCAGGTCTTATGGTCATGTTTTTAATCCATTTTGAATTATTTATTGTAATGTAAGATAGTGGTCCAGTTTCATTCTTTTGCATGTATCTGCTCAATTTTCCCATTTTTTGAAGAGACTATCCTCCTTTTTTATATTCTTGATTTCTTTGTCATAAATTAATTGGCTATCTACATGTGGGTTTATTTTTGAGGTTTCTATTCTGTTCCATTGGTTTATGTGTCCATTTTTATGCCAATACCATACTATTTTGTTACTATAGTTTTATAATATAGTTTGAAATCAAGAAGTGTGATGCCTCCAGCTTTGTTCTTCTTTCTCAAGATTGCTTTGCTTATTTAGGGTCTTTTGTGCTTTCATACAAATTTCAGAATTGTATGTTCTATATTTTTTAAAAATCCCATTCCAATTTTGATAGGAATTGCATTGGATCTATAGATTGCTTTAGGTAGTAGAAATATTTTGACAATATTAATTATTCTAATCTATGAACATGGAATATATTTCCATTTATTTGTGTCTTCAGTTTATTTTATCAAAGTCTTATAATTTTCACTGTACAGGTCTTTCACCTCCTTGGGTAAATTTATTCCTAAATATTTTTAAAAGATTTCTTTACTGCCCTAACTGGTTTGGCTCAGTGGATAGAGCGTCAGCCTGTGGACTGAAGGGTCCCAGGCTCAATTCTGGTCCAGGGCATGTACCTTGGTGCAGGCACATCCCCAGTAGGGAGTGTGCAGAAATCAGCTGATGGATGTTTCTCATCGATGTGTCTAGCTCTCTATCCCTCTCACTTCCTCTCTGTAAAAAATCAATAAAATATATATATATATTTTTTAATTTACTGATTTTTAGAGAGAAAAAGGAATAGGGAGCGAGAATCATCAATATGAGTGACACATCAGTTGGCTGCCTCCTGCATGGCCCCTGTCAGTAGCAAGCCCAGGCTTGTGCCCTGATGGGAATCGAACTGTGACCTCCTGATCTGTGGGTTTCTTCTCAACTACTAAGTCACACCGGCCAGGACTAGTCCTAAGTATTTTATTTTTCATGCTGTTGTAAATGGGATTGTTTTCTTAATTTCTCCTTCTGATAGTTCATTGTTAGTGTATAAAAACACTAATGTTCTGCAACATTAGTGAATTTATTAGTTCTAAGTTTTTTTGTGTGGTTTTTTCCTTTGGTGATATCTTTAAGGTTTTCTATATATGGTACCCTGACATCTGCAAATAGAGACAATTTTACTTTTTTTCTTTCAAATTTAGATGCCTTTTATCTTGTCTGACTGCTGTTGCTCAGACATCAGCACTGTGTTGAGTAAAGTGGTGAGAGTGGCCATCCTTATCTTGCTCCTGATCTAGAGGAAAAGCTTTCAGCATTTCATTGTTGAGTATGATATTAGCTGTAGTGTATCATATATGGCCTTTATTATGTTGAGGTATGTTCCCTGTATACTAACTTTATTTAGAGTTTTTATCATTAAAGGATGTTGAATTTTGTCAAATATTTTCTGCATCTATTGAGATTAGGTAATCATATAATTTTTTTCTGTCATCGTGTTAAGTTGGTGTATCACATTTATTAATTAGTGAATGTTGAACCATCTTTGCATCCCTGGAATGAATCCCACTTGATCATGTTGTTTGATCCTTTTAATGTATTGTTGAACCTAGTTTGCCAATAATTTCTTGAGAATTTTTACATCTACCCTGTTTCCCCGAAAGTAAGACAGTGTCTTATATTAATTTTTGCTCCCAAAGATGCACTAGGTCTTATTTTCAGGTGATGTCTTATTTTTCCATGAAGAAGAATATGGTACACATTTATTGTTGAACAACAAAAAAGAAAATTTATTACCTGTATATGGTACGGTAGTAGTTGTCATCACAAACCAGCATAACCAGACAAACTGTGAATCCTACGGTATCAAGAATCTCTTGTTACTACCATTATTTCCATGTACAACAATCTATGGTATATTTACTGATAGTGATATTTACTGGTATGAACACAAAGTAAGATTTATTCAATGATAGTCATGTCATCATCTTCTGGAACCTCATCAGAACATTCCAAACCCTGAATTTCCTGGTGAATTTCTTGCGACTCCATTTCTTTCAGAATCAGTGGACCAAATCTCTCATGTTTAACAATAGCACTGTCCTTAAATGAGTACTTCTTGTCAAGGTAGCCTGCTCGTAGTGCATTTGCAATGCAACTGTCAGTGATTTTCTCCCATGAATTCTTCACCCAGGTCACAAACTCTTGTAGTTTAGGTTTCACAAAGTTTCCATGCTGATTTCTCTCCATTCTATTTTCAATGTAGTCATTAATTTCCATGCACAAATTGTCCTTGAATGGCTTTTGTATTGCAATATCAAGAGTCTGGAGATAGGCCGTCATTCCTGCGGGAATCATTATTTGATCTGTGTGGTTTTTTTTTCGTGAAGAAATTTCTTCATGTCTTTAGCGCGGTGAGTGCTGGCTGCATCCCAGACTAGCAGACCTCTTTGGTTTCCTCACATAACAAACAGCAGCATTAAATCGACCCACTTCCTTATAACTGCTTGTGTGGCCCAGGTTTTTTCAGTTTCAAGAATAAAAATATTATCAGGGATGTCTTATTTTCAGAGGGATGCCTTATATTACAACAAGAGGCAAAACTGGAAGTAGGTCTTATTTTGGGGGGATGTCTTGCTTTTGGGGAAACAGGGTATGTTCATCAAGGATATTGGCCTATAATTTTCTTTTCTTGCGTGTCCTTCTCTGGCTTCAGTGTCAGGATAATGCTGGCCTTGTAAAATGAGTTTGAGAGTGTCCTTTTCTCTTCAGCTTATTGGAAGAGTTTGAGAATGATTAACATTAATTCTCCTTTAAATATTTGATAGAATTTACCAGGAAGATCATCTGATCCTGGGCTTTTCTTTGTTGGGAGGTTTTTGATTACTCTTTCATTTCTGTTGGTAGTAACTGGTCTATTCAGATTATCTATGATTCAGGCTTGGTAGGTTTATCGTTTCTAGATATTTCTCTTTTTTTGTACGTATACCTTATTCAATTTGTTGGAATATAATTGTTTATAGTAGTCACTGATGATTCTTTATATTTCTGTGGTATCAGTTGTAATGTCTCCTGTTTCATTTCTGACTTTGAGTCTTTTCTCGTATTCTAACTAAAAGTTTGTCAATTTTGCCGAAACTGGTTTGGCTCAGTGAATAGAGCATCGGACTTTGGACTGAAAGGTCCTGGGTTCGATTCCGATCAAGGGCATGTACCTTGGCTGTGGGCACATCCCCAGTACGGGGCGTGCAAGAGGCAGCTGACCGATGTTTCTCTCTCATCGATGTTTCTGACTTTCTATCCCTCTCCCTTCCGCTCTGTAAAAAATCAATAAAATATATATATTTTTTAAAGTTTGTCGATTTTATATTTTCTAAAAATCAGTTCTTAGTTTCATTGATTTTTTTCCCCATCTCTATTTCATTTACTTCTGCTCTGGACTTTATTGTTTCCTTTTTCCTACTACCTTTGGGCTTAATCTGTTCTTTTTTCTAGTTCCTTGAGCTGTCAAGTTAGGACAGTTGACATCTTTTTCCTTAACATAGGCATGTATCTCTATAAACTTTCCTCTTCGAATTGCTTTTTTCTGAATCCCATAAATTTTTGGTATGTTGTATTTCCATTTTTATTTCTCTGAATATTTTTTTTATTATTCTTGGTTTCTTCTTTGCCCCATTGGCAGTAGTAACATGCTTTTTAATCTCTACATATTTGTGAATTTTCCAGGTTGTTTTTTTTTTTTGTAATTGATTTCTAGTTTCCTACCATTGTAGTCAGAAAGTATGCTTGATTTGATTTCAGTTTTTTTAAGCTTAGTAAGACTATTTTGTTTTGTGGCCTAACATATGATCTAGCCTGGAAAATGTTCCATGTGTGCCTGAGAACAATGTATATTCTGTTCTTCTCAGATGCAATGTTCTGTACATATTTGTTAGGCCCACTTGATATAACAAACAGTTTAAGTTTAATGTTTCCTTATTAATTTTCTGTCTGTATGGTCTATCCATTGTTATAAGTGAGGTATTGAAATCCTCTGCACTCCACCCCTAATTGCTGTTTTTCCCTCAGATCTGTTAACATTTGCTATATATAAAAATGCTCCTATGTTGGGTACATAAATATTTACAAGTGTTATATCTTCTTGATGAAGTAACACGTTTGTCATTATACAGTCATCTTCTTTGTCTCTTATTACAGTCTTTGGCTTAAAATCTATTTTGTCTGATATAAGTATAGGTATCCCTGCTTTGTTTGGGGTCCATTTTCATGACATATCTTTTCTCATCCCTTCATTTTTAGTCTGTGTCCTTAAAGCTGACATGAGTCTATTACAGGCAGCATATACTTGAGTCTTGGTTTTTTTGACCACCGAACTACTCTATGTTTAATTAATCCATATACGTTTAAAGTAATTAAAGAATTTAATCCACATACATTGTTAATAGGTGTGTACTATTGCTATTTTGTTCACTGTTTCTGGCTGTTTTGTAATTCTTTCGTCCCTATTTTTCTCTCTTGCTCTCTTCCTTTGTCATTTGATGATTTTCTGTAGTCTTCTGCATTTATTCTTTTCTCTTTATCTTTTATGCATCTACTATAGGCTAAAACTTTGTGTTATCATAAGGCTTACATAAGATATCTTCTATTTATAACAGTCTGTTTTAAGCTGATAAGTCTGAGGCTTGAACCTGTCCAAATGCTGTAGTCACTCTCCACAGATAATAACTTCAAATGCATACAAAAGCTCTACAATTTTGAATTCTCCTCTTCACATTTTGCTTTTGATGACACAATTTAAATCTTTTAAAATTGTACATCCATTATTAAGTTGTTGACACTTTTTTCATCTTTGTATTAGTTATGTAATTTACCCACCAAATTACAACACTAGGATATTCTGAATTTTACTATATATTTACTTTAAACCAGTGAGTTATATATTTTCATATTTTCCTCTCATTAATGTAGCATTGTTTAGTTTCAGCTTCAAAAACTCTTTATCTCTTCTTGTATGGTTGGTGTAGCTTTTGTTTGGGAAATTCTTTCTCTTTCCTTCACTTCTGAAAGACAACTTTGCCAGGTAGGTTTTTATTTCAGCACTTTGAATATATCATGCCACTCCCTTCTGACCTGAAAGCTTCTGCTGAAAATTTCATAGTCTTATGAGAGTTCCCTTGTACATAACAAGTTGTTTTCTTGCTGCTTTTAAGATTCCCTCCTTCTCTATAGCATTTGACAATCCTATATAATAAAATCCCAGTGACCAAAATAACCAGAGACCATAACAACTGCTGCCACCTACCCTGGCTGGCCCCGCCCCCCGAGCAGGGACCCCCCCACCCCGAGCAGGGGCGTGCCTGGCCTGTAAACTGCCACAGCCCCTAGCCCTGGTTGTCCCCACCACCCAGTGAGGACTCCCACCCCAATCAGGGCATGGTCGACCTGTAAATGCCCCATAGCCCCTCACCCCAGCTGGCCCCACTCCCTAGTGAGAACCCCCACCCCAATCCAGGGCTGAATCAGAGCAAGCAGGTTGGCCCCCACCAGTACAGTGAGCCTCTATCCTATATAATAAAAGGGTAATATGCAAATTGACCCTAAGAGCAAATGACCAGATAGACCACTTGACCAGTCACTATGAGGTACACTGACTACTTCTTGGTCCCTCTGCCCAGTGAGCAGGTTCCGATCACCCAATGGCAAATGGGGAACAGGTGGGTGGTGGGGGACGTGAGTGGCACCAGGTCAAGGCCCCTGCCCCACCAGTTGCCCCCCAAGCAGAGGACTACCTGTGGCATAGGCGGGGCCAACGAGTGGACGAACGGCCAACCTCTTGGTTCCTCCCACTGGCCGGCAGGCTCCGATCACCTGATGACAAACAGGGAACTGGGAGTGGGTGACAGTGGGGGGTGGGGCAGGCTGCAGGCAGCTGGGGAAGATGACCCTGATCTCGGGACAGGCTTAGGGACCATACCTGTGCACAAATTTCTTCTGCCAGGCCTCTAGTTTAATAATAATGTCTGGGTATGAATCTGTTGTTTTTTTTCCTTTTATATTTTATCTTTATTATTCAGTTTATTAATTACATTGTTCCCCCTTTTCCATCCCCCTAAAGCTCCCCTCCACCCTGTATCCATCCCACCCAACACCCTCATCTCCCCCACCCCACTGTCCTCTCCCATAGTTGCAAGATTTTTGTCCAGTCTCTTGCTGTACTTCCCACACCCCTTTTCTCCCCAAGAATTGTCAGTCCATTCCCTCTTTATGCCCATGATTCTGTTATATTCACCTTTTTATCCTGTTCATCAGATTATTAATTCACTTGATTTTTAGATTCATTTGTTGATAGATGTGTATTTGTTGTTCATAATTTATATTTTTACCTTTTTCTTCTTCCTCTTCTTAAAGAATATCTTTCAGCATTTCATATAATTTTGGTTTGTTGGTGATGAACTGCTTTAGCTTTTCCTTATCTGTGAAGCACTTTATCTGACCTTCAATTCTGAATGATAGCTTTGCTGTATAGAGTAATCTTGGTTGTAGATTCTTGCTATTCATCACTTTGAATATTTCTTGCCACTCCCATCTGGCCTGCATCGTTTCTGTTGAGAAATCCGCTGACAATCATATGGGTGCTCCCTTATAGGTAACTAACTGTTTTTCTCTTGCTGCTTTTAATATTCTCTCTTTATCTTTTGCTCTTGGCATTTTAATTATGATGTGTCTTGGTGTGTTCCTCTTTAGATTCCTATATTTTGGGGTTCTGTGTACTTCTTGGGCTTTTAAGTCAGCATCTTTCACCAGGTGGGGGAAGTTTTCAGTCACTATTTCTTCAAGTAGGTTTTCATTACCTTGCTCTCTCTCTTTTTCTGGCACCCCCATAATTCGGATGTTGGCATGCTTGAGGTTGTCCCAGAGACCCCTTACACTATCTTCAATTACCTGGATTCTTTTTGTTTCTTGCTTTTCCAACCGAGTGGATTTTGCTTCTTTGTATTTCAAGTCTTTGACTTGGTTCTTGCGGCCCTCTGGACTGCTTTTAGGACTTTGTGTAATATTTTTTATTTCAGTCAGTGTAGGCTTAATTTCTAGTTGGTCCTTTTTATATCCTTGAGGGTCTCGTTCATATCCTCGTAGGTCTTGTTCATTTTCTCGTTGGTCTTGTTCATTTCCTTGCAGGTCTTGTTCATTTCCTCGTAGTTCTCATTAAGTTCATCGGCCTTTTCTAGGAGCCTCTTGAAAAACCTAATTACTGTGGTTTTGAACTCTATGCCAATTTTTTTTCCCCTCCATTTCTTTCACACCTGATTTCTTTCCATTTCTCTGCATTGTGTCTGCTTTCCTGAGTTGGTCGTTTAGCTTTGTGTGGTAGATGTTCTCTAAGGGACAGTGGCTCAGCCTCCCCAATAACCTGAGGTAGATACTTTTACTGCAATCCTTTATGGGTTGTACAGTGTTGTTGGAGATAAGCCCAGCTAAATGTTGTTAGCACTAGGAGGGTTTGACCTCCAGGCCAATTGGGTGTGGAGGTGAGCTGTGTTCAGGTTGGATGGGCGGAGTCTCTGGGCTGAGCACACAGCGTCAGCTACGCCCTATGCAGCGTGCGGGTCTCTGTGTTGGGTGGTAATGGCTGCGTACCTCCAAGAGAAAGCCGCCGCTGGTCTCCACCCATTGCCAGACAACCCTGTGTCTCCCCAAATGAGTCTGCACATCCAAAGTCTCGCCCAGGGTTGTAAAACAAAGCAGTCCGGTAGTGTGCGCGTCCTCTCTGTGCTGTCGCGCACTTTACGCGCAAAGCTATGTGCACTCTCCTCAAACTCGGAGACCTTTGCCGCGCCCTGGACCTCGGACCTCGCCTGGCACTGGGGAATCTGTGCAGTGGGACGTCTCCGCCCTCCCCGTTGGAGAAATCTGGCCAGGATTGCTGCTGCCAACCCTACCGCCCGCACGCACCCAAGGCTCCAAACCTGTGGCTCCACGCGTATCTTCAAGGCTGCGCTCTGCCTCTCTTCTGAGTCTCAGTGTCCCACCTTTACTTTTATTTGTGGAATTTTCACTCAGCCAGCTGTCCGATGATTCTGGGAGATGTTTGTCTTGTTGTTATGTTGTAGTTTTGGAATTGTTGCACGGGGCAGAACAATAGGTGTTTACCTATGCCAGCATCTTGGTTCCTCTCTGTTTGGATTACCTATATTTGGAGATCTGGACTTCCTGGGTCTGGATGTCTCTTTCTTACCCCACATTAGGGACGTTTTCAGCTATATTTCTTTAAATATGCCTTTTGCCTCTTTCTCTCATCTCCTTCTGGAACCCCTATAATGCATATCATGATCTACTTATGTCTCCTATATCCCTTAAGCTATCTTCTCTCTTTTTCTTTCTTTTTTTTCCTTTTTACTCCTTTAGATAAATTCCAGTGCCCTATGAGGTTTGCTGATCTTTTCTTCTACTTCATTTAGTCTGCTGTTAAACTCTAATGATTTTTTTTTCAGTTCATTTATTGTATTATTCAGCTATATGTTTTCTGTACTTTTTACTATTTTCTTCGTTGACATTCTCACTCTGTTCATGCATTGTTCTTCTGGTCTTAGTGAACATATTTGTAATTGTTATTTTGAACATTCTATCAGGTAAATAACTTATGTTCATTTCATTTACATCTTTTTCTGGAAATTTTTCTTGGTTTTGTTGTTGTTGTTGTTTGGTCCATATTCCTATTTCTTCTTTTTTTTTTATTCTTTGGTGATCTCTAAACATGAGATAAAACAGCCACCTTTCCAGTCGTGATAGACTATTCCTGTTATAAAAGTGAATTACTCTGATCAGTCCTGCCAAGCTTCTAGTTGTCTCTCAAGCCTCTGAGAGTGTCCAAGCCACCATCTTTGTTCTTAGTGGTTACAGGAGGTGAGGGTGTGCAAAAACCTGTCAGTGTCCCAAAAGTGAGAATGGCAGTCAGCACTTAGATGCCGGCTGGTTATAAACTGGACCCTCAGGTAGCAGCTGGGCAATTATGTAGTTAAGCCCCTTCTAGGGAAACACTGGGAGATGGGTGTTTTTGCTTGCTTCCTCTCTGCTGGGCCCAGATACAGCTGTGGGGAGGAAGGGATACTCCTGCACCTGTTAAGAACTACTTCATTTGGTACAGTACTGTAGGGCTGAGGAATACAAGCCCCATTGGCTCTCAGAGCTGGGTAATATGAGGGCCCATCCCTTGGGCGGCAGCCACTAAAGCTGGAGTGCCACCCATTTGTAAAAATTCCTTCCAGGGAGACACTAGTAACTTGGTTTTGTTGTTGTAGTGGGCTGGGGAGGGCAGGAAAGGTGTTTGCCACTTCTGTCTCTGGAGAGGATTGCAGCCAGTCACTAGATGTATGCTGAAGTTAGAAAACTCATCTTCAGGTAACCTTTGAAGTATGTGGGAGTTTTGCCTGCTTCCTTTGCTCTAATCCCTGGTGGGATGGGAGTGCTCTATGCATTTGTGAATAACTGGCTCTTGTTCTGCTAATTCTTAAAGGTCTCATAGATAATCCCCATTGGCTTTCAGAGATGGGTATTTAGAGAGACTTAGAAGTTGAGAAAAGTATCACAAATGTTGGCAAAACCCTGATGCTAGATTTGGGGTCCAAACCTTTGCTCCTCAGGGAAAGGCTGGTAGTTGTGGGTCTGCTCCTGATTGTATGGCCCTGTGGCAGGGGGTTCTGTCAAGTGTCTCAGTCTTTCCTAGGCATTTTGATGTGGGTGGGTGTTCTGTCATTTTCCCAGTGTGTAGGAGCTGTTCAGCTAGTTTCTGGGTCACTTTCATTAGGAATTGCTCTGTGTGGAGCTATACATTTGATGTGTCTGTAGGAGGGGAGCTCAGAAGCCTCATATGTCACCATCTTAGTCACTTCTGCAATTTTCAATTACTTTAGCTATTTCTTTTGTCAATTAAGTCCATATTTCTAGACTGACCATTTCTCAGAATGATCAAATGCTCAAGTCATCTACACTGAGTGGCCAGATTATTATTATGAATGCATAATAATCTGGGCATTCAGTGTATATCCTATATAACAAAAGCCTAATATGCAAATTATCCCCTTGACCAGGAGTGCGACCAGCAAACAGGCTGGCCAACCGCCCATGTCCCCTCCCCGTGGCCAGGTTGGCCGAACACCACCCATGCGCGAATACACACACACACACACACACACACACACACACACACACGAGTGGCCAGATTTTTATGCATTCAGAGATCATAATAATCTGGCCACTCAGTGTATATGTTCCATGTGCTTTTTTTATGGAAACATCTCCTGGAATTCCTCAATATCATCTTTTGGCTCTCTCTCCTATGTTGAATAACCTAACTCATACATCTCCTACCTCCCTTCTTTGTTTACTCCCTCGCATTTTGGCACTTCTTGAGAAATACATCTTGGGCAAAACTTAATCTTCGCATATCTGAAAATATCCTTGTTTTACTTTAATACTATCATTTAGCTAGACATGGAGTTTAGGGTACAATGAAGATTTTTGAAGACATTGTTCCATTATTTTCTGACTCCCAGTGCTGTTAGGAAGTCAAATGTTATTCTGATTCTCGGTTCTTTGAATGAGACCTATTTTCTTCTCAGAAACTTAAAATTGTGTCTTTACCCCAATACTCTGAAATTTTGCATCATTTGTACTTTGGATAGTTTTTTTTTTTCTTTTTCATTTTTTCTGGGTGTACATTGTGCCTTTGTAATCTGCAAACCCATGTCTTTCAGTTCTGAGAAATTACGTAATTTTCAGGATAATTTTCTACCCTCCTTTTCCCTATCTCTTTAGAACCCAATACTTAGGTATTGTATCCCCTGAAATAATCCAATTTTCTTATTTTCTCTCACTTTTCATTTCTGACTTTTTGTTCATGTAATTGTAAGACTTCCTTAACTTGATCTTCCAAATCTTCTTCAAAGCATTATTTAAATAACTTTATTGTGCTTTATAACTTTTTAATATAGCATCCCATGCTTATTTCCTATATATAATCAATATTGACCTACAATATTATGATTTAATGTGCTTCTTGGGAAAAACTTTGTCACTTCAATATTTTCTCTTTATATAGGGTTTAATATGCCAAAAAATATATGTACTTTTTAGTCCCATGCTGTTAATTAAATTTAGTTTAAAATGATTTCTTTAAAACTTGTCAAGTATCACAAAATGTTGGCCAAAAAAAACAAAGTTTCTTAGGAGTATTTGTGGCCACACCACAAATAGAGCTGAAGTATAAATAACTGCAAGATAAAAAGACAAGGAGATGGTTCCAGCAATCAGAGTTAGCCAAAGCACAAGGCTCTTGGCAGTGGCCTGGAATGTGGGATGCATTGCCCACTTGAATCGAAGTCCAAATGCCTGTGGTTTCTTTTTTCCATTATCAGTTCATCATACTGGTTTGTTTTTGTTTTAAGGTCATCAGGCTTCTGAGCAAGAATCTCATCTCTAGAAAATATTCTATGCCAAAACTCCCTATGTATGTACAATTTATTTAAATGAGTGACATGGTTTTATATTGGGATTCTCTTATTACAGATGATAATGGCATCTTATATCAGTTGATTAGGTTTAAAATGTATTGATGTGCAGTCTCTCAGTAAAAACCCTGTAAATTTTTTAACATATTATTTTTTTATTTCAGACAGGAAGGGAGAGGGAGAAATAGAAACATCAATGATGAGAGAGAATCATTGATTGGCTGCCTGCTGCATGCCCTCTACTGGAAACTGAGCCCACAACCTGGGCATGTGCAGACAGGAATCAAACCCAGGACTCTTCAGTCCGCAGGCCAGCACTCTATCCACTGAGCAAAACTGGCTAGGGCAATCCTGTAAATTTCGATCCTCATTTCACAATGTTTATAAAAGTAGACAGAACAATGGTTAAGAGCCTCATAATTCCTAACTGAAAAAATTGCATAACATTGATCCCTTAGGGCAGTGGTCAGCAAATCGCAGTTCACAAGCGACATGCAGCTCGCAAGCCACGGTTTGCCTCTCTGTTGACTAACGAGTTTGCCGACCACCGTCTTAGGGTTTGTGTGTTACTTTATATACACAGAATGATTAATGTGTATGATATATAGTAAGCACCCCTAAAGGGGGCTGCCATTGTTGTAATGCTAGAGTCTAAAGGATTTTAGCAGTGTGTGCTAATACTGTTATCCTTCTGTTTTTCACTTATTTATAAAATATCTTCCTTTTGTATGTTCTGCATTCTTATTCAATTACAAACTTTTCAAAAAAAAATGGGAATTATCTTCCAAAAGCCTATATAAATTTGAGACTCACCATACTATCAGCTGACTCAAATTGATTTTGCAGCCAAAATACTTTCCGGTACCCAAAACTCCTAGTTTTAGGCAAATGGAAACTAGTTTTACTATTTGAATTTTTTAAAAGGATGTGCTCTGCTTAAATATTCTATGAATTACATTTCTCAGTTATTGCATGGCAATTTAATGCGTTCTTCTTAAGGATGTAATCATGTAACTCCAAAAAGATCTGGGTTTATTTGGGTGTTTTTTTAATCCTCACGAGAGGATTTATTTATTAGGTTTGGAAAGAGGCAGGGAGAGGAAGAGAAAGAGAAAGATCCTTCTGTCGCCTCCCATGTGCACCCTGCCCGAGATTGCGCTTGCACTGTTTCGGTATGGGCTGATGTTCCAGCCGAGCCACCAGCCAGGCTTGTTTTGATTTTTAAAATAAAAGCTAAGAGCCTAGCCCACATGAATCTGGTTTGCAGAGGACAGAAAAATCTGCCTTTGTGCCCATGCACTTCCATGTCCCTATTCTGGAGATGCTGTGGCTTCCTGTGGTCCACAGAATACCTGAGTTCCAGAAAACACAACCAGGCAGTCCTTGTAAAGAATTTTTTTCATGTGCATTTGTTTCCATAGCTTAGTCTGATAGTCTTCAAATGTAAATTCCTACCTGGACCCCCTCAAAAATTTGATTTAGTAGATAGGATGGAGCAAGAAGTCTGCATTTAAAATAAACTTTCCCCACAGCTGTTGCTATGGGATACCGACATAGGTAGTGCAAATCCCATAAAAAGGAACACGGCCTAAGACTAAGGCTTTGAGGGCTGGGATAAAAGGAATATACAGGGATCTCCCTACTTCTTTCCCCCAGGAAGCAGTTGAAACATCTAGATAAAACTGAGGTTCCTTGTTGCTAGAATTAGCCTGGGTCCACCATATACCTCTTTCCTATATATCCATTACCAGCTTTCCCAGTTATTTCTTCTAATTTGGATTTTAAAAAGACAACTATCTTATTAAATTAACCCTGTTCTTATACAAAGCATTACACAAGCTGTTTAGAAAGTGAGATTCAATGTTTTGTTTTTCCTTCCCTCGTGCTTCTAGAAACATATGTCCATTCAAAACACATTCAGGAAGGATATTAGTATAACAAGGGAATGTTGTCTGCCTCTGAAGAATATATTACTATTTTATTTTCATTTCCCCCCTACACAGCTATGAATTCCAGGTGAAACCAAAAAACCCACTTGGGGAAGGCCCACCCAGCAACACAGTGGCATTCAGTACTGAATCAGGTAATCACATCAAACAACAATTCCCAACAAGGATGTAAAGGACTACAATGTTTTGCAATAGGGAGCTTGTCTGAAACCCAGCCAAAAACTGTATAGTTTCTTGAATTTCCAAAAATCATCTATTGGACAAAACCAATTGTGGAAGATGCCCATAAGGAAAGATCACTTATGTTTTTCCTCATATATTTTTATGTAAGAAAAAAGTTAGGTATATCGGTTTAAAAGAAAAATGTTTAATCTATACTCAAAAATCTAGTGAATTAATGGTCTTCTGTATGCCAGCATCAATGCACAGAATCAAAATCTCAGACATGCTGAGCCATACATCTAGAAAGGAAACTCATTTGATACGCTTACTTTATGATAAGCAGCTGTAAAATTCTCTTTTGTGACCTTCTAAGTTCCAATTCCCTAATGCAGTGGTTGGAAAACTCGTTAGTCAACAGAGACAAATATCAACAGTACAACAATTGAAATTTCTTTTGAGAGCCAAATTTTTTAAACTTAAATTTCTTCTAATGCCACTTCTTCAAAATAGACTCACCCAGGTCGTGGTATTTTGTCAAAGAACCACACTCAAGGGGCCAAAGAGCTATATGTGGCTCACGAGCTGCAGTTTGCCGACCACAGTTTTAATGAGATACATATCGACTCACAGCATCATTTGTATAATTTTATACCAACTGCAGTTCATGGAGTGTTGGTGATTTTATCAGTAATTTTTATATGAAACTAAAAGAGGAAGCTTTTAAAATAGAAGTGAAAGCTAAAACAGCAATGAAGATGTCTATCTACTCAAATCACAAATAAAAGATACAGCTATCTGATAGAAGACTTCCAATTCAGAACAATTTCCAAAACAACACCCACATACTTCCCAATTCCATTTTAGAAAGAGTAAACTATTTTGTGGGTAAAATTCCTTTGCTGTAAGCACCTACCTTCGTCACTGTACCACTGGAACAGAGACCTACTTACTTAATAACTTCTGACTCTTGCTATTTCTCCTCAGCGGATCCGAGAGTGAGTGAGCCAGTTTCTGGTAAGTACCTGTCTCGATGTGAACATAACTACATGCTTTTCTACAGATTCAACTACACAGACATGCGGAATGTAAGTCATGATATCCATCAGATGTGAATGAGTATCCAGATCACTCAGTTTCATCGAGAGTCTATGATGTTTTAGGAACAAGTTGGATATTTTGAAGCTTAGTTTCATTCATGTACCATTTTTTTTATACTAACTGTCAAGATATAATACCCACATTTCCACTTTTAATAACAAGTCATTATTAGAGCAGCTGTTTAAATTGTGTATGCTGCAATACAAAACAAACCCTGAATTCCCTCAGGATGCTGTCTACATCTAGCACTGCTATTGTAGCAAAGGTTATTCAACACCTAAAAATACACCTCCACAGCTTTATCACTATTGACAGGAACCTAAGTGGGGCCTTATGTATTTAAACTCCTACAATATTTTAGGCTCCAATATTTAGCATTGGAGAAAACCAGTTATCAGCAAGTTGACAGTGAACTTTACAAACTGTTTGTTTGTTTTTCAAAGCTTTCAGGACAGCTCTTCAGCACCAAAATCAGGTACTAAACTCAAATCTTATGTTTCCCTGATACAGGAGGAAGAGATGCCATCTGGACAGAAAGACCCTTTGATTCAGACTCTTACTCAGAATGTAAAGGCAAACAGTATGTCAAAAGGACTTGGTATAAAAAGTTTGTAGGGGTGCAGCTATGCAACTCTCTCAGATACAAGATTTATCTGAGCGACTCCCTCGCAGGTAAGCAAGACTACCTGCTGTTTTGAGTCTTGTCTTTCAGGGAATGCTTTGCGGCATTCTGTAAAACTTAGCCTTTTCTAAATATCAACAATACGAAACTAAGGTCTGATGTAAATACAATTTTTCTTTTTCTTTTTGAGCAAGATGTTATTGAAATAGCTTAGAAAACAAGGATTTGAGACATGCTGTTAGAAAGTAAACAATGAAAATGCAATTTGAACAGTGCCATCATGGCAAACTTGAATGTAAAGACACTAGCCACATTTAAGCTCAATTTTGTTACAGTCAACCAAGGATAAAAACCTTACTGATAATCAAATTGGTGTATCAGTTTTCCTGGGAGGAATATGACAATCAAATTTTAAGTCTGTTAACAAGATCAATATTACAACAACTGGTTGGAAAGGCCATGTAACCCCTTGTGCCAGACTCAGCAGCTTATTTTCTCTTCTATATACCTACAATAAATATTTTAAATAAGGCTTAGAAAGATAGACATTTGTTCAATTATTCAACAAGTAGTATCTGCTTTATTTAGACATTGTTCTAAGTGCTCGAGACAAAACAGCAAACAAGACACAAGCAAGCCTTCTTGTAGCTTCCAATCTAGTTGTAGTGCTTTGAAAAAAAAGAGTGGAAAACAATAGCTGAACGGAAGCTCCTTTAATTGGAAGTGTTAGGAAAAGCCTCTCCGAAAAGAGAACACTGTGCTAGGAGGAAAACTACAAGAAGGCACCAACCAAGCAAAGATCTAAGGCATAGGTTGGCAAACTCATTAGTCAACAGAGCTAAATAGCAACAATAGGACTGAAATTTCTTTTGAGATCTGAAAACCAACTTCTGCACATGGGCCACGAAGTTTCAATCGCACTGCTTGTGTGCGCCCGCACGTGGTATTTTATGGAAGAGCCACACTCCAGGGGCCAAAGAGCTGCATGTGGCTTGTGAGCCACGGTTTGCCAATCACTGGTCTAAGGAAAAGCAGAGATGGAGGAAGAGAAACTCAAAGGCCTGTGGCAGAACATGCCCAGCCAGTTCCACTGGGGTGGCTGAGGCTTAGGACGAGGAAGACAAGGCAGGCAGGTGAAATCATGTGAGACTTTGGGTTTTCTTCTGAGTACAATAGGAGGTTGCTGGAGAGATTTATGGGAGTAACATCTGAGTAGCATTTTTAAAACATGCAGGATATGAGAGGAAGGGAGGAAGAATAGAGAGGCAAAATGAAAAACAGAAATGTAAGGTGGGAGACTATTTCATAGTTCAGTCAAAGGGTGCTAATGGCTTGAACTACGGCAAAAGTAGGGGAAAGTACAAGATCAGGAAAGAATGATTATTTGGAACAATGTGATTACTTCAGAACTAGAGGCCTGGGCATCCATGCACTGGTGGGGTCCCTCAGCCTGGCCTGCACTCTCTTGCAATCTGATACCCTGGGGGATGTCAGGCTGCTGGTTTTGGCCCTATCCCTGCAGGTCAGGCAGCTGGGGAAGAGCCCGGGCTGGGTGCTGCACAGCTTCTGCTCATCCCAGCCCTTCTGCAACTACTGCCATAACTTGGTAGCAAGCTGCAGAGGAGATGGGAGAGGCTTGTGTCACCGCAGCTGCGCTCACCAGCTATGAGCCCAGCATCTGGCACGCCCACTGTAGGAGTGCACTAACCACCAGGGGGCAGCTCCTGTGTTGAGCATCTGCCCCCTGGTGGTCAGTGCACGTCACAGCTACCGGCCAGTCATCCAGTTGCTTAGGCTTTTATATATATAGATAGATTGTCTCATATCAAAGAAAATAACGTTTTATGATCTTTTAATTTTTGGTTCTTCAGGAAAATTTTATAACATAGGTGATCAGAGAGGCCATGGAGAAGATCACTGCCAATTTGTGGACTCATTTTTAGATGGACGCACAGGACAGCAACTGACTTCTGAGCAGTTACCCACAAAAGAAGGTATGTTTTCTGAGCCTCCTCAAAAGCAAGGTTTTATAAATTGACCCAAAAAGAATTCAAGCTGAGGAAAGCAATCGTTTTAAAAATAATTCTATGCTAGCTCTGTTACAATTATCTAGCTAGAAAGAAAAAACTGTTAAAAGGCCTTACTTAGTATGAAGACTTTAATGAAAGTTTCTCAACTTTCCTCCCAGCCCCTAAGACTCTGTTCCTTAGGACCAAGGAAAGCTACGCACAGACAAATGTATTCTGCTTCAAGGAAACCTGAATAAAAGAGCAATGTTTCCTAAACTTAAATCATTCATACATTTCCTTTATGTTTTTTGTCAATACTGAGCACATAGGCATTTTTTTTTATTCCCTTAATTTTAAAGACCAACTACCACAAATGGGAAAACAGTACTATTTGCCTTCATTATATAAGTTCAGTTTAGAACAATTATGTTAAAAAATGAATAACCAGCTGAAACCAGTTTGGCTCAGTGGACAGAGCATCAGCCTGCGGACTGAGGGTCCCAGGTTCAATTCTGGTTGGGGGCATATACCTTGGTTGCAGGCACATCCCCAGTAGGCGGTGTGCAGGAGGCAGCTGATCGATGTTTCTCTCTCATTGTTGTTTCTGGCTTTCTATCCCTCTCCCTTCCTCTCTGTAAAAAAATCAGTAAAATATATTTTAAAAAATAGGACATATTAAAAAAATGAATAACCAAGATAATGCTGAAGACACATTAGCACTAAGCTGCTTCATGAAGATTAAAAAGATGAATATTAATTTACTTGTACAGGCAAGGTTAGGAAAGAGTAAATTAAATGTCCATATTACTTGGGAATCACCAAGAAGTTTGTTAGATATCTTAAATCACTTGACTAGACTTTTCAGCAACACATTTTGTTCACTGGCACCATAAAAATGCCTTGATAGGATTTGTGAACCCATGAACCAGAAGTTGAAACTGGTATCTCATAGGAATTGGATATAAACGTACTATAAATTTTGTATATTTCTATATTTTACATTCAGAGAGAAATTTTGAAATGTTTAATCATTTAGTATAGGATTATTGAAAATTCCACCTAAGTTTAATTCTTAGAAATTTAGCAAGCTTGATACTACCTTTTATTTTGTTTCTTAACACAGAGGTAAATACACATAGCACTATTACTCAGAGCAGTTCTTCACAGACTACCATAGGTCTGCAATGTGCAGAAAGTACACTTTCACATAAGACAGAGTGTAGATGTGCTCAATGACACTCAAAAACACACAACTCCTCTGACTCCTGCTCCTTTCCAGCTTTGTAACAGTTCCATGCTTTGTTAAGGAGTTACAGATGCTCCTGATGTGTAGCCCCAATTTCTACCTCAGGAAAGATTCCATGGCCTCTGTTGCTGTCCATTTCTAAAATACTTCACCTAGAGTAACCTTCAGCCATTCAATCTATGAGCAAAGAAGGCAAATATATATTGCAATTATTATAACTAATTTTCCCTTGTAGGATATTTCAGAGCAGTTCGCCAGGAACCTGTCCAATTTGGAGAAATCGGTGGTCACACCCAAATCAATTACGTTCAGTGGTATGAATGTGGGACCACAATTCCTGGAAAATGGTAGATGCTGCAATCGTGTTCACAAGTGCCTTGTTTCATCGTGGCAAAAAATAATTGCAAACACTATGTATTTGTCACATTCATTTAAAGCTGTTCTGTTTACTATGTATAAAAGTTTAAAATCTAATTGATAGCAATATTAGATGTTTATTAGAAAAATTGCTGAGAATATTTATCAGGTTTTAAAAAGTCAATTTAATAAAGCAAGATATTAACAGAGTAACATTTTTCTGGGGAAGCTGGCTCCCTATTCATGGTATTTTAAGAGATTTTTTTGTATATTATTTATCACAATGTTGTAATGTTTCGAGATACTTTTATAACAATATTAACATTAAAACCTAATATACTTTTTAAAAAATGTTTACTTTTATTAATGTGTATTCTTCCTACTGGTGAGTTAATTCCATAAATCTCTCTTTGGTTTAACTTATTAGATCAGATCAACTTCAGCATATATATCTGGGGGTAAAATTCACATGCTTACTTAAACTTCAGTTTTTTAGCAATAGTTATATATCTTTTCTGAATGTTTAAATAAACATTCATGTGACTATACATTTCTTCAAAATTTGTAAATTATTAAAAAGGTTTCAATAAGCAAATTTCATTTTAGCTAAAAATAGAATTGAGAATGACATTGTTTCAAAATACACTTTCCTTAACTATACTTTTAATTATATATTACAATATCTGAATATACTTTATCAAACTATCCCTTCAAGCAACTTTCTTTGTATTGTTTTTAATATAATTCTAAACAAGTTGTATGAAGAAACTGAATGTGAAGTCTGAGCACAAAAAGATAACACATGATGAGATTGCTACCATTTTACAGAATTTTTACTACATTTTTACACATAAGACTTCTAGGAATGAATGTATCAGAAGATATTTTCATAGTCTATCTTAACCTGTACTGACTCAGACTCGTTTTTATTTGAAAAGGTATTTCCTCATTTGGAGAGGGAGGTGGGAATGCTGCATTGTTGCCCTCATTCTGAGAGGACCCTTTCAACATGCTTCAATTTATCAATGCTACATTCTGTACTTTGCAAACAAGTAGAAACTGCAATAAAGAGATGTAGTGTTTTTTTAAGGCTGAGTTCTTTATTTCTAAATGTTCATCTCTGTAAGGAAAGTTACAGTTATTCAGGATCTATCAAAACCCCCTTGTATCTGTTAATACTGTATCTGTTGTATTTATGTATTATGTTAATCTATCTTCCTGTGACATCAATTTTAAAGTTTCACTGTTTTAAGCCAATGATTGTTAAATGCATTTCTTTCAAGTCAGGACAAAAATCAGTTTCTCTAAATAGAAACTGTTCTAAGTTAAAACATCTATACTTTATTTACAAAACATTATTATCCTATCTAATAAAAGAGTAATATGCAATTCGACCACACCTCTGCTACATCCACACTCACAGGCCAATCTGAAGCAAATATGCAGATAAACCCCAACCAAGATGGCTGTGGCCACTGAGAGGAGGGAGGCTTGGGTTTCCTCAGCAATGGAGGAAGCCAAGCTTTCTGCCTGCCCTTGCCAGCCCATGGCTCTATTCAATGCTACAAAGTTTCAATTACAGAAGATACATAAAACCCAACAGAAATGGTGGCAGCCAGAGCTGGAGAGAGCAGAGGCTAGGGTTGCCCAGGAAGAAGCCAAGCTTCTGCAGCTCTGGTCGGCCTAGGCCTCCACTCGAGGCTTCAATGTTTCAATTATAGAAAGTACATGTCCCAACAGAAATGGCTGCCACCACGGATCGAGCAGAAGGCTTGGCTCTGCTCCAGGCTACAAAGTTTCAATTGTAGAACATAAATCCTAGATATCAGGGCCTCCGTTTGGGTCACTGTGGTGCATGGCTGGCCTGAAAAACATCATAGGCCCCTCGCCCAGGCCACCCCATACCCCCAGGGAACCCCAGCCCTGATCTGGGACATCCTTCAGGGCAAACCAGCTGGCCCCCACCCATGCACCAGGTCTCTATCCTACCTAATAAAAGAGTAATATGCAGATTGACCATCACTCCAGCAAACAAGATGGCTGCCCCCATGTGGTCAAAGATCCAGCCCCCATGTGGACAGAAGATGGCCATCAGTGAAACAGTTGGGAGGGACCAGCCCTGCAAGGGAAGGCAGTTGGGAGCGATCAAGCCTGCAGGGGAGGGTAGTTAGGGGTGACCAGGCCAGCAGAGAGAAATTGGGGGCAAACAGGCTGTCAGGGGAGCAGTTAAAACATCAATTAGGCTGGCAGGGGAATAGTTAGGGAGTGACCAGGCTGGCAGGCAGATGTTAGGGGAAATTAGGAAGGCAGGCAGGCAAGCAGTTGGGAGCCAGCAGTCCTGGATTGTGAGAGAGCCGTCGGGACATCCCTCGAGGGGTCCCAGATTGGATAGGATGCAGGCTGGGCTGAGGGACAACCCTCTCCCCTGCCACATGCATGAATTTTGTGCACTGGGCCTCTAGTCTACACTAATAAAAGAGAAACATGCAAATTGACCATTCTTCTGCTATGCCCACCAGCCAATCAAGAGTGAGTATGCAAATTAACCCAACAAAGATGGCAGCAGCCATGGAGCTAGAAGCAGGAGGCTTGGGTCGCCCCCTGCAACGGAGAAAGCCAAGCTTCCCCACCACACTGGCCTCCACTCAAGGAGGGGCTGGGGTCTGGGTCACCGGGGGGGGGGGGGGGGAGGGGGCATGACCAGCCTGAAAATAGCCCTCAGTCGCTCACCCATGCTAGCCAGGCACCCCAGTGGGATCCCCCCACCCTGAAGGGGGTGTGGCCAGCCTAAAAACAGCCCTCAGCCCCTTATCCAGGCTGGTCACGCCACCATAGAGTAAGAGTCCCCACTGGGGGCATGGCCAGCCTGCAAACAGTCATAAGCCCCTCACCCAGGCTGGCCAGGCACCCCAGCAGGACCCCCCACCCTTAAGGGAGTGTGACCAGCTTGAAAACAGTCCTCAGCCCCTCACACAGGCTGGCCACACACCCCCAGCAGGGACCCTCACCCTATGGGGGCATGACCAGCCTGCAAACCACCACAGGCCCCTTGCCCAGGTTGCCCCATGCCCCAAGGAAACCCCACCCTGATCCGGGACACCCTTCAGGGCAAACCAGGCAGTCCTCTCCCGTGCACCAGGCCTTTATACTAATAAAAGGGTAATATGCTAATTAGACTGGGAGACCTTCCGGACATTCTGGACAAAGACATGGTGGCAGGGCCTAGGCAGAGGTGGTTAGAGGCCAAGAGAGGAGGGCAGTTCTGGGTGAACAGGCCAGGATGGGACGGCAATTGTGGGTGATCAGGCTGGGGGAGGGGGCCATTGGGGATGATCAGGCTGGCAAGGGGGTAGCAGTTAGGGGTGAGTAGAACAGCAGGGGGGCCAGTTGGGGGTGAGCAGACCGTCAGTGGGGGTCAGTTGGGGGTTATCAGGAAGGGGGGCAGCTTAGGGAGAGCAGGCCAGCAGGGGAGGCAGTTGGGGGCAAGCAGGCTGGCACAGGGGGCATTTAGGGGCAAGCAGGCTGGCGGCAGGGGGCAGTTGGGGGAGAGCAGGCTACAGGCAGAGTGGTTAGGGGCAATCAGGCAGGTGAGCAGTTAGGAGCCAGCAGTCCCAGATTGCAAGAGGGATGTCCGACTGCCAGTTTAGAGCCAATCCCTGTAAAACAGCAATAGGACATCCTTTGAGGGGTCCCAAATTGGAGAGGGTACAGGCTGGACTGAGAGACACCTCCTAGCCCCACCCCTACCCCCGGCGCTGTGCACAAATTTTGTGAACCGGGCCACAGTGAATATATAATTTTGGTGATTAAATTAAACTACAAGATCACTAATTGATTCAATCATCTTTATTAACCTATCAATGTTATTACATTTTATACATAATATCTAGTTGTCTTTTCAAAGAGATCTATTTTTAGTACATCATGTTAATAGTACAAAGCCAAAGATGGCTAAATTTCAACCTAGCATTTTAATAACCTCTGGACAAGGCAAGCTAGAAAGTCAATCATTTTACACACAGAAGAGTAGTGTTCCAAAATTACTAGGAAGCTGCTACACTTTTAAGCAGGGGAGGAAAACAATTTTCTATTTTGTTCTTTTGTTGTGTTCTAGCCAAGTTATACTCTCAATTTTAACAGCAACAATGATATCATAAAAAATGCTCTGCTTTTTAAATTTCTGAACTTCAATACAAATTGCAATAAAATAACAGTATTGGAGTCTTTTGGGAGGCAAATAGCTAACAGCTACATTTCATCAATGCAGCCGAGCCTCTTTATCGATAACCAGGTCCAGGTTGAGTATAGCCCTGACCAAAGGGAGGGCGGTTACGTGCATAAGGGTTAGGCCCACTTGGAGGAGGGGTTATGGTACTTGCAGACTGAGTAAAACCTGGTCTTGGTTGATAGGCCCCAGCTTGGCTTGGAGCCATTCCAGATTGTGAGGCAGGGGCCACAGTATAATTAGCAGGCTGAGAAGGTTGGGTAGTGTAAGTATGTGGAGGGTAATTGCTCGCCTGGTACTGCTGTGGCGGTTGAGCAGGCAGTTGCTGAGGCTGGCCAGAAAAGGCAGTAGCTTGTGCTTGGGAAGTTGCTTGCTGGCCATATCCCTGGAACTGCTGAGGTTGCTGGGGTCCAGTCTGCTGACTATAGCCTGCTAAAAAGGCAAAATAAATAATGTATATACTATCTTTTACTGTTGATTAAAATTTTCCAGAGAAATAACCTTTACTGTTATGGACCAAAAATGATGAGAAATTTAAAAAACTTAATCCTAAGTATAACAAGCAAGGTAGTCAATTCTACCATGTAATCTTATTCCTTGACTAAATGGTATCAAAATTTTTTTAAACAATTTTTAAACCTACTCATCTTAAATTGAAACCTGTATACATGTTTCTTCACTACCAACTGCTTCTATACTATATAATCCCTGAGAGCATAATTCCTAGTATAGAGCAGATGCTCAAATGATAAAGGGCAGAATTAACACAAAAACTAGTCATTAATCTGGTTTTGAGGGAAGGCCTATTTAACAACAGTACTAAATAAAAATGTTAGAGAATTAGTATTTTAAAATGAAACAATGGTGCTACAAATACATCTAACTGTACTATTGAGATGCTTTAAAGGTTTAATCACTCTATAAAAAAACTAAGCATTTAAGAATAAATACTAAGCACCCATCTTCACAACCCTTAATTTTTTCACTTTTTTAAAATTTGGTATCTGATTTTTTTTTTTGCCTTTACAACTCAATATTATGATTTAGCAGTAAAAACATAACACACAAAAAGCATACCATATTGCCCCACAAAAGCAACATCTATATTCATTATTTACTAAGAATATTAATCTTTTTAAAAGAAAAAGTCTGCTTCACTAAAAACTTTTATCTCTACAATGAAACACACCTGCAGCTACTTGCAATGAAACCTCTCCATTGACTGGAATCCTGTCAGCATTAAATACCAGATACATAAGAAAATTATTAAGATATGTACAACCCTGCACATTAAAAAAAAAAAAAGGATTGAATGAATTTGTGTATATTCTGAACTCACCTTGAACCTGGGTTCAAAATTTACTCATGAAAGAAACCTTTTTGACATTCCATGAATAAAACTGGAAAAAGGTCAGAGAGAAACTGGCAAACCAACAGTGTCAAAAATGATCCAATGCTACCACCACCAGTTAGTCTCCAAGCAGAGTATTCAGTTAACTATTCCCATATCTCCCAATCAAATTCAAATTAACAGGACTAGTGGGATCAAAAATACAAAGACAATTTCAAAAAAGCTAAATTTTACTCAAAGTGGAGACCCTGACTAAAATCATTAAGAGCAAGCTTAATTTTTAATAACTAAATCAAATATCTAATGCATTTTACTTACATTTTATAAATACTGAACTAAAGTCAATTTGTGATCAAATCTTGTGTCATACAGTTTCTCCTATCTTCTACATAAAATTTTTTAACTTAAACTTTTTACTATAAGATTATGGAAAAACAGACAGATTCAGCTTTTATACTGAAAAGGTCTATTCAACCTAAGACCGTGAACAAAAAAACAAAAAAATTAAAACAAACTAAAAAAAATCTGCCTTTTCATCCTGGCAAAAATGAACAAAAAAATCTCAACTGGCTTTTTCACTAAGGAATCTGGAAACAATTGGATCCTTAGTTATCTCTTAAGAGAGAGACTGATCCCTAGAGGCCTATGATGCCATTTTCATTAGCAAAATAGTAGAGTCTTTGACCACAACGTGACAATACTTCCAAATTATATGTGTAATTTCCCTCAAACCACCATACCCTCCCTTAAAAAATTAGTAACTTTGGTGAAGAAACCAGAAATCGTAAGAAATGAAAATTCTGTTTTGAACAAATGAATAGTGGGATTATATGGTCCACAAAGCCTAAAATATTTACTATCTAGTCTTTTATGACAGAAAAGTCTGTCATCCCCTAGCTTGGTTTGAGAACGCAGAATGGCATAGGGAAGTAATTAACTGGAAAGCCAAGTGCACTGGGTTCTAATCTAGCAACTCCACTGAATGGCTACATGTCCTTCAATGCACCACATCCACTCCAACCCTAGTTGCCTCATTTATAACATGAGTGGGTGGGACAAAATCAGTGGTCCCAACCTTGCTGACTTTAGAATGACTTGCAGTGCTTCCAAAATATCAAAACCTGAGTCCCACAAATTAAATGAAACAAAATCTCTAGGAGGAAGGCCCAGGTGCCTGTAATTTTCAAGAAAAGTTTTCCGGGTGCTTCTAAAGCTCTGAGATTTCTACAAATTACATAATTTGTAACGTTTTGATTTTTCTTTAATTTTAAGGACTTGCATCCTAAAAATAACCTTCCCTCGAAGATCATAATCCAAGTTTAAATTCATTCCACCTATTTTATAAAATTAAAAACTAGCAGCTACCAGTTAAATCACTATACAGCAAACGTAATCCAAATAAAAATTGCTATGTGTTAAGATATGTCAAACTGCAATGACAGAATTTTGTAGTCTAGTTCAGGGACAGGCAAACTTTTTTTTTCTGTAAAGGACTGGATAGTGAATATTCTAGATCTTATGGGCCTACTAGAGGCCTGATGCACGAATTTGTGTGCCAGTGGAGTCCCTTGGCCTGGCCTGCGGGATGGGGCCAAAACTGGCTGACATTCCCCAAGGGGTCCCAGATTGCAAGAGGGTGCAGGCCAGGCAGAGGAACCCCACTGGTGCAGGACTGGGGCTGAGGAGGGACACAGGAGGTTGGCCAGCCGGAGCGGGACTGCGGGAGGGCTCCAGGGATTGTCCGGCCCATCTTGCTCAGTCCCAATCAGCAAGACCCTGGCAGCAAGCTAATCTACCATCTGCCCCCTGGTGGTCAGTGCACATCATAGAGAGTGGTTGAGCGGCCTTACCATATCATTAGCATGTTATACTTTGGTTGAACGAACGACCAGACAACCAGACACTTGGCAAATTAGGCCTTTATTATACAGGATGATCTCTGTTGCAAAACTCAACTCTGCCATTGAAATGTCAAAGCACCAACAGGCAGTACAAAAATGAATGAGTGCAGATGTGTTCCAATAAAACTTTATTTACAAAAATAGGTAAAATGTCATTTTTGGCCTATGGTTTATAGTTTGCTGACTCCTACAAAACTCCATAAAATAGAAATTAGGCAAGATTTAGATAAACTTATTATAGTTGAAATATGACACTTATAAATGCCATATTGTAAAACAAGAGTTGAACACGAACTCTCTAGCAAATGTAAAAGTTACCTGAATTGTTATAATCACTATGTTCAAAACAACTATATTTAATGTTCCTAATTGCCTGAATTAGGTTTTACAAAAATTCTAATTTTTTCTTCTTCCTGTTTCTGGTATTCCTACCTACTTTGGAGAAACTTAAAAACCTAGGTAGCATAATTTACTTCTTATTTACAGGGCAGGGCAAAAGTAGGTTTATAGTTGTGAATACATGAAGCAGAGTTAATAAAGCTATTATAATAATCATAACCTGCAGGTCTATTCCAAACAAACCATGGTAAGCCTACTTTTTCCCTATCCTGTATTAAGATAACTTTTTCATGTATGAGGGAACTATGAGAATTAATATTTTTACAAACACTAAGATTATACTGGGATTATGAGTTACATTAATGAAGTGAAAAAACCTTGCATTTTTGAAATTCCAAGTTACCTAAAGGTAAGCTGATCACATCAGGAAATAGCTTTTTATTAAAAACTTTTTAAACTACGAATGTTTTAAAAGATTATGACTGTTTTACTTGCCCACTAAAAAACTGAAATGCTGATTTACAATGAAGTATTTATATGAAATATTTTAAAATAAATAAAATAAATGTTATTTCCCTAATAAATACTACCTGCTATGACAATGTAAGTATTAAAAACCAAGGAATTAAGAGCAAAGGATTAATGTTTAGTAAGTATAGCAAGAGCTCAAAAACCATGAGTCAGATCCTTCTGGACACCTGCTCACCTGAATACTGAATGCCATACTGCTGTGCTGGCTGAGGTGGTGCCTGTGGCTGCTGAGCACCATAACCAGCCTGCTGTGGGTACTGTTGATACATCTGACCTAAAAAAAAAAAGAAAAGAAAGAAAAAAAGGCAGGTTTATCTCAGTAGAAAAATACCTTTAAGGCACATTTAATTCTCTGCCCACCCATACACATAAACATACTATATAACAAAGATAGAAGAATGCTTATTCCCCTTTAAATGTCAATGAATAGACATTTAACAATTTAATGAACAATTTAACAAGTGTTTTCAAACCCAACTGCCAATAGGTATGTACTGCTAATGTTCAATAAAAATCAAGTGAGTCAAAAAACATGCCCTGGCTGGTTTGGCTCAGTGGATAGAGTGCTGGCTTGCAGACTGAAAGGTCCCAGGTTCGATTCCAACCAAGAGCATGTACCTTGGTTGTGGGCACATCCCCAGCAGGAGGTGTGCAGGAGGCAGCTGATCGATGTTTCTCTCTTATCGATGTTTCTAACTCTCTATCCCTCTCTAGTCCTCTCTGTAAAAAATCAATAAAAATAAAAAATAAAAAATCTAAGAGACACACACCATTAATAGCTCCCAAATCTTTCCTAAAACACTATATTTGTCATCTAAAGATTGAACTTTTTTTTTATTACCATCTGAATGGATTCTTTGGTAGCAAGGAATTACATGGTATCTTTTATTCCAGACCTCAGACCTTTGGCATTTTGACAACAGTTAGCTTTTCTGTCATTTGAAGATCCTAGCTAATCATGTGAAATCTGATAAAGCGTAAATAGTTCCTCACCAAACTTTTTATAATGGTAGACCTGCTTAACATTGGGGATGTGTACTTGGAAATGAGAGTACTATTTATGTCAGTCGACAACAGTTCCTACAGAGAAACCCTTCAGATATTTTTATTACCTGTTATTTCCAAACAAGTAAGTTTTTCTTGATTCACGTCTTTATCAACTTTACTACTTTACAGTTGTTCTAATGGTGGATTTATCTCAATCTAATGCCTAGAGTAGCAATAAAGCTCTCATTTTAATATCTAGCTAGTATTAAATCCTTAAAATTTTATGTTGACTAATTCTTTCAAAAACATTCAAACTATCTACCTGGCGAGTGTAGCTCAGTTGGGTGCACGTCATCCCATGCACCAAGAGTTCGCTGGTTCGATTATAGTCAGGGCACATGCCCTGGATGCGGGCTTTATCCCCAGTCAGGGGAGTGCAGGAGACAGCTGATAGATGTTTCTCTCTCATCGATGTTTCTCTCTCTCTGTCCCTCCGCCTTCCTCTCTCTCTAAAAATCAATAAAAACATATTTTTAAAAGATTATGGTAAAATAGCATACTTTTGGCTGAAAGAGACAACTATTAAAAAAAGTCAACACAGCATCCAGTGCCACTTTAACTGTAACTGAAGTGCAGCAGGCAGCCAGCACTCACTTGCTTCTGTTGCTGAAAATACATCTTACCACCACATAGCCCCTTTATATAAATAGTTAGAGCACCACCTAGTGTTTGTTTTAAAGTGAAATGTGTTCTTTTAAAAGTCCTTTTGCATAATGGGGAGTTCACAGAACCAACATTTAAATATCTGGAAGGCACCCTAGAGATCAGTAGCTCGATCAGCAACTACAATAATCCTCACCAACTTACACAACAGGAGTATGTTCCAAATGGATAATAACCAACCATATACGTATTTAGTAATCATGTTTTTCTATACATACCTATACTATAGTTTAATTTATAAATTAGGCACAATAAGAGATTAATAATAACTCATAATAAAATAGAACAAATATGACAATATACTGGAATGAAAGTTATGGGCATGCTTTGAGGCCATTATTAAATAAGGGTTACTTGAACACAAAGCACTGTGATAACACGACAGTAGGTAAAACCATATACAGTGTGGGTAAAATGAACAAAAGGATGACTCAAGATTTCATCCTGCTACTCAGAACTGTACCTAATTTAAAAATTACAAATTATTTATTTCCATTTAATATTTTCAGACCACAGTTGACTGCAGATAACTCAAACTGCAGAAAGAAAAACTATTAAAAAGGAGAAACTACTCTACTTAGCCAATCTGCAGACCTCCAAAGGCATAATAAATGAGGCACCTCAGTGCCTGCTGTCCTGAGCTGGTGGCACCTAAATTTCTTTCACACATGGCAGCAACTTTTAACCAGTGTGCCTCAAGAATTTTTAAAACATGCAATACCTGACTATTTAGTAAGGGACAATGACCTCTTTCGTCTTCAACTGTCAAATAAAACAATGACAACAGTCAACACAACAATAGCTATCTGGTGTCAATGCCCTATCTTGAACTATAAATATATGTCATATAATACAACTGCATCTTATTGGTAACATCACAGATTAAGGTTGCAACTGATTGGTTAATTCTTGGTACCAGAAATCCTTATATGGGCACCTGATTTTTTTTTTTTTAAGTCATTCTGGAGCAAAAATGATAGGTAATTACTACCATTATAGTTTTTGTGAATCAATCAAAATTATACTTATTTTTTGTCAGGTCAGCAAAAAATCTATTTCTTGGTGTGCTGAAGAATTTTAGTAATTAGTTTATGTGTGCCTTGAGATAAAAAAGATTGAAAAATCACTGACATATGGCAATGACCCCCTTTTTATCATAATATTGTAATAGAAAGCTTATAAGTTATATTTCATTCAGAATTAAATTTTCATTTAAAACTACAGGTTTAGTCCAATTTTCACAATTTACAGTGGGAGAATATCAAAACCCACAAGAGTAAATTTTACACATCATCTAAAGAAAAAAAGTTTGATTTTAAAATACACTTTTTCCCCCTCAAAAGACATTATTAACAGTATTACCCTTAAGTATGCTTTGCTTCTATTTTTTAAATATTTTTAAATTACAAAAGTAATATACAGTTGCATAAAGGGGAAGGGAGAAGAATTAAAAGTATCACCTCAATGAGTCATCTCTTACCCCAGAGTCACCACTGACTGTTATGAATCCTTCCTGATCTTTCACCTTGTGTTTTATTCACATAAATACTTTCTTAGGTTCTTTTTTATTTTCAACAATCAGAAGGATACATAACATACTGTTCTATTTGGTGCTTTTTTTAAATCCCAAAATATATCATATTAGTCAATCAAAATGTTTGCTACCTGTGTTCATAGCATGAATACAAGCATTTACCATTACAAACAATGCTGCAATAAACATCTCTGCATGTGTACTTTCCTGCACATGTGCTCTAAGCTCTATTTTACCTTCACTCTGACCTGCTTGTGTCTGAGCTCCTGTATATGGTGGCTGTAGTGGCTGAACTCCAGGGGGATGAGCTGCGGAGGAGGAGGAAGCAATGCTGTCCGGTGTTCCTGAACGGTCTTCTGCAGGAGCACTGGGTGGCCCTGGATGGTCATAAAAAGTCAGTTCAATTTCTAATGCAAGACCATTCCCCAGCAAACTCAATTCATAAGTATGGTTAAAAGAGACTAAAACAAAAGTACTACAGACTAAACACAAACATAAATGCAGTATTTTACATTTAATATATATATTTTATTTTTTTCCTTTGTTCCAGTCTCAAGAATCCACAGCTACAACTGGAAATTGTTTCCTATAAAATGCAGAGTGCTGTATTTCTTAGTAGTAACCACCTCCTGCAAAAACCAAAACTCATCTCTGCAAAACCAATGTCTTCCACATCATGCAATCTAGTTCATAGGTCAACCAAAAGTATAATTTCATTCTTTAATGGGTCATCACTGCCCATTAAAAAAACACACAACCTTTTATAGTTTGGTATTTAAGGATACAAACACTACTTCTCACAATTCCTTCTCACATGTCCCCTTCAGCTAAACTAAGCTGTTCCCTATTCCACAAATATATGTATTTTTTCTGCCTCCATTTCATTTATTCCTCCACTGTCCCATTTTCACACATCTAAATACAATAGTCTTAAAACTCAGTTATAACTTCACAGCTAGTAACACTTCATCACCCATTAATACTTTTTCCTCTTGTGAACTTCTATAGAGATACTTTTATTATGACTCTTACCAACTTCTGCTTTGCATTTGTGAGTAGATTCCATCTTCCCTTACTACAAGCTCTTTAACCAGGTTTCTTTGTGATCCTTTTCATCTGCCTCACAACCCCTACCTCTCTTATCCATGGAGTTACTCACATTGTTCCAAAATCATAAACAAAGTAGTAAATGGAGAAAATTCACTAAAGTTCCATTAATGTGACAGTCAAAAGAGACATTCTGAAGACAACTCGTGATATGTCTACTCCTTTAAGTTCTTTGTGTTTAGGTAATATAGGACAGTGATTAAAAGCACAGGTTTTGGAGGCACACTGCCTAGGATAGAATCCTAGTACTTCCACTACTAATACTAATTCCTACTCCATAAGGTTCTATAAAAATAAGTTACAAGTGTTTATAAAAGTGATTATTTAGCAAGAGTTTATTAAAGTATTAGTGGCCTGGTGCACAAAATTCATGCATGGAGGGGGGGTTCCCTCAGCCCAGCCTGCACCTTCTCCAATTAGGGGCCCCTTGGGGGACATCCCTCTCGCAACCTGGGACCACTGGCTCCTATCTGCTCACCTGCCTGCCTGCCCAATCGCCCCTAACTCCCTCTACCTGCTTACCTGCCTGTTGCCCCTAACTGCCCTTCCCTGCCAGCCTGATCGCCCCTAACTGCCCTCCCCTGTCAATCAATTGGTTTTGACTGGTCAGTTTCTATGCCAGTCAGCATCTCTGGGCTTATCAACAGGGCCTGATCAGAAAAGCAGGGCTGATCAGCAGCCTGGAAAGAAATGGAGGCGCAGCTGTTGGCCAGGCCTGGAGAGAAAGAGAGGGGCAAGTGCTGAGCAACAGCTGCCACAAAGGCTATAGATCAGACCCTGCTTCTCTCTTCAGGCCTCTCTCCGGGCCTGATTCGCAGCACCCTCAGCAATCAGTGCTGGGTCACTGACCCTACAGCCACAGCAGTCAGTGCTGGGTCACCACGGTAACCCAGTGCTGACTGCAAATCTGACTTCCAATTGGTCGAGCCTCCAGTCATGATAGACCCAGGGTTTTTATATATTAGGATTACCATACCACTTAAAAAGCTCCACATAAGTACTTGCTTGCTATTGCCAGCAGACTAATTTCCTTGAGGGCAAACACCTAACTCTTGCACTAGTATATCCCAGAACTTAGCACTGTATTAGGCACACAGTTGGCAGCTGACAGTCCAGATGTGATGAGAACCTAAACTAGGATTAACAGCAGTGGTAATACAAGAGAAACTGATGATTACCAGAATAAAATGGCTGACTGCTCCTGTGTGCCTCCGTTTCACTGACACCTACACACATGTAGACAAATTCATATACACATTCCTTCTATTAAAAAACACTTATTATCCTTAAAAAATATATTACTTTGACTGCTCTTTTCTCTCTTGTACATAATTAATGTACTTTATCTAATCTGTAATACTTCATCCCTCCTTCCCATGTCCATTCACTATTATAGCTGAGTTTTTCACCACATCATGCTGGAATAACTACAAAGTATTCTGACATTTCCAATGTGTATAGTTTTTGTATTTCAACACACAAAGCTACCAGAAAAATGGTCTGCAAATAATGTGACTGTATTAACCATAATATTCTGGTCTGGCACATAATATATTCTAATAAAAAATTTAAGACTACTCTCATATATAATTATTTACTCTTCTCTCTGGCATTTCTTGAAATTTTAAATATAAGAAGCTGTAATATTAACTCATTTCAGTTGCTTTAAAAATGTGTTTTTCAGCTGTCATTTATCTATAGTCTTCTTTTGCAAAGAACATACATCATATACAAATATGAGTCTCTTCAGAATCATACAATTCTCTCTAGTGAATAATCTCATGAAAATATAAAAGAAAAATAAAAGTAACAGACTGAATCTTACATTTCTAGTTAATAATGGCAAAGTAAACTAGTTAGGTAAACCCTTCCACAGGTAACAACTAAAAACCTGAACAAAATAGAAGAAAACAACTATTTAAAATCACTGAAAGTCAACCAAATGTCTGCAGAAATCAGAGTGTACCCGCAATGGAATTACAATGGGAAAGAAATGCAAGTCTTGACTTCTGCAGCTCAAAGAGAAAGTCACAGTGTTAACTTCATGGCTAGCCAAACACTTAGAAATTTTAAGGCAAAATCCTTAAAGCGAGAGACCACCAACAAAGGAGTGAGACCAAAAATCTGAGTATAAACCAAGTCCCAAATTCCCAGCTGACCAGTTAGGAGTAGGGCAAGAGACAGCCAAGATGGCTCAGAAGAAAAGCAGCACCTAGAGCTGAAAACATTGAGCAGAGACGGCAGCTGCTATACTCTGCGGGAAGACAAAATGAGCAATTTGACTACCTGCTAGAGAAACAGTAACAAAAAAATTCTCAAAACTGAAAGGAATGCCAAGTCATTACAACATATTAACCAGGATGTCCAGTTTTCAATCAAACACTATCAGGCATACATAATATTAGAAAAAATGTGCCCATACTCAGGGGAAAAAGGCAGGCAAAAGAATTTGACTCAAAACTGGCCCAGATGTTAGATATAGCAGACAAACATTTCAAAGCAGCTATTATAAATATTTTTGAAGAAATAAATAAAAATACATTAAATGAGTTAAAATGAAACAATCTTAATGAATATAAAGGTAAGGAATCTCAACAGAAAAAAAAGAACCAAATGGAAAGTCTGGAGCTAAAAGCAAAAGAAAATTCTCTAGATAGCAGAAGTCAACAGCAGAATGGAAATGACATAAAGAACCAGTGAACTTGAAGAGAGTTCAATAGAAATCACCTCAACTGAAGAACAGAGAGAAAAAACAGTGGAGAAAAAAAATGAAACTCAGAGACCTATGGGACAATATTAAGCTCTACAATGTATGTGGAATCCCAAGAGAAGGAAGCAAAAAAAAAAAAACACTGAAGAAATAAAAAATAAAATCACAGCATAGGTATTGTTATAAGATTTAAAATATTCATATAGCCTAGCTAGTGTTGCTCAGTGATTAAGCATTGATCTATGAACCAGGAAGTCATGATTCAATTCCCAGTCAAGGGCACATGCCAGGGTTTCAGGCTTGATCCCCAGTAGGGGGCATGCAGGAGGAAGCTGATCAAGGATTCTCTCTCATCACTGATGTTTCTCTCTCCTTATCCCTTCCTCTTTGAAATCAGCAAAAATAATTTTAGAAAGTATATTCTATAAAAGCACTTTCTACACTAAAGCAATTTAACCAGAAATGTACATTTAAATTTCTCTAATTTCTGATCAGTAAAGAGACCAAGACAGTAAATATAATCATAAAACATTATTTTAAAAAAAATAAGATTTCTAATTTCTACTTTTGATAAAATTTACCTACACCAAATAGTGATTATTCTCTGAAGATGAGTTTTCTACTAGCTGGGAGAGGGTATGAGAAAGTTTTCTGGGAGCTGGAAATTACCTACATCTTGATATAGTTGGACTTTTATATAGGTGTATACATATGTAAAATTTACCGAATCTTAAGATTTGTGCACCTCATTATATCCAAATCATCCTTCTATTAGAGAAGGGAGAGAAGGAAAGAGAGACGAAATGAAGAACAGGAGGAAAGATCTAACTTACCTGAAACCTGATCATCTGTTAAGCCAAACGCTGACATGACATTTTTACTGATCTCATCCTGGTTTTTTAAAGGATCAAAGGCAGACATACTTGCTGCCATAACCTGAGTGGACTGTTTTCCAGAAGAATCAGAAGCAGCAGGCTTTTCTTCCCTGCCATCCATAGTGTCTATAGGAGGAAAAAACAAAAACTTGTTTCCATTTCATCTATACTCACTGAGGCCCCACAAAAAGAAGACAGGGAAATACAGGGTGGGGCAAAAGTTAGTTTACAGGTGTGACAGCATGAACAGTTTATTCTTGTATTATTATTTATTCATTACTATATTATTTCCCATACAAGCAACTGTAAGCCTACTTTTGCCCACCCTGAATATAAGTGTATATAGTCTGGAATGTTAACAGTAAGTATTTCTGAACACAAGATTAGAGATCATTCTACTTTCTTCTTTATACTTATTTAATTTTTAACTTTTAAATTAGGAAAAAAAAGTCAAAAGGAAACACAAGATAAATAGCAGCTTTTTCAAAAAATTGTATCAACGTTTTTCCCTAAAAATTATCAGATGAAAAAAATATATAAGCTCCTTAAGAAACAGAAAAAAAAAAATTACTTTTTTTTTTTAGTTCTTGGAGCCCCAAGACCTATACCTTAATATCAGACACATACTGGACACTTATTTTGTAAAAGGAGAAGATACCAATTAAAGTTACAATTATCAACATTTATGTTTTATTTCTACTTGTCTACTGGTCTATTACTAGATTACGTGAAAATCCCAAGCCAACCAATACACAAAAACATTACTTTAACTAGATATGTTTTTGTTTCAAATACTTATTTAATTAAATCCTTACAGTCAAAATGAAATGTGTCTCAGATCTGCTCAAAATAATATGGGAGGAGTGGAAATGTGGTGGAGTATAGATGACATGATGATGACCACGACTTCAAGTTGGGTATAGGTTCATGGGATTCATTACAGTATTATGTCTACTTTCATATAAGTTTAAATTTTCCATAATATACTATTTTCAAAATGGAGAAATAAAATTTTAAACATTATGAGAAGGGTATATTTAAAACCTTTTTTTTTTTTTCTTCTAAGGATACTAAGGTACTCAAAGGAATTTATATTACTACTTTGTAAAAGTAAAGGGATTCAAGAATAACCTACATTTTACAAATAGGAACCTGTGGGCAAGACAAAGAAAGATATAAAAACAGAACAAAATATACAAGTAAAAAGAATATTTCTAACAATTTACTCAATTAACAGTTAGTAATCAATTTTTTATGTTACCAACTAAATAAACATGTTATTAGATCACATCTTTAATCAAGAAAAATTTATCTTGTAAAAGAAAACATAAGTTCTAAGGAGAATATAAGCACATAAGGGCTTGTATCTCTCATTCATTCCTATCATTCCACTGGTTACACTAACATTCCCTAAATTTCTAGAAGAAAAGTACTACAAATACTTCTTTAAAATAAGTCCCACAGTTATCCATCATCCTCAACAATTTCCTTCCTCTTAATTCCAAGGCTACACACCAACAGCATTCTCACATCAATCTTACAAATTATTCATCCTCACGCTACTACCTTCCACTGCCTATGCATCCTTCCAATTGCAAACAAAATCCATCAGAAAACACAATGTATGTCCGCCTGCCTACTAGTTGCTCCATTAGCTAGTTGCTAAGAGCTACTATAACAGGTCAATCAGTATCTAAGGTAGCCTCTGCATTATCTGCTTCATAGAGGAAGCAAGTGTTCAAGAACCACTGCAAAGGGAGAGCACTGAAAATCATAGATAGCTGCATATTTCTGTCAGTTCCAAATTTCATCTGAATATAAAATAGTACATGTTATCTGTAAAATGGAAAAAAATTAATTTTTCTTAGCATATTTTAAGAATTGTTAAGATAAACTTTACAATACACCATTTGAATATACTAACCTAGATTTTTTTTTAATCTTCACCCAAGAATCTGTTTTCCATTGATTTTTAGACAGAAGGGAAGGGAGAGAGAAGTGAGATAAAGACAAAGACAAAGAAGAAGAGAGAGAAACACGAATTGGTTGCCTCCTTCTCACACCCTGGGCTGGGGATGGATCCTGCAACCGTAAGTTATGTGCCCTTGACCAGGAACCCCTGACTAGGAATAGAACCCATGACCCTTTGACCCAACACCCTAACCACTAAGCCAAACTAGCCAGGGCTAGAATTATTTTTTATTTGAAACTACTTGCACACCAATTGAAATGAGATTACTTCAATTCCTAAGGTTCATTAACTATTACATTGAAAAGGATTCAAGAGTATAAGGGGTTTGAAAAATGACCTATGTCACAAACCTAGAAGTCTAAAACTAGACTCAAACAGTCACCAAGAGAGCACTTTAAACACGGGATTCCTGGATCCTGTTCTCCAGTAGGCCTATGATAAGACCTAGGAATCTATCTATTTTCATAGAAGCCTAAGCGACCATCATAACCAAAAGGACAACCGAACAGGCTGCATGGGGTGACTAGCTAGCAGGAAGGCTAGTGAGGGGTGACCAAATGACGGCGCAGCAGGCTGTGTGGGGCGACCGGGGCAGTTGGGGTCAACCAGGCCGGGAGGGGGGACAATGAGGGGTGACCAGGCTGGCAGAGGGGGCAGTGAGGAGTGACCAGATGCGCACGGGGAGGGGAGCAGTTAGGGGCAATCAAGCTGGCGGTGAGGGGCAGTTGGGGGTGGCCTGGCCGGTATGAAGGGCAGTGAGGAAGGGAGAGTTGAGGGTGACCAGGCTGGCAGGGGGGTTAGTGAGAGGCGATCAAATGACTGAGCACAGGCTGTATGGAGTGACCAGGCCAGCAGGGGCGACCAAACATCCGAGCAGCAGGCTGTGTGGGGTGACTAGGCTGGCAGGGGCGTTAGTGAGGGACGACCAAATGACTGAGCAGCAGGCTGCATATGGCGACCAGGCCTGCAGGCAGGGCAGATGGTGGCAACCAGGCCGGCAGGGATGGGCAGTGAAGGGTGACCAGACCAGCAGGGGGAAGGGGGCAATAAAGAGCAACCAGGCTGGTGGCGGGGAGGGAGGGGAGGGTGTCAGTAGGAGGCGACCAGGCAGTGGAGGGGGGATAGTTAAGGGGGACCAGGCTGGTGGGGCGGGCAATTAGGAGTGACCAGGACAGCAGCGGAGGGTGGCGGGGGGGAGGGGGCAGTTGGGGGTGACAACAGTGGGGGGCAGTTAGGGGCGATCAGGCAGGCAGGCAGGCGAGCAGTTAGGAGCCAGTGGTCCCAGATTGTGAGAGGGTGCAGGCTGGGTGCAGGTCCTGGGGATTAGGCCTAAACCAGCAGTTGGACATCCCCCCGAGGGGTCTTGGGTTTTGGAGGGTGCAGGCTTGGCTGAGGGGACCCCCTCTACTCCCCACCCCAATCACAAATTTTGTGCACTGAGCCTCTAGTTGGTATAAAAAAAAATCCCCCAACAATCCTGATAAATAGCCAGGTTTGGGAATACACATATGATTACTAGCAAAGGCAAAAATAAAAAGATATGACAATGAGAGTGCCATCCAAACTCCTACTGAGGAGTATTTCGTTTTCTTTAATATGCAAAATGATGTAAGAATAACATTTTTTTTAAAAAGTGGGGTCACAGTCTACCATTTTCAGGAATACTGGTGGAAGGTCCTGGTTCGCCAGGTGGTTCCAAGCAATCCAATAAGCGATTCACTTTATTTCGAAGTTCTATGAGTTCTCGACGGAGATATTTCACCTGACTTGATTCAAGGGGTCTTGGTTGGCCATTAACTGAAATACAAGAATTAATCTGGTTAAAATTAGGAAATGTATATTGTATATATACAAATTTATAACATATTGACAGAATAATATGCAATAAGAAAAAAACAAATATAATTTCTTTAAAAAGTACAACAAAATCTAACAAGATACTTATTAATGTCAATTGAATGGTAACTATTTTTAAGGAAAGAATTACTTATTGCTAATAATTTACTTTTTGGAAAAAATACATATTCATTAGTCTTTGCTGATGCCATATCTACGGCTTATGATCACATTCTTTTAAAAGGTTTCTTAGAAGAATTTAATGACAGTAAAATAAATTGAAACCTATAGGAAGCTCTGATATTATTTCTTTAAATCTTTATTATGAGAGTATTACAGATGTCTCCTTTTTCCTCCACTGCCCCCTCCTTCCAGTTCCCATCCCACCCCAGGCCTTCCACCACCCTATTGTCTGTGTCCATAGATAATACATATCTTTATCTATATCTATACCTATATCTACCTATCTATCTATCTATATGTATGTATGTATATATAATATAAACCTAATATGCAAATAGACCAATTGGCAGAACAAATGGTCACTATGATGTGCGCTGACCATGAGGGAGCATGTGCGAAACATGGTGGGCATCAGTTGTGGTGGGATGGTGGAGCAGGTGAGCAGAGGCACCAGACCCAGGTGGGGCACCAGTCACTGTCATCAGGGAGAGCCTTTGGTGGTTGCTGAAAATTCTTTGCACCTGCAGGCCACGGTCTTTCCAGCTTCTCCACCTCCCTCTGCTCCTGAGAAGTAATCGGGGCCAGAAGCCACCTCCCGCATCCACTGCAAATGACAGTCCTGCTCGCAACCCGCTGCCAGCACCCGGCACTGGTTCCAATCATTGGGCAGCAGCTGCTGGCCCCAATTGCTCCTGAGGGCTTCTGCACCTCCCCTTGCTCCTGAGGGGTAATCTGGGCAGCAGCTGCCACTCACACCTGCTGCTGGTGCCAGACCCAATCACTTCACATCATCAGCGGGTGTGATCAGGGCTGGCACCATCAGGGCCTAGGAGCAGCAGCAGGGCTGCAAGCAGACAGGAAACCGTGGGCCACTGTAGGAGGGGCCAGCAGGGGCACAAAGGATGGATCAAAACCCCTCCATGCCCACCGCAGCTCACAACCCAGATCCTTTCAAGGTGCACTGGGCCCCTAGTATGTATATAAGAACTTTGGTTAATTTCTTCAAAATTAACCCCTTCCCTTTCTCTCTAAGATTCATCAGTCTGTTCCATGTTTCCATGCCTCTGATTCTGTTTTATTCATGTTTATTTTGTTCATCAGGTTTCTTGTTCACTTATTTTGATTTTTATGTTCAATTATTGATAGATATGCATTTGTTGCCATTTTATTGTTGTTTTTCTCTTTTTTGTTGCTATTTTATTGTTCATATTTTTCTTCCTTCTCCTTCTCCCCTTCCTTCCCCCCACTCTCCACCCCGTCTCCCTCCATCCCCCTCCTCCTTCAGCTCCTTCTACAAGAATACCTTTTACCCTAACTGACATGGCTGTGTGGATAGAGCATTGAGCTGCAGACTGAAGGGTCCCATAACCCTCCTCCTCTTCTTAAAGAATACTCTTCACCCTAGCTGGTTTGGCTCAGTAGATAGAGTATTGGCCTGCAGACTGAAGGGTCCCAAGTTTGATTCCAGTCAAGGGCACATGCCCAGGTTGCAGGCTCGATTCCCAGTAGGAGGTGTGCAGGAGGCAACCAATCAATGATTCTCACCATGGATGTTACTCTCTCACCCTCTCTAAAATCAAGGGGAAAAAATATAAGCACACACACAGGCCCGGTGCATGAAATTCATGCACGGGTCGGGGGTCCCTTAGCCCAGCCTGCACCCTCTCCAATCTGGGACATCCCTCTCACAATCCAGGACTGTTGGCTCCCAACTACTCATCTGCCTGCCTTCCTGATTGCCTCTAACCACTTCTGCCTGCCAGCCTAATCACCCCAACCACTACCCTGCCAGCCTGATTGATGCCTAACTGCTCCCTTGCCAGCCTGATTACCCCTAATTCACCTCCCCTACAGGCCTGATCACCCCTAACTGCCCACCCCTGCAAGTCTGATCGCCCCCAACTGCCCTCCCTTGCAGGCCTGGCCCCTCCCAACTGCCCTCTCTGGCTGGCCACCTTGTATCCACATTGAAGCAGCCATCTTGTGTGTTGGAGTGACAGTCAATTTGCATATTGCTCTTTTATTAGATAGGATATGAATGCTGATTTGGTGGTAATTAACTCCTTTAGCTTTTTCTTATCAGTGAAGCTCTTTATCTTCAATATTAAATAATTTTGCTGGATAGAGGAATCTTGGTTGTCGGTACTTAATATTCATCATTTTGAATATTTCTTGCCTCTCCCTCTAGCCTACAAAGTTTCTATTGAGAAATCAGCTGAGAGTCCTATGGGCGATCCCTTGTAGGTAACTAACTGCTTTTCTCTTAATGCTTTTAAGATTCTCGCTTTGTCTTTATGATGTGTCTTGGTGTAAGCCTCTTTGAGTTCCTCTTGATTGGGACTACGCACTTCCTGCCCTTGTAAGTCTATTTCTTTCACCAGGTAGGAGAAGTTTTCTGTCATTATTTCTTCAATTAAGTTTTTAGTATTTTACTGTCTCTCTCCTTCTTCTGGAACCCCATAATGTGAATGTTGATACACTTGAAGTTGTCCCAGAAGCTCCTTACTATCTTCATATTTTTGGACTCTTTTTTTCTCTTTGCTCTTCTCATTAGGCGGTTTTTGATTCCTCAAATTCCAAATTGTTGATTTCTCAGAATCCTTACTCTACTGTCAAATCCCTGTAAATTATTTTTTATTTCAGTTAGTGTATGCTTAATTTCTGACTGGTCCTTTTTTCATGTCTCTGACATCCTAAGGTCCTCAAAAGTCTAACTGAGTCCCTTGAAGCTCTCATGAAGAAACTTGAGCAATCTTGCCTCATTACATTTATCTCATTATCGTTTTGTTATAATTATGATTAGTATTTTAGTCACATTTTATAATCCTTTTACATTAGGGAACATAGCAATTGTTCTATGTGATAGTTGCCCAATATAAGGTTAAAGACTACCCTTCTATTCCGAGTTTGCTCTGACTTTTTAACATGACTGGGGTCTGAATACTTTTCCTTTTAGAGAAGACGATTCAGTTTTGCCCCTATATGAGCAGTGGTATTAATATTAATTTAAATTTTATTTAAATCAATCCCATATTTCTAGGATGAAAAAGTCTTGGCAATGATATATTTTAATATTCACTGCTGAATTTGACTTATTAATAGTATTTTGTATCTAGGTTTATGTGAGACTAATCTACATTTCCCTTGAGTGGTTTTCATGTTAAAGTTATAACCTCGTAAAATGAGTTACTACAGATTCCATCTTTGCCTATTTTCTGGAATGGTTTGTGTAATTTGGGATCATCTGTTCCTTAAATATTTAGTAGAATAATTGGTTTGATTTCTTCAATGTTTATTGGGACAAATTTACTATTTTTGAAATACTTACATATTAAATTCATCTAGGAAATTGTCCATGTCATTGAAGTTTTCAGATTGAAAGTTTTTCTTAGTAGTCATAATATAGATTTTTTTAAGTTTCTACTATATTTTATAGTTATGCCTTCTTTTTATTTCTAATACTAAAGGCCCAGTGCACGGATTTCGTGCACTGGTGGGGGTGTGGCATCTAGCAGCAGGGCCTGACACAAAAACGGGCACCCCTGAAGCAGTTAACATCAAGGCCACATGCAGCCACTGCCCAGAGATGTAGGATAATTGAGCAAGTGGGGAATTTTAAACATGACTACTATCTATTAATTATATATATGTATAATTATAGTTACATATATATAATTAAGATTAATAATTCAAAAATTCTGATACAGCTGAAAAGTTATCATTTAATTCTGAGTCTTTAAAAATAAAAGAGCTAGAAAAGTCTTTAATAAAAATACAATGAATAAAGTAGTAAATTTATTAGAAAGTTTATCACTTACCAAACAATGTCAGTTTTAGTATTCTACTACATTGAATTGCAAAGGAAAGGTCAGAACTATCAAAAATTGTTATAAGATCTCCATCTGGATAAAAAAAGAAAAGAAAGGAGTTTCAAACTTGCATCAGTAGTAAACTACGATCTACATTAAATTAAAATCCAAAACCCAGATTGTATAATTAGAATCTCCCAAACAGTAAGAGATCAAAGGACTTGTATGCAGGCATATGAACAAAACCAATGCACACAGACAGTAGGAGGGAGGGGTAAGGGCTTGTGCTTGAGGATGGGGGTGGTGGGGGATAGGTCAATGGGGAAAAAAGGAGACTCCTAATACTTTAAACACTAAAGAATTTTTAAAAAATTAAATAATTATCCAAAATTCCTTAAAAAACTTAGAATATTAAGGGATCTAGGGAAATATTAAAATACTAAACCAATTTTGCTTATTACTTTTATAAGAATAGCCAATACAGAAAGTCATCTTTTACTAGTCACCAGGAGATGCATAGTAGTAATTTAATAACACAAATTACTAGTTCAAGATTAACATCTTTCTATTCCAGAAAATTTAAATATATAGAATGTCTCCAAAAAATGTATACACATACTTTGAACAATTATAAAGGCAGTGTTTATTAAAATACATTTCATTCTCAAAATAAAGCTATCAGCTATTAAAGCGTGTATACATTTTGGGGGGACACTCTGTATTTATCAAAAGTTAAAGTAATATTTTCAAGGTTCAAATTCTAATTCTTAGTACATTAAAACACCCCTGACACAAATGCCAGAGAAGCCATATATATAACATTAACTAAAAGTTTTGCAAAAAAGATTTTTACAGACTTGCCCTAATGATGGATTAGACACTAGTGTTTCAGGTGACTGGCCATTTTAAGATGAAAATTATCAACTCACCCCAAAAAAATATTCATGTACACCAGATTCTGAAATCCTCTAGATCCCAAGGATAAAAAAAATGATAATTTGCATATCAATCACCTATTTCAAAAGCTTTCAAAGGGCTAGGCAAGAGAGAAAAATGTTCTCTAGAGAGACAAGAACAGAAAAGCAGCTACAGGCAAGGTGTTAGCGAGAGGGTCCTGTGCAGGGTCTCTTCAAAGACAGCTGCTTTATACAAGTTTTGTTCTTGGGAGGCTGAGAGGCTGGTCTTCTATACCAATTTTAACACTGGTTGGACAGATTTGGCCATAGTTGGCAATAAAAGCTATACGGAGAACTTTATCATTGTTTTTAGTTCTTTATAACCAGACGTGTTTCTTGTAACAAACATATCTAATGTTCAACTTCAAGGATTCTATTCATAAAAACATTTTAAGGAAAATATAGTATATATGTAAAAGAAAGACATTTTTTATAACTGCCTTTTTTCTTTTCTAAATTCCACAACAGAAATAGAGTATCTCTGATGACAAAAAACTTTATGTTAGCCAGCAGAAAACAAACCTGTACAATTCAAAACACCTAAAAATACCAAGGAAAATAAATGTATGTAGTAACTAGATATAAAGAACAAGGTTTCAACAATAAGGATACCTTAAGTTAGGGGTCCACAAACAGCAACCAATGAATAAATTCCTGTTTAGATACTGCAAACTAAAAATGATTCTTACACTTTTAAAAGGTTTTAGAGAAAAGATGATGAGACACAGGGCTTATGTAGTCATGCTAAAATATATATCTGATCCTTTAAAGAAATGCTAGCTAACCCTGACCTAAACAAAAATGAGGGAGTTAAGAGAAAGCCAGATAATCAGTTGAAGATATGCCAAGTTTTAGGTAAAAGCAAAGCATCTAAAGTAATAAAGTAAAAAAATAAAAATAAAAAAAGACATTTATAACTGATAAAATTAAAGCACATTATTTGGAAATCAAAGAGATGAAAGTTGGTGTACTGTAAATAATAAATCGCTCTCCTTTATTGTTTATCATTTTTGAGTGACTCTCAAAAATTAGTTTTGGATATTGTTAGGGCATACATTATAAAAAAAGCACAGTGTCACAGATGTTAAGGAATAAGTGTACTTAATACAGGGTGATACGGACATCAGTGCTGGGAATAAATTCTGCTGTAAGAAAGATACTGATAACCAGCTAGAAGTACAATTTCAGTAGAGATGTTAACAAAGAAAATAGGTTTAAAGAAGTTAGTCTAATATTGTAATCCCACTGTGCGTTTGATTAAACACTTTCATGTTAAAATCCATCTCCATAAAAATAGTTTAGCAGTCAATAAGTCTGGGAATACTATATGCTATAAAGCAGAAGTGGGAACCTTTTTTCTGCCAAGGGCAATTTGGATATTTATAACATAATTCGAGGACCAAACAAAATTATCAACTTAAATTTAGCCTGCTATATTTGATCAACCATTTAATTAACTCACTCCTAATGCTTTGGCAGGGCCAGACCAAACGATTTCTTGGGCCTTATGTAGCCTGCAGGCCAGATGTTCCCCATTCCTGCTAGTATAAACTGACAATATGCATCAGCATAATTTCCTACAATAAAGAGATAGATTTGTCTTTTTTTTTAAACAAGCTTGTCCACGCTTAGTTGACCATGGAATTCTTTTTCATTCAATACCTACGGATATGCCTTCAACTTTGAACGATATGAGTGAAAGTTTGGTTTTAAAAGCAAAAATGAAGCAGAATTGCATAGGCAGAAGAGAAAAAGAAATGCTTCTAAAAATATACGTGACAGTGTTCTATCACTTGAAACCCCTTCTATTAATAATATTCCTTACCTATTTTTAACTAATAAAAGAAAACTAACTATATAAAAATCCCATTTAATAAAAGAAGTGGGTACTCAAATCACCATGAACAGGATGAAAATTTTATTCTGAGAAAGTTCAACGAAATATTGGCAAAAGGACACATAATAACACTTATGTTTTTAAAACTAACTTTAGAAACACTCTTACCTTCATCCTTATACTTTATGATAACTTCATCATTACTCAGAAGTTTTCCTCTGAAAACTCTTTGCATCATTAGCACTAATTCATCATAAGTAATATCTTCATTATGAATGGGAATTCGTCGAATGTCTTCCCCAAGTTGAGCTTTGATGATTAGCTTCCCACTTAGGTCCAACTGTCCATTCATGGTGGACTCCAGGATGATAGATATATACAATTCTAGAGAAACACTGAAAAAATGGTTTTGATGACTAAACAGCTATAAAATGTATCTTAAAAGCTGAAAAGCAAAGCTATTATTAGAATCTAAGAAATTCTGACCATCAAAAGAGATTCACAGTTCCAATGTTACTATATTCACCTTAAAATGGTCTGGAGGTAACTTTATTATGTGCACAATGACATAAGTTTCATTATTTTATATCTAGTTGAATGCATATCTGACATTACCATTTAGATTTATTTTAACATGTCTAAAAACAAACTCCTGGTCTTCCCCCCAAAATCTGCTTCTCCTATAATCTTCATCACCTCATTCATGACAATTCCCTCCTTCCAGTTGTTCGAGATTATATAGGTACTAGAGGCCGGGGTACGAAATACATGCAAGAGGAGGCCTTCCTTCCTCCGGCTGCCGGCACCAGCTTCCTTCTGGCACCCGGGACCTGGGTTTCCCTCTGGCCGCCAGCAGGCACCTTGCAGCCCTGTCTTTGTCCAGAAGGACATCTGGTCTAATTAGCATATTATACTTTTATTGTTATAGATTATAGAAGATTAGTTCCTCTTTTTTCCTCACACCTTACATCAACCAAATTCCTAAGGTACCTAAAATCTAGATGACACCTTTAAAATATCTCTAGAATCCAATCACTTCACTGTCTTCACTTCTAAACATCACATTTCCAAGCCACCATTATCTTTTGCCTGAATTATTGCAAAAAATTCCAAACTGATCTGCCTGCTTTTTATCTTTGTCCACCTTTTGATCTATTGCCAACACACCAGGCCTATCTCTTTGAGACCAAGATGTTCCTGAATACATTACCTGTAACCACTGAGCATTTCCCTGGCACCAACTCCTTCTTCCTCCTGTCCCAAGCAAATGATCTAATACTTAAAGCATCCTATTATCTCCTACTGGCTACATTCTGGTTTCAATCTCATGCTTTACTATGGCCGCTTTGTTTTCTCCTCTTAAATGTGTTATTTCATTAACATCATACTTTGTTTCCATAGTGCTCTACAGTGTGTGTGTGTGTGTGTGTGTGTGTGTGTGTGTGTGTGTGTGTGTAAGCACCATGCCTGCTCCCCAACACATCTCAACCATTTAAATATTTGAAGTATTCATGAATCCTAATTCATCCCATGAATTTTACATATAAATGCCCTATATCCTTCCAACTATTCCTTAAATGAATGTCTCTAGAGATTACATTTTATTAACAAATCTTTAATGCCCAATCTTAAAATGGGACATTAAGTACTGAACCTAACATTCTCTGGTCAGTTCATAACAGAATGGACTGTGACCCATGACTTGGCTGCTGTGCTTATAAAGTAAGAACACAGTTAGTTTTATTTTTGCACTCTTTCACGATGGACTTCGGAAGACTGTGATTAACTGAAACCTCTACACAACTGCTTTATGTGTTAGCCGAACCTGACTTCCTCATTCAGGAAAAGTTTACTGGAATACCTGCTATGTTCCAAGGTCTGAAGTATAATTACTTCAATAAGATGGTGAAGATTCCATCTTGTGGGCCTTGCAGCCTGAGAGTATAAAGAACATCAGTAAAATAATGCTACCTTCTATTACCTACTGGTTGCGTAAATCAGCAATAATGCAGTTAAGGACCAGGGCTTAACTTCAACAAGATGGTACTATCTACTCCCAGCAGCACCTAGAATAGAACCTGACATACAGCAGGTGAAGACTTGATTTTGTTCCATGAACAAAACATGAATGAGACATAATAAAGTTCTGATAAAGGAAATGGGAGGAGAAAGCTGTACTATTAGGTCAGCTCCTAAGTCAGACCTTCACAACGTCTGACTCATTATATAGCTAGAAGTGACTCCCCAAAACAGACATAGCCCTAATTAAAAGAAATTTCCAACATCAGATATTACCAATAGTCTGTATGTCCTTTTACCTGTGAGGGGCTTCTTGCTCACCAATGGGTCACAGAATTTTACACTGGAAATCTATATCATTTTATTAACCAATGTCACCCCTATAAATTTAATCAAAATAAAAAGACCAGACCTGCAGATCAAAGCAATTTGCTCCAGTTCCTTTACTTAACAGTAGTCTACACTAGCCTCCTCAGTTAATAGGAACATCACATTTTCATTCCAATTTTTATTTATATTTATTTGCTCTAGTATGTATGCCCTTTTGTTTGAGGGGAGGGGGAAATTCTTGCTCACCTATGGACTGGAAAGCATGAGTCTCTTTCACTGTGTATCTGTCATGTTTGCCTGCAAATTCACTTATTCCTTGGTGTTTCCCACGGACTGTAAACTCCCCGAGGCTAGGAACTAGGTGTCGTTCCAAAGGTTGTCCCCAGTTTGTGCAGTCATCTCCTTAAGGCATGCAGAAATACCACAAAACTAAGGGTACCACAGAATGTTCCCTTCCCGGGGAAATGCCACCCCCACATGTCTGTGTGTGTAACAGCGTCACTTTAGGTCCTCTTTTTCTCTAACTTCAGAACCCAATAGTGCCCAGGACTGCTGCTGAGACCCTTTCAGCATTTCTCCTCCCACCCGGTCCGCGCCCCACGCCCTCTTAAGGCCAGAAATGACACAGCCACTAACGCAGGACACCTTCCAACAGGAGCACTGGTCTCCGCACTGGAGCAAACAGTGACATGCCCCAGGGCACATAAGACAACCACCCCTTGAACCAGGATCTTGGCTCCTTCAGGGGCCAACCGCCAACCTCCAACTCCCCCCTCTGGGGAGGGCCCTGCCCAAGTTCAGAAGGGCGGGAGCAGGCCCGTCCAAAAGGGGAGCAATTTCCTTTCAGAAATTCTAAGCAAAACCAACCTGTGATTATTCCGTAGAAGCCGAGGAGCCCCCAAGCTGCCCACCACCAGCTCTGTGACCTTACACAAGTATTTCTGGAAGCTTCGTCTTCATCATTTGCAAAAAGGGAATAGCTAAATGTGAGAGGATCCCTGTGGATTAAATGGGATCAGGTATCCCTAAAAGACTTTGTGTGGTGCCTAGCAAAGCAAAGTCTTAAAAGTTAGCTATCATCCTCACTACAAAACTGGGGTGGGCCTTCAGGCGGCGCTTCAGCACCAACACAGCTGACGGGACCCCCACCAACTTACTCCCATGGGCGCCACAGGTCACCCTTCTCACCCTCCCTAGGAGTCCCCTCGGGCGGTTAGGCGCTCGACCACCGCAGGCCCCCCACCCCACCCCCAATCACGCCTCCTCTCCCTCGGGCAGCCCGACCCCTGGGAGCCAGGCGGAGCAGCCCACAGCCCCGAGACCCGCCCCCCCCCCCCCCCCGCGGACCCCTCTCCCTTCCTCGCCCCTCCGCGGCCGCTCCGCCCCTCCCCCGCGAGGCCCCACCCGGCCTCCGTGCTCACGGCCTCCAGCCCCCAGCCAGGCCCCTGCGGCCCCGGCGCCGGCGGGAACGAACGAGGCCCTCCCGGCGTTTCCTCGTCCACCGCCCGCTTTGTCCGAGAACGCGGCCGCGCCCCCGTCCCAGCGGCCATACCGGCTGGCTGAGGCCCCGCTGGCGCCTCTCCGCGGGTCTTCGCTGACCCGACCGGTGCAGCGCCGCCGAGCGCTCGGGCGTCGGGGGTGGCTGCGGTCAAGGCCCACGCCGCTGCCCTCCGCAGCCGCCGCACCTCGTTCGTAGGATCGCGCGGGCTCCGGCCAATCGCACGGACCCACCAAAGCTAGCGAGAGCTCAGGCCCGGTACGTGGCAGGTGGGGGAAGAAGAGGGGCGGAGCAAGAAAAAAAATCTGTCCTTTCGCTCCGCCTCGCGGCGCGCCGACCACCCCAAGACGCATGCGCAGCGGCAGGGGCGTGCGGCTGCCCGGGCCGGGTCGGCGAGTCCCTGCTTTCTCACTGGATGACACAAGTCCAGGAAGTCCGAGCTGCGCGGATGCACGCGTGCGCGGGGCCTGACCAGGCATTTCCGGTTTTCCTGACAGCGGGTAGCGTCTTCCTCGTCTATCACCCGTGGGCGGGGCGTATTGCGTGCGGGTCTGGAATCTTTTGAAGAGCCGGTTGAAAATGGGTATTTGTCCAAGTTTGCATTTGGTTGTTTTGTGTTCATTGTAGTTCTCCGTGGCATATCTGGAAAAAAAAAATAAACTAACCTTTTCCCGCCTTTCTTCTACAAACTCATTCATTTGTGGGCGCCTACGCTTTGCCAAGCACTGTGCTGGAATGAGGATGAATCAGTTTGTGAGCAAGGACTTTGCAGCAGCGTTTACCAGACACGGCAAACGTGTACAGGATAAACGCTGGGAAATCAAGGCTGATTAAAGATTCCCCACGCATTTATTTATTTATTTATTTATTTATTTATTTATTTATTTATTTAGCGTTTCAGCATGCCCTACATCCTCTTCCCCCTTCTCTTACCTAAAGCATTTGTTTTGAATACAGTTATGTAAGGAACGCCCTGACTCAGACTCTCAGACTGAACCCTACATGGGGAAAGGGGGGAGAGTGCTATTTTAAAAGTTGCAAGCAACTTTGGCCTTTTCAGACAGAAACTAAGCAAAAACAATTCGAATTTACCTGGTCCCCAGTTCTTCACCGGATAGAAGGCCCTGAGTAAAGTGAATTCAGAGTGAGAAGTCATGTTCTTTTAGTACTGTATAGTGTGGTCTTTTTTAGAAAAATCTGTTTGAGAGTGAAATATGTCAGAATGCTTTTTATCTCTGAATTGTATTTTCCAACTGTGTATATTGTTTTGGGGCAATTAATTGCTTGCAGGAATTAGGGAAAGAGTATAATAGAAATAGTGAAAAAAAAGTTCTTAATCTTCTCCAAAAACAGTTCTTTACTTGTTATATAGAACTAAGTAATCCAGATTTGGGCAAATGGACTGTTGTCCAATAATAATATTCTGATGTCTTTGAGATTGAGATTGGATAAAAACACACAAATATGAATGGAGGGAAAATGTTCTCCCCAGGAAGTGAACATTACCACTCTCAATCTTCCTATAAAGAGGTCAGATCCTAGGGCAGGAGATTAAGGGGATGAACCTTGGCCTGAATTAAGGGGAAAGAATGTCTTCACTCACTCTAGGCTCCCAGGAAAGAGGCACTCACTTAACAGTCCTGCCATTGAGGAGAAATAAACTGACCCCTGTTACACTGGCGCCAGCTGGAAGCTAGGAAGAGAGGCATTCATAGGGTATCTTGTGGTTGGGCTGGAGTTTGTGGACTCTGAAAGCAGCTGGAGGTTCTTTGTTATAATTCCCTCCTGCTTCATCCCCAAACAATTATCAAAGTCTTGTTTAATGTTAAAACTTATTCCCTGCCACCACTATTCAAATTGAGAGATGGGTTAGTGATGATTCCTCAAGGTCAAAGCAGAAGCAGGAGCTGCAGAGGTAAGAAGTGAGAAATGAGAGAGTAAAGCACTAATGGGAAGCTAGATCAGAAGCGCAAGGGACATGAGACTAGAAGGACATCATGGAACATTAAAGCATTTCTCCAGGATTCTCCAGAAAGAACCATTTTTAAAATTTGTAATAAAGAACTTCATTTAAAATTTTGCCTCCTGCTATCCAGCTGAAAGTAGGCTTATAATATGTTTGCACATGAAATTGAGGAAATGTGAGCTTATTTTCTGTCATATAAAAGCATGTATAGAGAAGCACACAAAAAAAATAATCTGAGTTTGTTAATTTGCCTCCTTTAGGTTATAAACACCTTAATAACCAAAACCATTTCCTGCAAGTTTTCTTGATTCATCTTAATACTGAATTATCCACAAAACCTCAATGAACTTTCCTGTTTTTAACCTTATATACAACTAGAGGCCCAGTGCATGAAATTTGTGCACTTGGAAGGGGGGGCAATGACCAGGCCAAGGGACCCTGCCTATGCACCATCTGGGCTGGGGAGGGACACAGGAGGTTGGCCAGCAGGGCAGAGACCATGGGAAGGCTCCAGGGGGTGTCCGGCCTGTCTCGCTCAGTCCTGATCAGTAGGACTCCAGCAGCAAGCTAACCTGCAGTCAGAGTGCCTGCCCCTGGTGGTCAGTGCATATCAGAGTGACTGGTTGACTGGTTGACTGCTCCCTCATGGACAGTGCATGTCATAGTGAGCAGTTGAGTGGCATATCATTAGCATATCACACTTTGACTGGCTGAACAGTGGACTGGACAACTGGACGCTTAGCATATTAGGTTTTTATTATATAGGATTACATTGTTTAATTTAACGGCATAATGAACTTCTAGAACTTACTGCACAACCCAAGGATTAGAACATTACCAGTTATCCTCCTATGTATTCCTCCCCCACATGGTGCCTCTCTTCTGAACCCTTGTTGTTGTTTTTTTAATCTTCTGTATTATTTAATCACATATGTATGTATACCTTTGGAATATATTGAGTTTTACTTGTCTACAGACATTATATAGAGTATATATCTATGATTTTTCTGGGGTAAATTATTTGCACTCAATACATCCATGCTGGATGTGAGGGCGATCTGGCTGCAACATCTGTCACCTCATTGATCGCCAGGGTTGATTCGGCTGATCTGGCTGGCTAGACAGGTGTCCCCCTCCTCCCTCACCAATCCGTGTTCGTCCCTTCCAAAGCTGCGCGCTCTGTCAAAGAGGACGACCTTCCCCCCAGAGGAGAGGACCGGTCCGAGTAGCTGTGCTCCCCTGCTAGAACCTCCAAACAAGCTCTCAATAGATCCATGCTGTTACATACAGTTGGAGTTCATTTGTTTTCATTTCTTTTAGGGAGTATACCACAAATTTTTGCTCTGTGCCTCATGTACATGTCTCTTGTATAAGCATATCTGTATCTGGTATTGTCTGCCCTGTGTGTGAATAACAGGCATTTAATGATCATCTGTTGAGTCAATAAAATAATTATTACTATTTCTGTAATGATACAGTTGTTGATGCTGGCCCACAGAGTGATCACCTGAATTGAACCAGTTACCACCATTACCAAAAATATGGTTTCTACCACAGAATGTGGAGACACTGATTTTAGTTACTACTCCTTTTCAATAGTGAAGCCCAAAAGGCTAAGTTATCAAATAATTATCATTTGCTAAACACTTATGGTCACATTTATTGATATAAGCATTAATTAATTGTTCTAGGAATTCCATATATAATCATACCTTTAAAACATTTACCTTCTCTTTTTGTGTGGAGCTTAGAAAGATAGTGAACCAGAGAAAATTGAACTTAATGCTCACCTGGCCCTTTATGCTATGTCCAGGTGAATTTGGTTTTATATGAACACCAAGAACAGCCTTGAATTAGAAATGTGAACGTTTGAAATATGTGAAGAAAGGAGAACAGTGTAAAGAAATACCTTTGACCCCACCTGTATCAAAGGGAGAAATGTGGCTCTACGTTCAAAGGTTACTTTCCATGTTTCAGAGACATCTGAAGAAGGGTTGTGGTCTTGAGAGAGGCAGTCAACTCACTTTACCTACCATCTGCTCTTTCTCCCTAAAAGTCTGTTTGGCTAGAACTTTTCAAATAGAAGAGGGGAAATCCTAAGAATGAAAAACAGGAGATCTCAAAGTGGACAGGAAATGGAACAATGACTCTGAGCCCTGTGAGCAGGTTGGATGAAACCTGTGTTTCATCATGTTCTCCTTTAGTAGTGAGTATAAATTATTATGAAAATTTCAGTCATCTCAGCTACTCTCAGGGGAACCAAAAAAAAAAAGAATAGGTAAGTTTACCTTGGATGAAAATTACAAGGAAAAGTCATGTGCCTCTTGAGAATGAGCTTTTTTGTGGTGACAATGAGCTAAATGAGGAAAACTCCAAACAGAGGTGGAAATTCATTAGGACCAAATGGGCCAGTTGGTCAGATCAGCCTCCCGCCACTGGCAAAAAAAAAGATCTGTTTGCATAAACAAAAGAAGCTGCTACCTGCTGCAGAATGAATAAAGGAAAACGTTACGATATTCTTACCATGTACCTTTGAGTGACTCATTCTTAGCACCAGATAAGCAAAAACACTTCAGTCTACACATCTATTTAGACCCTAAAATGTTTTGCTTTATCATGAGGTTCATTGTTCAACCCCTCTTTAGAGAAGTTGTTTCCTTTTTTTAATATATATATATATGAATGATTGATTTTTTTTTTTTTTACAGAGAGAAAGGGAGAGGGATAGAGGGTTAGAAACATCAATGAGAAACATTGATCAGCTGCCTCCTGCACACTCCTTCCTGCCCGCAACCAAGGTACATGCCTTTCACTGAAATTGAACCTGGGACCCTTCAGTCCACAGGCTGAAGCTCTATCCACTGAGCCAAACCAGTTAGGGCGAAAAGTTGTTCCTTGAAGATAGTTCTTAGGCACATCTTCGGTATTAAATACCTATTTATTGAATGAAAGAATGGAAACTGAGTTCCCCACCATTCATAGGGCAAGCTTTCCGAAATAAGGGGCAGCCATCACTGGTAAGTTCCTAGCTCCCAATAATATAGAATTTTATCTGTGAGTAATTTAAAATTGCTTACTTTTCTTCATTTATGTCTCCTGGAAACAGTGCTGAGCTTCCTCTGTGTACTTTGTCAGAGTTTAGGTTGAAAGACTAATGCCACAAGACGTAGAGGAGACCTCACAACTTTTCATTTGATTAAGAGCAGCTTAAGCAATAACTGATGGTTGCCAGAGGGAAGGGGCGTTGGGGGGCTGGGTGAACTAGTGTGAAGGGAGTAAGAAATACAAATAAGTATTTACAAAATAGTTACAGGGATGTAAAGTATAGCATAAGGAATATAGTCAGTAATATTGAATAAGTATGGTGCCAAATGGGTACTCGAAATATCATGCAGATTATCACTTCATAAATTATGTATATGTCTAACCACTATGTTGTACATCTGAAACTAATACAAAATAATATTAAATGTCAACTTTAATTGAAAAATAAAATAATACTCTAGCTATGAATAAATATCTCAAAAAAGAGTAGCTATTTTCAGCTTTTTTGAGAAACATAGATGTCTGATTCTAGAAACTATACATGAAAAATCAAACTCTAGCATTTATGCCAATGATCCTGCTTTTGTCCAACCATATAATTGCATAATTAAACAAGGCATTCTCAATAAGCCATTTCAATGAATAAAAACACATCCCTAATAAAAGATGCAAAGTAAACTACAATATGTCATTTTCACATTAATTTGATAAAAATCAAACTTTCATAATACTCTATAAGGGTATGGAAAAATAGACATCATACTTTGCTGAATGGGGGGCATAAATTGATACACTAAAAGGTGTTATGGTAATGTTTATCGACATCTAGAACACCAATCCTATATGACCCAGCAATTCTATTTCTAGAGTACCAGAGAAACCCTTGCACATGAGAACACAGATACCCCTTAATGTATTATTTTCAAAGAAAGGACTATAGCTCAATTAAAATAATATATATACTATTCTATCTCAAAAATGTTTTATTGAGTGAAAAAGCAAGTTTCAGAAAGTTATGTTACTGTGCAGGAAAGAGTTAACATAGCAGCCCGAGACTGCTGTACTTAGGAAGATCTGCCTACAAGGTTGGTCCCCAGTTAACGTCTGGGGACTAGGATTCCGGGAGCATTTCCAACATTCTTTGATAAGAATGGTGCACCGTAGCCAATCAAAAAATGGGCAAAGGACCTAAATAGACGTTTTTCGAAAGAGGGCATACAGAAGGCCGAGAGACATGAAAACATGTTCAAAGTTACTAATCATCTGAGAGATGCAAATCAAAACAATGAAGTACCATCTCACAGAATGACTATCATCAACAAGTCAAATGACAAGTGCTGGCAAGGATGCAGAGAAAAAGGAACCCTTATGCACTGTTGGTGGGAATGCGGAATAGTGCAGCCACTGTGGAAAACAGTATAGAGTTTCCTCAAAAACTTAAAAAATGGAACTCTCATTTGACCCAGTAATCCCACTTCTAGGAATATATCCTCTAAAATCAGAAAGGAGATATGTACCTCTGTATTCATAGTTGCACAGTTGACAATAGCTAAGATCTGGAAACAGCTTAAGTGTCCATCAGTAGATGAGTGAATTAAAAAACTGTAGTGTATCTACACAATGGAATACTATCCTATATAATAAAAGCCTAATATGCAAACAGACCGAATGGGGCAGAGGAAGAGAACAACCGGTGGAACAACCTGTTGCTATGATGCACACTGAACACCAGGGGGCAGATGCTCAATGCAGGAGCTGCCCCCAGCCTGCAGACCCCAGGACAAAGGGGGTACCGGCATGGCCCCCCCTCGATGTCCTACTGGTGTCCCCACAGAGAGAGGCTACCAGTGGCAGTGGCAGGGCCGATCAGCAAGCATATGGTGCCAGGCCGGCCAAGATGGGTGCCATTTGGGGCTCTCCAATCTGTGGCAGTTGCCCACAGATTGGCCCCGGTCACCAGCGAGACCTAAGGACCCTACCCATGTGAGAATTTCATGCATCAGGCCTCTAGTGCTTCTATAAAAAAGAGCTTTTACCATTTGCAACAGTATGGATGAACCTGGAGAGCATTATGCTAAGTGAAATAAGCCAGTCGGAGAAAGATAAATATCACATGATCTCACTCATATGTGGGATATAATGATCAACATAAACTGACGAACAAAAACAGATCCAGAGACAAAGTAACACTGAACAGACTGTCCAAATTCAGAGAGAAAGTCTGGGGGAGTGGGGCGGTTGTCCTGTGGGTGATGGGGGCTTGTCCTACAGGGGGGTGGAGGGGAGTGGCTCGAAGGGGGGTCAATAAGGGGAAAAGGAAACATATGTAATACTTCAAATAATAATAATAATAATAATAATAATAATAATAATAATAAAAGATGGCACACCGTGCTAAACTTTTTGCATGAATAATATAGTTTATGCTGAACACCTGCTTGCTTTCAGGGAGTGTGGGATTTGGAACATGCCAGGCAGAAGGTGCCTTTGTGAGCAGTCACAAATAAAAACCTGGGCACTGCGTTTCTGATGAGCTGCTCTGGCAGACCACATTTCACACGTGCAGCCACAGTTCCTTGCTAGAGAAGCTAAGCACACCCTATGTGACTGGAAAAGAGCTTTTGGGAGCTTGTGCCCGGTTTCCTCCAGACTTCACCCCGTGTGATTTTTTCCCTTTGCTAACTTTGTTTTATGATATTTTGCTGCAATTAATCTTGAGTCATGAATCTGACTCCATGCTGAATTCTATACGTACTGTAAGTTCTCCTGCTGAATTATTGAATCTGGAGGTGGTCTTGGGGACCACTGAATTAGTTCTCCATATCATTTATTTTTTTTAAAGAAAGGAAAAAAGCACACACACGACTGAATTTCTATGGGTATATAATTCTGTGTATACCTATTTCTTAAAATCTGAAAGGATACACATCAAACTTATTACAGGGGCTAACTGTGGGGAGAGGAGAAAGAAAGAGGCGAGGAGGGGGGCTGAGTTTGGTAGAAATTAGTCAAAGGGGATTTTGGTTCTATCTGGCATGCTCACTTTAATATATTTTCTCTTTTTAAGAAAAATATACACGTGCAATACTTGGGTAAAAAAAGTACTTTAAGTTCATTTAAAAATAATTTAATCCTACATTTAGAGCTGGTAGGGAATTTAGAGTTCACCTAGTCCCACCCAACCCCTTACAAAGGCAGAGTTTCAGGCTTATGCACAGAGAGGCCAATGTCCTGCCAACTTGTAGTTGGGACCACAATTCCCTGTCCACCATGCTTCCTAAGCTGCAGTTGCTTGGTATGTACTGTGGCCAAGAAAAAAACAAAACAAACAACTCTTCTTTTTTTGTTATTGCAAAGTTCAGAAGGTCTCATCTGTTACATTATCATTATAGCAACTTATATCAAAGTTCAGCAAGTTATCAATGTCATATTTCCACGTGTAACAAAGCTCTACTGGAAGAAGATAAAAATTGGACTATAGTTCCCTGGGAAACATAGTTTGAAAGCGATAGCAGCATGAGATCATACCACTCTGTTTTGCTTTGTCTTCTTTGTTTTAAAAATAGGATAACATATTAAGTAGGATTTTTCAGAAATATGATTAGTATCTTGTGAACAGGATTTATAACCTATTTCAACTTTTGAAAAAATTCACAAATCAGAACTTTAAAAACTAACTCCAAAGTTTATATATTGCAATTGGTAGTATAAAATGATACAACTGCTTTGGAAAACTGTTTAGCAGTTCCTTACAGTTAAATATATATATTTACTCTGTGACTCAACAATTTTATTCTTAGGTATTCCAAGAGAAAACACACGTTCACACAAAGACTTATTTGTTTATATTTATGTCATTTTTATTCATGGTTTTCAAAACTTGGAAATAACAAATGTCCATAAACTAGTGAGTGAATGCATAAGTAAAATGTAGTCTGTCCAAACAACTGAAAATTTTTTAGATCAAGATGACATCTTATTTGTTTATTTCTATAATTCACAATCCAATTTTCTCAAAATTCAATATTATATTAGTTTCAGGTATACAGCATAGTGGTTAACTTATAAAGTGTTCCCCCAATAAGTCTAGTACTCTCCCGACACCATACATGGTATCATTGACTATATTTACATCCCCGTGACTGTTTGGTAACTGCTAATTTGTACTTCTTAATCCCTTCACCCTTTTCATCCAGCTCCGCACCCCTATCCCTTTAGGCAGCCATCAGTTGGTTCTTAGTACCTATGAGTTTGTTTCTGCTTTGTTTGTTTGTTAATTTCAAAACAAGTGAATTCTACTCAGCAATGAAAAGAAGCAAGCCACTGGTACACACAACATGGCTGACCCTCAAAAACACTGTGATGAGTGAAAGAAACCAGACTCTGACATTCGAAAACAGGCAAAACTATTACATGGTCTTAGAAACAGGCCAGTGGTTGCCTCGGGCTGGGAATCCGGGAAGGGCTTAATTGGGAAGGAGAACAAGAGAACTTTATAGGGTGACAGAAATGTTCTTAATCTCGTACGGGGTGGTGGTTTCACAGGTGTATACGTTTGTTAAATCCATCCAATTGTGCACTTAAAATTGGTGATTTTATTTTGTATAAATTACAGATCAATGAAGTTTACTTAATATTTTTAAATAAAGAGAACAAGGCCCTTACCAAAGCAAATGAAACAGAAAACAAACTCCAATAACCAGGTTAAGGAAAACCACTTTACTATTTTTAAAAGAAGAAAGTCTTCAGTGCCTCGTTTGTGATGCTGAAGGTTCTTGTGGTACATTAAGTGTGTGTCTTTGTAGATACATGGTATTGTGTAACTGAAATAACACATCACAGTGACTGTTTAGCATACCCTTAGCAAACTGGCAGGCATGGAAACTGCATTTCCAAATGTTATGATAACCCTTCTGTTTGTTCAAAACAGTTTACCCTTCCATTGGGCAATATATCCAGATGGACATTTTCAAGAAACCTTAATACTAATTTAAAGTAGTGTTGGAATAACTATGTGTTTATTTGTTTCACTGTTAAGAGAGATGTGCCTTGTGTGATTATGTTTCCCTATTTATGTTGGTTGTTAGAAAGCTGACAGTCCAATCTGTGGCCACTCTTAGCAAAAATACCACACCTTATAACAGGCTTCTTGGTTAGTAATCTCATGCCTGGTTTCCTACTTTTTGCTCCTAGATTATTTTCCCTTCCTCCTGATTTTCTTACTTAATCAATTTTTCAGCAACTGTTATATATTATTTTCAAACACACATTTTAATACTGTACCTATGTGTAAATGAATATAGATGATGTATATGTAGCACTACTTTGAATCTTTTGTGTGTGTTAGTAAATAATTGTTAATAAAGTTTATCCCCCTATTCCCCAAGATTTAATGTTTTATTTTTAAGAAAAGGAAAATGGACAAAAAGAGTCAAAAAACATATTTGAGAGGAAAAATAACTTTGTCATGGAACCTCACCCAACAGCTGAATGATATAATGAAGGGTTAGACATGTCATGTACCTGTAACACATGATTTATTTGTCTTTGGTTGGCATATTTATGTCCCTGTTCTTCATTTTAAAAGCTTCTTACATAATCCCTAATATATTCCTTAACCCTAAATTAAAAATAACCTGCCTATATGAGGACATATAAACTCAAAAATTGCTAAATTCTTTAGAAATCTTTTGGATATTTTAAATTAAATGCAGAGGGGGCGTTTTATTGTATTAAAAAATAATAAAATGAAGAAACTACTTTCACCAAATAATCCTAATGAAAAAGAGCTGCTGAGAATTTATCTTAAGGAAATAATTAAAAATAAAGGAAAACTATAGGTACTAATTTATTCATTCGACACTATAATATTAAAAATCGAAATGATATAAGTATCCAGTAATAAAACAACTTAGTAAACTATATTATATTATGCAATCATTAATTATTATAAGGACTTCATTAGTAGGTGATTTAAAGTAAAAATCAGAATAAGGTTTTTTTTTTACTACTAGAGGCCTGGTACACCAATTCGTGTACTGATGGGATCCCTTTGCCTGGCCTGCGGGGATTGGGCCAAAACCAGCTCTCTGACATGCCCCAAGGGGTCTCGATGTGAGAGGGCAGTTCTCAGGTGATGCATTCCAGAATTGGGCTCCCTCCTCTCTGTCAGATTCCAGGTGTGTCACCTCAGGACCGCCACTGCCAAGTGACTGCAGCTTGGCAGCATCTGCATTGAGTATCTGCCCACTGGTGGTCAGTTTGTGTCATAGCTACTGGCCAGTCAGCTATTTGGCCAGTCAGCTTAGGCTTTTATATATACATACACACACACACATACATACATACACATACACACACACACATACACACACACACACACACACACACACACACACACACACACACATTAGAGGCCCGGTGCACAAAATTTGTGCACAGGGGGGCGGGGGATGTCCCTTAGCCCAGCCTGCACCCTCTCCAATCTGGGACCCCTCAAGGGATGTCCAACTGCCCGTTTAGGCCCGATCCTACTGGGATCAAGCCTAAACGGGCAGTCAGACATCCTTCTCACAATCTAGGACTGCTGGCTCCAAACTGTTCACCTGCCTGCCTGCCTGATTGCTCCTAACTGCTACTGCCTGCCAGCCTGCTCACCCCCTACCCACTACCCAGCCAGTCTAATTGATCTCTAACTGCTCTCCTGCCAGCCTATTTGCCCCCAACTTCCCTCTGCCAGCCTGATCACCCCTAACTGCCCTGCCATGCAGGCTTGATTGCCCCCAACTGCCCTCCCTTGCAGGCCTGGTCCCTCCCAACTAACCTCCACTGCTGACCTGATCGCCTACAACTGCCCTCTGTTGCAGGGCCTGGTACCTCCAACGGCCCTCCCTTGCTGGCCGTCTTGTAGTGGTTATCATGTGTCCACATGGGGGCAGGATCTTTGACCTCATGGAGGCAGCCCTCTTGTGTGTTGGAGTGATGGTCAATCTGCAAATTACTCTTTTATTAGATAGGATAGAGGCCTGGTGCATGGGTGGAGGCAGCTGGTGTGCCCTGAAGAGTGTCCCAGATCAGGGTGGGGATTCCCTTGGGGTGAGGGGTGGCCTGGGTGAGGGGCCTGTGAAGGTTTGCAGGCTGGCCACGCCCACCAGCAACCCAAGTGGAGGCCCTGGTATCTGGGATTAATCTATGTCTACAACTGAAACTTTGTAGCCTGGAGCGGAGCCAAGGGGCAGCAGCCATTTCTGTTTGAAACTTTGTAGCCTAGAGTGGAGGCCTAGGCCAGCAATGGCAGGCGGAAAGTTTGGCTTCCTCTGTTGCCAGGGAAACCCAAGCCTCTGTTCTCTGCAGCTCAGTGGCTGCCAACATTTCTGTATCTTTTATAATTGAAACTTTATAACATTGAGTGGCGGCCTAGTAGGCAAAAAGTTTGACTTCCTCTGTTGCCAGGGAAACCCAAGCCTTCCTTCTGCTCTCAGTGGTGGCAGCCATCTTGGTTGGGGTTTATTTGCATAAGTTGCTCCTGATTGGCTGATGGGTGTGACTGTGGGCGTGGCTTGTGGGTGTGGCAAAGGTATGGTTAAATTTGCATATTACTCTTTTATTAGGACTAGAGGCCCAATGCATGAAATTCATGCACAAGTGGGTGGGGGGGTGTCCCTCAGCCCAGCCTGCACCCTCTTCAATCTGGCACCCCTTGAGGGATGTCTGACTGCCTGTTTAAGCCTAATCTCAGTAGGATTGGGCCTAGATGGGCAGTTGGACATCCTTCTCACAATCCAGGACTGCTACTCCAAACTGCTCACCTGCCTGCCTCCCTGATTGCCCCTAACTGCTTTTGCCTATCAGCCTGATCACCCCCTAACCACTATCCTGCCAGCCTAATTGATGTCTAACTGCTCCCCTGCCAGCCTGTTTGCCCCCAACTTCCCTCCTCTGCCAACCTGGTCACCCCTTACTGCCCTCCCCTGAAGACCTGATCACCCACAACTGCCCTCCCTTGCAGGCATGGAACCTCCCACTGTCCTCCCCTGCTGGCCATCTTGTGTCCACATGGTGGCAGAACCTTTGACCACCTGGGAGCAGCCCTCTTGTGTGTTGGAGTGATGAACAATCTGCATATTACTCTTTTATTAAATAGGAAGGATAGAGGCCTGGTACATGGGTGGGGGCCAGCTGATTTGCCCTGAAGGGTGTCCTGGATCAGGGTGGGAGTTCCCTAGCGGTGTGGGAAGCCTGGGTGAGGGGCCTATAGTGGTTTGCAGGCTGGCCACGTCCCAGGCTGGCAACCCAAGTGGAGGCCCTGGAATCTGGGATTAATTTTGTTCTACAATTGAAACTTTGTAGCCTGGAGTGGAGCAAAGCCTTCTGCTCACTCTGTGGTGACAGCCATTTCTGTTTGAAACTTTGTAACCTAGAGTGGAGGCCTAGGCACTAGGGCTGCAGAAGTTTGGCTTCCTCCATTGCTCCGGCAACCCTAGCCTCTTCTATCTCCAGCTCCATGGCTGTTGCCATCTCTGTTGGGGTTATGTATCTTCTATAATTGAAACTTTGTAGCATTGAGTGGAGGCCTAGGCCAGCAAGGGCAGGTGGAAAGCTTGATTCCTCTGTTTCTGGAGAAACCCAAGCCTCCCTCTTGCTCTCAGTGGCAGCAGCCATCTTGATTGGGGTTTATTTGCATAATTTGCTCCTGATTGGCTATGGGTGTGGCTGTGGGCATGGCTTGATTGTAGGTACAGCCAATTTGCAGATTACTCTTTTATTAAATAGGACTAATGACCCCATGTACAAAATTCGTGCACATTAAAAGAGGATTAATTAGAGAAAATAATTTAATATTGCTATTTGCCCTTTCTCTATAATAGAAGTGTCAGAGATGAAAAAAAAAATAGTAAAATGTAGATGAAAACCTTCCTCCTGTCAGAGTCTGGGACTCACCGTGGGACCCAGAGTCAAATTCCCACCCACCCACATGCACCTCAAAATTGCTTGAGACCCAGACCCGGCTGCCCCCCTCCTTGGGCTAGATCCAGACCCTGGCCAGTCCCACCCTTGTCAAGCCCTACTGGGCAGGGGACGAAGCCTCAGGTCCTCTAGCCTGGCACCAGAATGGGGATCATGGCCTGAGGTCCCCCAGCCCAGACAGAGGCAAGGGGCATGCCTTGAGGTCCTCCATCAAGCCCCACCAGGTGGGGAGCATGGCCTGAGTTTCCCTGTCAAGCCACACCAGGCAGGAGATGCAGCCTCAGGTCTCCCATCAAGCCCCTCCAGCAGGGGGCCACAGCCTCAGGTGCCCCGTCAAGCTTGGCTGGGCAAGGGTGCAGCCTGAGTTTCCCCAACCCAGCACTGGGGGCACAGCCTGAGGTCCCCTGTCAAGCCCAGCCAGGCAGTGGGTCACAGCCTCAGGTCCCCTGGCCCAGTGCTGGGACCAGGGAGCATGGCCTGAGGGCCCCTGTCAAGCTCCACAGGGTTTGGGATGCAGTCTAAGGTCCCCTGGCCTGGTGCTTCGCTAGGGAGTGCAGCCTGAAGTCCCCTGACAAGCCCCACCTGGTAGGGGGCATGGCCTGAGGTCCCCTGGCCTGGCGCTGGGGCAGGGGGAACAGACTGAGGTCCCCTAGCCCAGCACCAGGATGGGAAGTGCATCTTGAGGTCCCCTGTCAAGTCCTGCTCAGTGGGGGGGGGGGGGGGGTTACAGCTTTGGGGGAGGGGAGGGTGTAACCTCAGATCCCTGCTGATTGCCCGTTAAGGCTCCTTGTGGGAACTTGGCCTCAGCTGTGGGTGCAGCCATCTTTGTGATGGAGTGATGGTCAATTAGCATATTCCCTCTTTATTATAGAGGATAGGTTTCAGTTAAGTAAAATTCTTATATAACCAAACAAAGAACATAAGGGAACATGACAAAAGAGACAAAATATGTTTGGATAGGGCAGTGGTCGGCAAACTCATTAATCAACAGAGCCAAATATCAACAGTACAAAGATTGAAATTTCTTTTGAGAGCCAAATTTTTAAAATTTCTTCTAATGTCACTTTTTCAAAACAGACTTGCCCAGGCTGTGGTATTTTGCAGAAGAGCCACACTTAAGGGGCCAAAGAGCCGCATATGGCTTGCAAGCCGCAGTTTGCCGACCACGGAGAATAGGGAATTATGAATTTTGCTTTTTAAAAATCTATACTTTGTGTCTTTTAAAACCACTATAAGATGGTCAACATGGTGTTTTAGAAATATAAATGTAAATGTAATCTGCCCTGTCTCCACCCCTGAACCATTGCTCCCAGGTTCTACACATAAACCTGGTGGCTCTGTCTTGGACCTAATCTGGCAGCCAGGCACTTAAAGCCCCAGGGTCACATTAAGGAGGTTCCACAGAACCAGAGAGCTCCTATGGTTGACAGGCTGATATAATCTAGTCAACACTTTTGGCCAGGATTTCCCAAATGTTTGCAAAGAATGCCAACCTCTTCATATGAGGCAATGATCAACTCATAGCAATGACCTCGAGAATAATCTCTGTTGGTTGGTGACAGAAAAAAAAAAGGAAAAGGAAAGAGAAAGAGGGGGGGGGGAGAGAGGGGGAGGAGAAAGACAAGATAAACTTTAAAATGAGAAGAGTTTGGAGGAGCTGGCGGGGGGGGGGGGGGGGGGGGGGGGGCGGGAAATCCAGACTCTTGTGATTAAACAGTGAGAAACTCAAAGGTCAGATTGGTTTGCTTCCAAAGAAACTACATGTGCTACAATCAAAAGGCTAAAGGGCACTGTTATCACACACTATAAATCAGAACCACACACAAAAAAAAAGTTGGCCTCATATAAGGTCACAAAAACCAGTTCTGCAGTAATCTCAGCTTTCCTTTCCTGAAATTTTCTTTAAGTCACTCTTCTACTTCTATAGTCTCTATCCTTGCTCCTCAACTTCCCAGGCAACAAATAAGTTTTTACTTTCCTTACCCACCCTGTTCAGACAAGGATCTAATAGGCTTATTCAGAGAAAAATGATTGATGAGCCTCCAAGTGGTTGGTTGCCTTCCCAGGGGGTACTTGTATTTTGTCTGGAGATATAGTGGATGCTGCCAGCATCCCATGCTTGGTATAACTTCCCATTCTCCCCTTCAGAATATCCTGTCAACTAAGTTGTCCCCCATTCCTCCACTTCACAGTGGGTATGTGACCCAGGCTGAACACAATGCCTGTGGGCACACGACCAGGCAAGGCGTGCCAATTCCTAGGTTCTTTCCTCTCCCTCCCCGTCCTGTGCTCCATATCGCAAGGAAATGAGCCCCAGAGGCTCCTGGCTCGGCTGGCTTCTGGAGACACTGATGGGAGGTTGCAAGGCAGAAGGATGGAGATGCTAATGGTCAATTTCTACCCATGTCTACCCAATTTTAGAATAAAGCCAAACACAGAAGCACAAAGAGCCATAAAACAGGGAGATAAGAAGAATCTTGACACATTCTCTGAACTCCTGCATTTGAACTCTAAACCTGAAGTTAACATTATCATATATTTTATGCCTCAAACCAGAACACTTTTGAGAGTAAAAGAGGCTGCTAGTAATACCTAAGTCAGGACAACAGGCACAAATTGAGAATGGTCCAGGCAAACCAGAACCCTACCTAAAACCAGCCTGGCCTTTGGACTTTACAATTAATTGAGCCATTACACTCTCTTTGACCCTTAACCTAATTTGAGTTGGATCTCTATCACTAAACGAAAGAAGCTTTTAAATAGAATTGTTTTCTCATGGTTAGATTTCAGGGCAGGTACGTCAATATCTGCCTGACTTAGCTCCACAGTATGCATGTGGAGATTACAAATTTATGGTATAGCTATTCCAGGAATGTTATAAGGAATTCTGGTTGCTATATACCAAGAATGCGGAGAAAGTGCAAAGAAAACTCAAATCACCAAAGGAATACAGGCACTCCACCCTCATTGTAAATGTGGCTTTTTGGTACTTTTTTTCATATTTAAAATGGCCCTTATTTAATATTTAATTTTATCTGAATATATATTTTGGGAAATTGAGTAGGTCAACCACATCTTATAATTTTCCCTGTGTCCAGCCCCTACCTAGGCATAGCACCATAACATCACTAAAACACTGGTCTCTGAGAACTGATTTCCTTCTTTATTCTTTTCTCTTTACCTTTCTGCATTACCCTATAAGGTCTCAATTATTCTACAGATGAAACAGGCTCTTATTGTCTTGTCTAGGAATCCATTTAAAACCATTTCTATAAAAACACACAAATACTTTAGGGTGTGGTGAAAAGCATATGCCACAGCTCACATGACATGTTAGAGCCTTACTTCAGTATACTCATAGCAGCTGCCTAGTTCTTGACAAAAGAGCAATTCAAAGACTGTCTTTCAAGAAACCAAGATGGCAGCATAGGTAAATACCTAAACTGCTGCCTTGCACAACAATTTCAAAACTACAACTAAAAGACAAAATAGACATCATCCAGAACCACAGGAAGGCTGAATAAGTGTAAGTTCTACAACTAGAAGGAAAGAGAAAAGCACACTGAGACTCAGAGGAGCTGCAGGAGGCAGAGATACTGAGACACAAGTGCAGAAAGGACTGGCAACTGAGGGCACAGCTGGCTTTCTCAAGCTGGAGGTAGACAAAAGCTCCCAACTGTGCTGAACTCCAGTTTCGGGAGACACTCTGGGGACCCAGACTCATACAGGGTGAAACTGGACTGTCAGGAAAGAGAAAAGCACACTGAGACTCAAAGGAACTGCAGAAGGCAGAGGTACCAAGGCATGCATGCTTGGAGAGGGCGGGAAACTGAGTATGTGGCTGACTTTCTCAAGTGGGAGGGAGACAAAAGCTCCCTACTGCACTGAACTCCAGTTCTGGGCAAAATTTTGGGGACCCAGACTCATTTGGGGAGAAACTGTCTGGCAGCGGGTGGAACTTGAGGGTGGCTTTCTTTCAAAGGTGCTTGTAGCAATTACCACAGGACACTGAGACACAGGGGCCTATTAGGGCAGGGCTGACCGGAGACCAATGCTGTCTGCTCCACCCTGAGACTCTGCCTCATCCAAGCTGATACAGAGGCTTTTGCAAGTCTCCTCCCATAAGGTTGTCTCCAGCACAGAAGTTCTCCCATAATAGACACAGCTGATCCTCACAGCCAATTGGCCTGGAGATCAATTCCCTCCAGTGAAACCAACAACAATCAAGGCTTAACTCCAACAAGACTGTGCACACAGCCCACAAAGGAGTGCACCAAGAGTGTCCAACTCAGGTAACTGGAGAGGCTAAGCCATTGGGCCCTATAGGACACCTAGGACACAAAGCCACTCTATCAGTGCAGGGAAGCAGGCAAAATGTGGAGACTAAGAAACAGATCACAAATAAAAGAAGTTGAGGAGAGCAAATGATTGGATATAGAGTTCAAAACCACGGTTATAAGGTTTTTCAAGAATTTTCTAGAAAAGGCCGACAAATTTAGGGACCCTCAAGGATATGAAAAAGGACCAACTAGAAATTAAACATACACTGATTGAAATAAAAAAAATTATATAAAGATATAACAGCAGACTAGAGGACCACATGAATCAAGTCTAAGATTTGAAATACAAAGAAGCAAAAAACACTCAACCAGAAAAGCAAAGATGTAAAAAGAATCCAAAAATATCAACATAGTGTAAGGAGCCTCTGAGACAATTTCAAGTGTACCAAAATCAGAATTATGGGACGAAGAGAGAGAGCAAGATACTGAAAACCTATTTGAAGAAACAATGACAGAAAACTTCCCCACCCGGTGAAAGAAATAGACTTACAAGTCCAGGAAATGCACAGAACTCCAAACAAAAGGAATCCAAAGAGGACCACACCAAGACACATCATAATTAAAATGCCAAGGGCAAAAGGCAAAGAGAGAATTTTAAAAGCAGCAAGAGAAAAACAGTTAGTTACCTACAAGGGAGCACCCATATGATTATCAGCGGATTTCTCAACAGAAACGATGCAGGCCAGACAGGAATTGCAAGAAATATTCAAAGTGATGAATAGCAAGAATCTACAATCAAGATTACTCTACCCAACAAAGCTATCATTTAGAATTGAAGGTCAGATAAAGAGCTTCACAGATAAGAAAAAGCTAAAGGAGTTCATCACCACCAAACCAGTATTATATGAAATGCTGAAAGGTATTCTTTAAGAAGAAGAAAAAGAAGAAAAAGGTAAAGATAAAAATTATGAACAACAAATACATATGTATCAACAAGTAAATCTAAAACTCTAAGTGAATAAAAAAAATCCGATGAACAGAATAAACTGGTGAATATAACAATATTAGGGGCATAGACTGGGAGTGGACTGACAACTCTCGGGAGAAATGGGTGTGGGGGTGTGGGAAGAGACTGGAAAAAAATCATAAACCTACGGATGAGGACAGTGGAGGGGGCGGGTAAAGGCAGAGGGTGGGGTCAGAATTGGGTGGAGGGGAGCTATAGGGGAAAAAAAGAGGAACAATTGTAATAATCTGAACAATAAAGATTTATTAAATTTAATAAAAAGTTTCAAAGTCCAAAAAAAGACTGTCTCCTCATTCTAGTGGGAGTTCCCCCCCAACCCAGTGGAGGTCATTTTTTTATTTAGGAAGTCATTCATAATTCAAGTATTTAAAATTTCACGAGCAATTAGTTAGATCTTTCAAAAGCCATAGGAGTGACTATGACTAATGTTTTCACTTTGTGAGGCTCTGTGTCATTTCATCAATATAAGGGCCGATAGATTAAGAAGTGGGAGGTAATATCCAGAGATGTTAGTATCCAGCTAATCCTTCTATTTCTCCCCACCCGTTTCTCGGAGAGCCAATTCCTGAGTCATAAAACATGATTTTTTAAAACAACAAAAAAGTCCCTTTCCAGAGGTTAAATGGATACAAAATTCTTAATTGGAAAGTATAAGCACATACAAAATTTAAATATTCACAGATCAAAAGTATGATACATACAAGCAACTCTTCACAGTGTTCATCAGGTGGTAAATTTTTCTCCTTGCATTCTTTGTAGTAAATCATAAAAGAATTTGTTTAGGTTCTACATTTTTAATCAGAATTTGTCACAGACTTTTTGATATACACAGAGCAATGATAATCGTGAATTTTTTTGAATGCTGGATGGGATTCTTCACTTCGTTCAGGTAAGAATCTGTTGGATAATAATAATTTAAAAAAACACCTACAAATCCAGTATCCCTGATGATAATAAACAACAGGTTTTATCTGATTTTTATCCTTGAATCAAATATATTGAGGGAAAGTTTCCTGAAGGTCATTAGGTCAGTGGTTGGCAAACTCATTAGTCAACAGAGCCAAATACCAACAGTATAACGATTGAAATTTCTTTTGAGAGCCAAATTTTTAAAACTTACTTTTTTTCTAACGCCACTTCTTCAAAATAGACTTGCCCAGACCGTGGTATTTTGTGGAAGAGCCACAATCAAGGGGCCAAAGAGCTGCATGTGGCTCACGAGCCACAGTTTGCCAACCACTGGACTAGCTGACAAAGGAAAGAAACAGAAAAAGCAAAACTCAAACAAGTTGAATAAGACGGAGCACAGAAGGCAACCGTTTTACTGTTCAGATGTTTCAGATGCTTGCTTGGTCACTTTCAGAGAGTGTCATTTCCTCGGGAACCACCATTGGCTCCAGCAGCCTAAAGCGTTCATGTAGGGCTGGGAATGACCTGAGCATGTTGTACATCCTCACACGCAGCCTCATCCGGGTTGTTGATGGCAGCAACTTCACTCTCCCAGCCGATGACGACAGCGACTTCAACATTTTGGAAGCTTCACTCTGGAAGATTTTTGTTCTGACAGTGTAGAGGATAAAAATTTGCAATCCCTGGCAGATAGAATAAAAGCTTAATATTAGATAAGTGCTGTGATACAAAACCAGAGAAGGGATTTTATTTCACCTTGTCACCTACCCTTTTCTCACCATTCACACAACTCCCCAACTTTACAAATTAATAACATCTGGTCCAGCCTATGTCACTCAGTGAATAAGCATGTACCTCTGAACCAGGAGGTCAGGGTTCAATTCTCTGTCAAGGGCACACACCCAAGTTTTAGGCTTGAACCCCAGTAGGGGGCATGCAAGAGGCAAGGGATCAATGATTCTCTCTCCTCATTAATGTTTTCTGTCTCTCTCTCCCTCTCCCTTCCTCTCTGAAATTAATAAAAATATTTTTAAATATATATATTAAATAGCATCTGTAATTGAGTTGATAGTATTGTGCCAATGCTTATTTCTTTATTTTGACAACATAGTAGTGTTATACAAGGCATTATTATTAGGGAAAGCTGGGTAAAGAGTACATGGGAACTCTACTGTTTTTGCAACTTCTTGTATTAAACTATCTCAAAATAAAAAGTTATCAAAAATAAATGTCCATGGATGTCTCCCGGATTGGCATCTATATGACCCCAAGTTTAATAAGACTTTATCTCTAGCCCTGGCCAATGTGATTCCGTTAAGCGTCCTCTCATAGACTGAAAGGTGGCCAGTTGGTTCCCAGGCAGGGCATATGCCACGGTCAGATTTGGTCCTCAGTGGGGTGTATAGGGGAGGCAACTGATAGATGTTTTTCTCCCACATCAACGTTTCTCTCTCCATCTCCCTTCATCTCTTTCTAAAAACATTTTAAAAGAATTTATTTCTATAATTAATATATTCCATAAATGCTGTTTAGGAGACTTCTGGTGTTGTGGTAAGATAATCCAAAGATTGAGTTTGACTAATAGAATTGATACTTATTAGCAAGAGATAAACCAGTTCACTGACAAAAGTAGGGAGATTAATTTGATTGTTAACCAACAGGTGGTATCTAGCACATCTGAAAAAAGGTCTTGATGACACAAGGAAGTGTTCATGGGGTTTCAGATGGACAAAGGTAGCCATTAGCATCCTGATTGTTCAAGAGAGAAATTTATTTTGGAGAAATCTAGTCTCTAGAAAACCTCCTCTTTGTGGGGTACACTATTTCATCTGGCTTTTCCAGAATTTAAATTCTAAATTAAAGACAATACTAGATGGATTATTGTACAATGATTAGGAAAAGATGTAGGCCTTGGAGAATTCATGAAAACACTATCCTGTGGAAGTCAGTGGAATCCCAATATTTTTGTACTCTCAAAAATCCCAAAGATGTTATTTGAAAAAACAAAATGTAGCGATCAAACTAATTATCACTAACACAAAGATTAAATTGTGCCTTTTAAGTAATATCTGTAGCACTTAGCAGATAAATATGTATGAGCTTTATAGCATTCTACAACTAGGAGTTTACATGTGAATTAGTCTATCCATTCCTACACTTTAATGTACATGAAGGTCACCTCTGGCCCTACTTTAAAGTTGAGATTCCCAACTTTTACCCTATAGACTCTGATTCAGTGGGTAAGGGGTGAAGTTGCCCAAAAATCAGCAATTTAACACACTGTGTACATTCTGATGTAGGCAACATTAAGAACCACTTTGAAAAACACTGTGTCAATTTTAATAGCCTCTTCCATTTTATATTTTGCATGCCTCACTCAGAGAGGTTGTGACTTACCTAAATTCATGAGTCAATAATATTAAATTTGAAAAACAGCCTAAGTCTCCTGACTTTTAGTCCGTAAGGCTCTTGCCCCATGGCCACCCTCAATTTTACCATGTAGTATGAACATTTTGCAATGAGCCTCTATTTTGTAATGTGCCTCTCCTATGCATGCAGAAAAGAATATCCTTGACCATACCTTTTTAAAGATACTTTTCTAAATTACTGGTAGCTTTAGGCAACAAGTCCATGATCAATTGGCAATCCCAGACTAAACTTACCCTATTTATTGCCCTTCTGGAGAGATCCCATTGGGAGTTGCCAACAGTAAGGAACTGCCTTTTATATCTATTTAAACTTAGCATCAGGCACACATCTATTGTTTCAGGGAGTTATTCATAAAAGGCACTGAAGAGGGCTTTCTGGGATAGACAGTGAGGAGCTACACACATTAAATGTGATGTTAGCAATTCACACAGATAAGCAGCTCTTCACACTTCACTAAACAAACTCCTCATCATTTGTGGCCAAGACAAATTTATCTAATGCCCTACCCAATGATTTCTATTTTGTATCAAAGATTTCCCTCCTCTGTGATATTTGATCAGAGCCAGAAAGCACCAATATCAACTACACACAGTAGTTACTATGTCAACAGCTTAATGAGACAATCACCAAACACTGCAGTTTACTTCACAAAATATTATAGAAGTACAGCCCATACGTATAGCAAACAAGATATCTACTGCAAAAGATATACACAAGCATGTTGCTTTCACTAGAGAACTAATAACCTAGTTGAGGAGATGAGACTTCTATGTAAAGAAAAAAAAAGTTAAATTTGAGTACAAGAAGAAATGGGACAATGAACTTATAAAACGAAAATCCTCCTATTTTACTTGAGTTATGTTAATAAAACTAGAATTAAAGTCATCACCTCAGCTCAGCCAGCATGGCTCACTGGTTAAGAGTCAACCTATGATTCTCTCTCATCATTGATGTTTCTATCTCTCTCTCCCGCTCCCTTCCTCTCTGAAATCAATAAAAATATTTTAAATAAAAATGAAAGAAGGGTACTTTTATTATATTGAAGTATAACTCACTCTGCCAGCTCAGGAAAGATAAGATTAAATATAGAGACAGAAAAGTTCTTGCAATATTTTTCATCAGAGCAAAAGACAATGTTTGCCACAGGAGGAAGCATAGAATAAAAAGAAATTCTGATTTTAAGATAAGACTTTCAATAATGAATCCTTGTTTTATCTTAAAGTTTCTACATTCCCCACACATAATACACAAATACAAACATAAAAAAATCATTATTTTTATTTTTAATCTACCATTTTGGCTTATCTATACCAGTATTTCTGCCATAATGAAAATTAGATGACCATATTTTCTCTAATGCTTAGTTTCTTATAGGAGATGCTTCCAATATGTTAATAGAATGGTTTCCAAATAAAACCATACATAAATCTTAATTCAAATATTAAGACAGGTGTGAATAGAATGTTCATTAAAATTATTATTAAATGTATCATTGAGATAAGACTCAGGAATAAGAGCATCTTCAGTCCTATGTATAAATATGTCACACACAAAAACTTCAAAAGGTTCCGCTTCTAACAAATCAATTCTCTTGCAGGATTCTATATATAGAAAAACCAAAAGATTCCACCAAAAACCAGTTAGAACTAAAAAATGAATCTAGTAAAGTTGCAGAATACAAAATAAACACCTGGAAACCAGTTGTATTTTTATACACTAACAAAAAACTATCTGAAATAAAAATTAAGAAAATAATCCTTTATAATAAAGAGGTAATACACAAATTGACCATCACTCCCACACACAAGATGGCCGCCCCTGAGTGGACACAGATGACCACCACAAGGTGGCCAATAGGGGAGGGCAGTTGTGGCCAATCAGGCCAGCAGGGGAGGACAGTTAGGGATGACCAGGCCTGCAGGGGAGGGCAGCTGGGGGGGACCAGGTCAGCAAGGGGGGGCTGTTAGGGGTAACCAGGCCTGAAAGGGAGGGCAGTTAGGAGTCAATCAGGCAGGCATGGGAGTGGTTAGGGGGTGATCAGGCTGGCAGGCAGAAGTAGTTAGAAGCAATCAGGCAGGCAGGTAGGCAGGCAGGTGAGCAGTTGGGAGCCAGAAGTCCTGGATTTTGAGAGGGATGTCCCAGATTGGAGAGGTTTCAGGCTGGGTTGAGGGACACCCACCACCCTGTCCATGAATTTCATGCACCAGGCTTCTAGTCCTATTTATAATGGCATAAAAAACAATGACATAATTTGTAATAAATTTAAACCAAGATAGTAAAAGACCTAAAACAATAACACATTGATGGGGGAAAAGATAAGACATTGATGAAAAACACTGAAGAAGACACAGATAAATGGAAAGATAGCCTGAGTTCTTGGATTAAGAAAATAAATAGTGTGAAAATATTCATACAACTCAAAACAATATAGATTAAATGTAATCCCTACCAAAATTCCAGTGGCATTTTTCACAGATATAGAAAAAAACTATCTGAAAATTTGTATTCAGCACAGGAAAGAACATAAAGTCATAAAGAGCTTTCTTTTGTCTTCCATTAAAGGATATTAAAATAGAATCTCCTAAAGGTGCTAAACAATGACCTTCAGGGAGCTTTGAAAGGAGAAAACTTTGGGCCTCCACCACTGTATGGTCTGCTACTTTCAGACTAATCTCACCATACCTGAGTAGTGTTGAAAATGCAGAATACGTAGCTGAAGATGACTCTGGAGTTATCATCACGTAGTAGCATAAAAAATCCCAGGATCCAGGTAATTCCAAATATGACTGCAATAGATAATGTGCTAAACACCTTCTTTAATGATGAAACCTTTTTTGTGCTAGGTAAGAGAAACCAAGCAAGAAAATATGGTTTATTCAGTTCTCTCTTTTTTTTTTATCTTTTTTAAAATTTTTTAATTTTTCCTCCCATTATCTTTCCCCCAGCCTCCCCTTCCCCCAAGCACATGTCCCCACCTGCCCCCTCCTCCCCGCCCCAGTGTTTCATTCATTGGTTATGCTCATATGCATGCATACAAGTCCTTCGGTTGATCTCCCCCAGCACCCGAGTTCTCTCTCTCTCTCTTTTTTAATTAATATCATTGTTAAGAATATATATTCAGCTGCCCATATATACTGTTCATTTAATAATATTATGCCTCCAGTGGAAAAATTATGCTAGACCTATGCCATGCTGGATAGAATCTGATTTAGCAAGCTTTATTAAGTAATACAGTGATAACTGTATCTGGCATAAACAATTCCTTACAGGCAAATTTCACAAAGAATCAATTCTTTCTTTGGGAGAGAATTTTATTTTAGTTATTATTACTATTGGATCAGCTGGTGGTAAATTGTTATGGAAACTTCCCATGGTGTAGGCTGATATAGAATGAAAGGTTGTTAAAATGCAAAGTGATCTTCTCCCCTTGATGGTGAGACAATTATTAATATTTCACTTTAAATGGCGAGATATCAGCAATTGTTCCACAAGCAGAGGCCGGAAAGCATTTTTTTTTTTTAATTAGAATTTGCCTTCTCTTTATTGCTCTTTGGAATCCTGAGTCCACTATGTTAAGAAGCCCAGACTGGTTTGACATGGGATAAGAAACCACATGGAGGAGAGATGATTTTTCCCCACTGAATAGCGACCATTAAAGACCAGCCCATTACTATCTACGAGGCATGAGAGTGAGTCACCCTGGATCAGTGGTTGGCAAACTGTGGCTTGCCAGCCACATACCCTCTTTGGCCCCTTGAGTGTGGCTCTTCCACAAAATACCATGTGAGGGCACACACATACAGTGCGATTGAAACTTTGTGGCCCATGCGCAGAAGTCAGTTTTCAGCTTTCAAAAGAAATTTCAATCGTTGTACTTTTGATATTTGACTTTGTTGACTAATGAGTGCGCCGACCACCGCCCTAGATCATTCACCTACATTCAAGCCAGAACTAGGACAACTGCCTAACCAATGCTCAAATTTATGACAAATAATAAACATTTGTCATTCTAAGCCATTAAGTTTTGGGGTGGTTTGTTATGTAGCAAAAGCTAACTGATAGATGAAAGATAACTTGTTAAACAATTAAATTGTAACCTAAAGCAATTTAAGAACTAAGCCAATTTAAGAACAAGCGCTATCAGCCAAAATTTAGAAATATAAATTTGGTTGATATCTGAGGCCAAAATGGTATTGTTTTGTATAAAGAAAATTTAACTGAATTTACAATTAGGCTGAGAAGACTTCACCTAGTCTTTTCTGCATTTCTAATAAAATATAGGTTTGAATGATTATCATTGACATTCTTCCCCATATTTCTTCTCAAATGGATTATCATAAAGGGAAGATGATACTACTCTTAATCAGTAAATTACATATTAAAGATTATAGTCCCACTGATGAGAGTTTTATTCATCATCTGTTCATATCAAGTACACTCATTTGGTGACCAGCAAAACTCACAGATGTGTAAGTCCATTTGGGCTGAGTAGAGTATCATAGAATTAAACCTGAATTCATAGCCTCATTGACACCAGGTTTTAATCAATGTATACTATGGGAGGAGGGGGGAATTTATGTATTTAATAGTTTCTGTTCTTTCTGTCTCCAACTGAAACCTTTTTCTGTATATCAGGAATGACAATGAAAATATTTATTGGAGTCGGGAAGTTTACATAAAGGAGAAAAGCTGTCCACATGGAAACTGATAAACCAGAGAGCACAGGCTCCATTTGCAAAAAAGTATGGGCTTAATGTTGCCAGTTGCTCTTTTTTTTTTCCGAGAAAAAAATACATTTTAAATGAAATCTCCCTATTATTTTATGTTTACAAGTAATAAAAAAATATAAATCCATTATGTGATTCAAGCAACACATGTACAACATAACCTATAGCTACTAGATTACAAAATACATTTACTAGCATTTGTTCACAATGCTCTCATTTCTTTATCCAAATCTGATTTATTGAATATTTGGGAAAAAACGTGGGTAGAGGTTTTTAGTTGGGCTCATGTAGCACAAAAGTATGTTGTGTAATGCAGCACACCCACATTATAGGGCTGATGTTGGAAGATGAGAAGATCTCCTTTCTGAGACAAAGTTTAAGAGAACATCTGTGCTGCACCCACATGTCCCTGCCTTTGTCCCAGAGTCGGGAAGCTCTTCGAGGAAGTGCAGATATATGAGGGTGCTCTGTCATGTGCTCGACGAGTCATGCCTGGCAGCTTCCCATTTCTTGAGAATCTTACCTTGTCAAATGCTGGTTATTTTTCCACACCACTTTGACTATAATGATAATATATAGAACAACATTGGTTATGAGGATAATGGTTACAGGTAGAATGAATGACCACAATAATGGATTTGTTTGAGAACCACTGATTTCTGGAGATGTCAACCAGCAGCTGTGGAGAGAAAATAAATGATTCAGAAGACTAACAAAGATATACATACTAATTCTCCATGCTGTTACCATTACTGATGTTCACTCGGCTGAAAGAGAATATCCCTTTGCATCTTATATATTTGAGAATTCAACCTAATAGAAAAAATGAAATGGGATTTTGAGTCAGGCAATCCCAAATTTAAAAGTCATTCTCTGTCACTAACTAGGTGTCTGACTTTAGGTCAATTATTATTTAATTTTATTTTTTAATATATAGTACATCTAGGTGGCTCAAAATTTAAATGGTGTAAACACTCATAAAAAGATAAGATTGACCTACAATTATTCCTAATTACTAGTCTCTATCTCCAGTGGTAATCAGTGTTTTTTGTATATTCTTCTCACATGAATACCCAAGTGGAGGTGTCAAATACACATTTGGGTATTAATGTGAGAAGCCCTCACATATATTTGGCATTCAATTAACTCACATGGATGGGGACCTAGAGGGAAAGAGGCTTGGACACCCATGGTCATTAAGGAGTGTGCACCAGGAGGGGACTCCTCACCCTCTCTATATTTGTATTGCATAGAGAGATAATCATGCTGAATTTGTTTTCACAACAGCCTTTACCTTTGTCATCCCTAATTTAATAACTAGGATTTTGAGATATAAACTGCCGAGGAGAAAAATGGACTCTACAGTGAGACTAATCCCTTGTAGGCATGGAGCAAGATTTCTAGAGTGAAGATTGGACAGTCACATGTTGAGGATGAACTGACAAACAGCTGTGGACCCAAGGTCAGGAAAGCATCATAAGTAGACTCCAGATGAAGTATTTAACTGCTTGGTGATTTTTCCATGCAGCACACCATGAAGAAAGTTTTAGGATATATAGCATACAGTTGAGTAATTTCCCCTTTCATGCATTGTAATTTATCATAATTACCTCAACCCTTCAGGAAAGTCTGAAAACAGCCTATATGATGGTGGTAAGATAATTGGGGGATAGAGCATTAAGAAGGAATGTGGCCTGCCTTGCATTTACCTCTTAATTGGGTCCTTCTTGCAAAGATAGCAGTGCAGTCAGGAGAACTGGGTTAGGAGTTTCGGGTATCATTGGTAGAACAAGGAGCAGTGGGGGAGAGCATAGGATACTGAGGTTCAATAACTGGGAGGAAAACTTAGGAAAGCCAAAAAAAAAAGTCCCTCCACTTTCTAAATAAATCCTGAAGGAAGGTGACCCTTGATGTCTGTGTATAGGGTGGAATTTGGGGGATAATGGTCCAAGAGGAGGCAGATGTTACACATCCTTCCCTCCCTTCCCAACTTTTCTTATTATCTGTCACCTAGTGTCTTCCCTAACATCCAATACTGTGCCCAGGAAAGAATTTGCTCTCAATTATTTATAGCCCAGTGAGAATAAATTTAAGATAGTAGTCTTCTTTCTCCTAAAGGCTTTTATGGAAATAGGTCTAGCCCTGAGCCTGGGTTTGAGCTGGAAATTAAAAATGCAATTTGAAGTGAATTACCTCTCCCAGGAGATATGTGCATCTTATCCCGATCTCGAATTTCGTAATTCAAAATGTAAAACTCATTGAAAGATACTTAACTCTAATTATCAGAGAAAATAATACCTGAAGTGCTTGGCTCCAAAATTCAAACCAGGCAGATCTCCTCCTATTCCACAGCTGGACATGGTTAGCCCTGGAAATAGGTAAGCCCCCTAACACCACAGCCTTCCCTTCAATGTATTGCACATTTCCAAAAGTTTTATTTTTATTTGAGTTGATCTGGGTCTTAAGGTGGAATCTGGGGATATGAATGGGGGGATACTTTATTAAAAGAGTAACACGCAAATGTGAGAGTACCTTGGATCCTGATTGGCTATGCTACCAGCCAATCAGGAGCAGGGGCGGGGCCAAGTGGCAAGAGTGCCAGGCCTGGGGGTGGAGATGAAATGGTGATGGCGGTGAGTGCCCAGCCCTAGGGCACTGTGAGCAGAAGTGGTGACGAGCGCCAGGGCTGAGCTGAGCAGGGTGATGGCTGGATGCCCAAGGCCTAAAGCCTCACTAGAGGGCGAGCCATTAGTTGGACATCCTGTGAGGGCTCCCAGTATGTGAGAGGGGGTGGGTTGGGTTGAGGGACCACCCACCCCCAGTGCAATGGTGGCACTGGAGGCTGCAGGGGTAGTGATTGCAGCCACAAACCCGGCCCCAAGCCCGATCATGGCAGCGCTAGGGGCTGCGGGGGTGGTGATCGCAGCCACAAACTAGGCCCCTAGGCTGGCCATGGTGGTGCTGGGCATGCGGGGTTGGCGATAGCAGCCACAAACCCAGCCCCACGCCCAGCAATGAAGGCGCTGGGGGGCCATGATCGCAGGCACAAACCTGGCCCCAAGCCCGGCCAAGGCAGTGTTTGGGGCTGTGGGGGTGGTGATGGCAGCCACAAACCCGGCCCCAAGCCAGGACATGGTGGCTCTGGGGTCTGGGGGGTCCCAGTCACAGCCACAAACCTGGCCCCAAGCCAGGACATGGCGGCACTGGAGGTCGCGGGGGTCGCAATTTTTATATATGAGGATGTTTATTCAAATGTGTATAGACTGTTGCTCTTTTTCTACTTTCTGGTTATTATGAATAAAGTCCCTATCTACAGGTATCCTTATTAATAAAATCCTAAGTGGTGGTCATGCTGTGATGCCCTCACACCCTCACAAGATGGCTGCGCACACAGCAGGCACATGCAGGTGGTAGGGCTTGGCTTGATGCTGTGTGCATAACATGGAGCCTGCCTGGTAGTCTCATCTCCTCTTGGCTATGTGGAGATGGGAGGAGGTGGGTCCCCCGGCTCTAAGAGCGAGGCCTGCTTGGGGATCCAGTGAGGCCTGCCTGGGGGTCCCCCAGCTCTACAAGCAAGGCCTGCCTGGGTGTCCAGCATGGCCTGCCTGGGAGTCCCCTGGCTCTACATGGCAAGACCTGTTTAGGGGTCCCTCAGCTCCACATGGCAAGGCCTGCTGGGGGGGGGAGTCCCTCGGCTCCACATGGAGAGGCTTGCTTGGGGGTCCTAGGTGTCCTGCCTCCTAGATCCATGTAGGGCAGAGCAGGATCCTCAGCTCTGGCCTATCTTTTTGGGGCAATTCATCAAGAGTCCCAGAGGGATGGGTGGGGCTTCTGCATTGTGACAGGGTACAGGCCAGGCTGGGGGACCCGTCCCCCCACCGAGTGCACAAATTTTGTGCACCAGGCCTCTAGTTGGATTATAAAATGAGAAGGGAGGGTCGATTAAAAAGCAGTTGTCCTGTAGCAGAAATACACATAAAAAGTTCAGCTCAGCTTTCTTCTCTTCCTCTCCACATAAAAAGCAACCACCATAAAGTCAGGTACTCCCATTGTTCACAGTTGGTTATTCACACTGGAGGCACAGGGAGAATTTGTGTGTAATAAATCATCATGAAATATCATATCTAATAACAGAGTAACATGCAAATGTGACCATACCTTGGCTCCTGATTGGCTATGCTACCAGCCAATCAGGATAGGGTGCGGGGCCGAGCGGCTCGAGGGCTGGGACCCGGGGGTGGAGACAAAGCAGTAGCAGCGGCAAGCTCCAGGGTGCCCTGGCCACCCAAGCTGTGTGGAGACAGCTGTGCAGGGGCAGCAGCTAGGAGCACCCCGCGCCCCCCGCGCACTGTGCGCAGAGGCAGCTTGGCAGGGACAGAGGCTGGGAGCACGCCACTGCCCCCGTGCGCTGCGCGTGGAAGTGGCAATGAGCACCCAGTCCCTGAGGCTGGGTGGTCACAGGCAGCTGGGACTGAGCTGAGCAGGGAGATGGCTGGGTGCCCAAGGCCGGCTTCAGGCCTTGGGCAGGCTGGGGGTGAGCCATCAGTTGGACATCCCCTAAGGGCTCCCAGTATGTGAGAGGGTGCAGGTTGGGCTGAGGGACCACCCACTCCCAGTGCACGAATCTCGTGCACAGGGTACTAGTTTATTATAATCATATAAATATAAAATTGGCTCATAAGTATAGATAGTACCCTTTAAGTTATGAAATGTTTTCACATTTGTTTCACCCCTCACAGTAGCCTCTGAGCAAGTAATATTATTATTGTCATTCCTGCTATCTAGATGAGAAAACTAAGATAAGATGTTACTAAGGATCACACCTATTCTGTCCTATTATTTTTCAGATTTAATAAAAAAATTCAATTTAACGTAAGGAAGTTCAAATATATAAGTTTAGAAGGAAAATACTTGCTTTATCAAAGGATTTATCATATCATAGGAAACATTCATGTCACTATATTTAAACTATAATGTCTTCTTTGAGAATTTTAAATATCCACTTAGGATATGACAATTATAAAGTGAGATTTATATGTACAGTGGCACTTGGACTCGCTACCACTGAATAGTTACACTCATATCAAAGAAATGGACACTTTAAATATATAACTCACATTTCTTCTTGCCGGTAATTTAGCTCCCATTGTGAAGGACCCTGAGAAAAAATAATCCCCACTGTCACAGCTACCATGACAGCTGGGACTCCTAGGTAATAAAGAGAGGAACAGAATTAATAATTTACCCAAGACTGGTATTAATTATAAAAGATCATGAATGAATTATACAATTAACCCTTTTCAAGATGTATTGTTGTTTCCATGATAGACAATGTACTAAATGATCCTATAGCTGTAGGTCAACAGTTTTGAAATTATTTTTCTTAAGGAGCCGCACTCATTTTTTTTCTTTAAAAAAACTTTTTTAAGTAGCTACAAAGTTTTTCTGGTCTAAACCTCAAATCAAATTAATAGAGATGTTGAACGAAATTAACATCTTGAAGTTAGCTTATGATATATCTAGCATGATCCAGTTCCCTCCACAGAACTGGGAGATGTTAGGTGGGAGACACTTGTGAGTTTTCCATCTCCTCTACAATTGGGTCATCATACAATTAGGTCTTCAATAGGCATTTGCTTAAATTAAATTATTTCCATTAAAGAAATGCAAATTAAAACCACAATAATATATTACACCACAACTGTCAGAGTGGCTAGCATCAATAAATGTGTTGAGAGGAGAACCAAGATGGCGGCATAGGTAAAACACCTATCTTGCCGTCATACTCAACAATTTTAATACTACAACTTAACGAAAGAACAAACACCTTCCAGAATCACCAGAAAGTTCGCAGAGTGAAAATTCCACAAATAAAAGTGAAGATAAGACAGTGTGACTCAGAGGAGCGGTGGCGGACAGCGTTGAAAGATTCGTGCAGAGAGAGGTTTGGAGCGCGCGCCAGCGGAGAGGGCGGGCAGCTGAAAACCGGCCAGTTTTCTCGAACGGGGAGACAAAGACATCCCACTGGACTGATTCTCCAGCTCTGGGCAAAGTCCAGGGAACCAACCCACTATCATACGGGGTGAAAACTGAACAGTGGGAGGGCACGCCGAAGCTCGGGTGCTGCCGGGTCTGCTGGCTTGTGGAGAAGGCAGCTTGCGCGAACAGCTCGGCTGCGTGACCGCGCAGAGAGCGCTCTGAGACTCACTCTCTCATTCGGGAAACCGTCAGACTGCTTTGTTTTACCACCCTGGGTGAGACATTGGGTGTGCAGACTCATTTGGGGAGAATCTGAATTCCCCGGCAGCCAGTGGAGCTCCACAGCGGCTCTCTCTCAGAGGTGCTGGCAGCCATTGTCCCCAGCACAGAGTCCCTGGGGCCACATAGGGCGGAGCTAACGCTGTCTGCTTGGCCCGGAGACTCCACCCATCCAACCTGAGCACAGCTGAACTTCACAGACAATTGGCCTGGAGGTCAACCCCTCCAAGTGCTAACAACGATTAGCCTGAGCTCAACTTCAGCAAGACTGTGCAACCCATATCCACCTCAGGTAACTGGGGAGGCTGAGCCACTGTCCCTAGTAGGAAGTCTACCACACAAAGCTAATTGACCAACTCAGGGAAGCAGCCACCATGCAGAAACATGGAAAGAAATCAGATGTGAAAGAAATGGAGAAAAAAAAACGACTGGACATGGAATTCAAAACCACAGTTAAAGGGCTTCTCAAGAGGCTCCAACAAAAGGTCAAGGCCTATAAGGAAATAAGCGAGACCGCAAAGGAAATGAACGAGACCTGCAAGGAAATTATCAAGACCAACGTGGAAATGAAGGAGACCCTCAAGGATATAAAGGAGACTCTCAAGGATATGAAAAAGGACCAACCAGAAATTAAGCATACACTGACTGAAATAAAAAATATTATACAAAGACCTAAAAGTGCTCTGGAGCACCCCAAGAACCAAGTTAAAGATTTGAAATACAAAGAGGGAAAATCCACTCAGCTGAAAAAGCAAGAAACCAAAAGAATCCAAAAAATAGAAGATAGTGTAAGGGGCCTCTGGGACAACCTCAAGCATACCAACATCCGAATTATAGGGTTGCCAGAAAAAGAGAGAGAGCAAGACAATGAAAACCTATTTGAAGAAATAGTGACTGAAAACTTCCCACACCTGGTGAAAGAAATTGACTTAGAAGTCCAAGAAGCGCACCGAACCCCAATATATAGGAACCCTAAGAGGACCACACCAAGGCACATCATAATTAAAATGCCAAGAGCAAAAGACAAAGAGAGAATATTAAAAGCAGCAAGAGAAAAACAGTTGGTTACCTACAGGGGAACACCCATACGATTGTCAGCGGATTTCTCAACAGAAACGATGCAGGCCAGACGGGAGTGGCAAGAAATATTCAAAGTGATGAACAGCAAGAATCTACAACCAAGATTACTCTATCCAGCAAAGCTATCATTCAGAATTGAAGGCCAGATAAAGTGCTTCGCAGATAAGAAAAAGCTAAAGGAGTTCATCACCACCAAACCAATATTATATGAAATGCTGAAAGATATTCTTTAAGAAGAGGAAGAAGAAAAAGATAAAAGTGTAAATAAGAACAACAAATACACATCTATCAACAAATGAGCCTCAAAATCAAGTGAATTAATAAGCTGATGAACAGGATAAACTGGTGAATGTAACAGAATTACGGACATAGAGAGGGAATGGACTGACAACTCTTGGGGAGAAAGGGGGTGTGGGAAGTGCAGCAAGAGACTTGACAAAAATCATGCAACTATGGGAGAGGACAGTGGAGGGGGTTGAGGGCGGAGGGTGGGATGGGTACCAGGTGGAGGGGAACTATAGGGGGGGAAAAAGGAACAATATAATTAATAAACTGAACAATAAAGATTTTTAAAAAGAAAATAAATAAATGTGTTGATGTGGCTAGCAACAAACAAGTGTTGGAAAAGATGTGGAGAAAAGGGGACCCTGGTAGACTGTTGGTGGCAATGCAGATTGGTACAGCCACTGTGGAAAGCAGTATGGAGTTTCCTCAAAAAAATTAAATATGGATCTGCCTTATGACCCAGCAATTCCACTTCTGGGAATTTATCTGAAGAAACACTAATTTGAAAGAATATATGCACCCCCTATGTTCATTGCAATATTATTTACAATAGTCAAGATTTGGAAGCAGCCCAAGTACCCATCAATAGATGAGTAGGTAAAAAGATTCGATGCATTCACACAATGGAATACTTTACTACACAGCTGCAAGAAAGAAGGGAATCCTACCATTCGTGACAGGATGGATGGAGCTGTAGAGCATTATACTAAGTGAAATAAGCCAGTCAGAGCAAGACAAGTACCATATGCTTTCACTCATATGTGGAATCTAGTGAACAAAATAAATTAACAAACAAAATAGAAACAGACTCACAGATAGAGAACTGGCTGACAACTGTCAGATGGGAGGGAGCTTGTGGGGCTGGGTGACAAAGATGAAGGGATTAAGCAAAAGAAAACCCCAAAAGTCATGGACAACATCATGGTGTTTATCAGAGGAGAAGGGAAGTGGGGGGATGTTGAAGAGTGTCAAGGGGGGATAAACAGTGATAGGAGGAGACTTGACTTGCAGTGAAGCACACACAGTACAATATACAGATGAAACATTACAGAATTGTACACCTGAAACCTGTATAGCCAATGTCATGCCAATAAATAAAGATAATCACAAAGTAAGTAAATAATTTCAACAAAATTAAATTTCTGAGCAGGTAGAGAAGCAAGCACTTACCCCATCCAATCAAAGAAATGTAAAGAGTGAACCGCTGAGGAAGAGGCTTCATGGTCCTAATCAGAAGGAAGTAGAGCTGCACTGCACTGACTCCAGTCCAGGTAAACATCACTAACAGAAAATAGTGCAGCAAGGCAGCCATCACCGTGCACGTGGTATTCTGGACCTCGTTAGTATCACTTCTCATCAGTTTATTTTCATTAGAAGCAGTAATATTGATATCATTTGTCTCTATGTTCTTATTGCCGTTTTCAATTCCAAACACAAAGAGGAGATTGAAAATCAACATTGATGTGCACAGACTGACCAACACCCAGGTTACTGAGGTTTTTCTAACTTTCCTGAAAATAAATTGGTAAATTAAATAAATAAACAAACAAAATAACTGCAAAACATAAATTCAAGTGAAATCGTGAGGGAACAATGGGATATTATTTTCAAATGTAAATCCAGCGCCTAGCCCAGTGGGCCAACTGGTAAACCTACCGTCCCTATTACATCAGAAAAACCATACTCCCCTCTCATTTCCACAAGGAAGTGAGTTATAAAAAAAACAGGCTGATACATCCTTTCTTGAAACTGTGTTCTAATCAAAAGTGACAACTATTCTCCAGAGATGGCCCCCGATGAATTCTACTTCCGTTGTGTATCCCCTGAAGTTCCCCTCCAGCACTGGCCTATGACTGTCTTTAATTCACAGAGTGAAACAGAAGGCTGGAGGCCTGGAAGCTTGTGCATTAGATTTAGGAGTGCTTAGGGCCCCTAACACATTTGTGGCCCATAGCAATGATTCAACACCTTTCGATCTAAAACAAACAAAAATGAACTTTCATGTCAAAGAAAAAAATGTAGCATATAATATTAATACATTCATCTTTATACCAATGCTGTCATAAAACATACTTTTTATCCCTTTTTATGGAGGGCAGTCTCAGAAAGGCAAAAATGCCTGGGACACATGAAGTCATAACAAGCTTTCTTTTTGTGCTCCTGGGAGTTCTGAGCTACGATGTGAAATTCCAGCTGCCTGCCAAGGAACCTCGTAGAAATGCTCTGTGACTATATGGAGAGAGAGACCAGGCTGCTGCAGCATCCCGGCTGAGCCTGCCAACAACTCCACCCCTAGCCACCAGGTGACTGGAGTCTCATGGGAGATACTAACAGAGCCCTCTGGAAGAACGTCCAGCTTAGCCTAGTCAAGTCACAGAATCATTAGAGATAATAAATTGTTCTTTCAAGTTTCAGGGCGGCCTTTTTATACTGCAGTAGACCATAACTTCTCTAGATTTGCAAGGACATACAAAGGCTATCTAAATAAAGGTTCTAAAAGGATTTTCAGATTTTCAAAGGAGTAAATTATTGCACATTCTAAATGAACCCGTGTGTGAAAGCCTCTTGAGTTTTTAAAAGTATTTTATTTTAAATGTTATGTATAAATTTTAAAAGAATAAGGCCAGATATAATTTTAACTGTATAATATTAAGTAATATTAAACTTATTCATTTAACTAACAAAATGTCTTAAACTAGCAAAAATGTTATAAGGTTTAGCTTATATTACATTTAAAGAGTAAACATTTTAAATTAAGTAAAAATATTTAAAATTCATTTAACAGCCTATTGTTTTAATGATATTCTTCATAACTTGAATAGACTGATTATTATTGTCCCTGTAAATGGGACAATATACTTAACAATATTTCACATGTGTCTTTTCTATAAGACATCTCAGAGCAATTTTTCTTTTTTTAACTTTTAAAGAACGTTTTCATTTTTATTTTTTAATTTAATAAATTGTTATTGTTCAGATTATTAATTACAATGTTCCTCTTCCCCCTGCCCATTGCTCTCCTTCACCCAGTACCCATTCTACCCTCTGCCCTTCTTCCCCGCCACTGTCCTCATCCATAGGTGTACGATTTTTGTCCAGTTTCTTCCTGCACATCCCACCCCTCTTCCTCCCCAAGAATTGTCACTCCATTCTTTTTCTATGCCCCTGATTCAATTATATTTACCAGTTTATTCTGTTATCAGATTTTTAATTCACTTGATTTTTAGATTCACTTGTTGATAGATGTGTGTTTGCTGTTCATAATTTTTATTTTACCCTTTTCTTCTTCTTCCTCTTCTTAAAGAATATCTTTCAGCATTTCATATAATACTGGTTTGGTGGTGATGAACTCCTTTAGCTTTTTCTTATCTGTGAAGCACTTTCTCTGACCATAAATTCTGAATGATAGCTTTGCTGGGTAGAGTAATCTTGGTTGTAGGTTCTTATCCTTCATCACTTTGAATAATTCTTGCCATTCCAATCTGGCCTGCATAGCTTCAGTTGAGAGATCAGCTGACAATCGTATGGGTGCTCCCTTATAGGTAACTAACTGTTTTTCTCTTGCTGCTTTTAATATTCTCTCTTTGTCTTTTGCTCTTGGCATTTTAATTATGATGTGTCTTGGTGTGGTCCTCTTTAGATTCCTATAGTTTGGGGTTCTGTGTGCTTCCTGGACTTTTAAGTCTATTTCTTTCACCAGGTGGGGAAGTTTTCAGTCACTATTTCTTCAAATAGGTTTCCATTGTCTTGCTCTCTCTCTTTTTCTGGCACCCCCATAATTCGGATGTTGGTATGCTTGAGGTTGTCCCAGAGGCCCTTTACACTACCTTCAATTTTTTGGATTCTTTTTGTTTCTTGCTTTTCCAGCTGCATGGATTTTGCTTCTTTATATTTCAAATCTTTTACTTGATTCCTGTGGTCCTCTAGTCTGCTTTTAGGTCTCTGTATAATATTTTTTATTTCAGTCAGTGTATGCTTAATTCCTAGTTGGTCCTTTTTCATATCCTCGAGAGTCTCACTCAGATCCTCGAGGGTCTAATTAAATTTATCGGCCTTTTCTAGGAGCCTCTTTAAAAACCTTACAACCGTGGTTTTGAACTCTGTCCAGTCATTTTTATCCTCCATTTCTTTCAAATATGATTTGTTGCCTTTTCTCTGCATTTTGGCTATTTCCCTAATTTGGTCTCATAGCTTTGTGTGGTAGGTGTCCTCTAGGGGACAGTGGCTCAGCCTCCCTAGTTAACTGAGGTGGATACTCTTGGTGCACCCCTTTATGGGTTGCACATCTTGTTGCAGTTAAGCCTGTGCTCAACTTGGAATGGGCAGAGTCTCTGGGCTGAGCAGATAGCCTTGGTTTCTGGTGCCTGAGTCTTTGTGCCTCACAGCAATGGGGAGAAAGCTGCCCCCAAGCTCTGACCACTGCCAGACAGTTCAATTTCTCTTCAAATGAGTCTGTACACCCAAATTCTAACCCAGAACTGGAAAGCAATGCAGTCCAGTGGGTTTTTTTGTCCTCTTGAACAAGAGAGTCAGCCATGCGTCCTCTCAGCTAGTTTGCACACCTCTGCAGTATGCACGCACAATATGAGCTCACAAGCCTCTGCAGTATGCGCCCCCTCCACAAGCTCCCAAATCTCGGTGTGCTTCCTCCTTAAGGTCCAATTTCATCCCGTATGAGTTTGCATTCCCCGAAACTCACCTGGAACTGGGAGGTCAGTATAGTGAGATGGCTTTATCTCCCTCCCTGTTTGAGAAAACCAGCCAGGTATCCAGCCACCCGCCCCTTCCGCTTGCACGCAGCTCCATACCTCCTTCTCCACAGGTCTCAGCAACTCTGCCCTCCGCGGCTCCTCTGAGTCACAGTGTCCCTTTATCTTTCCTTCTATTTGTGGAATTTCCACTCAGCCAGCTTTCTGGTGGTTCTGGATAATGTCCGTTCTATCCCTTAGTTGTAGCTTCGAACTTGTTGTGCAGGGCAGCAGTATAGGTGTCTACCTATGCCACCACCTTGGTTCCTCCTCCTCCAAGCCCCTTTTCTATGGAGTATCTCCCACGGACTAGCATTTCAGGGACCATACTTTGGGAAATACTTGCTGATAGTCAAATAGTCAAGATGTTTTGAGTGAGTCTTCTAATTTCAAACATGTCCAAGGACTGTCCTTTCATTGGAAGGTATAATTTTGGATGTAGAACCAAGTGCTTTTTAAATGGTTTTTTTCTTCATCTCACATTTACATAAGATTTTTCTAGAAAAGCCTTTTCTCATTTTGTCTGCAGGCTGGCATTGTTTAACAGTAGTCTTCAGAAGGCAGTGAGATGAAATAGAGAAAGACTTGAGAAGAGAGAGAGAGAGAGAGAGAGAGAGAGAGAGAGAGAGAGAGAGAGAGATCTTCAATGGACCATGTGTATATTTGAGGTTGGCATAGAATTCAAGATTGGCCTTAATAAACTTGATCTCAAGTGTGAGGTTTGATATTCCATTTACTGTGCATGTATTGTTTTCCATAATGTTTAAAGGCAGGTATAGTCTTAAATCCCCTCTAACAACATTACAGTTCTCTGTAGACTGTGGTATACAGTCCTATATTAATGAAAGTTGTAAAATCTACACTCACTATTATCTAAACCAGTGATCAGCAAACTCATTAGTCAACAGAGCCAAATATCAACAGTACAGCGATTTAAATTTCTTTTGAGAACATGGACCATGAAGTTTCAATCATACTATATGTGTGCGCCTGCACGTGGTATTCTGTGGAAGAGCCACACTCAAGGGGCCAAAGAGCTGCATGTGGCTCGTGAGCCACAGTTTGCCAACCACTAATCTAAACCTTTCTAGAGTTTTTCAGACTACAAGGCCTCTTAGAATAACAATTTTCCAAGTTTATTACTGTGCTTGACGTTCTAACATCTTCGAGTGTCCCGTTATTTTTAACTAGAGGCCCAGTGCACAAAATTTGTGCAACGGGGGGCTGGGGGAGGGCCCCTCTAGTATGCATATAAGATCTTTGGTTAATTTCTTCCTGCCCTCCCCCCCTTTCCTCTGAGATTCATCAGTCTGTCTCATGTTTCCATGCCTATGGTTTCGGCTTAAGTGACCAGCCGACCGGCTGACTGGCCGGTGGCAATGACATGGTTTTATATACAGGCAGTTCTTGAGTTACGTTGAACTCAATGTATGTCATTTCATGGTTATGTCGCCATCTCTATTTATTTATATTAAAAAAAAAGTTCCGTCATTTTGATATATGTACATATGTGCTTTATGTTTTTTTTATTATTTATTTACCACAAGTAAAGATCAAGAATTGTTATCTTTCTTTTAAATTTGTTTTATTGTTTCACTTTATTACTGCTGTGTATGTGCTCCATGTGAGTGACGTAGGTGCTTGTGTAGGTGGGTTCCGACTTATGGCGAAAATTGCATTAAGTCACGCCGTAGGAACAGATCTCTGATGTAACCCAAGGACCTACTGTATATAGATTTCTGTATACAGTATATTTGTATAACATTTGTCTTCCCCCTGAAAATGTAAACACAATGAGAGATGGGAGCTTACCTGTCCCTACTCATATGGGTGGTTGGCCCATAGTAAGCACTCAGTATAAGAATTTTAAATAAATGGCAAGAGACTCATTGAGTGTGAAAGATAAAGAAAAGAAATTAAAAAGAATTCTGGCTCTCTGAAAATATGGGTGATTCTAAGTACAGGGCAAAGAAAGTGATAGATGTGCCTTTGTCATCTTGCTATGCCTGAAATAATGAAGTACTTAAAGACTGATAGGAACATGACAAAATAACATCAAGGAACACCCTCTGGTTACAATGGAGAGTACCCATTTTTTTTTTGGTATTTTTTTTTTTAAAGAGAGAGGAAGAGAGAGGGAGGGAGAGAAAGAAATATCAATGAGAGAAAAACAGCTACCAGATGCCACCTACAGGGTATAGAATCTGAAACTTGGGCACGGGCCCTGATAGAGAATCAAATTAGTGACTTCTTGGTGCATGAGATAGTGCCCAACCAACTGAGCCACAGTGATCACGGTGGAGGGTACACATTTTTATGAAGGAATATAGTGACTAAATATAAAATGCTAGGTTAGAAAATTATTATTCCCAACCATTAATGTAAGTATATATTCCAGTAAGGATCATCTATCTCACTTTCCTCTACACATCTGAGAAAACAATTGTGAAGGAATTTAGTAGAGAGAAATATATCTGAAGGAAAAATAAATTCAAGTTATCTTAAGTATGAGAGGAAAACTGGGTAGGAGTACACAATAGGTCGACCCATTTGTATTACAGATATTCCTCTACTATGAGTCCATTCCTCTCCTGTGATCAACCTTGGGACTATGGTAGTGAAAACAAAACAACAGCAACAACAAAATCAAAGGAGGTCACTACTCTCATCAATTTACATGCTGGTGGGGAAAACATATAGTACACATGTAAACTAACAATGGGCTACATGCTTAGAGGAAATAAAAAGGACAGTAATTTCTCTCCTGAGAAGAGCCAACTCCCCTTCTTACCTGGTGACAATCTGAAATATAATTGTGAGAATCAGACCAGTAATGGACAGCGCACACCCAACGGTGGATAATGTGTCTAGGTCACGATATTTATAGTCCTTTTTAAAACTCTGGAAAAACAAGACAAGATTACTATTTTAAAGTAACAATTAATGAAATGCCTACAAAAGTCAAAACCATGAAAAGTTACATTAGTCAAAGTATCAGATAGTTGTCATATATGTCTTTTTTTTATAATTGTTGATATATTTTGAAAGGAAATAAATTAACAACTCTTTATTCCTAAGTTTACATGAAGTAGGGCTTGACAGAAATTTTTTTTAACTAATTCAGTTAGGGAAAACATATATACTGCTCCTCACTGTCTAAAATTAAATTGTTGGATAAGATCTCAACTGGCTAGGTCACTTCATTTATCCATTATATTATTTTTATGTGTAACTTTAATCCAAGAGGGAAATCAACATATCTAAGCTGATGCCCTACAAACAAAGTTACAGAAATATTTTTAAGGATATGGAAACTTGTTCACATTATCCTGTCATTTCTTTAAGGCCTAATTTTTATGTAATACTAGAGGCCCGGTGCACAAAATTTGTGTACTAGGTCCCTCAGTCTGGCATGCACTCTTTTGCAGTACAGGAGCCCTTGGAAGACATCCCTCTCACTGTCTGGGATTCCTTGCTCCTTACTGCCCACTTGCACACTGCTCCTTCTGCGCAGCTCGCTGCTTCTTAGCACTACCGTGGAGGCGGAAGAGGCTCCTGCCACCGCCACTGCACTCACTACCCATGAGCCCATGATCCTGTGAACCCAGCTTCTGGATGAGCGGCACTCCCCCTGTGGGAGCGCACTAACCACCAGGGGGCAGCTCCTGCATTGAGCATCTGCCCCCTGGTGGTGAGTGTGTGTCAGAGCAATTGGTTGACTGGTCGTTCGGTTGCTTAGGCTTTTATATATACAAATGTACACCAATCCTTCCACTTTCAGGGAAAGGGGCAAAGGAGGGTTGCTGAAAGTGATAAGGGAGGCAGCAGGACGAACTTTGTTTGGTGGGGAGGGGAGAGTTTCCTCCTGATGAGGGGCTTCAAAGGACAGCAGCCTACTTCTGCTACTCTGTCTCCAGAGATACAATTTCTGACTGGCATCTGGCAGGACAGGGCAGTTGCAGGTACAGGACTGGGAAGAGCTCCCTGGAGAGTCTCTTCCTGCCAACGGGAGCTTTGTTCTAACCCTTTCTCCTGGAAAGGAGGACAGAATGGAGGTCGGGCAGAGCAGGACAGGAAGAAGCATGGGGTAGAAGATTGGAGTTGGAGGAGGGAAAGGGTGAAATGTGTTGTGTGGGGGGGAGGGCTGGTGCAGAAGGAGAATTGGGGTCAGCATAGGGAGGTTTGGAGGAACTGGGGGAGTAGGAAGCACCAGCAGAACAGGGGAAAGGGTCTATGGAATCAGGTCGGGGGTCCACCAGAGTGAGTGTACACTAAATCCCTTCCCCAGACCTGCCATCCCAGGTGGCTAACGGGAGGGGTCGGAAGTGAGGCGCTGAGCTCCCTACACTTTGTGTCTGCGGCTCCAGAACATGTGGCCAGCACGCACCGCCCCTGCCACCACCACCGAAGTGCTGCCATTTGGAATGCATTTCCAGACACTTGGGTTGTTTTTAAGTTAATGCTTTTTAATTCACTATTTCCCACTCGTCATTTTTTATCGAAAAGGCAGATTCTGCCGGTGTGTGTTCCTTTAGGGGGTGGTGGGAGGGTGGGGAGGGGGGGTGTGGGGGGCTGCAGGGGTGTTCTCCCCAATGGGCAGAGATCTGCTGAGAGACAGAGACAAAAGGCTCAGCAAGACATGGGGAATCAGTAAACAGGATCAGAGAGCAAGGAACAGAGAGAGAGATGCACAAGCTGAGACAGACAGACAGACACAGAGAACCCAGGAAGGCGAAGGGAGGGACTCCCCTAAGGGCAGAGCGAGTGGCTGAGAAATGCTGCTTCAGGAAGGCTGATCCCTCCACCTCCAACGAGGGCCCCTGGGCTGAGCTTGCTCTCCTCTGCCCTCGGTTCCGTTCAGGTAGACACGGCTGAACTGGCCTCAGGGAAAGGGCTGGAAGGATGTGGGGGGCAATGGACTGAGTACCCAGAACTAGGGTCACCGAGGGCTGAGGATCCGAAACCAGACAGAGAGAGGAAGACACGGAGGCCTTCCCTCCCAGGTCCCCACACGTGTGCCTTTTGTTTCTGAGGGAAGCCCGAAGCCCGTGCCCCGTGCCCGGCTCTGGGAGTGGCGGCCCTGGCCTGCTGTGCCGCCTGGGGAGAGTTCCCTAACCTCTCTGAGCCCTGCAGGAGAGGAGCGCTGGTGGCTGAGGTCCAAAATGGCCCGGGGGTCGGGGAGGAGGCTGAGGAGACAGAGCAAGGTCAAGGACACTACGTTTGGCAGTTACACCTGAAATCCCAGGGGTTTTTGGCCTTGGCCGCTGCTCCGGGCTCACGTTTATGGAGGACTTGTGCAGAGGGAGAGCAGGGCGCTAGTGCTTCCCTCCTTTGCAGCTGAGAACCAGTTCACCCTCCCCCTCCCTTCGACCCACCGCCCACCCCTCCTCCCCTCATTGGTGCCTGGTACTTGTGAGCCCTCCCAGCGGCCAGTGTAGACACAAGACAGAGGACACACACAGACATCCCCGGGCCAGCACGTGGTGGCTGTGTAGACAGGTGGGCAACACGGACACATGACACAGAGCTTCCTGGCCCTGTGGGAAGGCTCATTCGGTGTTCACCCCAGCACAGCTCCCTGGCCCAGAGTTGGAGAACTGAAAGCCTGCGGTAATTACAGCTAATTACATGTGTGCAAACAGCCATAGCAGAGGCCAAGGGCGGGCCACCCCTCTCCCGGCCTGCTTCCTGCGATCCTGCCTCAGCAAGAGGGCTTTGTTGGCACGGCGGGGACTGAGCGCCTGGGGGAAGGGCACACAGGCGGAGAGGCCCCTAGGCCCAGGGTTTGGGGTGAGCCCTCTGTCTCCAGAGCACCCCCAGGTTGCACACTCCAGTGCACACTGCTCCCTGGATGCCTGGGATGGCTAGTCGCGACTGGGTTAGGAACTGGACCTGAACTTGGTCCGAGCTCCCCCTGGCCTTGTGCTGAGCGGGCCCTGGCAGCACGGGACCCAGCATTTGGGTTTTGGGTTTCTGTTATCTTGGCCTCCTGAGCATTCCCGTCTCTGTGAAGATTTGAGAAGAGGCTCTCCTTGTATCCTGCATTGGGGAGTGCCTGTCTGGAGCTGAGGCAGGGGGTGAGGAGGGGTCTGCGCTTGGCTTTTGGTGATCAGTTTCTCTCTCTGCCTGGATGCACCACAGGACTCCCAAAGAGTGACTTTTCTGAGCTTTCATTTGTACAGTTATACTGTACATGCCTCGTCTGAGGCTGGGAGACCAAGGGAAAGGAGAAAAGTGCAAATTCCTCACGTGTAAATGAGGCTTTTCACACTTTGAACTGCTAGCCTGAATCAGTGATCTAATGTCATGGTTTCAGGAGCCTTTGGCGTGTTGGTGCCGGGGTAGGGTTTTATATTTTTATATAAATTTAAAATATTTATATAGTGCATGGGTGGGGTCTGACCAGCCCACTGCAATGGGGCCTGGCCTGCCAGGATGAGGGGCCACAGGCAGTTTTCCAGCAGCCCCGCCCCCAATTGGGGTGGTGGGACCTGCTGGAGGGCAGGCCGGCCGGGGCAAGGGGCCACAGTCATTCTGGTCATTCCCGGCCTTCCCAGTCATTCCCGGTTATTCTGCCATTCAGTCGCTGGGCTTTTATTATATAGGATATCTCTATTCCAGTATTTTAGTATATATCATGAAAAGTATATTTCATGTAAGTAGTATTCTTAGAAATCTAGAGAAGTAATAATAGTGGTCACTAGGAGGGTAGGATATATATAATTATTCTTGATTTTCTATACTTGCTAGTATTTTTAATTGGTAAGGTTTAAAAAGCAATATATGCTTATTTATAAAAGTAAGATCCTAGCTAATAAAGAGGGAACATGCAAATTGACCATCACATCATTAAAAAGATGGCAATGTCCATAGCCACAAATTGGCAGGGCCCAGTCCCCTCAGCCCTGCTTGAGTCCCCCAGTCCTTTCAGTCCAGCCAGGGGGCAGCAGGTGCACAGTGAGACCAGACCTGCCCTCGGCCCCCCCTCCCTCAAACACCCAGGGCCAGCCCAAGACACAGGCAAGCCTCGGATGGCAGCTGCCCAGCTGCCCAGGGCCACCCAAGGCTCCAGTAACCAGGGCCGGCTCAGGCTCGTGCTGCCGGCAGTGGCAGCAGCAGAGGTGGGATGGGGGCATCGCCTTCCCCTGATCACCTGCCCCTGAGGGCTCCCAGACTCTGAGAGGGGGCAGGCCAGGCTGAGGGACGCCCCCTCCAGTGCATGAATTTTCATGTACTGGGCCTCTAGTAGAAACATAATTTTAAAAGCATGTTTTTCGTTACTGTCAGCTACCCCATATCATAACTTAACTCTTAAAATCCTGTCTCTTCTCCAGAAGTGACCTTTTTTATGGGCTTATAAATATTACTATGTCTTGTGCACAAATATATGGGATTATTAACATAATAGAATTATTTTTGAATTACTATTTAAGATCTCATAAAAATTTTCCATATCAGTATATTTCTGTGCAGTAGATAAGCTTTCATACTTTATGCAGTAAATGTATTTCTTTTGTAGAAGTAAAACAAAAATAAACTTCGATTTAAATAATAATAAAACAAAAATTTTATAATGACAAAGAATCAGAATACATAGATCTTCAGATCATAGAAATTATCTATTCACTCAGCTCCCACATGCTCTTATGCTACATACAATTCTAATTAGCCTTTTTTAAATTCTGCAACCCAAAACTAATTGTAAATGTGAGTAGGTAATCATTGAAGCAGGATCAGATATTAGTGAGAAGAAATAGTTGAAAGCCTACCTTAAAAAAAAAAAAAGAAGAGAAAGAAGAACTATGGCAATGTACTCTGTATCATTTACTACATATAGCAGCCTGAGCTATCAAAAAAGTTAAAATTTTATCTTTATTATGTCTTGATTGAGAAAGAAGATCTTTGTAATACAAGTTAGAAAACAATTAAAATCAACTAAGATTTTATAATTAAAATAAGAAAACTATAGTTATTTCAAAAACATTGAAAGCGTAATGTTCTCTACTTTGATAGTCTCTGTTATTCCAGTGTATTCTGACCTCCACTGGCTTCCCAATGCATCATGGTTACCAGGGAAAGAAAACTTCAGCTTCTCTTTGGGAGATTTGCAGCATTAGTAATACCTTAATTAAGGGTAAGACACACATTTCATCAAGAATATGCATTAACATTTTTGGTGTCACCAAAATAATAGTTTTCTGGAAATGGAACAAAGAGTAGCTCCTCTTCTTAAAAGGGTCTGCCCAAGAGCTTTCAGAGGTGAAATAAAGCTGCACACGGAAGTTAAATGTTATCAACTACTTACACAAGGTAGCTTAGGAGTTAAACAGTTTATGAAATACATACAGTAACTCTGGGACAAATTGAATCTATTATACCTGCCTTTGCCTTTTTAATCTTATCATCCCATTCCCTTTTCCCCATTTAATCTGATTTGAGTAAACTAAATACCAACGTTAACTTCAATTAGCACACGCCAGAATTATGTGTAAGGAAAACTCCTGTCTGGGAAGAGATTACACTATATATCCTTACCATTAACACAGCAAAATTTGTAGTGTGGTTACAGCGGCAGTACAGCACCCCATCTCTATATCCATCTTTGAAACAGCCATATGTGTCCCAATCCTTCTTTTTGAAATTCCAATAGACACAGGCAAAGGAATGGATCTTGAAATTTTTTTCCATGTACTGTGAATTGATAAGACGATTGCAATTATTTTTAAATACTTAACATGGTAGGAAAAATCAAAAAGGATAAGATAATCATATGAGAAATCAGATATGTACTAAGGGGGAAGTATAAAAAATTCAAATTAGCCAATTTTGCATTTAATTAGTCTGACAAAAAAATATGGAAGGGTTAAATGAATACTTTCAAAAAAGACTCTCAAAGAATTTTCCTGTACATTCCTTTTGCCCACACTATCCCTGCTTTGTACTAAGAGTTGCCTAAATTTTTAATTTGTTCATGGGAACACTCACCTGTGGACGAAAGACCATTTTCGCAGAAGCTTTCTGGTTGTTTCCAGTGTTATTAGTTGTGCTTGAGATAACTTTTGTACTAAAATTTAATTTACTTTCAAAATTTTTTGATTGGAAAAACTTACTGTTTTGATACACTATAAAGCCACATGACGTGGCATTACCTGTGAGGGGAAAAAATACATGAAAATCAATAAATGAACTATAAAATAAACAAGAAACAAAGTCCCATGTCGTTATTGAACTGCATAGCTGTTTAATATTGATTAACACACAGTAAAAATGATTTGCTGGCTGAACCTTTACCTAATTGAAGTATGTAATCCTATATAATAAAACCCTAATGTGCAAATTGACCAAATGGAGGAATGACCAGTCGCTATGATGCGCAGTACCATGCTATGTTTATTACTATGCTTTGTGATATAGTTTGATAATAAGTAGTGTGATTCCTCCAACTTTGTTTTTCTTTCTCAAGATCTCCATGACTATTTGAGTCTTTTGTAGTTCCATATGAATTTTTGAAATATTTGTTCTAATTCTGTGAAATAGGCCATTAATATTTTGATAGGGATTGTATTGAATCTGTAGATTGCTTTGGGTAGTATAGATATTTTAATGATGTTAATTCTTCCTGTCCATGAACATGGTATATGCTTCCACTTATTTGTATCTTCTTCAACTTCTTTCTTTTGTCTTATAATTTTCTGAGTACAGTTCTTTGATATCCTGGTTACATTTATTCCTAGTATTTTATTCTCTTGAGGCAATTGTGAATGGGACTGTTTTTTAGTTTCCCTTTCTGGTAGTTCATTATTGGTCTATAAAAATGCAACTAATTTCTTCCCTCATTGGTTTGGCTCAGCGGATAGAGCATCAGCCTGCGGACTGAAGAATTCTGGGTTTGATTCCGGATTGCAGGCTTGATACCAAGGAGGGGGAGTGCAGGAGGCAGCCAATCAGTGATCTCTCTCATCATTGATGTTTCTCTCTCTCTACCTCTACCTTCTTCTCTGAAATCAATAAACATATTTTTTAAAAATTAAAAAAATAACTAAAAAATAAATTTCTGGATATTTATTTTATATCCTGCTACTTTCCTGAATTCATTTATCAGTTCTAGTAGCTTTTTTTGTGTGTGTGTGAAATCTTTAGGGTTCTTCCATCATTTCTTGAACTATTTATTGGTCTCTGCCATTTCATGAAAATTACAAGCTTTCCCAGAACTGGAAGACTATTGTGACACGTATCTTCAGGACACTGGAAACGGTGCTTAGCTGTTCTTAGAGATACTAGAAGAACATGGCCACAACCAAGGGTTTTACAGCGAGGCTGGTCAGAGCAGTGGTCCAACAGAACTACCTGAAGAATATCTCCTAACACTTCATACAGCTGTTGGCCATATTTTAAATAATAGAAGCATCAAGAATAAGTATACTTTTTAACTGAATTAATTTCCTAAATTATGCTCTCATTTACAAGTGATACACAGAAAACTAAAAACGTGGCAGTTAAACCAGTCTATTAAGTCATCAATTTGAGAAATCAGTAGGCAAGGTCCTGACAGCCCATCAAATGTCTTCCAACAGCTAGAGCAATCCCATTGCTCTAGCCTCAACATAAAAATAAAGACACTGGTCTTTTTAATCCTCACCTGAGGATATGTTTTATTGATTTTTAAAGAGAGATGATGGGGAAGAGAGAGATAAAGAAACATTGATATGAGAGAGAAATATCCATTTAGTTGCCTTCCATATGCCTGACTGAGAACTGGAAATTGAACCCGCAACATTTTGGTATACAGGAGAACGTTCCAAACCAACTGAATCACCAGGCCAGAGCTCTAGCACTTTTTCATAGTGTGCCAGCCATGCCAGCACAACCAAGGGTTCGGTGAGCCTATGAGAGGGCTGGTAAAGGATGAAGAAAAGACGGACAAAGAGAATAAGCTGGGTCTAGGTAGATCTTCTGTGTATGAGTGAGACCACAGAACAGATCCAGACTGCAAGCGGATGCTTTATTTTATAGTCAGAGGTAAACAAGGTAATTTACAGCCCATTAGCTACCCAAGAAAGATCTAGGGAGCAGTCACAAGATCAAGCTTGTTTGTGACTTTGCCAGCAGGTCAGTCCAAGGCTTAACCCTATAACCGCTCCCTACACATGGCACATTGAAATTGTTCCTTCTGGACACTAGAGAAGAAAGTTAACCCTAAAAATGCAATAATACTTATTCTTATTTTTATAAAAGAATGGCATGCTTGATATAACATTCAAATCCATAGAAGAATATTGATTAAAAGATGGCCCTGCCTGGAAGCTCAATTGGTTAGAACCTCATCCCAACACACAAAGGTTGGGGGTTGGTCCCTTGTCAGGGCACATATAAGAATCAACCAATGAATGCATAAATATGTGGAACAACAAATCTCTCTCTCTCTTTCTCTCTCATCAACCAATAAATTTATATATATATATATATATGGAAGGCCCTATTCACCCCTCTCCTCGCTCCTAAAGTATTTTGGTCATTTATTAGAAAATCATTATTTCATCTAAATATTCAGATTCATTAAAAAATTGTATTTACCACTATCTTATAATTTTAAACAATCTCCATATTTCTAGATAAACCTTCTTCATGGTTCTTTATTTACATTCTCTCCTTCCTTTTCTTCATCAAATTCGTTAGAAGCTTATGTATTTCATCTTTTCAACAATTTTTCATTTTGTTAAGTCTAGCATTTGTTAATTTTTATTTTTATTAAGTTCTTCTGCTGTATTTATTAATCCCTTCCTACTAGCTTTTTATACATTTATTTTATTTTTATGCCTCTTTGCTGAATGCTTTGTTTATTTTTAACACTTTCTTTTATTTTCTACTAAATTTATTAAGCATATATATTTTCCTTTAAATTCAACTTTGTCCACATTCCACAGGTTTTGATCTATGATGTTCTCATTGTCATTAATTTTCAAGTAATTTGCAATGTGCCCCTTAATTTTCTTTCTAACAATGGTGCTTTAAAATTTCTAATTGGATAAATTTTGGCTATTCTTTTGTGGTATATATACACTTTTATTGCATGATCAGTAACTATATCCTATATGATTTTTATTTTACTATATATGTAACTTTTCTATGTGGCCTAATAAATGGTTGGTTTTTTAAAAACTCCTTTGATACTTGAAAAGAATTTTTACTATACATCTTCTGTCTACAAACAAAATCACATACACATCCTACATAATAAAAGAGAAACATGCAAATTTGACCATACGTTTGCTCCTGATTGGCTATGCTACCAGCCAATCAGGAGTAGGGGCAGGGCCAGGTGGCATGAATGCCTGGCCCTGGGGGTGGAGATGAAACGGCAGTGGTGGCGAGCGCCCAGCCCCCAGGGCTGGGTGTTCACAGGCAGCCAGGGCTGAGCTGAGCAGGGCAATGGCTGGGTGCCCAAGGCCTAAAGCCTCTGGTGAGGGTGAGCCATCAGTTGGACATCCCATGAGGGCTCCCAGTATGTGAGAGGGAGCAGGTTGGGTTGAGGGACCACCCACCCCCAGTGCCTGAAATCTGTGCCTCGGGCCCCTAGTACGTTTATGAAAGGTCAAGTTTATTAGGTATTTTTTGTCTTCTTGATCTTTAATTTCTGGGATAGTTGTGCTAATTTCTCTCCTTATAAAAGTATTTTCAATAATTGTTGCCCATACATTTGAATGATATGTTTTTAAGGGAACAAAGAGTTAAAACATAGATAAATTTGGAAACATTTAAAAAATATATCCCCTTCAGTCCATTCAGAGTTTTTTGGTTTTTTAAAGACAGTGTGTTTTTTTAACCCACTCAACTATATTGATAATTTATATGAAAGAAAAAATTAGATCCCTATCTTCCACCATACACAAACATAAATTCTAGGTGTACTGAGACCTAAATATAAACACTAAAAAACCCAGAAGAAAATATAGGAAACTATCATTGTGACTTTAGCATAGGGAAGGATTTCTCTTAAAAGGAGCCAATTATAGAGAAAAAGATTGATACATTGCAAGTTAAAATTTGGGTATGACAGAAGACATTAAAAACAAGCAAAAGAAAAAAAAAGGTTATTCTCATACTTAATTCATTGTAACATATTAACTCTGTTAATAACTGTGAAATTAGTTTTTATAAGTAAACACAATATAAATTAAAAAAAAAAAACAAGCAAAGGATAACTACAGACTGGAAGGAAGATATTTGCAACTTCTGTGACCAATAAAGATTTATTAACCAATTAGAATTATATAACCAATGAGAAATATAAATTTAGTCTTTTCAAAATAAGTTCATTCTAGCATTGTGTTTCTTTTACTTTTTTTTTTTTTTTTGGTAAATGTGTGTGTGGTTTGCATATTATTATTGTAAAAGAATCAATCAAACTTTTAAAGACTTTTTAAAATATAAACATTTCAAGTTAGACTTGAATTTCTGCAGGGTCATGTGCAAGAGAATAGAGAGCCCATACTTGGCACCATATTAGTGGAAATAACTGAAAATTGTTACTAGTAAATGATGCCTGGGTCAATTATTTAAAATATCCCCAGCACAGTTGTATAGGATGAATCCCAGTATGTGAGTGCCATGGACAGAGCTTGTGACTGAATATTTTTTAAATATATTTTTTAATGAGCCACATTAACTAGATTTTTATTAGAAAACAGATTTGTGTCCATGGCCAGGGCATTTCAATTCTGCTATCCTTTAACATATATTTGAAAAGGAAGAAAGAAGAAAAGTAATCATCTCTATGGCCTAGAATGGTAGAGATTACCATAATCTGGAAGAGCTTTCACATACTCAAATGCAAATTATTCAGTGTGAAATTATGCAAACATTATTTTGCACTAAATGATTTTTATATTATTAACTTTGTGAATTTAGGTGCATTTTTAAAAATATAACAAAGTTTGAGACCTACTATTTGATGTATTGAGCCAGATCTGAAGTTCAGTTGTTCTATCTGGATGAACACCATCCTTCTTTGTATCTACATGTGTGGAACCAGAAAGAAGAGAATCGCTAGCTCCTATGAGAGGGAAAAAGTATATTTTAAAAATCTACATTTTCATGAATAAATCATTATTTATGGGTGGTAGCAGAATACTCTCTGGTATTACAAGCACAGAAAACTAATAGCTCACCTCTCTGCACAGTGAAGAGAACACCTGTAGACCCCACAGTGTCTTCTGGCTGGAAAGTGACAGACTGTACTGCTATTTTAGGGTTCACCACTGAATTATTGCCCAAAGACCAGGAATAATTCTCCAATTCGGTAATAAGCCTGCACAAAATAACACAGAACAATATGATAGTCAAGAGACTCATTGAAAATCAGAGGTGTCTGTATGTTCTCTCTCCTGTACAAAGGTATGACCACAGAACTCATCAGATTGCAACGTTAACATAATCATCTAAAAATAACTAATTTCTTTAGCAGAGTCTTCCTTTGTTATATACACCTTTTTAAAAAGCTCTGGTGGACTATATCCACTGAAGGGTTCCTTCTACATTGATGCCAGAAGACTGGAACGCTGGAACGACAAATTTCCCAATAGAAATAATCTTTATCATGCTGCTCTTCACTTAGAAGGATGGTGTTGCCACCCACCATTGGCCAGTCCTGAGATTCTTGTTTCTCCAGTGGTAAGACTCAGTTTTCACTTATTCAACTCCCTCCTCTAACCAGCACCCTTTGGGCTCCAAAGCATTTCTTGTAAGTTGTTCATTCCTGAGGTGGCAGTTCATATGGAACTATGGAACAACAGAACTTTGAACTCATTGACCCATAACCAAATATTGCAAGTTTTCACAATGTTCTTTTCTATCTTGGATAAGTTCAAAAATAGATTAAATGGAAAGTGGGAGGGAGTAAAGGGAACTTGTCAGTTTGTTTCCTATAAGAAATATTTACATTATTTTTGTACTTGACAAAACAAAATCTTTATATATACGATAACTGGTTCAATCTAGTTTTGCCAGAAATTGAAGAATTTCACAAAAACATAATTGCTCAAAATTTTAAATCTTTATATCTGCCACTAAAATATATTTTCCCTTCCCCAGGAGAGATTAAAAAAAAGAAATTTAAAATAAAACACTTTATAAAGAGAATGTGATAATCATTCATATGGAAAATTCAAGTTGGCTTCTCTGTTTCAAAGGTTTTATGTTAACAATATTTCCTGTAATTTCCAGTGATTTATACTATGTATTGCCCGCTTAATAAATAACAATCTTACTCCAGAGCTGCCTTCAACCTAACAAGACTCCAACCTGCGAAGAACATAATTCATGCAGTTATTCAACCAACAATATCTGTTGAATACCTACTAAGGAGTTAATTTTCCAGAAAACACTGGGTATACTAAGAGGAGCTCACTCGGGCATTTGAAGAACAAAGGAAAAGATGTACTAAATATATGGGGGGGGGGGTTGCCATGTTCAGAACCACTTTCAAAGGGTAGCTCTAGTCACAGCCACCTCTATTTGATTGTTTCTTCCTCTTGCAATAACTAATTGGAATTATATATATAGTTTAAAAACATAAAAATAAAAAAATGACCAAAAAAAGAAGAACTAAGTAACAAAAAAAGTCCCGATAGCTGCTCCATGTGATCCAGCCCACTTCACAAATGCACTCATCCTACCACCTCTATGTGGCTTCCTCTTTGTATCCTTACTTGTGAACTCATATTGTGATAGCCAGACTCAGAGGGGGGAGGAGGATAGAAGAGAAGGACGTGGTTTGTCATGCTTAGACCAGACAAAACCACCGAAACCCCCTCTAGCTGTTTGTGATATTTACTCAGCCCTCCCTTGCCTGAGGACATCCTGCTGCCAGAACACCGCACAGCCAGATACTGGGCCAACAGGAGTCACCAGCCTGGGACCAAAATTTGAAATTTCCCGCTTCCCTGTACTGTAACTGACCTTGTGCTACCTTTCTTTGTGTGAAACCGGCCAATCACAAATTGCCAAATCTCCCTGCGTTGGAGATAAAAAGTGCTCGCTCCCGAGGTTCGGAGCTCGCATTGCTCACTGCTGTGACAGTGGAGACGTGGGCCCGGCTCGAGTTCGTTATTAAAAGGCTTCTTAAAGTTTTGATCTGGCTCCTTGGTGGTTGTCACTCGTGGGTGGTCCATAACAATATGGTTCTGAATGATGATTTTTCTGTAGTTTAATTGTGATTTCACTGTGGTCATGGGAGGATTTCAGTACTTCCTTTACTTCCTCCACTATCTTGAGCAAAAGTGCTAATATTTTGATAATAAATAAGTGATTTTGAGAAAAATAAAATAAAATAACTAATTGGGTTACAGATGGCTGCCTGCTTCAGAATACCCAGTCTGGAAGCTGGTCATCAACTTGATATAAAGAAGTAGGAAAAAAAAAACCCACAATTAAATTTTTTTCACTTAGGACTTTTCTATTTAGTACTGCAATTATATCAGGAAAGTCATGGTTTAGGGGGGACCAGAGAGAGCATTATATCATTTGTAAAGATAAGTACAAATTTGAAAAAAGAGGCTTAATTCTTCCTGTTGAAAATAAGGGAAGAAATTGTCCTCCCCTCCTTTTTCTTGAACATTTTATTTTAGAAATGCTGCAAATACTTTCTCCTCTCTTTGAAATGTAAATAAATTATCTTGAAGACTGCATTGGCATTTTGTCAGCTTTGACCTAGGAATGTCTTTCTCAAGGACATGAAAGCCATCTCTTTGAAATGTAAACATTAAGGCAAATAGTTCCCCTATTTCCCAGTTTCTGTGGGAGAATGGGGGCCTAACTTCCTTGATTGGACATCTTGCTCCAAATTGCAAAACTACCTCCTGTAATAAAATATGAGAAGTTTGTGTTTCCTCTGAATAAAATCAATTAGCTTCCACAATGGTCACCTCACTTACCAGGTAATGTTATGATATCCTATGTCTGACAAATAGTGCTATCAAGTTTTCTTAATTAAGGACTAGCCATTGTTTATCTGAAAACATGTATGAACTGGGTTATATCTGTTTATATAAAAGAGGTGAGATTCTTGTCTGTCTTTGCAAGCTCTTAGAGGTGTCCCTGTTATGTGTATCACACTCTGGTTTAGTGCTTATTCAATAATATAAGTGTTTTCTTTCTCTACTACCTTTATAGAGAGCATTTCTGAGTTGGGACAATATTTTTTTTCTATTTCCCCAACATCATGAACAGGATTAAATTATTAGAAAGGGGAAACTAGAAGTAAAGATATGAAGTAAATATGTTTATTGAGTCATGTTCATTATAAACACACATGGCCTTTTTTTAAGACTTATATGTATGTCAGATATTATGCTAGTGATTTACATACATCATCCATTTGAGCTTTACAAAATCCCTACTGAAGTAAAATCCAAAATTACTCCCATATCACATTGAAGAATCTGAGGCTCTTCAAAGAAATATGAACTAATTCAGCCAAAATCAATAAATAACAACACTAAGATATGAACCCAAGATTGTCTTCCAAAGGCTATTTATTGTTCTAGAGGGAAGACCCACAAACTCCTCTATAGAGATTTTCAAAGCTACCTTGAGGCCTTGCCTGTCCCCACCCCACCCGCCCCCAGGCTCCATTACAGTTTTGTTCTTAGATTCCCAGGAGATTCCTCATGCCTCATTACAATAAAGCTGAAATGGATCATTTCTTCCCTGGCACTCTCCTCTTTTGTAGGAATTTATTCCAACAAAATAATGTCTCATGCAAACAAAGATTATGTACAAGATTGTTGATTATTTAAAATATTAAAACACTTAAAAGAATATAAATGTCCAGTGGCAGAGAACTTAAAATAAGAATTCACTCATTTATGCAGCAATCTAAACTTTATGATGTAGATGTATAGATATTTATATAAAAATGTTTATATACTATTAAGTGACAAAAAACAAGTTTTAAATCAATAGATTTTGTAATGTAATGCATATACAGAGAAAACATTTTATAAGAATATACAGTATATCAACAGGCTAATAAAGGCAGAATGATTTTTTAAAATTTTCTCATCTATATACTTTTTATTTTTTCATAATGAGTATGCATATTTCATTAAATTTTAAAAGAGTTAAGAAGACTATATAAGATAAAAAAAAAAAAAAACACATAGTGAATCCTAATGGAAGGCCTCTGTGAATAAAGTACATGAGTTTTAGTTTAAATATACAACCAAAAGAAATCCAGAACATAGGAGTCAAGAAGAAAGAAAACAGGTATGGAGTTAGATCCCTTTTGTTGTTCAATGTAACCATGGGAAAGTTTAATCGACATACACCAGGATCTTGGGGAGGGCCGAGTTGTGGGTGGGAGGCACCAATGTGTCTTACGAAGTTATGCTGTTATTTGCAGCTCTGTAAACTGAGAAAAGAACATGAGGAGCTCCTGCTGTGCATGCCGGCTGCCACTTGGGCACACCAAGCTGAGGCTAGTAAAACAAATTCTAATCTAAATCATCCCAGTTACTCTCTATCCAGGGCCACACCTGGAACCAGGAGTTAACTCCAACTAGTCACTGAAGATCAGTAGAAGGCCAAGGCTTTAGTCTGCATCCCCCAGGAATCAGCCAGTGAGTGCACCCATGAGAGAAATAAAGACATTTCTATTAATGCTTTAACTTAGGAAAGTAAACAGCACTTTGTCAGGTTTTCCTTTCCAAGTTGGAATTGTGCTTACGTTGAAAAGGCCTTTTCATCTTCAGCAGCCGCTTTTTGAAAAACCTCTTCGTTGACATCTAGAAGTTGACTCACTGTTGTGATGGCATCTATTTTTGCCTGCCAGGAAGAAGACACCAGTCATCACAGAGGACATCATCATGGCCTTCATTGGCATGGGTTATTACGGTATCAAGTGGAACTGAAGCCTTATTTTTCTCTCTTCAGAAGATGGCAGAGGGAATAAAGATAAGGCACACTGAAAATATAAATTAAGGCAGTCAATCAGAAGGCGTAGGTCTCTGAATCTGACCTCAGAGCAATGTCTTCACAGAACCCCCACATCATCCCTAAGAACACAAAAGCTGATGCTTGGAATCAAATGCAGAAACAAAATAAGAAGGGCGCAGGGCTTTAATTATCAGAACATCACAGCTTACAATATTTAATAGAACTTACTAGCTACACTTAGTGTAACTATTAGAGTTAGTAAAAATATTTCTAGTTTTCTTACAATTAAGAACATCAGAAGTACATTGGAAAGGACCTCTGGGCATTTGGTTACTGTTTAACTACTCTCTTTGGGATTATTAATATTCTTCTCTCTTTAGTGGCTAATCCTTCCACAAATTCTACAGTTGGAGGTCATTATTTTTCAACTTCATTTCTATTGACTTGAAATTTTAATCTCCCTTAATTTCCAAAGGAGCTAGAATAACATAAAATCATTTTTTGAAATAAAACATTTAAAGAGAAGAAAAGATATTTTCAGGCCATGCTGATATTCAACTGGTAAATAATGGGTTAGTCCTTTTTGGTGGCTTACAGCCTGTTTGACCAGTCCCCAAGCTGTGCCAATTGGTAAATGTTGACTATCGTTCTTGTCTTCAGGTACCAGAGTGTAGCAGTTTATAATGTCAGAAATGTAAAGTAGGCCTACATTATTTAAAAGCTAAAACTAAAATGCAAATAGGAAGAGATCAGTATAGAACATCATGTTCCAAAGTGAGTTCCTTGGAACATCTTTCACCAGTTACTTGGAATCGAATAGGGACGCTGAGGACAAATGCAGTCGGCAAACATATTAAGATGTTATAGGCTTTCCAAATTTAACATGGTAATGATTAGTGTGACTACCCTCAAAGAGAATATTTGGACAAAGAGCCCTTTATTTTTTTGAGCATCTCTCAAAAGTACTCTGCAAAATGATTCTAAACAACCTAAATCATGCTCAAATCCATATCCTGGAATAAGGAATATAGTTTGGGATGAGTTTCTTTCCTTCTTCCCCTCCCTTTTCAAAAAAACCTTGTGAGTTTTACCTGAGATGTTGCATTTCTGGATGTGTTGAAGATCTGTCCAACCACTATAGTAGCAGAAGTGATGTTCTCAGGCGTTAAATTACTGCTATTAGATGTTAAAATCTGGACTTCTTTAGAAATAATTGAAGAATTTGTTGATATACTATCTATCTGTTAAAAGAAAAGCAAACGTAACTTTTTATAACTACATCTAAACATTTCAAGCAACTACAAGTGAATGAGCTGGAATTTAGTTGAGCCTCCAATCTCCTCAATTTCCACTTAGTTTTTCATTATCTGTTTCTTTTCTTGTATAACAATTGTAATCTTACATAACAATTCTATGCTATTGCATATAATAATTTTTAAATGGATTTGTATTTTATGTCTTTTTCATTTCGTTTTCCAAGTTATTCATTTTTATTGTATTATACAAGATTATTGGTCTATTGGGTTGGAAACTTTAAAACTAGCTTTTTCAGCATAGATAGTATGGGCAGCACTGACCTAGACAACCTCAGGTACCAACTGACCCCTGGGCTCTGCTGGGCACTTACAACATGTTAATCCTGTCATTAGTGGGGCTGGAGCTCTCTCTCTCTCTCTCTCTCTCTCTCTCTCTCTCTCTCTCTCTCTCTCTCTCTCTCTCTCTCTCTGTCTTTCACTAGATGGCAGCATATCATTTCAAAAATCAAACGAAGGTCACAGTCAATATCCCATCAGTAGTCAGTAACAATGCTCTCATTCCATATGCAGGTCCCTGCTGTGCAAAACAACACTGAGTTGAGCATTCTCACCCCTATTTAAAGCCTTAGAGAGGGTAAGGAGCTCACCCAAAGTTCATGCAGCTTAGAAGTGGCAGAGCTAATAGTCAAACACTGTTTTGTCAGATTCCACAATCTCTGTGGCTGGCACAACCTATGTGATTGGCACCACCTCCATCTCCTCCTACCACTCCTACTCCCACCTCCACCCCTGCCCATGTATAATTAGGGAGCCGATATGGTTCAGTGTGGACTTTAAAATAAAAAGCAGCACCATCACTTTTGGCTGTGACTCATCAGGCAAAATACTGCACTTCTCAGAACCACAGTTTCCTCATCTATAAAATGAGTACATTCACACTTATCTATTGGGGTGTTACAGGGATTAAATACGATAAAACAGCATGTGTAAAAATTCAGCACAGCACTTAGCGTGCAGTCAGTGCTCAATAATGAGTTAGTGTTATTAGCTATAATTATCTATAATATGGGACTAACACCTAGCTCTCAAAGGTGCTATAAAAACTAAATGAGATAATGTATAGCATGCCTGGCACCTAGAAGAAAGATAAGTTTCCTCTTTCACCCCTTGTTTGTCCCCAGGTGTTAGCAATTCCATGCATTTGCATTTGGGTATCTCCTTAGTCAAAATAATTTGATTTGCATAAAAATATTTACTTAGATGTGCTTCCCATTTCACCTGCTCATGGATGCATCCCTGAGGCTCTCAGCAGGTTCTGGAGTTTCCTGTCTCAAAAGGCCTCATAGTTTTTCCTCTGTGTTCTGGTCCGGTAGACCCTTAAAATACCTTCCTTTTTAAAAATATGTTTTTATTTATTTCAGAGAAAGGGAGAGAGAGATAGAAGCATCAATGATGAGAGGAATCATTGATTGGCTGCCTCCTGCATGCCGCTTATTGGAGATCAACCCCGAAACTTGGACATGTGCCCTGACCTGGTTCATGGGTCAATGGTTCATGGGCCACTGACCAACACCAGCCAGGCAAAATACCTTCATTTTTGGTAAAAAATTCACTGGATTTAAAATGATGAGGCCATTTTAAATGTGGCAACAGGTTATTATTTGCTGAAATTTGCAGAACCAACATGTTCAGCTAGTCCTTTTTTTTTTTTAACAAATAAATGTCAACTTAAAAACATAAAGGCTTTAGCCCTGTCTGGTGTTGTTCAGTGGTTAGAGCATTGGCCAGCACACTGAAGAGTCTTGGATTCAATTTTTTATTTATTTTTATTTTTTTATTCTTTAAAGTATTACAAATAGTCCTCCCCCAGCCTCCCCTACCCCCCAGCACCTGTCCTCACCTGCACCCCTGCCCCAGTGTCTTGTATCTATTGGTTATGCATGCATACAAATCCTTCGGTTGATCTCTTACAGCCCCCACCCACCAACCACCCCAGCCTTCCCCCCGTGGTTTGACAGTCTGTTCAGTGCTTCTCTGCCTCTATATCAATCTTTTTCCCCTGCTTCTTTTCTTTACAAAGATCTTGCATCTGCATACTGGAAATAAATGTATAAGAACAAAAAATGTTTGAGTCTCAGTTTCAATGTCCAACTGTTCTGAGTCCCAGTTTCAATGTCAAATAGTTCCTTATGTGTACATGTCAGCAATGGTATCTGGATGGTGGACACATGGTGGCAATGCAGGTTCCACCCTCTCTGATTTAGTCCTGGGCCGCCTGCAGTGTGGATTCAATTTTTTAGTCAAGGACACATACGTGGGTGGAAGGTTCATTCCCAGCCCTGATAAGGGTGAGAGGGGGAGGCAACCAAAGGATGTATCTCTCTCACATCAACGTTACTCTTTCTTTCTCTGCCTCTCTCTCTCTCTCTCTCTCTCTCTCTCTCTCTCTCTCTCTCTCTCTCTCTCTCTCTCCTTTCTCCATCATTTCTACTCTCTCTAAAAATCAATGAAAAAAATTTCTCAGGTGAGGATTAACAACAAAACAACAACAAAGGTTTAGTTGCTAGTTTTTGTTATTTCTAATTTGAAAGTTTTAAAAAGCATTGATTTGACCATCGGGTTTTTTTTTCCGGTTGCCTATCACATGAGCCATAGGGCATACCTCTTTTCCCAGGATTTCCAGATTTGTACTGCAATTTCCTTCTGTTGCGTTTTGTAATTGTATCTCTCCATCTTCAGTAAGATTGCACAGCCGGGTTGCTCTTGGTATGCCCGCTTTAACAAAAAGAAAGACAAAGAGAGTGTTTGCAAAGATGGCCACAGCAACTACATGCTCCTGTAGATGTGTCCCTTCACAGATATGGCGTAAGTCAATAGTGTAGCTAATTGTTTACATGGAGACAAATTATGTACCTTAAGAAGTAGATGTGAAACTGATCAAACTCTGGGAGACAGAATAAGCTGGAAAAATAAACCAATCGAAGATGTAGTAAAAGGAATGTACAGCTGATCCACAGTAAGATTTTCAAGAAAATTGGGATTCTGTGAGGTAACACCCTACACTTTGAGCATTGGCATCATAAAAGGGAGCCAAACCTTCTCCAGAACCTTCCTTGATGCCTCTTCCAGGGACCTGACACTAGCTTGAAGGATGATAGGTATAACCAGTACAGCGATCTGTGTGCCTCAGCAAGGAAGACGTTTAGAAAAACACATACCATTTGGAGTGTCCTTGCCACATGTTTCCAAGGAAGGTCCATATCTTCCCACTGCAATTTTGTCAAAAGTAAAAATCCCATAGGTGCTTTTTTCACAGAAATTAACTACAATAAAAAGAAAAAATTTTTTTCATTTTAAATTTTACTTTTCTAATTTCAAACCAGATAAAAGTCAAAATTTAAAACTTGGCCAATATAATTTAAAGGGTAATAGACAACTTATAGGACTCACTGGCCCTCCAAGAACATCATGCTTTCTTTCTTTTGGGGGAAAAAATGTTTTTATTGATGAGAGAGAGAGAGAGAGAGAGAGAGAGAGAGAGAGAAACAGATAGATACATTGATGAGAGAGAGCCATTGAGATGATACGTAGTAAGCCTGACAACTAGAAGAACCACATAAAGATGAGTTTCCTCATCTGTCTTCTGCATGCCTATAACCCGGGCCTGTGCCCTGACCAGGAATCTGATGAACTTTTGGTTCATAGGTCTATGCTCAACCACTGAGCAACACTGGCTGGGCAAGAACTTCTTATCTGGTTGTTTCCATTAAGATAACTAGTATGTTAGATAACAGGTTCTAATTAAAATGTGCACAATACATGACTTGCCAGAGGTGGGATGTGATCACTAACACATCAGCAAGAACAATGTATCAAATTAGCTGAAATCTTGAAAATCTCAAGTGGCAAAGAGCATCATGAGGATGTGACCAAAGCAAAAAAAGCTGAATTGGTGTGTATGTGGAATATGCAGGCTGGTGGGAGTGTAATAAATGGTAGGAGTGTGTTCCTGCAACTCTGGATCCTAAGCAGGCAGCATGAAGTGTGCAGACTGCTGAGATGCACACTGCAGATCAACAACTGATGTTGAACTTCTATCTTGAGAGACCTTTGATTGAAGTCTAACCACTAAATTAATAACATCTCTTTAAGAGAAAGGAAGAAAAGACAAAAACTTCCTCCGAGTATATACGTAGTTAGAGAGATGCATCATGATTTCAGAAAAGTTTAATGTGTTAAAACTGTGATATCTGAAATGATGTGATATGGCTTATTACCAGTTGAAGGACCTGCAAAAACAATTTCACCCATTACTCTGAACTACTGCATCCAGATGGAAAAGCAGTGTCAAGTTTACAGAGAAACTCGATAGTTGGGAAACAGATAAGATATATCAAACATACAGGTAAGTAGCCCCGAGAAGAAAACTCAACTCTTGCTATCCAGCTAACAAATACATCTTACAGCCGTCATCATTATGCTCTTTGTTACTATAATCATTAACAGAAGCTTTGAAAAACTTTGCTGCTGTCTTTAGTAACACAAGAGTCACTTAAACCTCACACCTTAGTATTATCCCCAAAAAAACTTACCTATTGTACATCTCAGTCCTTTCCACTCTTCTGGACAAAGACATTTGCCATTTTGCCAGGTTCCACCATTCCTGCAGTACCCTTTAGAAGTGCTTGTTGGGGAGGTAGGTGTTACTTAAAAAAAAACACACACAAATAACAGAATAATATATAAAGTGGCTGATTGGTATTTCTCTTTGGTTTTGTGACCTTTAATTTCCATCTGTAAAATTATTGCTTTGAACCCTAACTGGTTTGGCTCAGCGGATAGAGCATCGGCCTGCGGACTCAAGAGTCCCAGGTTCAATTCTGGTCAAGGGTATGTGCCTTGGTTGCGGGCACATCCCCAGTGGGGGGTGTGCAGAAGGCAGCTGATTGATGTTTCTCTCTCATTGATGTTTCTAACTCTCTCCCCTTCTCCCTTCCTCTCTAAAAAATAAAAAAGTATATCTAAAAAAATTATTGCTCTAAGTAGCATTGCTGAGATATATTCTTTACAATATCATTACAGGGTAAAGAATGCTGACTAGACATCAGAGATATAAAAAAAACATATTTAAAAGACACAACACTTCGACTAAGATGAGAATCTACTTAGGGAAACATATAGATGTGCATGTGTGTACATATAATAGAGGCCCATTACACAAAGAGACTCATGCAATATAGATGATAGATGATAGATAGATAGATAGATAGATAGATAGATAGATAGATAGATAAAATTAGGTAGGCAGATCAACCAACTCAACACTCAAATTTGTAAGATCTGTAGGAATATAGAAGAGAGATGTTGAGGACAGAGGTAACCTATCCAAGGAAGTCTTTTCAGAAGAGATTGTTATTTGAATTGAATTTTAAGACTAAATCTAGAAAAGCCAAATGCAAATGGATAGCCCAAGAAGGCAGGATGCAAAGTACAAAATACAAAAACATGGAAAGTTCTGATATGTCCAAGGAACAGAGAAAAACATAATATATTAGGATTACAGGTTCTGTGTGGAGCAATAGCAGGACATAGATTGGATTATGAATGGATGTATAGACCAAGCCAAGTGGATTTAATCCTACAGGAGTTTAGAGAGATCCTGAAACAAGTAAGCAACATAATGAGGAATGCTTTTTCAGGAAATACTTCAAGCAATATGGGAAGTGACTGAGGCAAGTAAGACCTGTTAAATGAGTACCTAATCTAAAAGCAGTAGCTCTATGGAGGTTTTGTGTCAATAGATTCAGGAAGCTTACCTGAGATAGGATTATTAGGATCTACTGACTGGTTAGTTTGGGTTGGGAACACTGGGGTTTTTTAATTTGAAGACAAGGATGATGAACAAATTAACTAAGCTTAAGAATACAAGAAGGAGGAGTTCCACTTCTAATAATGATGGAGTAGATTGTACCATATTAAACCTCCCACAGATAACCATTTTTAATTCTGGCAAAAGTAAAACCAACAAATTACTAGAGGACATGGGACAACAATGAAAAGCAGATAAAATCTGAACAATAATCCAAGTTTACACAGTCTTCCCAATAATGGCACTGCCCAGTCATATGGCAGACAAGGCTGAAAATCCAGCAGAAAGCTAGTCTTAATGGGTTGAGGTGTGAAAGGAACCTGTTTGGGATTACCATAACAATTGGAAATTAAAGGGAGATAGTCTAGAATGGAGGAAGCTATATAGAAGAGAGGTTCAAAGTGTATGTGTGATTTTCCCTCAACATTAGGGAGGAAAAAAGTCTTAAAAAATAAAGAACTCTTCAAGGACATATGAGACAATGTCAAGCAGTCATATATGTACACAGAGTGGCCAGATTATTATGATCTCTGAATGCATAATAATCTGGCCACTCAGAGTGTGTGTGTGTGTGTGTGTGTGTGTGTGTGTGTGTGTACATATAATAGAGGCCTATTACACAAAGAGACTCATGCAATATGCCTTTCTTCCTTTGGCTTCCAGCACCTGAGACCCAGGTCTTGGCTCTGGCCAGAGTCTGCCGTCTTCATCTTTGCTGCAGACTCCAGAGTCTGCAGTCTTTGTCTTTGCTGTGTCAGAGTGCCACTCCTTTAGATCCCTTTGCTCCCCACCCTCCTTCGCATAGCAGGCATCCTGCCCTGCCCAACCACTAGGCGCCTAATTTGCATATTTCCTACTGATTGGCTGGTGGGTGTAGCAGAGTGATGGTCAATTTGCATGTTTCTCTTTTATTATTGTGTGTGTGTGTGTGTGTGTGTGTGTGTATATATATATATATATATATATATATATATATATATATATATATTAAAGGCCCAGTGCATTAATTTGTGCATGGATGGGGTCCGACCAGCCTGGCTAGGGGGAGGGGACATGGGCGGTTAGCTTGCCTGCCTGCTGGTCAAACTCCTTGTCGAGGGGACAATTTGCATATTAGGCTATTTATTATATAGGATAAATACTGAGTGGCCAGATTATTATGCATTCAGAGATCATAATAATCTGGCTGCTCAGAGAATATATGTAATTGGAGTCACAGAGAGGAAAAGAGATTGAATTGGGTAGATAAAATATTTGAAGTAATAATGGTCAAAATTTTTCAAATTTGGCTAAGAACTTTAACCTATATATCCAAGAAACTCAGTTAAGCACAAACAAAATAAATACAAGGAAATCCACACTTAGACATTTCATGATCAAACTGCTAAAACTCAGAGGTAGGAGGAAATCTGAAAGCAACCAACTACTGACCTGGGTAATTTTACTAGTGTATTAGAGAAGAAATAATGCCAGTCTTATATATACCCTTTCAGAAAATAAAAAAGGAATAAAGTTTCCAAATATTTCATAATCCTAGGATAACTCTGATACTAAAATATGATAAAGACATAACAAGCAAATAAAATTACACACCAATTACCCTCATTTATACAGATTCAAAAATCCTTCAAAAATAGTAATAAATTAAATCCAGCAATATATAAAATCTGTGATGCATCATGATCAAGTGATATTTATACTAGGAGTGCAAGGTTGGTTTAACAATAGAAAATTAATTCATTTAATTCATCATGTGACAGAATAAGTAGGGAAAATCATATGATCATTTAAATAAGTGCTGGGGGTAAAAAGCATTTGTCTTTTTTTTTTAACTCTCAGAAAACAAGGAATAAAGAGGAACTTCCTAAAACTGATAAGATTCACCTGTGAAGATTGTCCCATTGCTATATACTTAATAGTGTAATGGTGAATGCTTTCCCCATCTACATTGACAAAAATAAGTTTCATATAATTTATCTAAGCATTTTTATTCAATATTGTATTGAAGATGTCATCCAGTGCTATAAGCAAGAAAAGGAAAAAAAATGCAAAGTTAAGAAAGGAAAAAATAGAATTATCTTTTGTTCCAGATAACATCATCAAATATGTTTAAAGATGTCTGAGAAAGAACTACTTGAACTGATAAGTGGATTTAGCAAGGTTACATGATGCAACATATATACAAAAAATCAATTATTTCCACATACTAGCAATTGGAAAACAATATTGCAAAGTAATTTCTATTTAAATTAGAATAAAGTTCATAAAATTTTTGTTAAGTTCATAAATTTAACAAAATATGTGCAATAACTTATTGAGGGGAAAATCTTAAAGATCTAAATAAACGGAGACATATACCATGTATGTATGAAAAAGTCCAAGTTGTTAAGGTGTCCATTTTCCCCAAAATGATACAGCTAAAATCCAAAACAAAAGACCTTTTCATGTAGAAATTTACAACCCAATTTAAAAATCTTATGGCAATATAGAAAACCTGAAAGGCAAAAAAAAAACAAAAACAAAAACAAAAAAACCTTTTAAAAGAGGAACAGATTTGAATGATTCATATTACTAATTTTATGACTTACTATACAAACATAGCAATCAAGGCAGTATATCAGCCCTGACCAGTGACTCAGTTAGTTTTCCTATACACCTAAAGGTTGCTGGTTCCATTCCCCATCAGAACACATACCTAGGTTGCAGGTTCGATCTCTAGTTGGGGCACATTTGGGAGACAAGGAAATATCATGTTGATATTTCTCTCTCTCTCTTTTCCCCTCTCTCTCCAAAAGAAAAATTTTAAAACATTTTAAAAAGACAGTATGTCAATGAAATAGAATAAAGAGTTTAGAAATAGATTAAACATAATTAGTCGATTTAAAAAGCATGCCAAGGTAATTCAATTAGAAAAGAAAATATTTTTTCAATAAATGGTGCTGAAATAACTGGGTAAACATACCACACTTAAGACACACTTTGAGATGAACCATAGACTTAAACACAAAAGCTAAAACTATAAAGCTTATCTAAGAAAATATAGGAGAATATCTTTGCAACTTTGAGAAAGATAAAGATTTTTTTAAGAACACACATAAAGCACTAGACATAAAAGAAAAAAATGATGCATTCAACTTAATCAAAACTGGATACTATTCTCAGAAAAAAGGTGGGAGTGGGATGAGGTGGGGAGAGATTAACCAAAGAATATATAAGCATAGCCCATGGACACAGACAATAGTATAGTGAAGGCCTGGGAAAGGCGGGTGCAGGGTGAAAGGGGTCAATGGGGAAAAAAAGGAGAGGACATCTATAGTACTTTCAACAATAAAGATAAATTAAGAAGAAAAGGGTATATTGTATATATTTACTTGAATTTTTATTAAATAACTCAATTTCAGAGTCATGTAAAAAACAACAGCAGCAACTCAGCCCTAGCTGGTTTGCCTCAGTGGATAGAGCATCAGGCTGTGGACTTAGGGTCCCAGGTTCAATTCCAGTCAAGGGCACATGCCCGGGTTATGGGCTCAATCCCCAGTAGGGCGTGTGCAGGAGGCAGCCGATCAATGATTCTCTCTCATCATTGATGTTTCTATCTTTCTCTACCTCTCCCTTTGTCTCTGAAATCAATAAAAATATATTTTAAAAAATACTAAATACTACAATTCATGAAAAGGCACTATTAAGAAAATAAAAATGGAAGTCATGGAGCAGGGAGCATCCTTACTAATAAAAGGCTAAGTAATCCTCACACCCTCACGCATGATACCCTCACACCGTCAAAAGATGGCTGCATGCACAGAGGAGGCAGGCTTCCCACAGTTCTGCACACGTGCCATGGAGGCAGGGACCCCAGCTCCAGCCTACCTCTTTGGGGCAATCCATCAAGGAGCCCGGATGGTTGAATGGGGCCTACCTCTTTGGGGCAATTGATCAAGGGGCTACCACACTGCGAGTGGGCACAGGCCAGGCTGGTGGGACACCCTGCCCCCCCCAGCGCACAAATTTTGTACACAGGGTCTCTAGTGTGTGTATACATACATATATATATATATATATATATATATATATATATATATATAAAATCAAAGGAAGTGTATCCATAAGGGTAAACTAGAATTGTAAATTAGAATTTTAATTTGCAAATTGTAATTTGTAAATTATAAAATATACACATTACTTATAAGAATACAAACAGTCCGTTTTTTTTAAATGAGTAAAGACTTAAATAGACACTTCAAAAAAGAAGATACATGGATTCACAGGCACAGGCACCAAACACATGAAAATTCTCAGTATCTTAGTTATCAGAGAAATGTAATTTAAAAGCACAATGAAATGAAATACCATTTTACACTCCACCAGAATGACTACAATTACAAAACTGACAATGACAAATGTTGCTGAGGATGTGTAACAACCGGAACTCTAGCAAATTGCTGCTGGGAATTTCTAATGGTACAGTAATTTTGGAAGGCTGTGTGACAGACTCTTATAAAACTAAAGATGACACAGAAATTCCATTCCTAGACAGATATGCAAAACAAATGAAAGTATATACCCATGAAAAGACTTGTACATGCCATGGTGTTCAATGCCAGGAATTAAAGGTTCATTCCTCAGCCTCAATACGACAAAGAGTCTATTTTCCAAAGATAGCTGTATTATATACCCCTTCTCACTCTTGTAGTGTGATGATGACACTTCTCCATTGAGAGGCAAGATGTTTTTTCCCTCTCCTGGAATCAAGTGGACTTTGTATCTGCCTCAACCAATAGAATTAAATAAGTGATATTCTGTGACTTCAAGACTAGACCATAAGAAGCAGTTTGGCTTCCACTTGGGTCTCACTCACTCAGGACATATGTCTTGGGAGACTATAGGTGACACTTTTAAAACCTGGCTCCTCTGAGGCCTCCCTGCTGGAGATGTCAAGGAGAGAAACTAAGCAGAGATAGAGAAGCATGAGGAACTTCAGCTGTTCCATTTTTTTTTTTAGTCTTCTCAGCCCAGACTCCACATATGAGTGAAGATACTAAAAATGACCCAGTTCCAGCCACCATCTGAGGGCAACTGCATGAGAGATCCTGATCCAGAACGACCCAGGTAGCTCAAAATTCTGGATCAGGAAAGCCATGAAACGGAGTCGATGGTCATTGTTTTAAGCCACCCACCGAGTGTTGGTATGCTTTGTTCTGCAGCAATAGTTATCTATAACACAAAGGGCAACTCTGAAGAGCCAACCCAACTTTAGTTGTGTTACAGTTCAATTTTTCCTTCTATCCAATCCTTCTTTCATCATTCCCCAGAAAGTATGGATCCCATGAGCACCTGTTGAATCATGTATGCATACAAACCTTCAATTTAAAATGTTTTCAAGAGAACCCAGTTCTGGCAATTTTATTCATGGCAGCCAAAAGAAGAAGAAACCACCCAAATAGTTCATTAACAGAAGACTGGATAAGCACATTATGCTTTATTCATACAATGACATACTGATTATTCAGCAATAAAAGCATAAACATAATGACATGGAGGCATCTTAAAACACTATAGTAATAAAAGTATTCAGACTATAGAAGGGTAAATGTATGATTCTTTTTATTTGAAGTTCAAGGATAAACTAAAGTAATTTATGGTGAGAAAATCAGAACAAAGGGTAGGGGATAGAGGTGGAGAGATTGACTGGCAAGGAATACCTACAGCTACAGCTGACACTGGACACAGCCTAACTCCTAGTCAGATAAACTTAAAACCTTACTCTAAAGATGTGTACCTCAACCCCTTTTACCTAATACATCATGTCTGACTTCTAATAAAAAATTACAGGACATAGTAAAAGGCAAAAAAACCAACAACCCACAGCCTGAAGAGATAAGCAAAGCATCAGAACCAGACTTAACATACAACAGAGATTTTAGAATTATCAGACTAAGGATTTAAAATAATTATGATTGAGAGAACTAAGATGGCGGCGTAAGTAAAATACCTATCTTGCCGTCATAATCAGCAATTTTAATACTACAACTTAACGAAAGAACAAACACCTTCCAGAATCACCAGAACGCTCGCCGAGTGAAAATTCCACAAATAAAAGTGAAAATAAGACACTGTGACCCTGAGGAGCGGCGGCGGACGGCGTTGAAAGATTCGCGCGCAGAGAGAGGTTTGGAGCGCGCGCCGCGGAGAGGGCGGGCGGCTGGAAACCGGCGAGTTTTCTCGAACGGGGAGACAGGGGCGTCCCACTGGACAGATTCTCCAGCTCTGGGCGAAGTCCAGGGAACCCACTATCACACGGGGTGAAAACTGGACAGTGGGAGGGCACGCCGAAGCTGGGTGCTGCCAGGTCTCCCGGCTTGTGGAAAGGCAGCTTGTGCGAACAGCTCGGCTGCGTGACAGCGCAGAGAGCGCACCGCGACTTGCCTCTCATTCGGAAAACCGTCAGACTGCTTTGTTTTACGACCCTGGGTGAGACATTGCACATGCAAAGTCATTTGGGGACAGTCTGAATTCCCTGGCAGCCAGTGGAGCTCCACAGCGGCTCTCTCTCAGAGGTGCTGGCAGCCATTGCCCCCGGCACAGAGTCTCCGGGGCCGCATAGGGTGGAGCTAACGCTGTCTGCTTGGCCCGGAGACTCCGCCCATCCAACCTGAGCACAGCTGAGCTTCACAGACAATTGGCCTGGAGGTCAAACCCTCCTAGGGCTAACAACAAAAAGCTGGGTTTAAATTCAAAAAACACTGAATACAACCCATAAAGGATTGCAGTAAGAGTACCCACCTCAGGTAACTGGGGAGACTGAGCCACTGTCCCTTTGAGGATAGCCACCACATAAAGCAGCCACCATGCAGAAACATGGAAAGAAATCAGGTGTGAAAGAAATGGAGGAGAAAAGACGACAAGACATAGAGTTCAAAACCACGGTTATAAGGCTTTTCAAGAGGCTCCTACAAAAGGCTGATCAACTTAATGAGAATTACCAGGAAATAAACAAGACCAACCAGCAAATGAATAAGAATTACAAGGAGATGAGTGATACTTACAAGGAAATGAATGAGACCCTCAGGGAAATGAACAAGACCTCTGAGGATACGAACCAGACCCTCACAGATAAAAAAAAGGACCAACTAGAAATCAAGCATACACAGACTGAAATAAAAAATATTACACAAAGTCCTAAAAGCAGTCCAGGGGGCCACAAGAACCAAGTCAAAGATTTGAAATACAAAGAACCAAAATCCACTCAGCTGGAAAAGCAAGAAACAAAAAGAATTCAGATAATTGAAGATAGCATAAGGGGCCTCTGGGACAACCTCAAGCAAGCCAACATCCGAATTATTGGGGTGCCAGAAAAAGAGAGAGAGCAAGTTAATGAAAACCTACTTGAAGAAATAGTGACTGAAAACTTCCCACACCTAGTGAAAGAAACTGACTTAAAAGCCCAAGGAGTACACAGAAACCCAAAATATAGGAATCTAAAGAGGACCACACCAAAACATATCATAATTAAAATGCCAAGAGCAAAAGATAAAGAGAGAATATTAAAAGCAGCAAGAGAAAAACAATTGATTACCTACAGGGGAGCACCCATACGATTGTCAGCGGATTTCTCAACAGAAACGATGCAGGCCAGACACAAGTGGCAGGAAATATTCAAAATAATGAAGAGCAAGAATCTACAACCAAGATTACTCTATCCAGCAAAGCTATCATTCAGAATTGAAGGTCAGATAAAGTGCTTCGCAGATAAGAAAAAGCTAAAGGAGTTCATCACCACCAAACCAGTATTATATGAAATGCTGAAAGATATTCTTTAAGAAGAGGAAGAAGAAAAAGGTAAAAATATAAATTATGAACAACAAATGCACATCTATCAACAAATGAACATAAAAATCAAGTGAATTGATAGGCTGATGAACAAGATAAACTGGTGACTATAACAGAAACATGGACATAGAGAGGGAATGGACTGACAATTCTTGGGGAGAAAAGGGTTGTGGGAAGTATAGCAAGAGACTTGACAAAAATCTTGCAACAATGGGAGAGGACATTGGGGAGGGGGAGGTGAGGGCGGAGGGTGGGATAGGTACAGGATGGAGGGAAGATATAGGGGGATAAAAAAGGGGAAACAATGTAATTAATAAACTGAACAATAAAAAATTAAAAAATAAAATAAAATAATTATGATTAATATTAGAGGCCTGGTGCACAGATTCATGCAGTGGTGGGGTCCCTCAGCCTGGCCTGTGCCCTCTGCAATCTGGGAGCCCTCAAGGGATGTCAGACTGCCCAGGCTGGCCTGCAGAGATTGGGCCAAAACTGGCAGTTTGACATCCCCCAAGGGATGTAGTAGTGTGTGAAGTGGCACCCAGCCAGGAAGGAGCCCAAGCCCCGGCTGGGGGCTGGACTGCTCACTCATCCCGGCCCCAGTAGCCCTGCCACAGAGATAGGAGAGGGTCACAAGGCCTAAGCTGTGCTTGCCAGCTGTGAGCCTGGCATCTGGAGCGCATCAGTCAGCTGAATGGTGTTCCCACTGTGGGAGTGCACTGACCACCAGGGGGCAGCTCCTGCATTGAGTGTCTGCCCTCTGGTGGTCAGTGTGTATCACAGCAACTGGTCAACCAGCCATTCAGTTGCTTAGGCTTTTATATATATAGATGCTAAAAAACTTAATGAAAAATATGGATAGTATGTAAGAACAAGTACGTTATATAAGCAGAGAGATTAATATTCTAAGAAAAAATCAAAAGAAGTAGTAAAAACTAAAAATCTATAATAGAAATAAAGAATGCCTTTGATGGGTTCATGCCTTTGACTAGACATAATAAAAAAAAAGAATTGATGAGCTTGAAGAAAAGTTAGTAGAAACTTTCCAAACTATATAGCAAAGAAAAAAGAATAAAATGTGTAACAGAATGTCTAAGAACTAGAGGACAAAAGGTGTAATGTATACATACCAGAAGGAGAAAAAAGAGTATCCTAAAATAAATGACAGATACAAAACCAGAAATTTCAGAGAATGCCAACCAGGATAAATGTCAAAAACAAGCAAATAAAATATATTATTATTTATTATATTATTCCAACTATAGAAAGTGAAAAGTCAAAGGAATTGACTCTATGGAGCAGGACTTATTTCAGTGGCACTTTGGTGTTCTCCAAGTTTGTCCCTTGAGTGTAGCAATCATGGAGATGATAGGGCTGTAGCCTGGGGCTACTTAACAAGAGGTAGGGGGTATGCAGAGCTAAATACTGCTTTAGAAAAATCTGGAACATGAGGCAAGAGAAGCTAGTTGTATGAAAAAGCCATTAGAAATGGCTTGCATGGGCCCCCAAGTTGGGTAGGGTGGTGTCTCAGGGAGTTACCATAGTGGAGCAAAAGGTGTGATCCAGCTTGATGGAGACTTAGATATGGTGTCTGTCAACTCTGTGTGTGAGAGGGGAGGGCAGTCTCAGAAAAGGAACATTATATTGGAAATCCCAGTTAATTTAATAAAATAAGATAAAGAAATAAAAGGCATTCAGCCTGGGAGGAATAAAATAAAACAGTCTTTGTTCAGAAATGACATAATTGTTTATGAAGATAATCCCAAAGATTCAGATTCCTTATGAATATAGGCCTATTCTTATTATTTATTTCCCCCTTGTGTGAATTTGGTAGATTGTAAGCTTAGAAGAAGTGGTCCATTTCATTTAAGTTATCAGAGATATGAACATAGTTATTTATAATCCTTTATTATTCTTTTAATGTTCATGGGATCAGTAGTGATGATTCTTTTTTCATATCTAATTTTAGTAACTTGTGACTTCTCTCTTTTTTCACAGTTATACTGGCTAGATATTTGTCAGCTTTAATGATCTTTTCAAATAACTAACTTTTGGCTTCATTGATTTTCTGTTAATTTTCAGTTTTTAACTTCCCTGATTTCTGCCCTAATATTTTATTACTTGTTTTTTTTTTCTTTAGACTAAATTTTAATCTTTGTTCTACATTCCTAAGGGGAAAACTTAGATAATTAATCTGATATCTTTCTTCTTTTCTAATACACACATTCAATGCTACAAATTTACCTGTAAGCATTGCTTTTGATGCATCTCAGTTTCTTTTAATTTAGTTCAAAATATTTTAAAGTTTTTCTTGAGAATTCTCAAACCCACATACCATTTAGAAGTATGTTGTTTAATTTCCAAATGTTTGTGGAATTTTCCAGCTGTTTTTCTGTTATTGATTTTTAGTATAATTCCATTTTGGCTAAAGAAATACTTTGTATGATTTCTATCTTTAAAAATTATTTATTTAAATTTAAAAGTTTTAAAAATATTTGTTAAGGTGTAATTTATGGCCCAGAATGTAGTCTGTCTTGGTGAGCTTAAGAAGCCTATATATTCTGACATCATTGGATGAAATCTGTAATAATAAAGGCGTAATACACTAAGAAGACTGGATGTCCTTCTGGCCGACCTTCCGGATAAAGCTGGGGCTGCGAGGGAAGCCTGGCATCAGTCACAGTCTGGCCTCCCTCTGCGGGAGGCGACCCGGCTGATCAGGGGAAGGCGCTGCCGGCTGTGGCAGCTGCGAGGCGTGAGCCCCAGGCCTCGCAGCCACCGGGGCCCATGGCTGACTGAGCCCACAGCTGTCGTGAGTCCACGGCTGCCATGAGCCTGGCAGCCGTGGGGCCCACAGCTGCATGAGTCCCAGGCTTTGTAGCTGCCTGAGCCCATGGCTGCCCTGAGCCCCGGGCCTCGAGGCCGCTGTGGCTTTGTCCGCACATTGCCCTTTCATTAGTATAGATAACTAATTTTTAGAATTATGGACTCATAAAAGTGACTTTAGCTACTTATTAGGTCAACTTCCTTATTCTAGATAGAGTACACACTGAGTACACTTTATATAAAGAGCGACTTGTTTCAAACCAATGATTAATTGGCAGCTGTGTGGGGACTAGAATGCAGATCTCTTGGTTACTAAGCAAGTGCTCCTGCTCCCTCTTCACAGTGCTTGCCTTTTCCCCAGGGAGAACTGGGGAACATCAGCTTCCTTTTACTTGAGAGCCCATGCACTGGAACACATTTATTCGTAGCATTTTTCTTCCATAAAATTTCTATATTAATAACATTTCCCTACATTCTTTCAAATTGTAACGAGTAAGATTTCCAGAAATATTGGTTCTAACTTCAACACTTTTACTACACATTATGGAAAATTGAATGCAGAACATATGTGACACATGATACTGCTTGAGAAAGTAACAAAATATTTTTCAAATTTTTCAAATGAAAAACATGAATTTCATTTCTGTTCCTAAACTACACAAAATTAGAATCCTTTTCGAAAAGTCTAGTTTGATTAAGTGGGGGAATAAAAATATCTTTTTGTCATGAGACTCTAGTGTCTGGTTCAGAGTCTTTAGGGTTTTTAAACCCAGGCATCTGATATTTGTCCAAGTCCAAAAATTTAGAGTATTTTGGTGAGGATAAAGTTACTCTTAAATGAAAGAACAATGTTTAGGAAAGCTTAATCCACTGTGGGAAAAAATATATACATAAAGTGTACAATCTTTACTGAAGGTAAAGAGTGTTCTATATTAACTACCTACATATTTCAAATAAACTGATTAATATTTTAATAAAATTTACCTCAATAGTATAATATAACACAAATTTTTTTTTAAAAAAATAAATGCAGGAAGACATGGCAGTTCTTAGGACTATTTCTGTTTTGAGCTAGTCAATTGAATTTAATGATTAAACGTATTGTAGGTCTTCAGTTTGATAAATTGCTTTAATCCAAAGGTCCAATCTAGGTCAATGGCAACTATTCAAGGAGTAATTCAGGGAGGGGAGAAAACTATGCACTAAATTATTTAAAAATTCATAAACTAAACATCATCTTAAATCTGTAAATATATTAACTCAGTCCTCATAAAATTCCTATAAGGATAGGGTTTATTATCATTCCCATAATAAAAATAATTAAGGCAAAATTATTGAGGACCATGATCAAATTTACTCAGCTAGTAAGTGCTGGCACTGAATTTAAATCCAGATAGTCTGGCTCTAGAGAATCCCTCCCCCCCCCCCCCCACCCATTCTTACACTTTACATCCTAACTCTAACATATACACTCTTCACCACCAATTCTATAGTAGATCTTCAATAACATGATTTACTAAAGACACTTGGGTGCTGGTTGTATTCAGAATTTCAAGTAAAAATATCTAATATCTTGAAATCAAGGAAAACTCCACTAAGCCAAGCTCCTAGCCTCTTAATTTAAGAAATGGACTTTAGGCATGAATGCATGGAACAGAATGACAGACCTCAGAGGGGAGAGGAGAGGAGGAGATGGGAAGAGATAAAACAAAGAACACATATGACTATATGTATAACCCTTGGACACAGACAATAGTGTGGGGAAAGCCTGGGGCTGGGTGGGTGGTGGGTGGTGGGTGGAGGGGGTAAATGGGGAAAGGGTTTTTAAATATGTTTTTATTTATCTTAGGAAGAGAGAGGAAGGAAGAGGGAAGGAGAAGGAGATAGAAACATCGATGAGAGAGAAATATCAATCTGCTACCTCCTGCATGCCCCCTACTGTGAATTAAGCCCACAACCCAGGCATGTTCCCTGACCAGAAATCAAATCAGCAACGTCTTGGTACACAGAACAATGCTCAACCAACTGACCCACACTAGCCAGATGGTGGGGGACATTTCTAATACTGTCAAAAATAAATTTTTAAAAAGAAAGAAAGCACCCTAGCCAGTTTTGCTAAGTGGTTAGCATTGACCCACAGACTGAAGGGTTCCAGGTTTGATTCCAGTCAAGAGCATTTACTTCAGTTGTAGGCTCATTCTCCAACTCCCGTCAGGGCAAGTACAGGGGGCAACCAGTCCATGTGTCTCTCTCCCTGTCTTCCCTCCCCCTCCCTTTCACTCTCTCTGAAAAATCAATGGGAGGAGGGAATATCCACAGATGAGGATTTTTTTTTTTAAAGTTATTTTAGGGAGCATTTGAGATCTTGTTTCCTGGCAATTATCATCAGCTTTAGCTTAAATAAATTCATAAAAATTATCAAAAAGTGTAACTTTAAAAATGGAATCAATCAGCGATTTAAACATCACTAATTTTGGTGTTAAAATAATCCATGCCCCTAAGCCAATTACAAAAGATTTATTCCTCAAAAAATTCCCTTTCCATTTATAGAAATTATTGTCTTGATTTGAGAGTGGTTATATGAAGAAGCAAGGAGAGAGACTGGTAACAGACCAAAAGAGAGATTTATAACAGAGGGATTGAGACTAACCTACAGCTGCCTAACCCCAACTTCCTCTATTCAGAAAACTTCTCTGGATCTTTTTTTAACCCTGAAAGGCAACCTTTCCACCAGGAAGAGTCATATGAGTCTGATTTATTATCAAGTTTGACTCTTGAGGAAGTACTGTAATTAGGTAAAATGAAAGCCACGTATCTATGGACAAATTATTTTCTGAGACTCAATAAACTTTTCTTGACTTCTTCCCAACAACATACATTTCTTATTATGAAAGAATTTCAATGCTATAAAGTCTAACCTTGGGGCTTGGGAAGATTTCAACCTACTAAAACTTGAAACATAAGCAATTCTGTGTTAGGGAATAAAGGCTAGAGTATCTGTAAAGGTAATCATGATGGCAGAGAACAGGAATTCCCATTATCCAGAAAAGGCATAGAATATGGTTGAACAAGGCAGAATCAGCATTGCTAATATGTAATAAAATTAATGTATTCTCCTATTGGTAAGAGTTAAAGAAAACATCCCCTGTCCTCACCGATTTGGCTCAGTGGACAGAGCATTGACCTGTGGACTGAAGGGTCCCAGGTTAGATCCGGTCAAGGGCATGTACCTTGGTCATGGGAACATCCCCAGTAGGAGTGTGCAGGAGGCAGCTGATTGATGTTTCTCTCTCATCGATGTTTCTAACTCTCCCTCTCCCTTCCTCTCTGTAAAAAAATTAATAAAATATATTTTGATAAAAAAGAAAACATCCCCTACTCTTATGATTATGGACATCAACATCTGTCTATGGTTTCATCAGGCCTAACTCAAGTTGGAAAATGAAAATATCAATGGAAAAGTAGACAATAAAGCTTAATAATGTTTTGATTTTACTTTTATCATCAAATGTGATGGGACAGAAAAATCGTGCTGCTTCTGTGTTACAAGGTGTTTACTATTGGAGCACCACTCTGAAAATACATAGGATAAGGAGGATGCATTCCATAAAGAATGCCCAATGAGAAAAGGTTGGAGGGCTGTCAAAACTTAGATTTGCTCCACCACAAAAGATTCCTCCAAGATGGTGGATCATATGTTTAAACAAAAGAGGCCACACACTGTTGGAGCAATCTTAACACAGCCAGAGTCTCAGAAATAGTCAATACGTTGCACAACTTGGAGCAGAGAAAGAAAATCAAAATATTGTCTATGTTACCTATGTAAACAAATCCAGAATTACATATATTTTTATACTAGAGGCTCAATGCATGAAATTTGTGCAAAAATAGGCCTTCCTTCCCTCGACTGCTGGCACCTGCTCCCTCTGGCATCCAGGATCCAGGCTTCCCTCACAGCCCTGGCTTTGTCTGGAAGGTGATCCAGAAGGATGTCCAGAAGGATGTTTGATCTAATTAGCATATTATGCTTTTATTATTATAGATTTTGAGGCAAATCACAAGGAATTGGCAACTGTTATTTCTCTTTTGAATATAGCTATTTGGCAATTCTTTGTTCAGTTTCTTCTCTTTGCATAATTCTTTCATTTACTCATCAATTGTGTTTTTGGCAACTGTAGTTCAAGTACAGTTTAGGTACAGGAAATAGATTAGTAAGTCAGGTCCCTGATTTATTTTATGAGCTTTCGTTTTAAAAATGGGGAGACAGCAACCAGAAAACAAATTAGAAATTATGAAGTGATAAAAGATATGAAAAGAGAGAACCAAGATGGCAGCATAAGTAAACACCTATACTTGCTGCCTCTCACAACCACATCAAAACCACAACTAAAAGACAAAACAGCTATCATCCAGAACCACAGGAAAACTGGCTGAGTGAAAGTTCTACAATTAGAAGGAAAGAACAAAGCACATTGAGACTGGTAAGAAGTGCGGAGATGTGGAGGTACTGAGGCACATGCGAAACAGACTGGCAACTGGGTGTGCTGTTGTTTTTTCAATAGGAAGGGAGATACAACTCCCAATTGCTCTGAACTCTAGTTCCGGGTGAGACTCTGGGGACCCAGACTCATATGGGGAGAAACTGGATTGTCTGGCACCAGGATGGAATGTGAGGGTGGCTTTCTCTCAGAAGTGCATGCTGTGATCATTGTTCCTATGTGGAGACATGGGACACAGAGATGTGGGATGGAGAGATGGCTGATTGGCAGCCATTGTTTGCTCCACCCTGGTGATTCCCTGAGACCCCACCCCGCCCACTTTACAACCCCACCTAAGCTGTGTGCAGCAGCTTTTACATGTGAATGGTCTGTCCTTTTGCAGCCTAACCTAACAAACTGCAGCTGGGTCAGAGACTAGGGGATCCCAAGAATCAAGTCAATAATTTGAAATACAAAGAAGCAAAATACACTCAACCTGAAAGGCAAAAAGAAAAAAGAATCCAGAAATATGAAGATAGTATAAGGAGCCTCTGGGACAACTTCAAACATACCAACATCTGAATTATGGGGTGCCAGAAGAAGAAAAAGAGCAAGATACTGAAAACCTATTTGAAGAAATAATGACAGAAAACTTCCCCCTGGTGAAAGAAAGAGACTTACAAGTCCAAGAAGCGCAGAGAATCACAAACAAAGGGAATCCAAAGAGGACCACATTAAGACACATCATAATTAAAATGCCAAGGGCAAAAGGAAAACAGAGAATATTAAAAGCAGCAAGAGAAAAACAGTTTGTTACCTACAAGGGAGTACCCATATGACTGTCAGCTGATTTCTCAACAGACACTATGCAGACTAGAAGGGAGTGGCAAGAAACATTCAAAGTGATGAGTATCAAGAACCTACAACCAATATTACTCTACACAGCAAAGCTAGCATTTAGAATTGAAGGTCAGATAAAGAGCTTCACAGACAAGAAAAAGCGAAAGGAGTTCATCACCACCAAACCAGTATTATATGAAATGCTGAAGGGGATTCTTTAAGAAGAGGAAGAAGAAGAAAAAGGTAAAGATAAAAATTATGGACAAAGTGACAAGTACACATCTATCAACAAGTGAATCTAAAAATCAAGTGAATAAAAAATCTGATGAACAGAATAAACTGGTGAATAGAATAGAATCAGGGGCATAGAAAGGGAGTGGACTGTCAATTCTTGCAGGAAAGGAGGTGTGGGGGGTGCAGGAAGAGAATTGGACAAAAATCTTACACCTATGGACAAGGACAGTGATGGGGGTTAAGGGCAGTGGGGGATGGGAAATGGGTTGAGGGGAGCTATGGGAAGGGGAGAGGAATATCTGAAATAATCTGAACAATTAGAATTTATTTTTTTTAAAGCTATGAAAAATTATATGCGAAGAAGAGTGAATGGAGTGAAAAACTTAGAGTAGGTGGATAAGAAAGGTCTCTTTGAGAAGGTGACCTTTAACCTAAAATCTAAACTTGAAAGAAGGAGATAACATGTAAAAGCCTAAATGAAGAATTTCAGGCAACCTGACATTATTAAAGAAGAACTCCAAGCTTTGAGTTTCATTTAGAAATTGTAAAAGTCACCAATAGTTTTGAAAAATTTTTTACCAAACAAAACTTCAAATGCATAGGACATCTTGTTCCTGGGAGCATAAATAGAGAAAATATTAAACTTGGCAGTATTTTTACAGATTAATACACATTGGTGTCTATTTACTTCTATATTATTTATATGCATATAAGTATATTTATTTAATATATATTCAAGTATATATATGATTTCAAAAATGTCATGTTGTCTTGGTGAAAAATAGATTATTCTATCTAATGAAGAGAGAATATGCAAATTGACCATCATGCCATCACAGAGATGGTTGCACCCACAGCAGAGTTAGGGTTTCCATAACACAAGATGGCTGCACCCACAGTGGAGGCTGATTTCCCATAAGGAGCCTTAAGGAGCAGTCAACAGGGACCTGAGGCTGCACCCCCCTGTCCCACAGGGCTTGACCTCAGGCCACGACCACCCCCCCACCCAGTGGGGCTTTACAGAGAACCTCAGGCCATGCCCCCCCCACCCCAGTGCCAGGCCAGGGGACCTGAGGCTGTACCCTCCCACCCGATGGGGCTTGACAAGGATGGGGCTAGTCAGGTCTGCATCTTGCCCAATGGGTGTAAGGCAGGCTCGGTCTGGGTCTCACATGATTTTGAGGTGCTGCAGGTGGGTGGGGACTTGACTGTGGGTCTGGCAGCACACCCCAAATTCTGACAGGAGGAAGATTTTCCTATACATTTTACTAATTTCTTTCATCTCTGACACTTCTATTATAGATAAAGGGCAAATAGCAATATTAAACTATTTCCTCTAATTAATCCCCTTTTAATGTGCACTAATTTCATGCACCAGGCCACTAGTTATTATAATGTTTTCAGCAGCTTGTAAGAATATCAAAGACTATTCTATCAATCCTAAAAGAAGTCTCATCTACTAACATGAAATACTATCAGTTTCATCAAGACCAGAGCCCTGAACCATGATCTTTTCTAAGACATCTTGTTAAGATATTGCAGCAGGACAAAAACCTTTTCTATATAACACCGAAGATCACTGACATTCTAAAGGCCATGTCTTGAAGTACTTACTTGATATTTAAATCAATGATTCATTAAAAAAAAAAGATAAACATACAGAATAATTAGACAGAAATGAGCTCATTTGTGGTTTATTTGATGGCTAGTAGATATTGGGACTGTGCAAATGTGAGAAATCTTTCAAGTAAAGACAGTCACCAGGATGAATTAATCGATTGGGTTAATTCATCATCTTGTTTCTAGTTAGGCAAAATGGTATAAGAATAATGAGCACAGATAATGAAGTCAGAATAGTTAGAATAAAATCCAGACCCAACACTTTCCAACTACATAAACCTTAAAACATTCTATGAGCCTCAGTTCCACCATCTGTAACATGGATACAATATCTGCTTCAAAAAGTGGTTGTTAGGATTAAATGGAATAAGGTATGTGAATTTTTTAGCATAGTGCCTAGAATATAGTAAGAATTTTTCGAATTGTCAACTTTATTATATCGGATAATGAAATATTCATGACTCTCCCCTTAAAAAGATAAAAAACAATTCATTTGTATTCCCAGTAAAGGACTAAAGGGAGACCATTCGATAATTACATAAGATGGGAGAATGAGATGAGGTGGAAAGAGATGAAGTAGAATGGAATGAAATGAACGGAAGGGAATATACCCAAATTTACCAACTAAAACAAAATCTGAGTAGAATGCACAAGGCAAAATATAGCAGTAAATAGCATCAGTCTTTTAATCTTTCTCTTTAAATGATAGTGGTAACCCCCTCCTGTTCAACTTGGTTTACCCAAAAACTGAGGGCTGTCCTTCTATAAAGAGCTAATTCAAAGTTCTGCTTAGAGCAAGAAAACATTTGTCTTTGCTGAGGAGCAGGGATGCTTCTACATGGGCTCTTTGTTTCATGCTCTGCTTTGTTTGGGACTCGGTGGTCAGAAAGCCCAGGGATTTGTTCTATGTTTATTTTGAGCAACTCCCCCTAGCTTTGACTTTCATACACTTCTGTTCCCCACCCTGTCCTCTTTCTTAAGATGTTTTTGTACTTTGGTCCTTGTTTGAATGGTTCTGTTGTACCTGTGTCCTTTATAACTCACCACAAATTTCCCTTTAAAAGCAGGTGTCTTTATATGCATAGCCCATGGACACAGACAGTAGTGTGGTGAGGACCAAGGGAGGGGATACGGCGGCTGGGTGGAGGCAGGCAAAGGAAATGAAAATGGAGGACATCTGCAATAGTGTCAACAATAAAAATTTTAAATTAAAAAATTAATGTAAATTGTGTTAAGTAGATGCCACATAAAGATAGGAAGAAAAAAGGAAGGAAGGAGGGGAAGGAAAAAGGAAAACCTTCTTTAAAGTATACTTTTAGCCCTAACTGGTCTGGCTTAGTGGATAGAGCATCAACCTGCAGACTGAAAGATCCCAGGTTTGATTCCAGTCAAGGGCATGTACCTTGGTTGAGGGCACATCTCCAATAGGAGGTGTGTTAGAAGGCAGCTGATTGATGTTTCTAACTCTCTATCCCTCTCCCTTACTCTCTGTAAAAAATCAATAATATATATATTATTTTAAAAATCAATAAATATATATATTTAAAGTATACCTTTAAATAAGATCTTACAAATTTAGGAGCCTTAATGGAGCAAAGTCTAGGATTTATAAATTTTAAAAACTCCAACTAAACTACTTTAAAACTTTAAACACACAAACAAAAACATTTTCCCCAAGTTTAAATTTCCTGGGGATTTTTTCTGACACATTTTCTCATGCAAATTTTCTGAATCCTACAAATACAGTCGTCTAGAAATATTGTTCTTTGGTGGGAAAGGGAACAGCCAGATTTCTGCTCAGCTACCACGGCGTCATGGCCAATGTGTTTGACTCCCTTTGTCTCTGGAGCGGATCCCTACAGCCACGTTGCGCTCCTTCTGCCCTGCCCAGCTGCCCCTCAGAGGGGCTCCTGGTCTTCTGCCCTCTGCTGACTGACGCTATTTACCCTGCTTTATTCTGTTTCGTTAGAAACTTCTTACAAAGGGGAGTGCTGAGCACACGCAGGGCTGGTCCCTCGCAGAACCTGCAGAGCTCAGGGAAGAGCAAGGATTGCAGAAAGTTCCTGGGGCTTTCCTCTAACATCATTGTTTCACACATCACTGACCTCCCCACCCCCTTCCCCTGGGTCAGCTCTGGCAAATAGTAGGTGACTAACAAAATATTTGTTGAATAACCAGGAAAATTGTTTTCTAAATTACATTAATTTTTTTTAGAAGTTTTCTAGGCCAGAAAAGGGAGAACTTTGTGTGCAAACCGTATTATCATTTATTTACAATCCTAGAGAAAAACATTCTTAAACTTCCTTCTTGAAATGAAATTTTATTCTATGTATGTTTGATTATGTGTGCGTGTATGTGTCCATAACTATTTTTCTTTCTTAGATTTAGCTAAACAAATCCAAACATGTGTTATTAATGGCTTTAATTATTACTCTCCATTGAATCAGGAATTGAAAGAGCATAAAGAAGCCAATTCAATCATGTCACCTTGCCCACTCACACACACGTAGTCATATACATACAACCATATTCCAACCATGAATTGGCCCTTGTCTTCTATATTTCATAGAAGACAAGGGCCAATTGAGGCAGGAGCCTCAGCCTAGACACGTCACGTTTCAGTACTGTGGCAGGTGCAGGGGCAGAGGCTGCACGCCTTCTCTTGCTCTAAGTTAAACATAGTAAGATGACATTACCTCTCTGGATCCTGACCACAGCCATCCAGATGCCCAGTCCGAAAATGATGGTGGTCAGCAGCCCGCACACGATGGCCACCAGCGCCCTGGGGTCACACACACGGCAGGAAGCCATGGGGAGCCAAGCCACAAACCCACTCCTGGGTGAAAAGTAACTAACTTCTTTTCTTCGCAAGCCAGGAAGTTAAATCAGAAACTATCCCAAAAAATAAAAATAATTTTTTAGTGGCCTTTTAGGCAGATATCCTCATTTTTCAGGATATTTTTAGGGTAAATAGGGAGAATACAGTTCCAGTCACAGAATGAAAAGTACATACTCTGCTTGCGATTTCCTCATCTTCACTGAATGAGAACATGAAAAAAGTGATTGGAGTATGGAAAAAGGAAGAGAAGTCAGGGCAATAAAGAAGAAGGGGAGGGAACCACTAACAGGGTCAAAGGGTAAAGTCCTGACAAGCAGGAAAGTGGGGAAGGGAACAAAACAAAAGAAACCTAGAGAGGCCCGGTTTGTGTCCCTCAGTGTTCAGAGAATCTGCATGCGAACTGAAGGGTCACATGTTCAATTCCCTGTCAAAGGCAGGTGCCTGGGTTGCAGATTTAATCTCTGACCCTGGTCCAGGCCCATGATGTGTCTCTCTCATAATTCTCTCTCTCTCTCTCTCTCTCTCTCTCTCTCTCTCTCTCTCTAAAATAGGGAGTCAGACTAAAAGAAGGGAGAGAAGGATGTTAACACTTGGATGGGAATGGGGGTGAAGATCTGAGATTGATTACATTCCTGGTGATCAATCAAACAGGTAAACATATAAGAATAATAGAGTCAAGTTCTTGACTCCAGGAGTTACAAATATGGAAAGGAAGAGAACTTGAATCCCATCAGAATTTTAAAACAATCAGAAATATGAAGAGAGAAAAGCTGTATGCAGTTAATTCTGAAGGGAAGATGGCTGTCAGAGGAATGCATGAGTCAATTATAAACTTCTTATTCAAAAGGTGAGTATTTCAAAGGAAGGAATGTGATATTACTTCTTTCTAATACTTGAACTAAATAATTACCATTGTGCCTAAAAATACAAACCTCTAGTGTTGGATTAGAATTGGATGTATGCAAACTCATATATATGAGTTTGTATTATATATATAAAATAAAAGAGAAACATGCAAATTTGACTGTACCTTTGCTCCTGATTGGCTACGCTACCAGCCAATCAGAAGCTGGGGCAGGGCCAAGTGGCGCATGCGCCAGTCCCAGGAGTGGAGATGAAATGGTGGTGGCGGTGAGTGCCCAGCCCCCCGGGCCGAGCCATAAGTTGGACATACCCTGAGGGCTCCCAGTATGTGAGAGGGGGCAGGTTGAGTTGAGGGACCACCCACTCCCAGTGCACAAATTTTGTGCACTGGGCCCCTAGTGTGTGTGTGTGTGTGTGTGTGTGTGTGTATTTATGTATATATACATAAATACACACACACACACACACATTTATTTATTTATTTATTTATTTATTTATTTATATATACACACATATATATAAAACCATGAGTTTGTATGTATGTATATATCCAATTCCAATCTCAATCCATATAGAGAGAGATATAAATTACAATATGCACTCAATAAATATATTTATATGCAGAATAGGGCAAAAGTAGGTTTTCAGTTGTTCATATGGAAAATAATATAATAAATAATAAATAACCTATTCTATTAAAAGGGTAAAATGCTAATTACACTGGGAGACCTTCCAGACAAAGCCATGGTGGCGGAGCCAAGGCAGAGGCAGTTACAGGCGATCAGGCCAGGAGGGGAGGGCAGGACGGTGCGGGGGGGGGGGGGGGCGCAGTTAGGGATGATCAGGCCAGCAGTCACAAGGGTTAGGGGCAATCAGGCAAGTAGGCAAGTGAGCCATTAGGAGCCAGCAGTCCCAGATTGGAGAGGGTACAGGCTGGGCTGAGAGATACTTCACCCCATGCATGAATTTTGTGCACCAGGCCACTAGTATAAGAATAAACTGTTCACATACTCACAACTATAAACCTACTTTTGTCCCATCCTGTATATAGACAATATAGAAGTAAACATAGATACAGAAGTGTGTTAATACACAAAAATTACGTATGTGCATGTTTATGACATATATCAGAAGCATACATATATTCTCTAGCTCTGGTCATTCATAAGGTAAGGAAGCAATGATAATCCATTAGCAATGAGCACACCTGAAGCCCAGATCTTGATTTCTAAAAATAACTTTCCACTAAAAGGAAGAGGGCTCCCAGGGGCAGTGGCTAATTCCCAGACTATGGCACAGAAAATCCAAAATGAGTCTAGAGTATCTTGTGCCATAAAGCAAGGACATATTCAAGGAATGACAGGTACATATCAAATGGACATAGAGTCCCGCATGAAGTGATTCTCCATTGCCAAATGAAGGATAATTAAAATAAATAATGCTTATAACAGATTATAACCCATTAAGTAAATTAGGAAAACTACTGAATCTGAAACCTAGCAATCTGTGTTTTAGATAGTCCTCCAAAGTGATGCCCACTGCAGTTTGGGTAATTCTCCAAAGAGAGTGAACCAAGTTTGCAGTAAACCAGCAAATAGCAAGAGATTAAATTGCTTTTTTGTGCAATAGGAAATTCCTTTGTTAATATTTATAGGAAATGTCATGGCTTTAAAGATTGCCAAATATTCCAATAAGTATGCTAAGACACATATTTTTGTCAGCTGTGAAATTACTATTCTTTTATTTATCTTATTCATTTATTTAACCAGATTTGTATGGGTTTATACTTAGAAGTGTTAAGAAGTTCTGAAATTCCTTTTATAGGCACACCTTTATTTTATTGCACTTCACTGTATAGCACTTTATAAATGCAGCGTTTTGTTTTTTTTTATAAACCGAAAGCAAGACCCTTTCCCAGCGAAAGGATTACAACTTTCTTTATTACTATCCCGGCTTTCATAGAGTAGTCTGGAATGGAACCCTGAATGCCTTACTGATATGCCGATGTTCCCCTACCATCTGGACTGTGACCCAGTGGAGAGTTAAGTACACGGAAACCTGCTTACCTTACCTCCCATGATATTGAAGTCAAAAGCCAATATCAGCTTCCCCGCCTGTTGTACCTTAAAAATGAGCCTCTGAATGTCTCCGTTGGAAAACCTCCCAGTAGCATTTGCTACTCCCTCACTATTGAGAACTCAGAAACCTTTAACTCACCTATTTGTATATTTATACAACCCTACCACCCTCTTTTCCACCTGGTTGCCAATGAAGGGCACGGAGAAGGGTATCGAAAAAGCTTTTCTTAACCAGATTACTGACCTTGCTTGTGCCTTCCCCCTTCACGCCACACGCCTTTGTTCTTCAGGTGCTGCCTGCACTCCCCAGAGCTGGGTGTTCCAGGCAGGATCTCCAGGGCTGATTGCTTCATGGAAGGAACATTAGCATCTGTTTGTGAAAAATGACTCACTTAATACTAGCAGAAGTCTGTTGCTATGAAACTAAAATATGTACTCATTGAACTCTGATTAATGTAACCTTGAATTAACCTCTCAGTGCCCCAGAAGATGAAAAAAGGAACCCTCAAATTCTTTAGTGTTAAATTTGCTTCTGCATCTCTCTTCATCTCTTCTGACTTGATTCTTATATCTTTCTTATCCTATTTTTTCCTCTTTTATTTCTTCCCTTTAACATCCTCCAAATCTGAGCTAATGGACATAGTATATGGTCAAGACTGAAAGAGGAAATTGTCAATATTGTTAGGTTAAGAAGTATAGTATAGGAAGTAATTTTCTTTTCTTTCTTTCTTCCTTTCTTTCTTCCTTTCTTTCTTTCTTTCTTTCTTTCTTTCTTTCTTTCCTTCCTTCCTTCCTTCTAGAAAGTTTGATTCAGTTGAAAGGCAAATCCAGAATTTACAGTAACTAGTCAAGAGACATGAGTCCCATGTAAACACTAGTACTTCTGAAAATAGTAACATCAAATCATAATATAAATCTGAGGCAAGATGAGTTGGTATTTTCAATGTGCTGCACAAACTAATATTGTTATTTATGCCTTAACAAGATAATATTCTCAATCCTAAATCTCTCCATTTAGAGTATTTGACAGAAATCATTGGTGCAAATACCAATGATCTATTGTTACATAACAGACCCCTCCAAAATTTAGTGACTTGAAACACAGCACCATCTATTTGCTCAAGGCCAGGCAGTCTGGAGGAGACTTAGCAGGGATGGCTTTGTACCACATGATCATTCAGCCACGTCATCTGGAAGTTCTACTGGAGCATCAAGGGTCTGAGAGGGCATTTCTCACATGCCCAGGGTCTCAGCTGGGGTGAATAGAAGGCCAGCTTGGCTGAACCTCTCTCTACCTCATGGCTTTTTCTCCTCCAAGGCCCATCACCTCCTTGAAGCCTTCTTCACAGGGAGGCTGGGTTCCAGCAGTGTAAGCCGGAAGACTTCTTAAAACTGAGGAGTGTAATCTACTCAGTATCACTTTTACTACATTCTGTTGATCAAAGGAAATCACAAGACCAGTCCAAATTCAATGGTAAAGGGGGCTACAAAAACGGATGCATCTAAGGAGGCAGAAGTCATGGGGGTAATGATGTTTCATGTGTCATCTTGGCTAGGCCAGAGTACCTAGTTATTGGTCAAACAGGATGGGCCCTAATGCAATATAGCTGGTGTCCTTATTATAGATGTTTCTGTGAAGGTGTTTTTTTTAATGAGATGAATATTTAAACCTGTAGAGTTTGAGTAAAGCAAATTACCCTCATCCAAGTAGTTGAAGGCCTTAATACAAAAGACTGAAGAAGGTGGAATTCTGCCAGCTGACTGTCTTGGACTCAGACTGTAGCATCAACTTTTCCAGCCTGCCTTCTTAGGAGCCTAAGAGCTTACCCTGCAGATTTTGGACTTGCTAACTTCCACAATCACATGAGCCTTTTTTTTTTTAAATGCATCTTTATTTACCTATCCCTTTGGTTCTGTTTCTGGAGAATCCTGACCAATACAGTGATTATTTGCAACACGCATCATGAATTTTCCAGATAAGGCTCCTAATCCCCAGAAAGCTTAATAATAGTGTGTGACCCTCAAGGATTTTGTGATCTGTTGAGAGAGCAGGCATATAAAATGTTAGAACACACCGCAGATCATGTAGAAGTCACTAGTCGATAAATCATTTACTCTGCAAGTGTCTACCTGAGGAATGTTGGAATTACCAGTTAAGAAAACTTGCCAACCTGGATGAGGACATAAAACAGCATAAATGTGTAACCAAGCCAAGTTATCAACAGGTTTCACAGTGATAATAATACACTTTATGGTTGGTAATAAAACTTGGGAGATATCTTCATGCCTCACATTTAGCTCAAACACAGGCTGTATTTGGAAGTCTAAAACATTAAACTTAAAATTAATATTAAAGTAATGGATGTATTACTTTTCTATGACTACTAAATACCACAAACTGACTGGCTTAAAAAAACAGAATTTTTAAAAATATATGTATTGATTGATTTCAGAGAGGAAGGCAGAGGGAGAGGGAAAGAGAAACATCAATGAAGATGGGGAATTATTGATTGGCTTCCTCCTGCACACCCCCTTCTGTGGATCAAGCCTACAATCAGGGTATGTGCCCTTGACTGGAATCGAACCTGGGACTTTTCAGTCAACAGGCTGATGCTCTATCCTTTGAACTAAATCAGCCAGGGAAGAAAAACAAAACAAAACACAGACATTTAATGCCTTATAATTCTGGAGACTAGCAGTTCAAGATCAACTAATCAGTAGGACCATGCTCATTCCGAAGATGCTGGGGAAGACTCTGCTCCAGCCCTCTCACTTAGCTTCTGATGGTTTGCTGGCATCTTTGGCCTTCTGTGACTTGTAGACAGCACCCTACTCCCTGCCTTTGTGGTCACATGGCGCTCTCCCTGTGTGTGTGCCAGTGTCCACATTTCCCATTTATATAAGGACACCAGCTATATTGCATTAGGGCCCATCCTACTTTAGTATGACCTCATCTTAACGAACCTAATTCTAGCTACAACAAACAACTTTATTTTCAAATAAAGATCATAATCTGAGCTGTTGGGGGTTAGTACTTCAACATATAAATGTAGGTGTAGGGCACACTGTATTATAACACTGATCAATTAGAATCTAAGACTTAAAAACAATAATAACCCAAAACTCCACCTGTAACATTTTGGGCTGACTTGTTGCTTGGGTTATGGAAGCTTCTTTATGAGATCCTGCTGCTTAGACTTGAGTTGTGTTTTCATGCTTTACCACTAGAGGGAAGCATCATTGCTGTCGGTTTTTCAGCTGTTAAGCCTAATATACAGACAGGATCTTCAGTACTCAGCCATTTATAATGTAGGCACATCAGATGTGAAATAAATTCAGACACATTTCTTGGGGGTTGGAGAGTAAAAAAGATATTATATGCTGGGAAGAATGGTGTGACTTGGTCATCTATGTCCTGGTGATCCTTCTCTTGGATCTCTGCTATGGACTGAATGTTTGTATCCCCTCAAAATTCTTATGTTGAACCTTTAATCACCACATGTCAGAACACAGAATTTTCAATAAATTTAAGAAGATTGAAATCATGTTTTTGATTTCCCACATGTTCTCTGATCATAGTGGTGTGAAATTAGAAATCAATCACAAGAAAAAACCAAAACACACAATAAGACATGGAAGCTAAATAACATGTTACTGTACAATGAATGGGTTAACAATGAGATCAAGGGGGAAAAATCAAAAGATACACAATGAAAATGAGAACATAACAACCCAAAATTGATGGGGCACAGTGAACGCAATCCTGAGAAGAAAATTCATGACATTACAGACCTACCCCAAGAAACAAGAAAAATCTCAAATAAACAATCTAACTTTACACTTAAAGGAACTAGAAAAAGAACAACAAACACAGCCCAAAGTCAGTAGAAGAAAGGAAATGATAAAGATAAGAGCAGGCCGAGACCGGTTTGGCTCAGTGGCTAGAGCGTCGAACTGTGGACTGAAGGGTCCCGGGTTCGATTCTGGTCAAGGGCATGTACCTTGGCTGCGGGCACATCCCCAGTAGGGGGCATGCAAGAGGCAGCTGATGGGTGTTTCTCTCTCATTGATGTTTCTGACTTTCTTCCTTCCGCTCTGTAAAAAAATCAATAAAATATATATATATATATATATATATATATATATATATAAAAGATAAGAGCAGAAATAAACATAACAGAGTATAAAAAACAATACAAAAACTTGGCTATTTGAAAGATAAACAAGATTGACAAACTTTTAACCAGACTCATTAAGAAAGCGAACACAAATAAATAAGATCAGAAATGAAAGAGGAGAAATAACAACTGACTCATCAGAAATATAAGGGATTGCAAGTAAATGCCAACAAATTGGAAAATCTGGACAAAAGGAATACATCCCTACAAACATAAAATCTTTCAAAATTGAACTGGGAAGAATCAGAAAACCTAAATAGATTGATTAATAACTAATGAAATTGAAGCAATAATTTTCAAAAAATAAAACACAAAAAAAATCCCAGCGAACAAATGACCTGGACCAGATGGCTTCACAGGTAAATTTTACCAAACATTCAAAGAAGTACTAATACCTATCCTTCTCAAACTATTCCAAAAAATTCAAGAGGAGGGAAGACTCTCGAACAGCTGCTGTAGAGCCTAAGACTATCGGAAAACACAGATATTTACATTACGATCCATTAACAGTAGCAAAATTCAGTTATGAAGTAGCAACAAAAATAATTTTATGGTTGGGGCTCACCACAACATGAGGAACTATATTAAAGGGTCGCAGCATTAGAAAGGTTGAGAACCACTGTTCTAGGGGTGCAGGACCAGTGTCTACAAATCAATAAACATGATACACCACATAAACAAAATGAAGGATAAAAATCACATGATCATATCAACAGATGCAAAAAGGCATTTGATAAAATACAGCAGCACCCTTTTCTGATAAAACACTCAGCAAAGTGGGACTAGAGGGAAAATGCCTCAACATAACAAAAGCCATATATGACAAACCCATAGCCAACATCACAGTCAATGGACAAAAATTAAAAGTGTTTCCCTTAAGACCAGGAAAAAGACAGTGATATCTGGCCCACGTTGATTTGGCTCAGTGGATAGAATGTCCGGCCTATGTACTGAAGGGTCCCTGAACTCGATTTTGGTCAAGGGCACATGCTCGGGTTGCAAGCTCAATCCCAGTAGGCAGCCAATCAATGATTCTCTCTCATCATTCATGTTACTCCTCCTCTTTGAAATCAATAAAAATATATTTAGAAAATAAAGACAGAGGTATCTGTTTTCACTGATACTCTTATTCAACATAATACTAAAAATCCTAGCCACAGCAATCAGATATGAAGAAAAAATAAAAGGCATCCAAATTGGAAAGAATGAAATAAAACTGTCATTCATGTAGATTACATGATACTAAAGATTCCACACATACCAAAAAAAAAAAATACTAGAACTGATAAGTGAATTAGTAAAGTATCAGGATACAAAATAAATATCCAGAAATCAGTTGCATTTTTGTATGCCAATAATGAACTATCAGAAAGGGAAACTAAATATATATCCTATCTAATACAAGAGTAATATGCAAATTTGACCATACCTTCACTATGCTACCAGCCAATCAGGAGCAAGGGTGGGGCCGAGTGGTATGAGGGGTGGGGCCGAGCAAGGCTCATGAGGCCATCAAGGGGCGGGGCCGCGGCACATGGGAGGCCGGCGGTGGTCAGGGCCATGGTGCCAGGTACAGGAGACCTCAGGACGGGAGGCTGGCGTGGCGCGAGGCACATGGGACAGGAGGCCATCCTGGCGCAGCATGCGGCATGCGGTATGCAGGACAGGAGATCTCAGGACGGGAGTCTGGCGCATGCGGCTGCTGAATGCAGGGTGCATCTGGGCCTGGGCAGTCGCCATCAGGGCTAAGGCTTGGGCTGGGGGGGGGTGGGCAGGGCCGAGGTGTCCAGCAAGCATGGGGCCCCTGGGGATGGGCGGTCACTGGGCAGTCACCGGGTGGATGCCAGCAGCCGGGGCTAAGGCCAGGGCCAGGTGGGTGGGGCCGAGTCAACCAGGGCAGAGCTAGCCTTCAGCCCCATTGCAGGGTGTTGGCTGGGTGCCCAAGGTCTAAATCTTTGGCCAGGAGTGCGGGGTTATTAGGACATCCCCTGAGGGCTCCCAGTATGTGTGATGGGACAGATTATGCTGAGGGATCACCCACCCCCAGTGCACAAATTTCATGCACCGGGCCCCTAGTATATATATAATAATCCCATTTGCAATGGCATAAAAAAATAAAATACCTGAGAATAAATTAAACCAACAATTTAAAAGACCTGCACTCAGAAAATTATAAAATACTAAAGAAGTAAATTGAAGAAGATACAAATAAGTGAAAGCATATACCATGTTCACAGATTGGAAGAACTGACATCATTAAAATGTCCATACTACCTAAAGCAATCTATAGATTCAATGCAATTCCTATCAAAATACCAATGGTGTATTTCACAGAACTAGAACAAAAATTTCAAAAATTCATATGGAACCACAAAAGACTTCAAATAGCCACAGCAATCTTGGAAAAGAAGAACAGAGTTGGATGAATCACGCTACTTGATATCAAACAATACTACAAAACCATAATAATCAAAATAGCATGGTACTGGCATAAAAAATAACAGACACATAGCCCTTGCCAGTTTGGCTAGATAGTAGAGCATCAGTCTGCAGACTAAAGGGTCCCAGGTTCAATTCTGGTCAAGGGCACATGTCCGGGTTGTGGGCTCAATCCCCAGTAGGGGGCGTGCAGGAGGCAGCCAATCAATGATTCTCTCTCATCATTAATGTTTCTATATCTCTCTCTCCCTCTCCCTTCCTCTCTAAAATCAATCTATATATATAAAAGGCTAAGTGACCATCGCCTCCAAAACAACTGAATGGATGACCAAACATGCTATATGGGGTGACCAGGCCAGCAGGAGAGTTAGTGAGGGGTGACCAAATGACTGAGCAGCATGCTGCATGGGGGGACCTGACATGCAGGAGGAGCAGTTGGGGGTGATCAGGCTGGTGGGGAGGGGCAGTGAGAGGCGACCAAATGACTGAGCAGCAGGCTGTGTGGGGCTACCAGGCCCGGGGGGAGGGGGGGCAGTTGGGGGCAACCAGACCAGCGGGAGGGAGGGGCAGTTGGGGGCCAAATAGGCCAGTGGAGGGGCACTAAGGGGCAACCAGGCTGGGGAAGGCAGGTTGGGGTGAAAATGCCAGCAAGGGGGGGGACAGTTGGGGGTGACCAGGCCAGCAGGGTGGGCAGTTAGGGGCAATCAGGCAGGCAGGCAGCTGAGCAGTTAGGAGCCAGTGGTCCCAGATTGGAGAGGGTGCAGGCTGGGCTAAAGGGACTCCCCCCCCCCCCCCCCCGCACTCACACCATACACAAATTTTGTGCCCCGGGCCTCTAGTAAAAATATATTTAAAAAACAAAACAAAAAACAGATATATATGTAGACCAATAGAACAGAATAGAGAGTCCAGAAATAAGCCCATGCTTTCATTAATATTCAACAAAGGAGTAAAAAATATACAATGGTATAAAGATACTCTATTCAATAAATGGTGTTGAGAAAATTAGAAAGATACATGCCCAAAAATATTAGACTACCTTCTTGCACCATACACAGGAATAAATTTAAAATGGATTAAAACTTAAATGTAAGACACAAAACCACAAAAATCCTAAAAGAAAATATAGGTAGTAAAATCTCAGATATTTCTTGTAGCAATAATTTTTCTGATATATCTCCTCAGGCAATGGAAACAAAAGAAAAAATAAACAAATGGGACTACATCAAACTAAAAAATATTTTGCACTGCAGGGGAAACCATCAACAAAATGAAAGTATAACCCACTGAATGTGAGAACGTATACACCAATGATACATCTGATAAAGGCTTAACATCCAAAATGGATAAAGAACTTATACAACTCAACACGAAGAAAACAATCCAATTTTAAAAAAAAATAGGCAAAGGATCTGAATGGACACTTCTCCAAAGAGGTTTTACAGATGGCCAATGGAATATGAAAAGATGCTCAATGTCACCAATCATCAGAGAAATGCAAATTAAAACCACAATGAGATATATCTCACTCCTGTCAGAACAGATATCATTAATAAATCTACAAAAAAATGTTGCAAGGATGTGGAGATAAGGGAACTCTCATGCACTGTTGGTGATAATGCAGATTTGTGTAGCCACTGTGGACAGTAGTATGGAGTTACCTTAAAAATTAAAAATGGAACTGTCTTTGACCCAGTGATCCCCCTTCTCAGAATAGATTCTAAGAATCCTGAAACATTAATTTCTCCCACATACACACAATGAACAAAGATTTGTCATTTTTGCTTTAAGACTAATGCCATAAAGGCTGAGAAATACTGGCATCCAATCTCAGAGCTGTTAGTAGAAATGTTAAGTATTTTCATTTTTAGTAGTTTAGCCCAGAACCAAGTTATTCTATTCATGGCATGTCTCTCCAAGCTTCAAGCAAAAATCTTACTTTATTGCTATTTACTTAGAGAAACTTCTTTTCTCTTACTTCATACTTGTTCTCTATTCTCTCAATTTTTTCCATCTGGAATTCACATTAGTCAGAATATAGAATTTCTGGATTATTCTCTATGCATAACAATTTCTCTTTTACACTTCTTATCTATTGGCTTCTTGCATTTTGGAAGAACTCCTCACTTCACGGCTTTTATTGATTGTTCCTATAGTCCAAAGTGACGCTTGCACTACTGCATTGCAAATACAGCCTTGATTAATGAGCCCTATTGTGACAAAATGAAGATAAGAATGGCCATGACCCAACCTCCCATTTCAAAAAGGAGCTAGAAGTTAATGCAATCGAGTCTGGAGTTTCCCAAGCAAAAGAGATAGAAGGTTACGGAAATCACTGAGGAATTGGTATCACATCAACAGCCAATGTTTATTTTGCACTGAATATATAAAGAGCTTTTTAAAATACAATCAAATACAAGCAAATGAAGTGTGAAATACCCTCAAAGATAGGATTACAAAAAGCTCGGAAATTGAAACCTCAGATTTTTAGAAGAGTTCAGATCAAATACAAATAAAAGTAAGGGAAGGCACCCTTCTTCAACTCCTTTCTTTGTGAAGGCTTCCATCTATATATATAAAAAGCCAGAGACCAGAATGCTATAATGACCGAAAATGACCCGTTGCTATGACACCCACTGCAACCAGCAAACCCACCAGATTAGGGGGTGGGGCCAGCCGGCCAACCTCCCTCGGCCCCTCCCCCTGCCTAGCCCCACTCCAGGTCTGCCCCCATATCCTGATCAGGGCCAGGGCCAATGAGCCAGCTGCCTGCGACGCCTCTCCCTGGTGGACCCCACCCCAAATGCCCCCTCCTCAAATCAGGGGTGGGGCCTGCCAGCCAATTGCCCTTGGCCCCTCCCCCCGCCCAGCCCGGCCCTGACCAGTCTCCAATTGGGGCAGCCTACCAGCCAACCTCCTGCTGTCTCCTCCTCCCGACAGGTCTAGCCCCAGTTGGCCCGATTGGGCCTGGGCTTGACAAACCCCACTAGTGCATAAATTCATGCACTGGGCCTCTAGTAAAATTATAATAATGGTGTTCAAATACTGCTGATTTCAGGGACTAGAAGCAGAAAGCCTGAGACTGTGGACTTAGAACTGAAACTCTAAGAGCTCACTGGGTTGCATCTCACTCATATTCTCTCCATGCATGGACTGGAGGAATAGACATTTCTGCTTTTACATAAAGACTATTAGAATATTTGTATTTATCAGTTTTCAATATTTAGCCTTAATCTGGTTCTTGATAATTATTTCTTGAGTTTCTGCTCAGGTATAGATACCAGCAATGCCATGTTCATGTAACTTCACCTGATAGCTCACGCTTGTTTTTCCTTTTTCTCTTTCTTTGTTCTTAAATTCCAGCTGACATACAATATATGTTTCAGGTGTATAAACCCATGATTAGACATTTCTATAACTTTTAAAATGGTCATCTCAATAAAGCTATATACAGTTATTACAATATTATTGACTCTATTCCCTATGCCGTACCTTACATCACTGTGACTATTCTGTAACTATGAATTTTAATCCTATCATCATTCTGATGGCTCACTGTTTTGAAACACAAAGTTGCCAAAGTCATAGAAACTTGGCTGACTAGAAGAGATCCCTGAGATGGAGGAGACACGTAGGCAGAAGACCATGATCTCCTGAGGACCATGACATGTGGGCCTTTCACATGCCAGAAATGCAGTAGATTTTATTGCATGTTCGAGATCAATCTTTAAAGACCCACATCAATTGTTTTCAACCATTACATTAAAAAAATAAAGGTATCTTAAAACTAGTGAATAGAAAAGCTAATATGTATAGAAGGAATACCAAATATCTAAAATTATTCATTTATTCAATAACCTTTATGTCTTCAGTTCTTTCGTTAACACACTCAGAACAAGAGCATATAAGAATAGTGAGCTATAGATGATCTATATTGTATTGTGTAGACCTTCCTAAATGCTTTCCTCGGAGACAAAGGTAGCACACCTTTCTAATCATTTTTATAAATTAACTAGAAGCCTGGTACATGAAATTGGTGCATGGGGGCGGTGGGTTCCTTCAGCCCACCCTGCACCCTCTCCAATCCAGGATCACTGGTTCCCTAATTGCTCACCTGCCTGCCTGCCTGGTCATTCCTAACTGCCCCCCCTCCACTGGCCTTGTCACCTGCAACTGCCCCCCACCAGCCTGGTTGCACCTCCGTGCCCTCCCACTGGCCTGGTCGCCCCACACAGCCTGCTGTTCAGTTGTTTGGTCGTCCCTCACTAACCCCCTTGCTGGCCTGGTCACAGGCAGCCATCTTGTGAGAGTGTGATGGTCAATTTGCATATTGCCTCTTTATTATGTAGGATAATTTAAGCATAAAGAAATATTTGCTAGTTGAAAAGGAAACTTTTTAAATGACTGAATCAAACTAATCTTTTTAAAAAATGAATGTGTCCAGTTCTTTGGCCTCAACAATCACTCACTTTCCTCTTTAGTGTCACTGTGATCATACCAGAATGGGGCAGCCCCCTAGATTTGTCCATGCTTCTGGAGTGCCAGGAGCATGCAGGATTTAACTGCCCACATTTCACATTCAGCTGCTCATGAGGCTGCCTCTTTCCCTCCATATTTGAGTCACCTCTCAAGGATTCCTGAATCCCTCCTTACCTTTTCTGTCATGGCAGAGATTGACATTGTAAAAAATTAGCTATTCCCCTGCTTCAGTTTTGTCTCAGAGACTCTAGATTTATAACATGTGACATTCAGAAAGGACCCCATGATTCATCCAATTCAATTCCCTTACTTTATTTATTTATTTTGCTTTTATTTCTTCATTTTTTAATCTTTATTGTTCAGTTTAATTACATTGTTCCCCCTTTTTTATCCCCCTATATCTCCCCTCCACCCTGTACCCATCCCACCCTCCACCCTCACCCCCCTTTCCCCACTGTCCTCTCCCATTGTTGCAAAATTTTTGTCCAGTCTCTTGCTGTACTTCCCACACCCCTTTTCTCCCCAAAAATTGTCAGTCCATTCCCTCTCTATGTCCACGATTCTGTTATATTTACCAGTTTATCCTGTTCATCAGCCTATCAGTTCACTTGATTTTTATGTTCATTTGTTGATTGATGTGTATTTGTTGTTCATAATTTATATTTTTACCTTTTTCTTCTTCCTCTTCTTAAAGAATATCTTTCAGCATTTCATATAATGTTGGTTTGGTGGTGATGAACTCCTTTAGCTTTTTCTTATCTGCGAAGCACTTTATCTGACCTTCAATTTTGAATGATAGCTTTGCTGGATAGAGTAATCTTGGTTGTAGGTTCTTGATATTCATCACTTTGAATGTTTCTTGCCACCCCCGTCTGGCCTGCATCGTTTCTGTTGAAAAATCTGCTGACAATCGTATGGGTGCTCCCTTATAGGTAACTGTTTTTCTCTTGCTGCTTTTAATATTCTCTCTTTATCTTATGCTCTTGGCATTTTAATTATGATATGCCTTGGTGTGGTCCTCTTAGGGTTCCTATATATTGGGGTTCGGTGCGCTTCTTGGACTTTTAAGTCAATTTCTTTCAGTCACTATTTCTTCAAATAGGTTTTCATTGTCTTGCTCTCTCTCTTTTTCTGACACCCCTATAATTCGGATGTTGGTATGCTTGAGGTTGTCCCAGAGGCCCCTTACACTATCTTCAATTTTTTGGATTCTTTTAGTTTCTTGCTTTTTCAGCTGAGTGGATTTTACCTCTTTGTATTTCAAATCTTTAACTTGATTCTTGGGGTGCTCTAGAGTACTTTTAGGTCTTCGTATAATGTTTTTTTATTTCAGTCAGTGTATGCTTAATTTCTGGTTGGTCCTTTCTCATATCCTTGAGAGTCTCCTTCATATCCTTGAGGGTCTTGTTCATTTCCTTGTAGGACTCATTCATTTCCACGTTGGTCTTGTTCATTTCCTTGCAGGTCTCGTTGATATCCTTGAGGGTCTTGTTCATTTTCTCGTAGGTCTTGTTCATTTCCTTATAGGTCTCGACCTTTTCTAGCCTCTTGAAAAGCCTTATAACCGTGGTTTTGAACTCTATGTCTGGTCGTCTTTTTTCCTCCATTTCTTTCACACCTGATTTCTTTCCATGTCTCTGCATGGTGACTGCTTTTATGTGGTAGATGTCTTATAAGGGACAGTGGCTCAGCCTCCCCAGTTACCTGAGGTGGGTACTCTTACTGCAATCCTTTATGGGTTGTACAGTATTTTTTAATTCAAGCCCAGCTTGTTGTTGTTAGCCCTAGGAGGGTTTGACCTCCACGCCTATTGGCTGTGAAGGGAGACTGTGTTCAGGTTGGATGGGCAGAGTCTCTGAGCTGAGTAGGCAGCCTCAGCATCAGCTACGTCCTATGCTGCGCTCATGCGCAGGTCTCTGTTGGGCGGTAATTGTTGCAGGCACCTCCAAGAGAAAGCCGCTAGTCTCTACCCCTTGCCAGACAACTCTGCCTCTCCCCAAATGAGTCTGCACACCCTAAGTCTCGCCCAGGGTTGTAAAACAAAGCAGTCTGGTGGTCTCCGGGACCAGAGGGCAAGTCACCGGGGAGCAAGTTGCGCGTCTGTGCTGTTGCACGCTTTACGCGCGCAAACTGCTTTTCCAAGCAACCCGGTTTCTCCTCAGACTAGGAGACCTCTGCCACGCCCAGCTTCCAGGGTGCGTCCCCCCGTCCTCGGACCTCACCTGGCACTGGAGAATCCGTGCAGTGGGACGTCTCTGCCCTCCCCCTTGGCGAAATCCAGCTGGGATTGCTGCTGCCAGCCTCAGCCCGTGCTTGCGGCGGCTCCTAACCTCTGTTTCCACGTGTATCTTCAAGGCTGCACTCTGCCGCTCTTCTGAGTATCAGTGTCCCACCTTTACTTTTATTTGTGGAGTTTTCACTCAGCCAGCTGTCCGGTGATTCTGGGTGATGTTTGTTTTGTTGTTTTGTTGTAGTATTTGAATTGTTGTGCAGGGCAGAACAATAGGTGTTTACCTATGCCGCCATCTTGGTTGCTCTCTCAATTCCCTTACTTTAGAGAGAAGGACATGGTGATTGCTCAAACCCTAGAGGCTGTTTAATTGTAGAGCCAGAATTAGAAACAATATTTCTTGACTCTCTACTGAGGTTTACTTAGCCCAAAGACTATGCAAGGGCTCTGAGTTTTTACCCAGATTTTCCATAAAAGGCTATTCCTTGTCTTAACCCCTCAACTATTTCAGCAGAGGGGAGGTGTGGTGGCCACGCCATGCTATTGATGACTTTTTACTGTATGGATAATATCATGACTCTCCTTTCCCAGTCACTTATGGCTTTGTAATCATATGTTCCAGGGATCATCCTTTTATCTTTTCCCAAAGAGTGAACAACTCAGAAAGACTCTGGCTCGCTTTTCCTAGAGGAGATATCAGGTGTTACAGAAAGACAAGTCTCATCAAAAAGGGAATTTCAGTGTCACATAGCATTTTCTTCATGATATAAAGGTGGGGCGCGGTTGAATAACAAAAATAAAGATTTGAGGTATTCGTTTATTTCTCATTGCAACAAGACAAACAAGTGTAATCCCATTTTTAACAAGCACAAATGGTAGCAATCCCAAGAATCTTAAGCATATGTATAAGGCAAATAAAACAAATGTTTGTCATATCATGGGCATCAAACTTTAGATGACCTTGGAAGAGTCACTATAGGCCCTGAATACTAAGGCTGATGTGCAAAATGAACTTATCATCCAAGTAATTTCAAACCTAAAATAAAACATTAATATTCAAATACTTTTAACAAAATTCAAAATACAACCAGTACACCAAGAATCATCCTTAACCAAACAAAAGGTCAAGAAACAAAACCATGAACAAAAACAATGCAAAAAAGAAAGAAAGAAAGAAAGAAAGAAAGAAAGAAAGAAAGAAAGAAAGAAAGAAAGAAAGAAAGGAAGGAAGGAAGGAAGGAAGGAAGGAAGGAAGGAAGGAAGGAAGGAAGGAAGAAAGAAAGAAAGAAAGAAAGAAAGAAAGAAAGAAAGAAAGAAAGAAAGAAAGAAAGTTCATCCAAAAAAGACTAGATGCCTGCCAAAATCACATCTCTTCTTCTGATTCTTGTTCTCGTTCAACATTTTTCAGGAGTCCAGCTTCTGAGGGGCAGGTCCTATTAAGTCGAGATTTAACCAACCTGAGAAGAATGAAAGGCATTTCAGATTATGTTGTTTAAGATTAAAAACCCAGAGCAATACATACTTATAACAAACTCCAAATTATTTGTGCAAATGGGAGAGGCACCCCAAAAGAGAAAATCACTTTTATTTGGCTTTAGATGTACCTGAAATTTTATTTATTTTTCATTGTTTTTAAATAATTCTTTATTGTTGAAAGTATTACATTTGTCCCCTTTTTCCCCTCATTGACCCCCTCCAGCCTACTCACTGCCCCAGGCCCTCACCAATCTATTGTCTGTGTCAGAGGGCCATAGATATATGCATACAATGTCCTTGGTTGAATACCTCCCATCCACCCACCCTCCTTCATGTTTCCTCTGAGATTTCACACTCTGTTCCATGCTTCCATGTCTATATATCCACTCCATTCATCAGTTAAAAATCCTGGGACGGGGGTGGGGGGGTATTATTAAAGTCAGGTATAATAAGCAAACAGATCCAAGGTAACTTCTGAATGCACAGCATGATTTTATTACACATTAGAAGATGCCTAATTATTCAGAACTTTTATCATTTCTAAAACAAACAAAGACAATCTCTGGGTTGTAGGAAGCCTTATGAAACCAAGCTCAGCCAAGCTTTTCCAAGTCTGCACCTAGCTGTGTATTATAAGCAGGTAACCTCTTCTGAAAGGAAGTGCATAAAGGTATCTCCTTCCCCGTGTCAAATCTGGGCTTTATTGTAGCCCCAACTCCAGCCTTCAGATAGGTGCTTTTGTGCAGGCCACAGGCTGCCCACCACACATGGTAGTCCAAGCTAGAAGTGTATTCCACCCTTGTTTTCATAGATTAAGAGAATCTGTAAGATTGGGGAGAGCAGCAATTATAATTTTTGACATTGGAAGGTTCTAAGCTTTTTAGAAGCAGAAATTCAGCAGGCTCTCCCCTTCTCTGATGTATTAAGATCTAGCAAAGGTGTTGTGTGTGTGTGTGTGTGTGTGTGTGTGTGTGTGTGTGTGTGTGTGTATGTGTGTGTGCAGGATTATTTGTAAAGACATTGTATTGTGACCATATCAATAAAACATATTTAACTTCCAGAAATACATGGGACTATACAAGCAAACTTTATAAACCAAATCATCAAAATCATTCTCATTTTATGAAAAACTTCCCGAGCCTGTCTGCATCTTTACCCTTATTATCTGCCTTCTTTTTCATCTAATGAAGGTCTGGCCTGCCCCTATCAATATGCATTGTCTTTACTTGTGCTCTGGATCCCACCAAAATATGAGGTTTACAAGAGCAGAGACCTCATCTTACTTACTGCCCTAATCCCAACCAGAGTCTAGAACAATGTCTGGGACATAATGGTGGCTCAACATACATTTGATAAATCAATGGCCTTTGAAGCAATCTGCTGGGAGTTCATATCACTCACCTACTCATAGATAATTCATAATTCTTCAGTCACCTCCAATTCAACACTAATTTCTCCAATACATAACAACTGAGCAGTGTTTAGTAACATCTGTTAACTCATCAAGAGCCAAGGAAAACTCAAAATTACTTGTCCTGATAATTAATTGACAATTGATGCTGCTTCCAATATCTTCAGCTCCTCAAGGCATTGTTCTCATAAAAGGCTAATAGTCTTAACATCTGGGACAGCGTTTGTGTCATTTTAAAAAAAAAACCTAAGTTATTTCCACACTGTACAACTTCAACACATGCTAAATGAAATGCATTAATAAGTTAATTTATTCTTAGATTTATACCTGATAACTTTTGTAAAAAATAAAACAAAGACACAGCTACTTACTACAAATTAATTACTATCACAGACCTTACTAATTTTTCCTGTTCCCCCTCCCTCCTCTCTGGATTGTATCTGCTATTGTTTCAAGCCATGAAGATGAATATTCAGATACTTGAAATAGGCTCTATCTGTACCCTGTAGCTCTAGTATTGCACATGCAGAAATGGCCACTGGGGACAGAATGAGGGATGGTGTAAGAAGATGAAGTGCAAATAATTACTAGTTCCTGGAATGATGCAAACAGGGAAATACAGTCAAGGTGTGTCTAGGCTTTTGTTTGCATATGTTCCTCTGGATTAATATGAGGAAGAGCAGAGCTGAGACTCTGGGTGTACTTCCAGAATCTATCTGGAAATCAAATTTCCAGAAGTCAAATTATCATATATCTGGCATTGTGTCATCTAAAATAGCTCACATGAATCATTGCCTGGAAAACCAACCTGAAAATGTTAGGGTCAAAAGTAGATATTAATCATGCTCTATTAATCATGATTGCCTTGTTCTGATTGAAGAAAAGACAATCTAACCTGGCTGGGAGTTGTACAGCACTGGGACATAGGCGTCAACTTGGACCTGACAATCAGCCTTGGACCTGGGTGTCAACCTTGGAATGCAGTCTATTCTCATTCAAGAACTTCCTAATATCATGGAAAGATTAACAACCTTGTTGAAAAAAAAATGGAGTCTTGCCTCCAATCTCCATTGCTTACTTCCCCATGCCTGTAATTCCTACTTTCCCATGTAATCTTTGTCCTAATCAATATGAACATCTGGTTTATAGGGGATTGAAGAGCAGATTTTTGTGGATGACCTGCTGCATTCCCGTACTGTCAGCATTTTTGGAATAAATGCTCATACATGATTCAACCCTGCCTGTGCTTAAACGGCTCAAGAAGTGACAGGCAGCCCAGACCTATCAGTTGTCCGGTTTCAAAAATGGGCAATATTTCTCAACCCATAGAAAGGGCTTTTGAAATAGTTATGTATAACAGGTGTGTTTAAATATGAGTTAGCCCGGCTGGCATGGCTCAGTGGTTGAGCATCAACTCATGAATCAGGAGGTTCCTAGTTTGATTCCCAGTCAGGGCACATGCCCAGGTTGTGGGGTCAATCCCCAATAGGGGGCATGCAGGAGGCAGCCAATTGATGTTTCTCTACCATTGATGTTTCTTCTCTATACCTCTCCCCTTCTTTAAAATCAATAAAAACATATTTTAAAAATAAATATGAAATTTAGTAAAACATGTAATAAGATTTCCAAACAGATAGGTTTCTCCTATGAGCTGTCATAATCAAGACTGCAGGCATGGGACTGGATGAAGCAATCTTTGAACCATTTGTCTTGGAAAACTGAGAAGTACAGCTTCATTTTTCAGAGACTTGGATGGGGGTAGGGGATAGAGCTGGGGGTTCCATAACTCCATTTTTGCTTCCATGGTAATCTTTGTGCTATGTCAAACATACAGTGTCCTGAAAATCTATCACCTTTCATCAAGTCATAAACTATTCCACAGTCAAACCCTGACAATGAGACTTTCAAAGAGCCTTATGATTATAGGACTGAATTAGCCTGCCATGTGATCTCACTACAAGTCAGTAGGGTACTGATTCTTCATGATATTTTTTAAGCTATTGCTTAAGTTTATATCAAAATGTCAGAACATGAGCTCCCAGTCTTATATTTTCAAGAGCAATATGAGAACAAAACTCAAAAGCATATAAAACATGATTTCCAAACAAATGAAGCCTGTATTCAAATCACTCTGAAATAAATCTATTAAAACAGATTGTGTTTATTGAGCACCTATTATATGTTTGACAGTGTGCCAAGAACTGTGAGAAATATGCAGAGGTATTTTCATTAAGGCAACACAGTCTAACAGCTAAAACTAACAGGAGCAAAGCACAAACATCACATGAGATCACAATTGTTCAAATGTTTGGCAGAGACTAAAATGATATAAAACTCATGAAGGGGATAGGCAAGGGCTAGGATAATCACAGTAGTTTTTGTAGAAGAGATTGGCATTTAATTTGATATGCCAGGTAGAGGGAACTACAAGGGCAAAAGGTTAAAGGGAGGGGAGGCAGAGGTTGAAAAATAAACATGGCATTCCTGGAGAACTGTAAGTGGATATGAAAATTATTAAGGGTCTGAAGGTTTCTGAAACAGGAAAAGACAGTAGTCTTCTTTTGGTTCTGAAAGGGAGTTGACATGCAGTAGAGAGGTTCCCTGAATGTTGGCATTGGTCTTGGAGGCTGCCCAGTCCCTAAGGAGATGAGGCCCAGATATCAGCCTAGAAAAACAGAGGAAGAAGCCAAGTTTCACTCAGTAGAAGAGCTAGCCTTAACAACCAGCTCATGCACAAACTTCAGGGGAATGGGATAGGACTCATAGAAATTAGTCAATGAGAAGATAAAATTTCCCAGCACCCAAAGCACTTAACGAGGCAACTACGGATCTAAGTGGGGCTGACCCAAAGCCTAGCAGAGACATCTGGGAGACCTTTTCTTAATGGTTTCCTTACTTGGAGAACCAGCACCAAAGCTACTTCAGAAACTCAAAGAAGGATAGAACAGGAGAGGTGATGGGGCGGGAAGAGGAGGGGGGCAGGTCTAGAGAGAAGAGTAGAAAGCTCATGGCTACCATAATAAAGGCTGCAGATAAAAAACATTTTGATCAATGCTAAAAGGTCTAAAGGATTAGGTATTGCTGGCTGCATGCCTAGTAGCTAGGATCAGCCAGGCCACTTGTGGCTTGGCATTAGCTACCTTGGAGAGAGGACCCATGTTCACCCCTAACGGGTCCTACTCATTCTTCAAACTGCAGCTTAATTCTCAATTGTGAGGAGGTCTCCTTTGAGTTCCAATCGTGCTTTCTTCTTCTACTATTTCTACTTATTGTGCTGTACTTAAATTATTTGTCTCTCCGCATCGAGTCTATACTTATGCATTTTTTATACAGGAGAAGAACAAGAATGAAAAGAATAGCAAAAAGAACAAGAGATTGGGGGGAAAAACTGGTGGTGGAATAGACAGACGTGTCCCGAGCCTTGTCCCGGAGCAGATAGAAAGAATAGCTGAGGGTCGCACTAGGAGTGTTTGTTGGTAAGTTGAGGGACAGCTATACTCCCAGGAAATGGTGAGGGGCTGTTGGAATGGGTTCCCCTGACCTGGCAGCCCCCACGCCTGCTGGGTTCCCTCCCAGAGCAACCAGCTTGGATGCAGAGACCAAGCCATCTTGAAGGGGAAAGTGGATGTTATCAGAAGGAAGAAAATCTACAAGTGCGGTACCCACTGAACAGCTGCGAACCCCACAACACCAGTCCCCATATGGCGCAAACAGCGGATTGAGAGGAGCTCTACACTCCACCATGAAATGGTCAGATTTCAACTGGGGTAAGGTGAGATCTCTGTTCCCCGCAGGAGAGAGAAACGCACACACTGCTGGAGCTGGAGGACTGGGGGAAGTCTGCGCCTAGAAAAATCCATGGCTGTTGGGGCTGGTGTGATCCGTGAATGTGGAAGGGGGTCCTCAGAGCTGCTAACAGAAGGGAACTTTAAAAAGCACCCATTTTGATCTGGGCGCAAAAGATCAGCCTAAAAATTTTATTTTTTATTTCTTATTGTTTTATTTTGTCTTCCTTATAGATTGACAGGAAGTTTAAAAAGTAGTAAAGAGAGGTCTGCATACTCTTCACCCACTTTCCTCCAACCCAGTTTCATCCAAAGGTTAACATCTTAATAACTGTAATAAAATAGGAAATTGACATTGATATGATCCATTCTTATTGTGATTTTTCCATTTTTACATGCACTTGTGTGTATCTAAAGTTCCATGCAATTTTATCATGTAGATGTGTGTATTCAAGATATAGAACTGTTTCATTACCACAAACATTCCCCTTGCTACTCCACTGTAGTCACACCCAACCCCTTTTCTCCCCATAACTTCCCACTCCTCGCAACTACTAATCTACTGTCCTGCTCCATAATTTTGTCATTTTGAGAATGTTATATAAATGGGATCATGTGTATGAAATCTTTTTTATTTTTTTATTTAATGAATCTTTATTGTTCAGATTATTACAGTGTTGCTCTATCCACCCCCCTTCCCCCAGAGCTCTGCTCCCGCCCAGTACCCATCCCATCCTTTGCCCTTACCTTCCCCACACTGTCCTCATTCATAGGTGTACGCTTTTTTTTAAGTCTTTTTCTGCACCCCCACATCCTTTCCCCCTCCAAGAAATAAATGTCAGTCCACTCCCTTTCTATGCCCCTGATTCTATTATATTCACCAATTTATTCTGTTATCAGATTTTTAATCCACTTGATTTTTACATTCACTTGTTGATAGATATGTATTTGATGTTCATAATTTTTATCTTTACCATTTTCTTCTTCTTCTTCCTCTTCTTAAAAAAATACCTTTCAGCATTTCATATAATACTGGTTTGGTGTTAATGAATTCCTTTAGCGGTTTCTTATCTGCGAAGCACTTTATCTGACCTTCAATTCTGAATGATAGCTTTGTTGGATAGAGTAATCTTGGTTGTAGGTTCTTGTTATTCATCACTTTGAATATTTCTTGCTATTCCCATCTGGCCTGCATAATTTCTGTTGAGAAATCAGCTGACAATTGTATGGGTGCTCCCTTGTAGGTAACTAACTTTTTTTTCTCTTGCTGCTTTTAATATTCTCTCTTTGTCTTTTGCTCTTGGCATTTTAATTATGATATGTCTTAGTGTGGTCCTCTTTGGATTCCTTCTGTTTGGGGTACTCTGCGCTTCCTGGACTTTTAAGTCTATTTATTTCATTAGGTGGGGGAAGTTTTCGGTCACTATTTTTTCAAATAGGTTTTCAGTATCTTGCTCTCTCTCTTTTTCTGGAACCCCCATAATTCGGATGTTGGTATGCTTGAGGTTGTCCCAGAGGCTCTTTACACTATCTTCAATTTTTTGGATTCTTTTTGCTTCTTGCTTTTCTGGCTCAGTGATTTCTGCTTTTCTGTATTTTAAATCTTTCACTTGTTTCTTGCAGTCCTCTAGTATGCTTTTAGTTCTCTGTATAATATTTTTTATTTCAGTCAGTGTATGCTTAATTTCTAATTGGTCCTTTTTCATATCCTCCAGAGTCTCGCTCATATCCTCGAGGGTCTCGCTCATATCTTCAAGGGTCTCATTAAATTTATCGGCCTTTTCTAGGAGCCTCTTGAAAAACTTTATAACTGTGGTTTTGAATTCTATGTCCATTTCTTCCACATGTGATTTGTTAGCTTCTCTTCACATTTTGGCTGCTTTCCTGAGTTGGTCGAGTAGATTTGTGTGGTAGGTGTCCTTTAGGGGACAGTGGCTCAGCCTCCCTAGTTACCTGAGGTGGATACTCTTGGTGCACCCCTTTATGGGCAGCAGTGTCTTGTTTTAGTTAAGCCTAGATTTTTGTTGGTATCACTGGGAGGGGTTGACCTCCAAGCCAATTGGCTGTGAGGATTAGCTGAGTCTAAGCTGTGAGCGCCTCTGTGCTCAGCTTGGATGGGGTGGAGTCTCCGGGCTGGGCAGGCAGCCTTGGTTTTCCATCAGCCTTGCCCTAAACAGCTCCTGGGTCTCCGTGCCCTGTGGCAACAGCTGCAGGCACCTCTGCGAGAAAGCTGCCTGGAGCTCTGCCCGCTGCTGGATAGTCTAGTTTCTCCCAAATGAGTCTGCACACCCAAAGTCTCACCCGAATGGGAAAACAAAGCAGACCAGCAGTTTGTTTGTTTTTTTCCTCCCGAACAATAGAACCAGCCACGAGCCTTCTCCGATGACTCACGCGCCTCGGCAGTGCCCAAGTTTCAGTGTGCCTTCTCTTTACTGTCCAGGTTCACCTCGTATGAGTCTGAGTTCCCTGATACTCGCCCGGAACTGGGGCTCTGTGCAGCGGGATGCCTTTCTCTCCCTCCCTGTTCGAGAAAACGGACTGGGTACTCAGCCGTCTGCCCTATCTGCTTGCATGGGACTCCACACCTCTGACTCCACGCATATCCACAACTCTGCCCTCTGCAGCTCCCCCGAATCTGAGTGTCCTTTTATCTTTCCTTCTATCTGTGAAATGTCCACTCAGCCAGCCCTCTGCAGGTTCTGAATGATATCTGTTTGGTTTTTAGTTGTACTTTTGAAATTGTTGTATAGGGTGTTTACCTATGCCGCCATCTTGGTTCCTCCTTGTGTATGGAATCTTTTGAGGTTAGATTTTTCACTCAGTATAATTTCAGATGTTTCTGTTACTTGAGCTTCTCATCACTTGCTTTTCAAATGAGGAAGCAAAGAGGGAGCAGCCCTTCTTTCTGCTTAGAGGAGGCTAGGGATTTGGTCCAGGAGAGAGTTTAGTGGCTCATGTTTCAGTGACCTGTGACTACACTCTGGAGCCAGGTTCCAAGGTTTTTCCAGCTGGTAGAGGGAGGTATCAGCCAGACGGACAAACGGGGAGAAGCCAGCAGGAGGGCGAGGCGGTAAGTGGGAGGCACCCAGCCTAAAAATGTTAAAAGTGTGCCAGCTGCTTAGACGGGAGGGGGAAAAAGAAGACTGCACAGACTTGCATGCAGCCCTGGAGTTCTCACACTTACGCTGGCTCTTTTTGTTTGTTTGTTTGTTTGTTTGTTTTCATTTTTTTTATTTTTCCTTTAAATCCTTGCTTCTGGTTACTAAGTGCAATACATAGGATCACTCAATTGGGAATACCCTAAGAGGCTGCAAGGAGAATACCCTAAGAACCAGCTCTGGGGCAATCCACTCCCACAAACCAGTATTGAGTGCCACAGTGAGAGCAGGATCTAAGCACTGGCTAGAGAGGACCTGTAGACTGGAGGTCAACCCAGAAACACTGCCACCAGGGGCTGAATCACAGATTGACTCTTGTGTAAACACAAAGGAATGCAAGAAATTAAGACACACTGCCTGCTTAAAAAATAGGACTGGCTTACAACACTGAGGAGCAGTTGAACACAGGGAATTGTAATACTGTCCTGACTAGGAAACAGGTGTGCCAAACAGAACAGCAGAGGAAGTGAATCACCTTCACTACTGCACATTTTATTTTTATTTTTTTCATCTTTTAATTAAGAAACTAATTTTTTCTTTTTTCCTCACTTGATTTTACCTTTTTAATTATTATATTTTTATTTTCAATCAGTATTATTATTACCACTATTTTACTTTTTTTAAGTATCATTTTATTTTCTCTTTATTTTACTTTGGGATTAATGTTCTACATTCTATTTTCATCTTCCCTTTAGCATCATTTTACTCTATCTCAAGTTTACCTTTATGCTATCACTCTCTTCCTAACTTTTCCCCTTTTGTTGTCCTGTTTCTCTTACCCTTTTCCTGCTTTAAATTTTCCCTATTCTTTCTTTTTACCCCCTGTTAAAATTTCACCCTACTTATATATCTAATTTCCAATTCCTTGTTCTAAATCCATACACACCTCTTTCTTCTGTCTTCACTATCCAAAAAATTGTTTCTCTCTCTCTCCTTTTGTTGTTTGCTTGATTGTTGATTATATTGACTTTTTATGTTTGTTTGTAAGAATGTGTTGCTTATTCTTTTTTGTTTGTTTGTTTGTTTGTTTGTTTGTTTTGCTTTGTTCATTTCTTTGCTTCTGTGTTCCCTCATCACACTTGGTATTAGTTGCTATTTGTAGTGTGTATTCATCTCTAGGTACTTGTTGCTGGCATTTGTTGGCATTAGTGGCTGTTCAATTGGAGTTTCCTCCTCAAATAAATAGTTTATTCCTCTCTTCTTTCATATTTTCTTTCTTTTCTCTCTTACTTTTTTTTCTTTTTCCCAATTTCATTTCTGCACTCCTTTCTTACATTTTTTATCTTCCTCTTTCTCCCCTATCCTCTAATTTGCCTTTCTCTGGTGGTCACCTTTATTTGGGAATATTAATATTGTGAATACATTTCTGTTCAGTGCCTTGTGTGTTTTATTTGGGAATATTAATATTGTGAATACATTTCTGTTCAGTACCTGGTTGTGTTGTATTTTGTATCTTTAAATCAATACAGGAGAGAGAGAACTACATAACCAGACAATTAGAGAAAAGAGGTCATGGAGAGACAAAGAAACAGGCTGCATATGAAAGAAAAGCAGATATCACCAGAAAAGGAAGTAAACCAAATGGAGGAAAGCAACCTGCCAGAGAAAGAATTCAGGGAAATGGTCATAAGGTGATTGAAAAGAATGGAAGACAAATTCGACAATATGTGTAAGAACCAAGAGGAAATGAAGAAGAACCAAAAAGAAATGAAAAATAACATTGCTGTGCTAAAGAACTCAATAGACAGCATCAAGAGTAGACTAGAAGAAGCAGATGGCCATAACAGTGAGCTTGAAGACCAGGTAGGAAAAAATACTCAAGTAGAGAAGCTTCTAGAAAAAAAAATTCAAAAGCAGGAGGAGAGCCTAAGGGAACTTTGGAACAACACAGAACAAAGCAACATTCACATAATAAGGGTGCTAGAAGGAGTGGAAACTGAGCAAAGAATAGAAAACCTGTTTGAAGAAATAATAACAGAAAACTTCCCTGATATAGGGAAGAAAAAACCCACACAAATCCAAGAAGCTCATAGTTCCAAGTAAAATGAACCCCAAAAGACTGATGCCAAGGCATATTATAATTAAATTGGCAAATACCAATGACAAAGTTAGAATCTTAAAAGCAGCCAGACAGAGAGACAGAAAGTTACCTACAAAGGAACCCCCATCAGATAACAACTGATTTCTCAACAGAAACACATCAGTCCAGAAGGGAATGGAATGAAATATACAAAGTCATACAAAGGAAGAGTCTGAATCCAAGAATACTGTACCTAGGCTATTAATCAAAATTGAAGGTGAAATCAGGAGTTTCGCAGATCAAAAAAGACTAAGGGAATTTATTACCACCAAACCAGCAATGCAAGAAATATTAAAGGATCTGCTGTAAAAAAAAAAAAAAAAAAGAAATAGGAAGCAAAGAAGGAACACAGGGGTAAAGAATAAAAATTGCCACAAATAAGCACCTATCAATAATAATTTTAAATGTAAATGGTAAATGCCACAATCAAAAGTCAAAGGGTAACTGATTGGATAAGAAAACACAACTCATATATCTCCTGTCTATAAGAAACCCACCTCTGGGGGGCAGGGGAGACACACAGACTGAGGGTGAAGGGATGGAAAAAGGTTTTTTTGGCAAATAAAAATGAGGGGGCAAAATCTGGGGTAGTAATACTTATATCTGACAAATTATATCTCAAAGTGAAGGACATAACAAGAGATGAGGAAGGCCACTTCATAATACTAAAGGGAGCAATCCATCAAGAAGAAATAACTCTGGTAAACATATACGCACCCAATACAGGAGCACCCAAATACATAAAAAATTCCTGCAGGATATCAAAGGAGAGATCGACAGCAATGCAATCATAGTAGGAGACTTTAATACCCCACTCTCACCAAAGGACAAATCTTCTAAACAAAAAATCAGCAGAGAAATATCAATTCTAAATGACTCACTAGACCAGATGGAGTTGACAACATTTCACCCCAAGGCCATAGAATATACATTCTTCTCAAGTGCACATGGGTAATTTTCAAAGATAGACCATATAATGGGTCACAGGCAAAGTCTCTTCAAGTTCAAGAAGATAGAAATCATATAAAATATCTACTCAGATCACAGTGGCATAAAACTGGAAATTAACTACAACCCCAAAAAATCAAACACATGGAGACTAAATAGCATATGCTATTAAACAATGACTGGGTTATCAGAGAGATCAATGAAGAAATAAAACACATCATGGCAAAAAATGGCAACAAAAACACAACAATCCAAAACCTATGGGACACAGTCTTGAAATGGAAGGTCATAGCTCTACAAGCTTACTGCAAAAACAAGAATCAATGGTAATAAATTACTAAACCCTACAACCCAAAGAGTTAGAGAGCAATAAGAAAAGGCCAGTGTAAGCAGAAGGAAGGAAATAATAAAGGTCAGAGTGGAGATAAACAACATTGAGAAAAAAAAAATACAAAAGATCAACAAAACCAAGAGCTGGTTCTTTGAAAGGATAAACAAGATTGATGAACCTCTAGCCAGGCTCACCAAGAAGCAAAGAGAGAGGACTCAAATAAACAAAATCAGAAATGAAAGAGGAGAAATAAAAACAACCCACCAAAATACAAAGGATTGTTAAATAATACTATGAACAATGCTATTCCAAAAAACTGGACAACCTGGAGAAAATGGATATATTCCTAGAAAAATATAACCTTCCAAAACTCAATCAGAAAGAATATAAATATATCAATAGGCCAATAACTATGGAAGAAATTGAAGCAGTCATCAAAAAGCTTACAGCAAACAAAAGCCCGAAGCCAGATGGTTTCACAGGGGAGTTTTATCAAAAATTCAAGGAAGAACTAAAACCTATGCTCCTCATACTATTCAAAAAAATTCAAGAGGATGGAACACTTCCAAGCTCTTCTATGAAGCCAACATCACCCTAATACCAACACCAGATAAAGACAACACAATGAAAGAGAATTATAGACCAATATCCCTCATGAACATAGACGCCAAAATCCTCAACAAAATTCTAGCAAATCAGATCCAGCAGTACATCAGAAAGATCATACACCATTACCAAGTAGGATTTATCCCAGGAATGCAAGGATGGTACAATATCCATAAATCAATAAACATGATATATCACATAAACAAATTGAGAGATTAAAATCGCATAGTCATAGCAATTGATGCAGAAAAAGCATTTGACAAAATCCAACACTCTTTCTTGATAAAAACTCTCAACAAGGTGGGAATAGAAGGAGCATACCTCAACATAATAAAAGCCATATATGATAAACCCACAGCTAATATCATACTCAATGGGCAAAAACTAAAACCATTTCTTCTAAGAACATGAACAAGACAGGGATGCCCACTCTCACCACTCCTGTTTGACATAGTACTGGAATTATTAGCCATTGAAATTAGACAAGAAGAAGAAATAAAAAGCATCCAAATTGGAAAAGAAGAAGTAAAATTGTTATTATTCACAAATGACATGATATTGTACATGAAAAACCCAAAAGACTCCATAAAAAACTAATAAACTTAATAAATGAATTCAGCAATATAGCAGGATACAAAATTAACACCAAGAAATCTATGGCATTTCTATACACCAATAGTGAACTTACTGAAAGAGAGACTGAAAAAGCAATCCCATTTACCATTGCACCAAAAAAAATTAAGATACCTAGGAATAAACTTGATTAAGGAGGTAAAAGACCTATACTCAGAAAACTAGAGGACACTGAAAAAAGAGATAGAGGAAGACAAACAGATGGAAGAACATACCATGTTCATTGATTGATAGAATCAACATCATTAAAATGTCCATACTACCCAAAGCAATCTATAGATTCAACGCACTCCCCATTAAAATACTAATAGTATATTTCACAGACCTAGAAAGAACTATTCAAAACTTCATCTGGAATAATTAAAAAAAAAGACCCCGAATAGCCACAGCAATCCTGAGAAAGAAGAACAAAGTAGGTGGGATCTCAATACCAGATTTCAAGATGTACTACAAAGCCACTATTCTCAAAACAGCCTGATACTGGCACAAGAACAGACATATAGACCAATGGAATGGAATAAAGAATCCAGAAATCAACCCAAACCACTATGCTCAATTAATATTTGACAAAGGAGGCATGAACATACAATGGAGTCTCTTCAATAAATGGTGTTGGGAAAATTGGACAGATAAATGCAAAAAAAATGAAACTAGACCACCAACTTACACCATACACAGAAATAAACTCAAAATGGATACAGGACTTAAACATAAGATGGGAAACCATAAAAATACTAGAGGAATCCACAGGCAGAGAAATCTCAGACATATGTCGTAGCATTTTCTTCATCAATACCGCTCTAAGGGTAATGGAAGCTAAAGAGAAAATAAACAAATGGGACTACATCAAAATAAAAAGCTTTTGCAAAGCAAAAGAAATCATCAACACAACAGTAAGAAAGACCACTGTATAGGAAAACGTATTTGCAAATGTTATCACTAATAAAGGTTTAATCTCCAACATCTACAGGGAACTTATATAACTTAATAAAAGGAAGATAAATAATCCGATTTTAAAAAATGGGCAATGGATCTAAATAGAATCTTTTTGAAAGAAGACAGAAGGAAGGCCAAGAGACATATGGAAACATGCTCAAACATCTTCCAAGAGATGTAAATCAAAACAACAATGTGGTACCATCTCACACCTGTCATGGCTATCATCAACAAATCAACAAATAATAAGTGCTGGGGAGGATGAGGAGAAAAAGGAACCCTGGTGCACTACTGGTGGGAATACAGACTGATGCAGCCCCTGTGGAGAACAGTATGAAGTTTCCTCAAAAAACTAAAAATGGAACTCCCACTTGACCCAGTAATCCCACTTCTAGGATTATATCATAAGAAACTACAAACACTAGTCAGAAAGAATATATACACCCCTATGTTCATAGTGGCACAATTCACCATAGCTAGGATTTGGAAACAGCCCAAATGCCCATCAGAGGATGAATGGATTAGAAAACCATGGTTCATCTACACAATGGAATACTACCCTGCTATAAAAAGAAGAAATTCTTACCATTTGCAGCAGGATGGATGGACCTGGAGAGCATTACATTAAGTGAAATAAGCCAGGCAATGAAAGAAAAATACCACATGATCTCACTCATTTATGGGAAATAAAGAACATTATAACCTCAAGAATAAAAAGATAGATACAGAGGCAGTAAAGCACCAAACAGACTGTCAAATTACAGCAGGAAAGCATGGAAGTGTTGGAGAGGGCAGGGGAAGATCAACCAAAGGATTTGTATGCATGCGTATAAGCACACCAAGGGACACAATACACTAGGCGGGTGGGATGAGGGCGTGTGACAGGGACTAGGGGAGGCTGGGGGAAGGTCAGTGAGGAAAACAAAAGAAGATATATGTACTAATATATGTAATATTTTAAGCAATATAATAAAATATTGTAAGAGCACATATCTCAGTGTTAGAGAAGATGCTTAGAAGATATTCCATAAATGTATATTTAGCCCCACTTCTCTCTGTATAAGAATCTGCTGTCCAGAAAAGATCTGGTAAAAGTTAATTTATAAGGATAAAATTCATAAGAGCTTACTGATCGTGGGGGTGGGGGATAAAGAAAAAAAACATCTTTAGAGAATTTGAAGGAACCAACTCATTTCCCTTAAAATTGGTAAGTAAAAAGAATCAAACCAAAACAAACAAACAACAAAAGAACGAGAACAATAATAACTTTCATTGAGCTCTTATGATGGCTTGAGCAGTTTAAATGCATGCTCTTATTTAAGTACTATTTTATCCCCATTTTGCGAACAAAGAAAACCTGATACTTGTTATAGTTAACTAATCTGCCCAAGGTCAGACAGCTGATAACAACAGAACTAGGAATATGTGTTCTTATCAATCGGCTCTATTGCTCCTCACCCATCATAAAACATTGTATCAGGGTCTTTGTAAAAACATGTACAGAATCTTACTTTTAGAAATCTATATTAATAAAAGGGTAATATGCTAATTAGAGCGGATATCTTCCAAACATCCTTCCAGACAAAGCCACAGTGGTTGTGAGGGCCAAAGGCAGAGAGCCATGGTGGTGGCTGGGAGGACTGTAGGCCCAGGCAGCCAAGAGGTCAGGCAGCCATGAGCCCTGGCAGCTGCATGGCCTGGGGCTCAGACCTCTAAGTTATGACCCCCCACTGGCAGTAGCAGCAGCAGCAGTGAGGGTGTGATGGGGGTGGCGCCTGGTAGGCTGGTCGCCTCCTGCAGAGGGAGGCCAGACTGGGGCTTAAGCCTGCTCCCCAAGCCTTCAGTAGGACATCCCCTAAGGGCTCCTGGACTGTGAAAGTGGGCAGGCCAGGCTGAGGAACCCACCCCCCCTCCCTCAGTGCATAAATTTTTGTCCACCAGGCCTCTAGTATTATAATAAATGTCAAATTAGGTACTCAAATTTAATAGGAGACAAACATGTTGGTCAAAAAATAACACCAGCCCTGCCAGTGTGTGCTATCTATTAGTGGGCATTGTCCGGTGCACCAAAGGGTTTCCATTTCAATTCCCATTGAAGGGCACGTGCCAGGTTATAGGATCAATCTCCAGAAGGGGGCATGCAGGAGGAAGCCAAACAATGTTTCTCTCTGCTCAGTGTTTCACTCTCTCCATCTCTCTCTGAAAATCAACAAACTATTCATAAAAAAAAAAAAAAAAGAGCCCAGCGAGTGTGGCTCAGTGCCTGAGTGTCGACCTATAAACCCAGTCAGGGCAAATGCCTGGAGTGCTGGCTCGATCCCCAATAAGAAGTGTGCAGGAGGCAGCCCATCGATGATTCTCTCTCTCTCCTTCTCCCTTCCTCTCTGAAATCAATAAAAATATATATATTTATAATTGACACCAACCTTGGGAAGTGCTATAATTGATGTACACCAAAGTGCTATAATTGATGCAAACAAAGTGGGAAGGGCCATGCATAAGAGGAAAGAGCATATGCAAATGCATAGAGGCACAGAAGAGTGGGTTGAAGGGTGAGTCATAGATCAGAGGCACAGCAGAGACACTGCTGAGCTATTCTAGTTTTAAGCCAACATTTATTCCTTCTATTGGAAATTTTGCAGCTAATTTCCTATATTATCCTGTCTGGTGGAATGCTAAGGAATGAAATCCCCTATAATTTTAAGTTCATACTATCAAGCTTTGTTGATCATATATCAAGAAACAGAACTTCCATGAACAAAAATCACTAACTTACCAGATGACAAAAGCATAAATCACTCCAATGATGATAACGGTAAATGCATAATGCCAACAAAAGCATATGGTGAGAAACAAAATGTTGTCATGATCCAGTGAATCCCATGCAGGACCTCCACTGGGGGGATAAAGGACAAAACCAATCTGCAATTTAAAACAAAAGCACACATTAAAATAATTAGCCACATTTTAAAATGGTAACCAAGACAATTCCTATTATCCTATATAATAAAGAGCCAATATGCAAATTGACCATCATTCCAACACACAAGATGGCCACCACCATGTGGACACAAGATGGCCACCACAAGATGGCCAGCAGGGAAGGGCAATTAGGGGTGACCAGGCCTGCAGGGGAGGGTAATTAAGGGGGACCAGGCCTGTAGGGGAAGGCAGTTAGGGGCAATCAGGCTGGCAGGGGAGCAGTTAGGCATCAATCAGGCTGGCAGGGGAGTGGTTGGAAGCCATCATCCTGGATTGTGAGAGGGATGACCAACTTAAATGGGCAGTCAAAGATCTCTCAAGTGGTCCCAGATTGGAGAGGGTGCAAGCTGGGCTGAGGGACACCCCCCCCCCCCCATGCATTTTGTGCACCAGGCCTCTAGTCTGAAATATACATAGAAAATATCAGGGCACATGCCTGGGTTGTGAGCTAGATCCCCAGTAGGAATTGCACAGGAGGCAGTCCATCTATGATTCTCTCTCATCATTGATGTTTCTATCTCTATTTCCCCCTCTTCCTTTTTTCTCTGAAATATATATATATATATATATATATATATATATATATATATATATATATATTACAAACACAGATGACATATAGTTATATCAAAAACATATATATTTAAATAACATTGGGATTTTTATGGGAATCACGTTAAATCTGTGTATTGCTTTGGGTAACATGGCCATTATATTTGTTGATTCTTACAATCCATGAACTCAGAATATTTTTCTATTTCATTGTGTCTTTTTCAATATGTTTGAATGATGCTTTGTCATTTTTCAAAATATAAATCCTTCACATCCTTTAAGTTGATTTCTTTATATTTTATTTTGCTGATGCAATTGCAAAAAGAATTATTTTTTTAATTTATTTTTCAGAAATTTTCATTGATAGTATACAGGAATCAGTGGACTTGTACATTGATTTTGTATCCTGAAACTTTACTGTATTTGTTTACTGTTTCTAGTAGTTTTTTGGTAGAGTCTTTAAGATTTTCTATATACATTATCATGTCATCTACAAAATGTGACACTTTTATCTCTTCCTTCCCTATTTGGGTGCTTTTCATTTATTTATTTTGCCTGATTGTTCTGGCTAGGACTTCCAGCACTATGTTAAGAGTTCTGAGAATGGGAATCCTTGTCTTGTTCTTGATCTTAGGGGGAAAGCTTTCAGTTTTTCAACATTGAATATGATATTGGCTAAGAGTATGTCACAAGTGGCCTTTATTATGTTGAGGTACTTTCCTTCTATACCCATTTTATTGAGTGTTTTAATCATAAATGAATGTTATATCTTGCCAAATGCTTTGATCTCATCTACTAAGAAGAAATTGACAAGCCCAGAAATATCTGTCAACAATAACAATGGGGTGAAGGGATTGAGAAGTACAGATTGGCATTTACAAAATAATCATGGGGATATAAAATACAGCATAGGTAATATAGTCAATAATATTATAACTATGAAATATGCCACATGGGTACTGGAAATGCCAGGAGGACCACTTTGGAAAGCATATGATTGTCTAACACTGTGCCGTGCACCTGAAACCAATATAAAATAACATTGAATGTCAACTCTAATTGAAAACAATCTTTAAGGATTATAGCAGGTATTAACAACATAAAGAGTTCCAAAGCCTGGCTTCATTCCTCACCTTAAAAGGAATCCTTATTTTATTTTATTTTAGTTCCACTGGAACCAAATCACCAACCATCACTGTGTGCCATAGGCCTGTAGCCCAGCACTTCTCCTGCTGGGCAGGTCTGTTCTGTGTTTGTCTACAAGGGAGCTTGCTCTGTTTCAGTTCATACTATTTAATTACAGCTAGGTATTTTTTTACTTTCTTACTTTTTGTTTGTTTATTTTCTTCTTTTAACTTATTTTTTATGTTATAAGTAGTTTTGATATTGTATTTGTCATTGTTACTTATTTGGAACAGAGAAGATACACTAATGTATAGAGAGAGAGAGAGAGAGAGAGAGAGAGACTTCTGGTCAAGGTGACACAGTGAGTTTATACATATACATATATATATGAATAACATATATATATGTTGAATAACATATATGAATAACATATATATGTTGAATAACATATATATATATATATATATATATAGAGAGAGAGAGAGAGAGAGAGAGAGAGAGAGAGAGAGAGAGAGGAAGGGAGAAGGATAGAAAGTCAGAAACATTAACGAGAGAGAAACAGCAATCAGCTGCCTCCTGCACACCTTCCACTGGGGTTGTGCTGGCAACCAAGGTACATGCCCTTGACCAGAATCGAACTTGGGACCTTTCAATCTGCAGGCTGACGCTCTATCCACTGAGCCACCCAGTTTCAGCCAGAAGTTATCTCTTTAAACCTTTTTTTAGCCCTGGCTGGTTTGGCCCAGTGGAAAGAGCATCAGCCTGCATACTGAAGGGTTCTGGGTTTGATTCCGGCCAAGGGCATGACCTGAGGCAGTGGTCGGCAAACTGCAGCTCTTTGGTCCTTTGAGTGTGGCTCTTCCACAAAATACCACGTGCGGGTGCGCACATACAGTGCGATTGAAACTTCATGGCCCATGCGCAGAAGTCGGTTTTCAGCTCTCAAAAGAAATTTCAGTCGTTGTACTATTGATATTTGGCTCTGTTGACCAACCACTGTACTAAGGTAATCAATCGATGTTTCTCTCTGTCGCTCTCTCCCTTCCAATCTCTCTAAAAATTAGTGGAAAAATATCCTCAGGTGAGGAATTAAAAAATTATTTTAATTTATTTTTATTTGTAAATAGGTAATAATATATGCACATGGTACAACAGTCCATCCAGGAGATTTAAAATTTATAATAATATTTTATATTCCATTCTATTTAGATTCCCAACAGATGATAAATAATCTTAAAAACAAACAAACTTCGGTATATAAGCTTGTTAAATTCACCAATTATCAATTTTATCACATTATAGGACATTTGTTGCTTTTCCTATATAGTTCTTTCTTCAAAATAACATTTAAGTGTAGCCTCTCTTTACTAACTCCTGCTCAAACAGCCTTTCTACTCCCCCACAAGTTTAAATATCACATCTTTCCTACTCCCTGTTTTTACCAGGATGTTCCACTCCCCTTGCCTGAAGTGCCTTTTTCTCATTCTTTGTGGGAAATTCAAGTTACTGAAATAACCTCATGGTCCCAAATCCCTGCTCTTTGGTGACTAAAAATCACTTCTAAGAAGTCTTTCCTGATTAAACTACATTTAGCATCTATTCCAGACTTTTTTTACATCCCTATATAGATAGTAGGTTATGATTTCTCATTCTCTATAAAATATATATTTACTGACTGGAATACAATTTTTCAAAAACACACCAAGGTTAGGGGTCTGACAGAGTAAAATGGAAGAAACCTGAGATTTGGCGTCAGACACCCACATTTAGATCCCAGTTTCATTATTTTGTGATCCTGGGAAAGTAACTTGGTCTCTTAACGGATTACGTTGGATATGGTAATACTTAACTTACAAGTCTTGTAAGGACATAATGAAACAGTGTGTGTGGAAGTCCTATACAGTCCCTGGTCCTTAATTATTTCTCAATAAATAATTGTTTCATGCCTTGCATATTTATCTCGAGCTTACTACCCTTCAGGCTGTAAGTTACTTTAGCATCAAGGAACTGCTTCCAACTAAAAGCACCAGCTCAGAGTTCCTACATAGTGCATATTCAGGTGTGTGATGAAGACGGACGCCCCCACTGCTCTGTCATTGCTCCCACCAGGGCTGCTCTTGGAGGCCCACATTCTCATGGCAGCTAGCACACAGGAGGAAGTCTCTGGGTTCTCGAGAAACATGCCCCCCCCCCCAAAAACAAAGGGAGGAGATCATAAGTGGAGACATGAACTGGAGATTCCAACTCACCTGCCAGAACCAGCTCCCCTGAAGCAGAATAAAGCTCGTAAAGAGAAGCTCTATGGTTATATTGGCGCGTAAGAAGAGCCCCATGAAAGCAACCAGGCCTCCTAAAACGATGACCAAGACCAACAGCTGGTGCACGAAGATGTCCAGTATTTGCCGGCCGTGGGTGTGGTTGTAGAAAATAAAAGCTGATAAAAGAGGGGGGAAATCGTTTGTCTTTTTTAGTGAAACCAGTTTCTCTCTCCCCTCTCCTCCACCACAGAATTTTACACATACATACATTTGTTCCAAATATCTGGTTCCCACTGCTCCCAGCTTCCCATAATAATGGCATTTTAGGAGTCATTGCTATCTCTTCAGAATGGAATTTTTAAAATTTAACACTGCTTTCCCCTCCCCAGCCTTCAATCTCCCTCTAACACAGCATGACATTTTCAACTAACTATATCTCAAAGCATCTTCAGTGCAGGAGAAAGAATAATAACCATGCTGAGTCTGGGGAGCAGAAATTAGGGTGAGTGCACAGATGAATGAGTCAAAGCCTTAAGGAATTCAGTCTATTGGAGGAAGCAAATACATACATAAATCACTAGGTGCTCTGGAAGATCCCAAGAATTAATAGCTAATTACATTGTTTAATCCCATGGAAAGATTAGCTTCATCACCTTTTTTTCCATTTCGATGAAGAAGAAAAGATGTTTCTTAAAAATATCATAACACCCTGAGATAATAAGACTTAAGTTGTTAGTGCCCACCTTTTACCTAGCCCTTGTTCTCAAAGGGGGGTTGACTAAAGTTCTTATCTTCACATATAGCAGGCAAGGTGGGGAGTTGGGAAATGACTGCCTCCTGATAATTTGGAGCTTTTTTAGTTCCACAATCAAATCACTCTTTGAAAATAACAATAAATGAAAGCAAATCACTAAACACTTGTTTTCAGTATTTCCCCATACAGTAACAGGGCAACCAATTGAACAAAAAATGTTGTTCTTTTTTCATCTATCAAAAACAGGACCTCATATTTTTATGTGACTGGGTTTTTAGACCCTACTTATTATGTAAGTTACTGTCTCAATATAAAAAAGGCAAGTTAGTAGGTGATGGAAGCTACTCTGCTGTCTCCCCTCATTTTAGAATATTCATGTTTCACTAGGTTGAGGTCAGTTTCACTTTGAAAAGCCAAAATAATGATAATCTCCAGGGTAACCTAGAAATAACTATGGCAGATGGTTCTTGATGTGAAATGTAGATAAAGCACATTTGATTGGTGGTGCTTGTTCAGCTTTACTAAAAGAGTCAGTAGGAAGGGAGAATCTTTGACATCCCACCCCATGGACCAAGGCTACACCAAAACACTAAAGAAATCCTATCTAATAAAAAAGTAATATGCAAATTGACCACACTTCTGTTATACCCACAAGCCACACCCACCAGCCAATCAGAGTGAGTATGCAAATTAACCCAACCAATATGGCAGTTAATTTGCATATCCTGGTGTAGAAGGTAGAAAGAAGCCAAGCACTGCAGAAGGGACCAAAGCTGTGGAGAAGCAAGAGAGTGGGGCGGGGGAGAAGGGAGGGAGCGAGGCAGAGGAGATGGGAGGGAACTTTGTTCAGGTCACAGGAAGCCCTATTCTTGCAGGAATCTTCCTGCAACAGGTCCATAGTATTATTATAAATGTCCAAAAGTAGTTAAAGGTACATGAAAATACTCATACTTACCCTCCACAAAAAAGGCATTTGACATCATTAACTTGCTGAAAGAGGTAGGAAGTGAACGGATGGTGGTACATAGGATGTTCATCACGCCCACCAGCCCAAAGAAGAAATACATGGTGGTGTGATGCCAACCGTGGAGTTGGACCCACTTGCCTTCTTTGTAGTTATATAAGGTCAGATGGGGCCCTCCAGCAATAAACTGTTCCCCAAGCATACCTATAGAAGAACATATTAAAACTTCAGTAAGTCTCTTCATAGCTTGACCAAGAAAGCAAGAAGATGCAGGAGAATTAACCCACTGCTTAGTCCAATTGAGTGTTCTTTTAAATGGCATTAATTCCTATTTCTGGGCTGTTGCCTAAGAGCTGAGTACTGGTTATTTAGGCTTGTTTCAGAGTTCAAAATTGGTTTGGATAATCACTTTTAATTAAAGACAGTCAATTCAGTCAAACAGCTATTCCAGACCTTTAATGCTAAAGGTCTTAGACCTTAGTTATACTTAGTTTCATGATCTGCTCCACTGATGATTTTAGTCCTACTTTAATCTAATGACTAAATGCATCCTGAATGATTTGGGATTTGATTTGCAAGATCAGTCCCACAGAGGCTGATTACTTCCTTCTTACCCACTATATCTCTGGGTAGCTGCCACCAAGTAGGAAGTTGTGCTTGGTTTAGCATAAGAATGCTAGAGTTCAGCTTTCCCCCAATTAAGGATAACCAAGAAAGCACAGTCAGACATAGCATATGGTCAAGTCAGCTATACAAACAGTTGCACTTTCTTAAAAATGCTGTTTTATTTCTTAACCTATAGAATTTGATGTCAAAATTTCTCTCTTAGGAAATGGTTGCTCTGGAATTTGATGGCCATAGCAAAGAGCTAAGGCCATGGATTAAGCATGAAGAAAACCAAAGGAATATTAGAAAGTTTTGCCCTTCATAAAGGAGAAACTGAAGTAAAATTCTGAAAACACAGAACATTTTCACAGAATTATGTAGTCAATGTAAAGGCCTTCGAAGTCATCAAAACTAGCCTCCCTCTCCAATTTAGAAATCACACAGAAAGGAGTGCATGAGGCAAGTTTCTCCAGCCTATCCCTTTGTACATACTATTAACAATGATTATTATTACTCTCCCATGATCCCTTAATTATTTTGAGGTCATTTTGAAAAATGCTTTCTGATGAAGTTTACTCTTTCAAGCATCAGAATACTTGATATAAAATTATTTTAGAGGCTCCAGCTAATTCTATAAAGTAAATTAACTCTGAGTGGGCAGGCAAGTTAATTACTATGACTAACTTATTAAGGAATAAACCTTTGTATAAATATGAAATATCACCTTCTAACAATTATATAAGAGAAATTACAATTAGAATATATGTTCAGAGATATCTTAAAGTAAAAATTCACTGTTATCAATTTCTTGCTTTGACATTAGATCTTCTCTTTGCATGTGAAAATAGCCAAAAGGAAAAAACAGAATACTGAAATAGTCCACTCACCAATCAAAGCCATGCAGATTATAACGATTCCCTCCACAATATCTATTCGATAGAATATTGCTTTGGAGCCAAAATAAGAAGACCGCTTGTGTTTTCTGCAGACATACTTCAGAATGTACTTCAGAGTCCACCAAATACCCATGGTGAAGAAGAAGGTTCCGGGGAGGGCATGACCCTTGAAACTCCCCATGATTACTGAGATAAGAACATATAGAAGATGAAAAGCTTTTATTTCCAGAACTTAGCCAAACATTGCTTATTTCTTATTTTCTGATGATTATGGATACACCATTGATTCCAAGGTAATGATATTACTGTCAACAGTAGTAAATCCACTGAAATATCAATAATACCAGTAATAAGAAAATTTCTCAGTCTTTGAACACTTACCTTGTTCGAGGCCTGTGCCAAGTGTTTTACATGAGACCTCTAACCTAGTATTTACAACATACCAATGAATGAGAGATTATCCATGGCACATATTTATATATTATCTTTTTCAATCCAAAGAACACATAAACTTTTTATACTCAAGAAACTATAATTTGTACTGACTGCACTTACTCACCATGATTTGGATATATTTTTGCATGGTTTTTATCATTTTCTAATGGATATTGTCCTGTGATGCTTGTAAGCCTATTTATGGGTATATTGAAAGTCTTCTTCACCCAAATACTTCAATCCATAGGTATCCTTACTGTT